>OY744561.1:3397246-4118587 GCA_963556235.1 Cryptophagus acutangulus
TCTTTTGTTTTTCTCTAAAATTGATTTTAAATAAACAAAAAAGAGGGCTATTATGAGGTTATAATAGCCCTCTCATAATTCCCTTGGGAGTTATGACTATCATTATAGCTCCCGTAACTAAGGTATTATTCGTTTCTAATATACTAGTAGGGAATAAATTATACATTATGTTATAAATTAGCAAAGATACATGAATTATAATGACTGAAATTGACATCATTTAACTGGAATATTATTTCACTTATAGTGGTTCCTATTCTGTTCTGACCTGTGGGCTCTCAGCTGATTCCGCCTGCATCAAGTCAATTAAAGGCCATGTAAATTTTTTACCAGTAGCGTAGAATATCTTCCAAGCAGCAGCGACGAATATCTTCCAAGCAGCAGCGACACGCTTATAGCAGCGACACGATTATATTCATACGACGGCACTGCACAACAACAAGACGAAAGACACACGTGCATGTAACTTCTTTGTCATTCACATTGATTGTATTCATAAAATCTGGGAAATCATGTCACAGCGCTGGCAGACGTACGTTCCTGTTATTGTTTGCATATAATGAAAGGCGATGGCACAGCGTAGCAATAAAAAAGTACGTCTAGCGCATTCGATACAACAGGTCAGAACGTAGTCGACTTGACTTTATATGCGCGTAGCTCATATACCGCTGACTTTTTAAATTTTGTATAATTACATTTCTTTACCCGACGATTACGACGAAGCGAACAAAAATATCAAAAATTAGTGAAGATTAAAAGTTGTTAAGCTGAATATTTTCATCAAATGAGGTTAATTTTTTCAAGATTTTTATAATTCGCCGAGTTATGAATTAAAAAAAAAACAACCCTGACCATATTCCCGGCGCCTCAATTATCATTCGATGGCACTTTTTGCCCGTTTACCACCTCTTTCGCACTCACTAACAACTATTTTGCGCGCACTAGCCATTTCTCAAGTTTTCACCACCATTTCCGTTATTATCATTATTACAAGAATATTATTATTCTTTTTCTTTGATAAATGATTTTACTCTTCTTATGAATTAATAATATAATATATATTCAGTAATTAATATCAGTTTAATACCAATATTGAATTTATGCTTAATACACGCAGGGGTGTTATTATAGGTATATAATATAATGTTCATTTAAAAAAATGGAAAGAGGTTTCCGCAGTACTTCTCTCGTTTATTTCGAGAAATGTCATCTTTAAGTTGAAATTTGTCATTTTGAATCATTTATCAAATTTAGTTGATTTTATTGACATTTTCTACATTTTTGACATGTTCATTTTTATAGACACATGTCACATTTAGTTGACACCTGTCAATATTATTGACAGTAAAATGTATTTTTATTTGATGACAAAATATAAGGTACATTCATTATATGATTTTTGACAAAAAACTTAAAGGGGAACTGGGATAAATGGTGGTGAACTTTAAAGGATGTTCTTTCAGTATGATATTCTTCATTTTATTCTTAATATGTTTACAACATTTGTAATAAATATTTTTATTGGTATTCGCGATATAGGCGTTACAAATTAACACGTTTTGGCCAATTAATAAATATCAACTCTTATCAAAATCTTTAGTTTTTTTTAAGCATTTACGTCTTGGTGGTAAACTCAATAGGTTTACAAAAGAGGTCGGTCTCTTTTGTAAACTTATGGAGTTTATCCCCGACTTCCGACGGACAGACCGACGGAAATTTGTGAATATGGTTTTCGTAATTATGGTGTGTCAAAAAAAATTAAAATTGGGTATGTCAAATTATTCACTTCAAAATTAAACCTGTCAAAAATTAAATATTCTCTCAACGAGTGGAATAAAAATAAATTAACCTGTTTAGATAATTGTGGTTGCTCTGGTGGTAGTGGTTGCCAAAACATTTATAGTATATTCAACTACAGCCAGAGATGAAGAAAAAAATGATGAAGATTTTTTTGGTGAATTTTATTATCAATATAAAATTTGAATATTGAATAGATTTTGCTACGTATTAATTTTTATTATTTCATGGCAAGAACTGTATGCGATGTATAGGTATAGTCGTCGCGGCTAATATTTGCCGGTGCGTCATAAATGTGAGCATCTGAATCTTCTTCGAAGGGAAATGGCCTTTTCCGGATACGTATAATTGGCCAGAGCATTTGAATCTAATCAGTACTAAACTTGTGGTCAGTAGCGCATCATTTTTAAGGGTCAACGCGGGTATTATAAGTTGCCTAATTGAATAAAGTATACTGGTAGCCACAACGTATTTTAACCAAAGTTCATGGTGACCAAAAACTAAATTGCCAACCCTCCTGCCAACTTTAGCATAACTCGGTAAAAAGTTCAATATCATCAAATTGGTATTTTATTGGTAATCATTTCATCAAAATTGATTTTCCTTACTCGATAGTACCATTTTATGCATAACAACAATGTTACAAACATTTTTGTAAAATTATGGTATAGAGAGGCAAATTAAATACTTTTTTATCGTATGCAATTGCACAAGAACTTGTTTTTTATCGGATATTTTTTTAGTTTATACGAAAACGAGGTTGCCTGGAAATTTGACGAAACAAGCTGCCATGATAAAAACGCTAGTCCGCAGGACAAGCGTTTTTATCATGGCAGCTTGATAAGGCAAATTGCCATAAGGAAACCTCGTTTGAGTAATAAAATCAAAAAATATGCGTTATCAAAAACAAGTTCAAGTGCAATTTAACAAGACAATTTTGCAAATGAACAAATCGAAATCAATAATTTGTATTTTATGTTAATTAATAAAATTTGACAAGTGTTGTCAGACTACTTTAATTTTTAAGTATTATGTGCATGTAGTCACGGAGATAACGAGGTATCACATTACAATATCCACTAAATATCCACTAAAATTTTTGTTTCATTTTATCCGCTCATACATCGACAAAAACCGAGAAAAACATTGACTCATATGTCATAGTGTACATACATGAGTAAAATTGTCAATGTTATTTAGCATTTTTTATTTATGTCCGTGCTTCTAGATAAAAATTAAATAGTACAGGCACTAGTTCTAGACCTTCTATATATTGAATTCATTCAGTAAATATCCTTCACTCTCAGTTCATTCAGTATACTCTTTGTAACCATTATTCTTAATGAACATACAGTGGCATTCAAAAATATCAAACTGGCTAGCTTCACGAGTACCCCTCACCTGATCTGATGTTAGATTTTTCTATTTATTTAACTTATTTCTGTGTAGTTTCGCTTTTAAAGTCGACAAGCAGTCCTTTTCTCACTATTAACATGAGTATGCGACCTGAAAACCGCTAATTTCAAATGTATTTATAGTAATCTAACAATGCAAGGTTGCCGGTTCTTTAAATTAAAACTACTTAATTTCTAACAATTTATTTTGAAGAATAATTGACCATTTACACTAACAATCACTTACATATATTGGATATAAAAAGCGTATCACAGGAACATAATTTGTTGCACTGCCCTTATTTCATTTGTTACACTTTTAATTCTGATTGTCCCGCTCAGATTCTGCTGTTAGAAGTCCATGAAACTTCAAAAGTCGATCCAAACGACCACATTACCCACTTATTTCAGATAACTGCAAGAACCCTTTCATAATGGAGACAACTCGGTGAAACTCTCACCTGGCGCCGAGGACTGCACGATCGATCCACACCAATCTCCCCTTTCAAAACCATTTAAATTTACTTTTAGGTCGTACCTATCTTTCTATCGATTGGCAGCCAATTGCATCGTCTCTCCAGTAAATTCACGCGTATCCCACATTTCTTTTTTAAATTATTGGCACTTTACTATTATTCATTTTTGATAATCTAATCCCCAAATCACTGGCTAAATGCAATTTTTTTAAAAAAAAAATTACTCTTGTTGGTGCCCGCCAAGTGGTATCACGACTTGCGAGTCATCAACAAAAGAGGTTAATGTCAATACCAGTTTTCTTAATGCACTTTTACATGTTTAGAGAAATGCTCGTCCGTATAGTCGCATCATACCTCTGAACCATGTTATCAGACTGTGGATGAAGCGACGCAACCCCTGCTCCACTAATTTAGAGCAAATCACAAGTTCCATATGCCTGACTTATAGCCTCGACCTGATCTGACTAATCCCCCCACCCCATTCCATGGGTGCCCGTCCATAAGTACCCCAAATATATTTTCTCTATTATTTGACTGAGAAAATGTCGACGATTGGTCGTATGTGCTGTCGAAAGATTGGTCGTATGTGCTGGTCTTCCAACTGATTATTATTCCACGATTTATCTTTTTCAGCAGAAATTTGTTGTATTTTCCCGTTTTCTTTTGTCTGCTCTATTTTTCCATTATCGGTGCTTTTATAGATAAGCACGAAACATTATAAAGGTCTTCCAAAATCTTGGCGACGCGTAATGTGGTCACCTGGCCTGTTGTTTATTTATAACATTCTAGATAGGCACGTAGGCGTCTCACAATGGGCATAAATTGTTAGTTGTTATAAATATTAATAGCAGATTGTCCTCAGTAAATAGGTATAGTGAAAAAATTACAAATGAACGTGAACAAAACGCACATTATCTTGTTTTTTTTTTTCAAATTGATAAGCTTCTTTTGAGACGTATTCTGTTACTTACAACTCTCAAAGTATCATTGTTGATCATTTTCACGATAGCTATTATTTTGACATTTTTGGTTTCAGATCCGTGGCTACAGATCATCATGATAACATTTGTTGACTTTTTTATGTTACCTGTCATTTTGACAACTTTTATTTTTGGCATTTCACATCCTTCAACGATCCATCTTTATTTGGCTCAAGAGGCTGCTTCGAAGGTATCGCCGGCTAAACCTGTTTCTTGATTAATTTTAATAGGCAATAAAATTAACGAATCAATTATGATATTGATTATCATGCAAACTAAGTTTACTTTTATGGTTTACCCTCTTAGGGGCGGCATTTACAAAACTTCTTTCTTGGTGGTTTATTTCATTAAAAAGAAAGATTCTCTCCAAATTTCAGAGCTCTGTTTTTGTCAGACTCATCTAAACACAGGCTCTATCTTACTCTTTTACTATTTGAATGAAGATATCTATGCAACGCTTTTTATCTGTCGGTCTGTATAGATAATGCACACAATGCAGCGTCTATTGTTCGACGTTACCGGACAGCGGGGAGCCACAATCGGGCAAGCAATTTCTTGTAGAGTGATTTTATGGTCATACTAAAGTTGAAATTCCAATTTTAGTCACTTTTTACTCGCTAATATTGCAAACAAAACTGGAAATATGTCGTCGTTTTCGAAATACAAACAAAATATTTGAATAAATAGTACGATAATATGAGGAGGAAATGATCCTAATAATCGTAATAAGAATATTAACCGATGTGGGCAGACACTTGGAAAATTTCATCTTCATTTCATAATCTTTATTTCAATTTCATTTCATAATCTTTATTTTGAATTAAAAATATTTTGAATTCGCTTTTCTTTAGAATGGCGAAATCTATTGTTAGCAACATAGTTTTTGAAACTTGTGAAATTATATGGAAAGAATAGTTTTTCGCCAGTTCCTACTAATGCACATTTGAAATAAGTCACATTTGACTATTGAATCAGATGGCCATTTTTAAATTGTTTTGGTTACATTGTCAAATAAAATGTATTGCAAATTCCAGATCACAGTATTTTTAGTATCTGTACTATTTTTCCGTGGTTTTACAAACTGTTGACTATTGAAGTTGAAGGATACGGTATACAAAGTGACGATGAAACTTTTGCAATATCAACACTTTGTTTTGTTGAAAAGTGACACGTTTAAAGTGCCTTAATCTGCTAACTTACCAAAAACAAATACTAAGCTACAGCACTTTTTAATAGAAGATGAAGCTATCCTTTAAAATCGTACTCGATGACCTTTTATCCAATCACTCCTCAGAATGAGCACTAAAACAAATATCTATCTATAGAAGTAGGCAATGTATAGAATGTACATTTAGAATTATGTATGCAAAATGGCAATTTTTAAATAAAGATGAAGAACGCTACTATTTTATATAGATGCACCAACAAAGTATAAAGATAAGGCTGCCCCCATACCAAAGTCGGATGCGTTGGTAACGATTCGAATTATAGCGTCTGACCGCTGATGAACCTGCATCGTGAAGTTAGCAAGTAAGTCCACTTGATCGGGCAAAAGTGCCACTTGATCGGGCGACGAAGTCCGAGATCTAATTCGCGGTGTGACTCACCAAAAGTGTCGATGCCCGTGGCATTGGCAGCAAATAACTTTAAACTGGAAGGAATAATGTTAATTTCTGCATTGGCTGGTATGAGGGAAATATCCGCGCCGGTGTCAATCAAGAAACTTTGGCCTGACAGACGATCTTTAACATGGAAACGGTACTAGCCGTCCTGCCCCTCCTTAAAGGACTCAGCGTAGGGGGGCAAAATTAGTTTTTTGGTTGTCCCTGGCAAGATGCGAATTGCGATCACCAATTTGCAAGATTTTCAAGAAGTTTTTGGGGTATTTTGTATGTGCATGACATAATTTAGGGTCGCTGAAATTTGCGCGAGCAATGCTTTTTGATCGCAAACGGTCGCGAGATTTGACACGTTTTTCTAAAGGATCGACTTTCGCGGTTAACTCTTTCATACTATTGATTAACTCAGCTAATTGCGTTTGCAAAATCGGATTATCAGTCTTATTGACAGCACATACATGTGGACTCGGATAACTCGTTGATGGAAATATCCACAAGTGATCGGCCAGCTGAGCCATAGTATGTATGAGTTACTCCAAAAACAACTCTTTCAGCACAGACTCATCAACCGCATTTCCGACATGTAGACCACGCAACCGGTTAATTATTGGTGAAGGCTTACAGTCAGTTAATAGTTGCCCTTTTAAAAGCTGTCGCAGCTTTGCCTCGTTGGAATCACCAATAGTTTTCAAATTCTTAGTTTTGATCCTATGGTAAATATCCATAGATTGGGGATTTTCTGAGATAATGTGTCTCACGCAGCCCAGTATCTTGACATCAAGTGCTGTCAGAATGACATCCGGTTTTGTAGCTTCACTGGTAATTCGTGCATTTTGCATGGAAATTTCATCAAAAAAACACTGAAGAGGTTATGTTATGTTCGGTATGGCAAGGCACTGCCGTCGTAGCGCAAGCAGTGCTTAGTAGAAACGAAGCTGTCGGTATGTCAGGATTCTTCAATGAAGTTGGTGTAGATCCACGCTGAGCGATTTTGCGCCAGAATGGGCCACGTCTAAAACCGCGTGGAGGATTGAAACGCCCTATCACGCCATGAGAACAATCCCACTGTCTAAATCCATGGCCAAAATGATGGAAAAGATCATAATGAAAAAAATTACAAAATTATAATCCCACTCTCTTAATCCACCGCCAAAAAAATGGAAAAGATCGAAAAGAAAGAAATTATACAGCTCAACGATTGAGTAGCTGTACAACACTATGAAGAACCAGTGCGAAGCACTGGTCAAAATTTTCACATGCTCGACGGGGTCACCAATGTGGGTTATCTGGGTGCAGGGGCAGTTCCAACCACTTATAGCAGTCAAAACTGACTTAGATAAAACACTCGTCCGACTTATAAAAATGAATGTTTATTATGAAGATTATAGTAAATGAGCAACGTCGGCTAACACATCCAATTACTTTGATTGTCCTTCAACTGTCATTCTTTCTCTGCACATGCGCCAACATCGCAGTTAGGCGGGAAGGTGTGACCACCCCACATGAGAAAGATAACTGGCGCCACCTGCTAGTGTAATATAATTTACTATAAAAATAATCATTTAAGGGCGAGCAAAGTATGAATAAAGTACAGTATTGTACTCGTATATAATGGCAATTATTCCCTTAAGTGACTTGCGACATTCGCCTGCGGCTCGTAAAAATGCTCTTATGTGTAGACGTAAAATGTTTCCACTCTTGGACAAATCTTGAAAAGTCCGGTAAATCACGATATGGGTATTCAAGAGCGAATAATCTTTTGGCTTTACAAGGCTTTTTTCCTGATTCCCCATAAACTAACAATATATCATTTTTTTTCGTTGTGATACCCAAACAGGGTGTTTCCGAAATAAGTGCATTAAATTTAACCAGTAATAGAACTCTCAATAACTTTTTAATACCTTTTTGTTATAAATCCTAAAAATATTGTATTAAAATTTTTGGGGCATTTATCACAAATTTCATTACCCGCTAATGAAAACCATAGCCAACACTAATAAGTAGATAGAGTATTTTTAAATTTAAATTTATTAATCAAATTACCTAATGCATTTTGACAATATCTAATAATTAATTAGATATTGTTTGGGATTTTACCTGTCCTGATACGCTTGCGCCCACTCATCTTTCTGTTACTGCAAACCAGGCTGGAGGAGCAGCAGATTCAGCTGAAGGTCTCAAAAATAGGAAATATAAAGATTTGGAAAACGTTTACATGTTTATTCCTATTGCTATAGAAACGTTGAGCCCTATTGGAACTAACGGTAGAAGATTTTTAAACCAACTTGGTCATAAAATTATTGAAAATACAGGACACATTCGATCTAGTTCTCATCTAATGCAACGTATTAGTGTTGCAATACAGAGAGAAAATGTTTTGTCTATCTTGGGTTCTCTTCCTTCAAAATAATTTCTTAGTTTTTAATGAGTTAAATTTATTTTTTCTGTTTAATAATTATTTCAAAGTCTTTAATGTTTTAAAGTTTACTTATTTTTATTGTGTTCAAGTTTCTTAATAAAGTATATTATATTTTAATAATTTGTATTTGAAAGTTGTTACAATTTCGAAAAATACCTAACTTTTCGAATACCGATTACACATACATTATTTTAATTTACGGAGAAGCTAAGAATAATGCAGCCCAAGCCCGGTGAATTTACGAGTACATGCAGCGTTTTTCAAATCGGCAAGATCCCAATGTTCGCACATTTGTGAACGCTGTACAACATCTTGGCAATCACGGATCCTTCAAGCCTCAAGCTCACGATCGTGTCAGAGTACTTCCTGCTTGCATTGTAAATATTGAAGAGGTTGTATTGGATAGTGTCAATACACGGCCAGGAACTGATACTCAATGATTAGCACTGCAACCCAACGAGTCAATACAAGAGTTTGGAGAATATTAAATAAACAGCTGTTGCATCCTTACCATGTCCAGAAAGTTCAGTGTTTACTACCCGAAGATTTAC
The DNA here is from genome assembly GCA_963556235.1 of Cryptophagus acutangulus. Classification (NCBI taxonomy): domain Eukaryota; kingdom Metazoa; phylum Arthropoda; class Insecta; order Coleoptera; family Cryptophagidae; genus Cryptophagus; species Cryptophagus acutangulus. The sequence goes on from OY744561.1 coordinate 3,406,483, forward strand.
CTTGAAGACGTCAATTTTGCAAATAGGTTCGCTCCAAAATCAAAGTTCAGCCAAATTTCTTATCCATTTTCTTATCCACTGATGAGACTAGATTTATCAGTGTTTTTAATATGCACAATACATATAGCTGGGCAGACCAATATCCTCATTCTATCAAGGAACACAATTTTCAGCACCGATATTCGCTAAATGTTTGGGCCGGAATTATAAATGGCAAACTTATTGGGCCATACATAATCCCACCAAGTTTAAATGGTGAATAGTATTTAAACTTTTTGAACAACGTGCTGTTTCAATTACTGGATGATTTACTATTAGAAATATGTGCAAGCATGTGCTACCTTCAAGATGACGCTCCTTATCACAATGCACTAATTGTAAGAAACTGGGTAAACAAAAATTTTCCTTCACGATGGATAGGACGGAACGACTCTGTGGCAAGGCCTGACAGATCGCCAGACTTAAATCCGTGTGACTTTTTTCTGTGGGGGTACATGAAGGACTTAGTGTATTCGGCTCCAATTGACACAATTGAAGTATTGTGAGAACGGGAGGAAAATGCAGCTACAATAATTCGCAACAGCAGACAGTTGCTAAAACGATTGGAACATTCATTTTATAGACGTATTCAATATAGCATTGAGCAAATCGGCAGCCACTTTGACCATTTATTGTAATTATTTTGTTTATTAAAAAATTAATACTACTGTCACAGTTGCGTTATCAAATTTGATTAATAAAAATAAATTCGAAAAATAAAATAATTAGTGTTGGCTATGATTTCCATTGACGAGTAATGAAATTTCTGATAAATGATCAAGGAATTTTAACACAGTATCCGGAAGACTTACAAAAAAAGTTATTAAAAAATGCAGCTCTCGTCGAGTTCCATTACAGGTTAAATTTAATGCAGTTATCTCGGAAATACACTAATATTGTTAAAAAAACGTTATTATATAAAATATAATCTGGAACAGAAAAATAATGAAACATTAAGAAAATAAGACAGGAACAGAACAGGAAAAAAATAGAAACGGAATAAGATCAGAACAAATATATAAGAAAAACTGCAACAATAAACAAGAACAGACGAACAAAATAGCACGAACGATATCAGGAACAAGATTTACAAACTCAAAGAAACTGTTAGCAGACCATCGTTGAAATGCAAGATTTTAAATGATAAGCATCCATATTATTTATTTGCATGCACACTACAAATTTCGCACTTTCAATTTTAACTGAATGGCAAAAATAACCAATCTAAAGTATTTATTGGGCTGCAACATTTTATATTTCAAAGTTAGAAAAAAAAACGTTATTAGAAAAAGAGTTATAAATTTTGGGGTTATCAGGAAAATAAAGGTTAAAGTTGTTGGGGCGCCGAGCTTTGCTTGGATTTTTGAATTATTTAAATCAATTTATAGCCTACCCAAGCCCCAACAATATACTTTTCATCCAGATTAATTTTATTTCTTTTCGTTTTCGACTAAAAGATCTGGGTCCATAGTGAAACATCCTGTATGTACCCAGTCTAGAGTGTCAGTTAGTGAACCGCTACTTTATTTTGATATGAAAATACCGGGCCTTACCATTACAAATGCCTAATTTTTTGCCATAACTTCTCAATACACGTTTTGTTTTTATGAAAACGATGACGGTTTTGACATACGGACATTCTTACCGTCACGCCACACGTTTTTAAATAGTAATGTTTCACAAATTTTGCAAAAAAAAATTATTTGGATTCAAATATATTCGATTTTCAGTTAAATATGTATCTATTTGCAGTGATCATAATGTGTTTCAACAAAATACTGACCCGGTTTTCGATGTGGCCGTGCACGGTATAGCGATTTTGTTAAACTGCGTCTTGCATAGAGCATAAAATTTGAATACTTAACTCTTCATCACTAATTAATAAAATAAAAATAAAAAACTCGCGATGGCTTAAAATTTTGCTGGTTTTATAAAAATACCAGTTTATTTCTTGTACAGTACTTAATAAATACGAGTTGAGATACGAGTACAATAAATTTGTGAAAAGTTAGCGTAAACGCTCGATGCATTATAGCTAGGTTTCACATAAATAGTACAGAATTTACCATTATATTATAAATAAGTGAAGCGAGTATAGAAGCCCGGCTATTTAGACAGTATTTTTAGTTTTCAAAAAATTAAAATAAAAAAATCTGTATTTTAATAATTATATTAAATAAATTAACCAAAACTTACAGTAAGACGATAATCTATAGCCGATTGTTCTTGTGACCATATAGATTTATTATAGTATATAAAGCAAAGCATCAAAGATTGATTTAATTATTGTTGGAAGCGGGTAATAGTAAAGTCTCTTAACATATTTTGATAATACCACTTAAATAATGAAAAACGTACAAATAGTTTGCTATTGACCATGTATACACCTACAGGTTTATTTGGAAAAATATTTCCAGCGACTTGGTGGCGTTTTGTTGATCAAAAACATGTACCTGTAAAATATTTATATGAATGCCAGTCCCAGTAGTATCGATTTACAATTTAACCCAATACCCGTACAATATGTTGCCGTGAAAAAGTCGCTATAAAATGTTGATAAGTCATGAGTTTCTTCTTTAAATGGCCATGCTATACATTCAAAAATTAATGAGGTCGATGCATGGAATCAAAATATATATTATTTAATTATAAAATATTCTTTGGAATAAAATTATTTAAATGGAAATTTTAAAACCCATTAGAAAATAACAAAAGTAATTAAACGATTAGTTCTAACATTACATTTATTTGGATATTAGTTTATTATGGTATTAAGAAAATTTAATTTTTTATTTATGATTGTGTTTAATTTTCTAATCTAATTGAATTTGTTACAGGTATTATCATTAGGAGCAGATGTACTTCCCGAATATAAACTACAAAATCCTAGAATTCACAACTACACAATACTTCATTATTCTCCATTCAAAGCGGTGTGGGATTGGATAATTTTAATTCTTGTTATGTATACAGCGATATTTACTCCATATGTAGCCGCTTTTCTTCTTGGGGAACCAGATTTCAATAATCGAAAAAACAAGAAATACAGCGAAGATCCCATTGTTATCGTAGATTTAATTGGTAAGTAAATTTAAATAATATATTGATAGTTTGCTTGCGAAAGCAAATCAAGTATTTTCTTCGTAGTGCGACATTTTTCACAAAATTTGTATTCTATCATTTTAAAAATTACGAAGAGTCTACATTTTTATTTATTTTTTGAATGACAGAAGCATTGGCAAATATTGCAATTGTATTAACAAAAATTATTAATTATATGTACGAAACGCTTTATAGAGGTTACTAACCTAAAATAATAGCCATGGGGTGTGAATCTCTAGAATAACACATCGATTAAATGTAAAATGGATGCAAACAGTGTATATCGGACATTATAGGGTGTTCCAAACTGTAGCCTTTTGTGTATCTGATTTTTGGTTCAATTTTCAGCTATAATTTACCAAAGGTAGCGTTAATTATCAACAGTAATATATCAAAAACTTTACAAATAAACTATTATTTTTTTACAAATTTATCAAGAAGGCTTGCATTTTAATAATTTCAACGAGAATTTATCAAATATTAAGAATTGGATTAAAGCCCGAGAGCGTCAGCTCGAAGATTTTAATGTTTGATAAATTCGGTTTAATTTATTTAAAAATGCAAGTGTTTAAGATAAATTATTAAAAAAATTAGCCGCTATTGTAAAGGTGGAGTTGAATTTATAAAGAGTATTTATTGAATGAAACAACACACCAAAATTTATACAAAAAATAAAATAAAAATGAATAAATTTACAATAATAGTACATTGTTAACCAATTGGGGGACGAAGGAGATTCCCAACGAGTATAAAGTTGCCGTACGAGCGAAGCGAGTGCGGTAGCTATACGAGTTGGAATCGGATATTGTATTCTTTACACGCATTTTATTACCAATTTGTAACAAGAGTTTTTGTCAAATTGGAAACTCATTTATTCTACTACCGTACAAATAAGCAAACTTTACACCTCTAGCAATTCGAATTATAAGGAATGTAAAGTGGCTAAGAACCTTGTTGCTAGCTACGAAAGTAGAACTTTCGGCGCCAGGACGGAAAAATGTCATCTAATATATTTATCTATTTTACGTCTTTAATGAAGCTATAACAGCACCAAAAGTAGTGTCGTAATAGAAAAAGGAGTGCTTTAATAGCCGTAGAGATTTTTGTAATGTTGGTAGTAAGTGTACAATTATTCAATCTGTCAACAAAACGTAGGTGTTTTCGGAAACTTGTAATAATTTGTCACTTGGTTCATCAATGCTACCAACCAACATAGAATTCCCTAGGTTTTAAAATTTCAATTTTCGCATTAAGATAAGAGTAAAAAAGGCGTAAAATAGATATAAGCTATTTATGATATTAGTGTTAAAAGTGAGATTTTATTTTGTGATTGGAGAAGATTACGGAACGAGCGCAGCGAGTGGAGTAACTCCACGAATTCAAAAACCACCTCGCACCTAAAAGTACATTTTCGCATCAAGCAATGTAAATAACTATTTTTGAAAAGTAATTTTGACACTTTTGACACTGTGTATAATATATGCAAATTCCATACAATGCCCGGTATTTTTAGGTTACATTATTGCTTACAATTACTACTAACACTCCTTTTCGTATCAATGTATAAGTTACTCTAATAACGACCCTACATTGTATTGGTTTTTTAACAACTTATTTCTAATCAAAATCTAAGCAAAATCTTAAATCTTTAACACCCAGCCGCTTTGACAATTTTGAGTGGAGTCGATAACTTTAACAAATCAGTGAACAATACAAAATTAAATGCATTTGAAAAATCTAAACATTTCAGTAAACAATACAAAATTAAATGAGTGTAAACAATCTTAATTTGAACATATCAGTAAACGATACAAAATTAAATGCGTATGAAAACAAGAATTTTAATCTAAACAAAAATCTGATAAATGTTTTGGCACTTTAATATCAGTTGATTGCTGGCCGTTCTTGTCGGTCTTAACGTCAGCGTCCTTATCAGTATCAGGATTGTTAGGGAAAATCTTCAATTGGGCCACGTTAGCCTTTGTTACAAATCTTCGCCCGTCATCAAGGTTTTCGAGTCGATACATATCGCTTGGCAAAATTTCTACGATTCCTAATGGGCCACGGTATTTATGTTGAAACTTTGTAAACTGCCCGCTCGTTGAAATTGTTACAGCCTTGCAGTCTTGGTACCATTCGGAATTAAATCGACGTTTGCATTTGCTCTGCTGTTCCACAATTTCTTATCGATTTTTACCTTCATGTTTGGTTGCTGGTTTCCACAGAGAGTCGTTGGGTTCAACTTCGTTGCTTAGAATGGCGGTTTCAAAAGATAGAATTGGAAGATATCCGTAGAGAGCATCAAATGGTGTCTTATTAGTGGTTTTGTGATATGGCGTTTAGATTCCTTTGAGCTTAGAGCAACGAATTATCTCACGTTTCTTCCGTTTCCAGTGTGGTCTTTATTACTCGTTCAACCCGTCCATTCGATTTTGCCCACCTGGACGATGTGAGAGTATATTTTATTTGTAAATCTTCGCAGATGGTCGCAAATTCTGAGGACGTGAATGCGGTAAATTTATCAGACACATTCATTGGAGTGCCATGAGTGTCCACCAATTGTTGAATCTTCTTAATATTCTCGTTAGTTCTTGTATTTGTAACCGCATTTAAACATACATACTTAGTCAATGCGTCAATCAAAACCAGTACATGTGTATGTATTTTCGCTCTCAGTTGTTATATGTGGTCTCGCATGGTCTATGTGTACCCGTTCAAATGGTGCATGGCCGGGTTCTTTATTAAAATTACCGGACTGGCTTAGTTACTTTTTGTTTCCGTGATTCTGTGTCCGTTCCATTCCGATAATATACGTGAAATAGCTTCTCGTTTGCTTAAGCTAAATTTATACGGTTTCATGTGCGTAAGCAAGTTTTTATTGGTGATATACATGCTCATCTTTAGTTGTAGTTTTCCCAAATTAAAGGCGGAACAATGCCGATATTCATTCAAAAGTTTTATTATAAATACTTTGAATTCTTCGTTATTATTTTTCTTGAATTTGTCACGTAGAAAGTATTTTTCCTACACAGTCTTCCTCTTTTAGCAAAACGTCTCGATAGTCATTTTTTCTCACTAGAGTCTGAAATTTTTCTTCAGTCATATTCAGATTTATTAAATTCACAGTCTTCTTCGGCAGAATACAATCTTCATGTGAATATACAGAATTTTGCGTTTGGTTTCTAGTTAACAGTCCAGTTGTTCGAAGTGCCATTTGTCCACGTACAAAAATGTTATGCTGTTTTTTTATTTTGATTAAAGCCACTCGTTTGCTGTGGGTAAAAGGCGTCTTACAATAATGTCATAATTTTGAAATTGATCTAAGTACGACTAATATATCGATACATTTGGAGACGCTATCTATCGTTAACAGATAGGTAACCTTCTCGGTTATCGTTACCGATGGTTCATTGGTGATACTGTACTAATGTTACAAGGTACAATTGTTGCGTTCAGGTTTTTCTTTTCAAATTGAATTTATCCACTAAAAACGACTTCACCAGACAAACGGCGCTGTCAGTATCAACTAGGCCTTTGATATCCAATTTTCTGTTTCAATTAATTTTCTTGACGTAATGATTATTTGGTTCGCTTTGTATGCAAAGAATTTCTATTCTACCAACACAGTAGAGGTAACCTAAATATAATTGTCGCGAAGAATAATCGCGCGAAGAATTACCGTACTGGTTACAGTTAAAGCACTTGGGCTGACTTTGTTTATTTTGCGGAGATACTTTTTTTGTTTCTGACAGCGCAAAACTGGTGTTTCGAGAAAAATGTTAAGTGTTTGACTGTTTGGGCTTTTCTTCTAGTTTTTCGTATTTGATGAAAAGCGTCGGCTTGTCGTTGCCTCGTTTCTTACTTTCTCGTAACCTTTCAGCTCCAGCACTACTTACTCATTCGCATTTCTGCATATCGGGTAGCAAAACACAAACACAAGTTTTTTGACCACCAACTCAACAATATTTGGTTTCTCGTTTCGGCAAAATCCAATTTTAATTGTTTGTACAGCTTAACTTTTCCATGAAACTAACTGTTTATATTTTCAGTACCGCCCCGTGCTCTAGCCTACATCTGCTTCTATCGATTCACGAATGAGATTTTTTTTATCAATGTTTTCTTAAATGCCGTCTTAAAATCAACCCACGTCAGCAAATTACCACTGTAGGCTAGATACCAATTTTTACAGCTAAAGTCAAATGAGTATTAGCGGTTTCCAAAGCCAAGGTCTCCGGCCATTTATGTAAGAATTGACAATGCTTTCTAGGTTATGGATTAAAGTTTTCGCGTGCACTGCTCACCGTTGAAGTCACTACTTAATGCTATTGGTCGGTTCTGGCATAATATTAAACGTACCATTTGCAGGATTTTGCTTAGTCAAGTGTGCTACTAAATCAGCTGTTGTATCACACTGATTCTTCTATCGACATATTCGTAGACATGTTTTTTTGCGTTGCAAAACCGATGCCATTTCTGAATTAAGTATTGAAAAAACACTGCACATTGTACCGATTTGTAGGTTACTCTAATAACGACTCATATATTTAGTACTTTGTATTGGTATTTTAACAACTTTATCCTAATTCTAAACTATGATAATTTCGACGATTGAAATCTACGTATAATTTGTTCTTCGTTCTGGTCGCACTCTATTCTGCCTAACTCGACTGCGTCTTCCAAATGCGTTACTATTTCTATCTTTACTTTCTGACGTCTCGTTATGAAACTGATATGTAAAATGTTAAATTCTTAACAGTATATTATAGAGTTTATCAGAACACTGAAATTTAACTGTTTAAAACACTGACTACAAAAATTAATTAATTTTAATCAAAGCGTTGATTAAAAAAACAAAACTTTTCGAAGCTTCTTACATGCGACGGTCGACATACGTGCTATCACTGCATTCAAGTATATTGTCATGCGCTTCTCTAGCGTAACCATTCAATACGAAGGTCTGAGCTAAATCGACCAATTGGTTACATGACCGATATGTTTTTTTTTTAACAAACCAGAGAGCTCTACAATAAAAAGTTTGCTTTGTCGGATTCGTTTCAACTTTGCCCACTGATGGCTAAATTTTAGATCAAACAATCTTCATATTTTGCATTTGGCAATGTACTTTCCACTGGCTGATTTAGGTCTAGTCAGTATTGATTGGTTAGTCAATACAATGTTTCGATTTACGGGCTCAATAGTTAACATTTGTCGTGGCGGAAATGCCGACCAATATTGAAATCTGCAGAATGCAGACCAGGTTCTGATTAATCAGTATACCTAGGACTTTCGAGACATCTTAGAAAAAGTCAGAAGAGTGTCTTAATAAGAACCCGAGAGGTTCAGGGCGGCTTGACAGGGCGGTTTGCACAAGTCCCTTACTATTACTAAATTTAAATCATATAACCACATCTTACAAGTCGGCAAGTATTATGGGTCATCGGCGTTGTCTGTTTATATTCGTGCGCTGCGTTATTGTTTGTATTCTATTCGACTACAGTAGTGGGTTCCGACAAATTCAATTCATTGCACAGGCGTAGGGAATTTAGCCAACTAAATGTGCAACTTTTGAATGTTGCAAGATGATATTTTCTACGCCACTGACAAGAGTAATACAATACTTTTCAAACAGTATATTATTATCTCGGCAATATTATTAATGAGTTTTTCTTTTACTCAAACGGCACTCGTCCGCAATATGTCGTCTATTAATTATTATTTAAAACCACGCTATAAATAGATATTTGTGTATTTAGAGCGCAAAGAGATACTTTGTCGCGCGAGCCAGAATGTTGTCATGCAACGCAATAGCGGAGCACGACAACCTGGCCAGAGCGACAAAGACACTTTGCGCTCGAAATACACACAAGATTGTTCTTACAATCGATTTTGAATTGAATTTTTGTTGCAAAAATGTAAAATTAATATTTTAACAACAAATAAAAATGTGATTATATCATCGGTAACCAAGAAACGGTAATTTCTAAAAACAAAAAACGTGCAGTTAATTTTGTGTTTTTATTTAGCGAGCGGGAAAATCAGCATAAAGATCTAGAGCGGGAAAGTGACTACTCCTCGGAAAACTTAAACGTTTAGTTGACAAATTGAAGCACAAAGGTCTACTTTTATATGAGATTGTAGGAAAATCGTGTTGTATGGTCCGATATTACGGAAAAATTTAAACATATTTTAAAACCAGAGTTAGCAGGAATAGCTAGTATTTAACTAACCTGGTATATGGGCCCATTCTGTAAATATTTAGTTAAACTTTTAAGGATAGCGTATTATCTACGTTTTAAGGTTCATTCAAATAAACGCAGTGACTATATTTTAATACTAAAATTTATATATATATATATATATATTTTTAACAACTTAAGAAACAATTTTAATTTTTCACCCTACAAAGCCTGGTTCTTTGGAGCTCCGGTTTTTTTTTCTTTCACGGGATATGATTCATTGTCCATTGCACTGAAGCTTAAGCATTATGTACCCGCATAGCTTTTCTACGTTAGTTCTGGGCTTTCCTTGAGTTTTAGTTTTTATTTTTCCACGGTAGGTTTGCTTATAAACAATCGAGATTGCCTCAGTCCAGGAAGCCTCCTCTATTATTAAATATATTTCTGTTTTAATAGATACTTACTAGCCGTTTTGCGGCCTGGTGTACCAGTCCAAAATTTCGTTCAGGATTTATTACCAGTAATTCTGCCCCGCTCTTAGCTAGAAAGTTTGCTTTCACGTTATCTTCGATTCCCTGGTGTCCATGGACCCATTAAAGGGTAACTGTATTGTCCTTTGCTAGCGAGGCTAGCGAGCTCACGTATAGCATTTAATTGCTCTGGACTGTATTACTAGCGAGTATAGAGCTCTCAAAGGATCCTGGCTGTCGGTAATGACGTTGATTCTCAAGGGATCCTGGCTGTCGGTAATGGCGTTGATTCTCATATGTTCATAGGTGAACTTGTCAATTCCTAAGCACAACGGGTTATTGCAGTAGTGTCTGCCTGGAGTGCAGTGGTCAGGTTATTTAAGTGTATCCTAATGCTATTTCTTTTACACCAGATCCCTGACTCAGTACTTATTTTTGTCAAGAAGCCGTCTGTATACTTCACAGTTCCTCGGTGGAACACTATAATTTTTTTTTTATTCCCAGGGCTGTTTGTCGGAGGTTTATTACCAGCCTTTCCAAATCTCATTATCAAGATTGTAATATCGCGAGCAGCATTGTACTATTAATCAGTTCCACACTCTTTAAACTTGCTTCTCCAATAGAACTCAATTTTATTTCCAAATTTTAGTTTGTTTTTGGAGTTTAAGCGTATTAAAATTTTTGAGCTTCGGTTCTTTTTTTTCGCTCACGGAATATGATTCTTTGTTCATTGCACTGAAGCTTAAGCATTATGTACCCGCATAGCTTTTCTACGTTAGTTCTGTGCTTTTCTTGAGTTTTAGTTTTTATATTCCTTCCTTATTTTTCCTTAAATAAGGGAGGAAGAGGGAGCCTATTCTATTATTAAATATATTTCTGTTTTGATAAATATTTAGTAGCCGTTTTGCGGCCTGGTATACCAGTCCAGAATCTCGTTCAAGTTTTATTAGAAGTAATTCTGCCCCGCTTTAGCTAGAAGCACCAGGCTTCATTGGAGGGAAGTGAAAGCTCCTTCCTGTGTACACGCCCCAACAACTGACATTAGCCTGATCAGAAATCTTAGAGAGTCTATAATATTCCTAAATTTTTATTTCGGAGTTGATCCATCTTGCAACCAACTGACTCTAATTTTTTCAGTAGCTCCTGTGATGGAAAAGAGGTGTTATCAAAGCTCCAAAAAGGTACATAATATAAAAGAAAGTAATTTGAAGCCTTTGGTCATATTTACATGTCCATAGTCGATTAAAGATCTGCAGATGCTTTTGTAAAATTGTGTCGCTATCTAAATGCTAATACCTTGATCATTGCTGCATGTTAAGGAGCGGAAATGTTTGGATCTTTTGGAAATTTTAGTTTTGATTTTGTTGGCGTGTTTATGGAATTTATGTTTTTGGTCAATAGTCAGTCCTAAATATTTTATGTCCGGGGAAGGTTTGATCGTCGTACCGTCTATTTGAATTGTTGGGGATGCGTCAGTTATTTTGTGGTTGGTAATGAGGAGTTGCGTCTTGTTGGGATTGGGGGTCGTCTTTGAGTTATTAATTAATTTGTATTTTCTTAAATTTTTACAAGGTGTTTCTAAAAATTAATTATTTCCAAAACTACTGCATCTTAATTAATTATTTTTAAATAAAGAAACTAGCTACCAAATAACCAAAAAAAAATATCTGAAATACATTGAAACGTCATAAAAAATGGTCACCAACTTAGTTTTTTTAAAAATTCAAAATCTCTCTTATTTTAAATAGCAACCCTTATTTTTTACTACGTCATAGTATTCTATGTAAAAAAATACGAAAAATATGTATAAGGTTTATGTACCTAAAATTATTAGATTTTGAAAAAATTGAGAAAATCAAGAATTTAGATTTTTTATCATTTATTTAGAAAATATGTTAACAAAATTGTTTAATTCGACCTTTGATTAAAACATTCTACTATATTTTACTTTCAACAATAAAAACCAAAAAATTGGCTTATTTGACCAACAAATTCTTGATTTTATGCCCTGCAATCTAAATAAGTTATTCAGTCTTATTTAGCATCTGATGAGAATTTTCTGAGAGTTTATCATTGTTTTAAAATGGAAATTTATTCGCACGAAGTCATTTTTGACCTATTTGTTATTTACGGCATGTCAAAAAGTTATTCAGCGAACTATCCGTGCATTTAATTTAAAATATCTAAACTTATCGCCTATGACAAAAGGGAAATTTTCACGGTTGAAAAATAATTTTGTAAATTTTGGAAATGTAGTCAGACCCATTACAAAAGTGCAACCAATAACTGGAAATGCAGAACATCAGATCGGAATTTTATGAAAATTTAAATGGTGCAAAATATTTAGAAATTTTACAAAACATAGTGGAAGCGTTTTTACATGATTTCCCATTGGCTAGACTTGCACATTTGTGGTATTTTGCACATTGTGGTATTTTACACTTGCACATTGTGGACTTGCAAGAATTGTGCATACTAAACTGACAGATTTATTTGAGGATCGTTGGTGGAGAAATCAGGGATCGAATTTGTGGCCTGCAAGATCCCCATATTTAACACCACTAGATTTTTACTTATGGGGTCGGATAAAAGAAATGGTTTATTTTTCACCAGTTCCAAATCTAGAAAACTTAAAAGCTAGAATAGGAAGAGCATTTGACAGTCTTGATCTTAATGAAGTTAGAAATGCTACGCAATCAGTAGAAAGTCGAATAATAGAGTGTTTGGATAAAAATGGGGGTCATATTGAACATTTACATTAATTTCTGCAAAATAACAGATGTATAATTTTTAGAACAAATTTTGTTTTGAGAAATGTATGTAATTAAGTAGAAATTAATAATTTTTGGGGCATTATTGTGTTTTATTTCGATTATTTTTTTAAATCACTTATAAAATTTAAACTTACATAAAGTGGTTGAGTTTCTTAAGTCAGAAGTCATAACATATTTTCTAAATAAATGATAAATTTAAATCTAATTTCTTGATTTTCTCAATTTTTTCAAAAACTAATAATTTTAGGTACATAAGACTTTGTTATTTTGTTTAAAAATAATTAATTAAGATGCAGTAGTTTTGGAAATAATTTATTTTTAGAAACACCTTGTAAAAACTTAAAAAAACACAAATTAATTAATAACCTAAAAACGATTAAAAAACATATTAAGTTAGTTGATAATGTCACATTAAATTTAAAGTAAAATCTAATAATGTAATGAAATACAAGGTGTTCGATTTAAAATAACGGAGTTGCTATTGACTTTTGACACAAAATAAATGCTGCAAAATGCTGCAAAATAGTAACATACCAGACTTCACTTTTTTGTTCTAAGGAAACACCTTGTATATAAATTCGGATGAATCGGTATTAATGTTTGATTTAAAATGTATTTCAAAACATCGTTTGAATTATCTGAAGGATTTATCAAATTTGAAATGAATGCTAATTCTACGGATAGTTGTATAGTATCTATGTCTTTTATAAGTGCTATTTCCAAATGGTTCAAAATTTAATTTTTGTTCAAAGTTTTTAAGTTTGAAATTGAGTGCAAAAATCCAAACATACCAATATAGTGAGAAATTTGTTCAAATAGTTCTGTCAAAGACATAATGGCAACATCTAGCAGATTAAAATATATGTCAATTTTAAATCTTTGTATTGAATCATCTGCAATTTCATCCGTTGCTTCCTAATTAAATTGTTGTTTTTGTCTTCTGATTCTAATTTCCTCAAATTTTGGCTCTAAGTCAATGGCCTCTGCTAACTCACGAGCTGTAACAAAAAGACTCTGGAACTCTTCATCAGTTCTGAATTTTTTCAATTGGTTGAGAACGGAATTAATTGTTTCAGCTGCTGATTTATAATTTTTTAATTTTAAAATTAAATTTTTAGCATCAAATTTAGTTTTGTTTCCATGTGCACCTGTTAATGAAAGATCTATTAGATCAGTTAGGGCATCATAGATGTTTTCAAATTGATATCTGATCGGCCTGATGGCGTTGATTCTGCTTTCTTATCTGTTACTACATACAGGCTTCAAAGTTAATCCAGTGATATTTTTGAGTAATACGCTACATCTATGTATTGATCCAGAGAAGAAATTGTATAATGATTGAACTATACCAAAAAAATTCACCATTTCAACATTCGATTCAGACGCATCATTTAACACCAGGTTTAATGAGTGACAAGAACACGGAACAAAAAAGCACATGGATTTATGTTCAAAATTGGTTTTTGAAGCCCATTATGTTTTCCTTTCATATTTGCTCCATTGTCGTAACCCTGACCTCTACACTTTTGAATACCTATTCCTAAATTTGCCATTTCTTTTAAAAATCTATTTGCAAGGCCCAATCCTGTTACGTCATCTACTTCCAAAAATCCTAAAAAATGTTTTTCCACAAGATGTACATTTTTGGAATTTACATTTACAAATCGGCACTATTAAAGTCAATTGTTCTTTATGACTGATGTCAGGAGTGGAACCCATTATGGTAGAAAAAAATTGAGCGTTTTTCAACATTTCAATAAATTTGGATTTAGTCTTTTGTCCAAGACGCTTGCAACACGGAATACACGAGCCACGTCCTCTTAATTTTTTCGCGGCTTGATAAAATTAGTTGCAAATAATTATGTGAAAACTTTCTGCCAGCAGCGTCCGATGAAAACGAAAAATTTATTGGTACACTTAGAGGGCCTTTATCAATAATTATTTGCCTAATTTTATCAGTGACTGGATTAGGACAGGCTGCAGGATCAAAATTTATAAGTTCGGAATCGGATTCAGAATTTTCAATTTTGGTTGTAGGAGTAGACTTAGTTACGTCTGGTGTCAAATACAAATTGGTTACATCACTTAATTTATCGGTACTACATCCTGCAACTGAACTTTCGTATTCATGAGCTTTTGATTCGAATTCATGTTCCTTTTGATCATCTTAATCTGTTTGAGTTTCATCAATTTTATTTTTGTCAAAATTAATATCGCTGGTTGTATTGGTAGTCTCACTATTTTCATGTATTAAAAAATTTGATAGAGAGTTGCTAAGCAGAATATTTTCAGATTTTTTCTTCTCCTTTATTTTCCTGAATTGCGCTCTCGATAACCTTTGCCTTTTCTATCACTCATAATTAAAATTACAACAATAATTTAATTATGCTAAACATAATAAAAAAAAAGAATTAGATATGTATAAGAAGCGTGAAATTAATTTACCTTATAATATATGTTTTGTTAATATGTTATGCCATAAAAAAAAATTAAAAATATAATCTCAACGTGATAATGTTAAAATTTGCAGAAGTATAAATTCCCTAAATTGACTATATCAAGATATTGGTAGTTGGACCTAACGTTGGTATAATGTATATAGCTCTGAATACAGGTCACAGGTGTAAGCAGCAGAATAAAAACACGAAGCGCATCTGGATACATTTGGACAGATCACAGAAATACAACAATTCAGAGAAATAAACAATAATAGTTATACTTGATCGAAGTTAGTTTTTTAGTTAATAATAATTTAATTTTCATTAAATTTTTTTTGAGGTTTATTTTATTCTTATATATTTTTTTTCAAATATTTGTTGACTTTTGCGCCCTTTGCAATTTTGCGCTACAAGCAGGGGCTTGTCTCGCTTGTACGTTGCGGCGCCCTATTTATAACTTTAAGTTATAAATGTCGTGGCAGTAAATGTTGTATAGTAGTGGCGAAAGAGAAGAGTCATGTGTAATATGTATTTAGGTAGTCCAAGTTGTTGCATTTTGCAGAGTAGTCCAGTATGGCCAAACTGTGTCAAATGCTTTGTTTATGTCTAGGAATATTGCTGCTGTTTTTTTGTTCTGTAAGTATGTCGCTTGGATGTGGTTCGTTAGTATAAATACAGGGTGTATAGTCGAGTGAGAGAAGATTTGAATCCAAATTGGTATGTCGGTACGTGGTCTTTTAGTATTGTCCAGACTTTGTTTTTCAGAATTTTTTTCTAGGGTTTTCCCTAGAACTGGAGCTAGTGTAATTGGTCTGTAGTTTTTAATATCTGATCCGTCGAGTCCTGCTTTTCTAATAGTGGCAATTGTCCCTTTCCAAATGTCTTGAAAAACTTGGTTCTCCAGGCAATAGTTAAATGTCTGTATAGTGTGTCTGTGTGTGTCTTCGTCCATATTTTGCAATATTTTACGTGTAACATTTTTTTTCTAATACTATTTTAGAATAATAACATTCTTGAACTAATTTTAATTTGAGAATGTACTCATTCTGCAACAAGTGCGAGAATATTCATTCTTACACAAGTGATAGAATGACCACATGTGGCGCCATCTCATGGAAGTTGACGCAACATTAAGCTATTGTATTTTGATTAATGAATTATTCATTTAACTTATTAATTGTTGATATTAGTAATATTATAAGTCAATTAACTAAATCATTCATATTTAGAACATTCTTTATGACATTTTATAACTAATTTTGTTTATTAATACATATATTATAGCAGCGACATCTGTGAACTGATTGCCTAAAAGCGATAGGTACTAGACAGCGACTAAAACTGACATATTTTAATTGACGATAGTATTAGAAAAAGTATAGTCTGAAACTCGTCGGAATGAATATTTAGCCCTTGTGAAAACCGTCAAACTCGCCTTCGGCTCGTGTGACAAATTTTCACTCGGGCTGAATATTCTCATTCCGCACTCGTTGCAGAATATACTATTCCTTGTATGGCGTCGTAGTATTCATCTTCTTGAATTGTCGGTATGAGTTGTCTTGTATGAAAGTTGTCGTTGTACAGTCACGGCCAGAAAATTCCGCACGGTGTGTTTTTCTTTTGTAATTGTGGTTTTTAAACCACAGCAGCCTATTTTTCTATTTCTGATATGTCAGTTTAATTTAAAAACTAGCAGATTTGTCAGTTTTATTCTTACTTTTAAAAAGTTTTATATGCCGTATCAGACGTTAACCGAAGCTGAAAAAGGTTTTGCAATAGCAAAATCACATGAAGGATGGTCGTTGCAACGAGTAGCTGACGAAATTCAGTGCGGAAAAAGCACAATTTTCGATTTAAAAAAAAAATATTTTATTTGTTGTCTTCGAATATGATTCAATTTTGTTATTTTTATATCTAATTAAAGTAATAACCTAATAATTTTCATTAACGATAAACTTTAAAATAACATTGTTAACTTTTTAGTTATTTTAGGTTTTTATAATTTGAAAATAAATTGTACGCCACTGAATTTCTGAATGTTTTTTAAAGTTCGATTCACTATAGGACATTTTTTCAAAAACCTACCCACTTGATTAAAAATCGTGCGGAATTTTCTGGCCGCGACTGTACATGTTACTTATTTGTATGAAATGGTCATTGCCAAAATTAATATTGTCTTTAGGTGTAAAAGCACTTCCAAAGTGGTTTGCAAATAAAGTAACTTTGTCCTCGTCAGTCGTATATTCGGTTCCGTTATGTAGTATGTTTGAAAGGATAAAGCTTTTTTTGTACCGTGCAAGTTTTTTGATATCGTTCCAATAGGTTTTGCCCTGTTTGGATTCGATATCTTTGCAGGCTTCGAACCACTTATGTTTTCTGTATTCGTATGTCAGTGTTTGAATGTGTTTGTTAAGTGTGTTCATGTCTGATTTTAGCTGTCGATAGCCTGTTGTTTTGTATTCACGATACATTTCTCTCTTTTGTTTAATTAGTCTCAGTACATAGTTTGGTAATTTATTCTTGTAAAAAGTGTGTTTTGTCCATGGGCAGTTGTTAGCTATACTTGTCGATAATTTTTTTTTAAAGTCGGTTAAGTGTTCTAAATTAATTTTGTCTTCTGGTTTTACATTTACGTAGTCCATCATGTCTTGTTTAATCTTGTTTATGTTTGCTCTGTTTAAGTTTATTTTGTAAGTTATGTCTGAAGTTTTTTGGATATTTAAAGCAACAGTAAACAATATTCCTAGAAGGTCCGATCCTAAGTCAGGTGTCAGTCTAATATTTTGAATTAGGTTTTGTGTATGTAAGAGAATTTCGGGAGTTGTGTCGTTGTTATTTGTCATAAGAAATGTGGCGTTGGAGCGTCTCTGAATAAAGTCGGAGTTTTGAAGAAATGAATTAAGTTGTCGTTGTTTTTGTCTGTTTATGTTAAAGTCGCCGATAATTATACAGTGTTTGTAAAGTGATGCTTTAATAAATACGTTTTGATCTAGTCTACGGTAAGGGTGTATGTATACGAGGAAAATGTGAATTTTGTCGTCTTGGTATGGGATCATAAAGTGTGTGCATTTGTTCAAATAGTTGTTTAGTATTGGGGCGCTGCCTTTACTCAGAGCTAGATTTGGGTGCTTCAGAACCAAAGAGCCTCCTCTTGCGTGGTTGTCCATGTTGTTAAGTATTGCGTTTTCGTTGCGTTTCCGAATCAAGCTGCCATGATAAAAACGCGAGTCCGCAGGACGAGTGTTTTTATCATGGCAGCTTGATGAGTCAAATTGCCAAAAGGAAACCTTGTTTGAGTAATAAAATCAAAAATTTTCCGATATAAAAAACAAGTTCAAGTGCAATTTAACAAGACAATTTTGCGAATGAACATCAATAAAAAATCGACTCATTTTGTATTTAATGTTAATTAATAAAGTTTGACAAGTATTGTCAGACTACTTTAATTTTTAAGTTTTATGTGCTTGTAGTCATGGAGATAACGAGGTATCACATTACAATATTCACTAAATATTCACTAAAAAGTTCTGTTTCATTTCATCCGCTCATACATCGACAAAAACCGAGAAAAACATTGACTCATATGTTATAATATACACATGAGTAAAATTGTCATGTAAAGAGAGGAGTTTCGTAGAAATACATTTTCAGATTTTTTTCTCAATTGTTTGTTTATTTAATACGGGGTTGGAAACCGTTGGTAAAAGGCAAGCGGCGTTACTCTTGTGAATAATGTCTGAAAGTGCTAATAATCTTTTAAAACAGTATAAATAATCGTAATTATGGTGAAAACTAAGAGCCAGTCGAAATTGGCCGCGCCTTGCATTAGCTTTCAATTACATTGAAAAGCACAATATACAGGGTTGTATGTTTGTTGAAATCAAGACAAAGAAGGAACCAAATAGGGACTAGAGAGACTGGACTAATCTACAACAAAACGGAAACCCAATACATAACGACATGGACAACCACGCAAGAGGAGGCTCTTTGGTTCTGAAGCACCCAAATCTAGCTATGGGTAAGGGCAGCGCCCCAATACTAAACAACTATGTGAACGAATGCACACACTTTACGATCCCATACCAAGACGACAAAATCCACATTTTCTTCGTATACAAGTTAAATTACTATATTCCGTAATTTACTTTTTAAAAATATATTTATTTATTAAACGAGATGATACAAGTTCGGAATTAAAATTAAGACTAACTAAAATTATTTATTACATTACAAATAGATTTTATGTTTAACAAGCATTTTATCTTGTTTTCAAAAATTATATATAATGTGATATTACAATAAACTGATGATGAAGATATTGTATTCCAATACTTATAATGGGTCGTGTAGAATGGGTCAATGTAACATACATACACCCTTACAGTAGACTAGATCAAAACGTATTTAATAAAGCATCACTTTATAAATACTGTATAATTATTGGCGACTTTAACATAAACAGACAAAAACAACGACAACTTAATTCATTTCTTCAAAACTCCGACTTTATTCACAGACGCACCAACGCCACATTTCTTATGTCAAATAACAATGACACAACTCCCGACATTCTCTTACATACACAAAACCTAATTCAAAATATTAGACTGACACCTGACTTAGGATCGGACCTTCTAGGAATATTGTTTACTGTTGCTTCAAATATCGAAATAACTTCAGACATAACTTACAAAATAAACTTAAACAGAGCAAATATAAACAAGATTAAACAAGACATGACGGACTACGTAAATGTAAAATCAGAAGACGAAATTAATTTAGAACACATAACCGACTTTCAAAATAAATTCTCAACAAGTTTAGCTAACAACTGCTCACGGACAAAACACACTTTTTAGAATAATAAATTACCAAATTACGTACTGAGACTAATTAAACAAAAGAGACAAATGTATCGTGAATACAAAACAACAGGCAATCGACAGCTGAAATCAGATATGAACACACTTAACAAACACATTCAAACACTGATATACGAATACAGAAAACATAAGTGGTTCGAAGCCTGCAAAGATATCGAATCCAAACAGGGCAAAACCTATTGGAACGATATCAAAAAACTTCTTTCACACTTTCAGACTTCTTTCACAAGAGTAACGCCGCTTGCCTTCTACCAACGGTTTCCAACTCCGTATTAAATAAACAAACAATTGAGAAAAAAATCTGAAAATGTATTTCTACGAAACTCCTCTGGATACATGATTATTGCTTCCAGAGATAATAGAGGGCGAAGATTGGACACTCTGTGGAAAAGGCGAGGGTGATTTAAAAGCTATTTCAACGCCATCTCGCGATTTGTTTTTCAATTGTAGACATAAAAAGTACCAGAATTATAAGCATCTGCTGACGAATGGTTTGTAGCCATGCTAAATATATTTTGCGCTGTAAATTTGAATACAATATTTTCTATTATTATTATTATTATAAAGGAAAATTAAACAATATAATTTTGCTACATTATTTATTATTTTTTACACATTTTTTTTACTAAAAAATTAACTAATCTAAAATATTTTATATAATATCAAATATAAAAATTCGCTGGAAATGAGGTTCCACAGTATTTCTCTCGTTGCTATTTTAACATTTTTTATTAAAATATTTAGAATTTTGAGGCATCTTTTCTTGATTTTTTTTTGGGGTTATTTAAAAATGCTTTTTAAATTTTAACTAGGAACCAAATTTGAAACAAATCTGGTTCAATCTAAAGTTGAAAAGTGTGTATGAAGAGATGAAAAACGAAAAATGTGTTGCAGGTACTTTATTTTAATAAAACTATTTGAAGCAAGATTTAAAATTACCAATTTAAATCAAAGTTTGAAGTAAATTCTAGCACTATCAGTGCAAGGGGTATGTTAAGGGTTAAAAACACGAATTGAGGATTCTTGCCTATTTTTGAATAAACTAGTTGCAATTATTATTTTATTATTAGATTTATTATCAAATTATTATTTAATTATCAATTTATTATTAGAAAACTATAACTATTTGAAAGAAATCTGACAAGTCAAACTGTAAGGGGTTCATTAAGGTCACAATTGTCATATGTGGGTTCTAGTCTAATTTCATTTTAATTAAAAAATAATGATAAGTTAAATAAGCAGTAATTCCAGTAGTAATAATGGAATCCAAATTTGAAAGAAATCCTTCCCATTAAGGGGTTGCTTAATATTTTTAATTAGATTCTTCGTAAATCTGTTTTGAATGTATAGTAGAAATCTAATATGAAAAAAATCCGATCCATATGACTAAAACTGTATATTTAGGAGGTGGGGGTTGTAGATAGGGTCGTTAATTATTTTTAATCACTCATTATGTAAATATATATAAAATTACTGATTGAAAATGGTGGGTTATGCTGACATATACGAATCAATACACCGGCAATATTTGAACAATTAATGAAAAGAACCAACACGTCATAAGGGCTTATTTTTAGGGGATGAAATTTTTACCAGCATATTCTTCAATGTATTCCTAATATGTATGCCAAATTTGGTTCAAATCAAATATTCCTCCTGGCAAGTATTTACCTTACAAATTATGCATTTTTACAACTTTTTGACCGTTCAACCTTTAATAAAAAGTCAACCCTTGAAAAATCTTTAGATTTTTTGAAAACATTCACCACTTGGGGTATACACGAAACATTTGTTTAATATTTGGTCAAAATCGGTCTGCAACTTTAGAAGATTAAGTGGATGCACCGATTTTGTTGTTTTTAGCATGTTTTTGGCCAATAATGCGCAGGTCCTTGAGAATTTCCTAACTTTTTTTGGAAATTTTTTGGAAACTGTCTGTCGGCACAGACCGACAGACAGACCGATGGACGGAAATTAGTGAATATGATTTTCGTAATCTACGCATTCTATAAAGTAGAAAAAAGTGAAATTTGGAAAAAAAAAAATTATGAATACAATACTTTCTTTACGAGAAAAGTAATAAATAGGATTATGCTGATAGGTGGGTCCCTCCTCTTTATAAGTTACTCGTATGTATATAGGACAGATTACAAATAGTTAACAGTTATAATTATGTCTTGGGACCGTCATATACTGATTTATGTATGATAGTTAACATGTGATTAGTTAACATCTTTCAAATTTTATGTTTTTTTATTTTAGGTTTTTTATGTTCTCTTTGGAAAGTAAATTTCTTCGTGATATTAAATTTAAAAATAAAATAGTTTTTTTGCTATTGTTATGTTGATGATATTTTATCAGTTTTTGATGGTTCTTTAGAAGAATTATATGAATTTTTAAATTTTATTAACTCAGTACACCCTAAAATTAATTTTACTATCGAAATTGAGCAAAGTAACCATATCATTTTTAGACATTTTAATAATTAAAATTAATTTTGGTTTTACATTTGAAATTTTTAGAAAACCATCTACCATAGATTGTATTATCTCTTTTCAGTCCAATCATCTATATTCACAAAAAATGTCCTCCTTCCACTCTTTATTTTTTCGATTATTTAATTTACCTTTAGATACCGTTAGTTGTTATATTTAGTTTCAATAAAGAACTAAATATAATAAAGCAAATTGCTATTAATAATAATTTTCCAATTTATTTAATTAATAAAATGTATAAAAAATATTTTTTTAAATATAATTTTTGTTTTAATATATTAAAGTGAAAAGTTTCTCTTACATTTAAATCCTTAACTTATTTTGGTCAAATATCTAATAATCTATCTAAATTTAAAAAAAAAATGATACTAACATATCTTTCTATGAAAACTAATAATAATGTATCATGTTTTTTATTTTGAATGCTAAAAATAATCAAAAACGATGTTTATAAACTTTTTTGTCAAAATTGTAATACAGTTTATGTTGGTCAATAAGGAAAGACAATTTCAGTTAGAATTAATGAACACTATAAACTTATTAATCAATTTATTAATATTGGATTAGATATCACCCAATCAGCCTTTGCAAATCATATTATTAGTACTAAACATAATTTTGATCTTTTGATGATCTTTAGAATTTTACGATTTATTGATAATGGTTTGAAATTGAACATTTATGAAAATTTAGAAATTTTAAAACGTTAATGAACGATGGTGAAAATTGTGTTAATGATCAAACTCATTTTGAATATTATGATTTTTTTAATTCAGTTTTAGATTTAAATTTGTTTTCCAAATCAAGTTAGCGCAATTTAATTTATTACTGTCGTATGCAATTGCACAAGAACTTTAGTCACCAGGCCCAGGCCCCTTTGAATTTCTGATTACCACATATTTTATACTTTGTGAGGTACTTGCCATGACCAAGTCCGACAACCTCCCGTCGATATTTTTTTCAAATTAGTCTGCTTTTTTGCGCTGGACACCCCTGAACATGGCGATTTCCCGGGGTCGCAATTACTCATTACCACATATTTCAATCAAATGGAGTGGGGTGGATATTTGATTTGAAAAACAAATGTAAACTTGTCCTACCAAAACTCGACCGCTTTTGCCACGTCCGACAGCCCAAACATGGCAAAATGACGGAATAGCAATTACTGATTACCACATTCTTCATTTTTACGGAATCGCTTACCAAAAATATATATACTTATTCAGTCATATTGTCCTACAAATTTTCGACCGCGTTTTTCCAGTCCGACGACTCAAAGTCGGAATTTTGGCGGGGTACAGGTTATTGAATACCACATGTCGGACAAAAAAACATATGATAAATTAGCATTTTTTATAATAGAAAACTGTGATGTCCGACAATATTATGACCGCGTAACGTGAGTCCGACAAAAAAAAAATGAACAGTAACAGCAACAAATTTTTGTAGAAATACAGGCCACACACTATACACTACTGTATGGTGTGTGGCCTAACTGTATAGTGTGTGGCCTACTGTACTACTGTATTACAATCATCCAAATATATATTGTTTTGTACTACAACCAACTTTAACAATTTTTAAGTTTTTTTTTAGTTAGTCTTTCAGAACAATTATTCAAAACAATTATTCTGCTTATTACGTGACATAGAAAAACAAAAATTAAATTTGTGATTTTTTATTGCTTTTGCAGACATTTTTTTGTCGGACAAGTGTATAAAGATATTGTACAAATAATAACAAATCTAAAATAAAAAAAATTAGACATGTGGTAATCAGTAACCGGTACCCCGCCAAAATTCCGACTTTGAGTCGTCGGACTGGAAAAACGCGATGGAAAATATGTAGGACAATATGACTGAATAATTATATATATTTTTGGTAAACGATTCCGTAAAAATGAACAATGTGGTAATCAGTAATTGTTACCCCGTCATTTTGCCATTTTTGGGCTCTCGGACGTGGCAATAGCGGTCGAATTTTGGTAGGACAAGTTTACATTCGTTTGTCAAATTAAATATCCACCCCACTTCATTTGAATGAAATATGTGGTAATCACTAATTGCGACCCCGGGAAATCGCCATGTTCAGGGGTGTCTAGCGCAAAAAAGCAGACTAATTTGAAAAAAATATCGACGGGAGGTTGTCGGACTTGGTCATGGCAAGTACCTCACAAAGTATAAAATATGTGGTAATCATAAATTCAAAGGGGCCTGGGCCTGGTGACTACTTGTTTTGTATCGGATATTTTTTTAGTTTATACGAAAACGAGGTTGCCTGGAAATTTGACGAATCAAGCTGTTCAACAATCGTTTTCGTATAAACTAAAACAACCTCGTTTTCGTATAAACTAAAAAAATATCCGACAAAAAACAAGTTCTTGTGCAATTGCATACGACAATTTTACTCATGTATATATTATGACATATGAGTCAATGTTTTTCTCGGTTTTTGTCGATGTATGAGCGGATAAAATAAAACAAAATTTTTAGTGGATATTTTAATGTGATACCTCGTTATCTCCGTGACTACATGCACATAAAACTTAAAAATTAAAGTAGTATGAAAATACTGTCAAATTTTATTAATTAACATAAAATACAAAATGAGTCGATTGATGACGATTTGTTCATTCGCAAAATTGTCTTGTTAAATTGCACTTGAACTTGTTTTTGATATCGGATATTTTTTGATTTTATTACTCAAACGAGGTTTCCTTTTAGCAATTTGCCTCATCAAGCTGCCATGATAAAAACGCTCGTCCTGCGGACTCGCGTTTTTATCATGGCAGCTTGATTCGTCCAATTTCCAGGCAACCTTGTTTTCGTATAAACTAAAAAAATATCCGATAAAAAAACAAGTTCTTGTGCAATTGCATACGACTATATATTTAAATAGTCGAAACTAGTCTACCTTAGTGAACGTATAGTAAAACTTTTTTTTTAAACGTTTTTTCTTATTGATTTTCTTTCAAATTTAATAGATTTTATTTTTAACATTTATTACATTTATTTATCACTTTTTGATAAGATGTGTAACTTTTACAAATAAAAATTACCGAAATTTGATTTTTATTGACGTTGTAAGTTTTGTGATAAATATTCAATTTGTTGGGTATTTTTCTATAACAATACGAAAGAAGTAAAAATCTGAATTTGAATGTTTGTGAGTCATTTATTTCTTTTTTTCTTCGAGTTTATGATATTTTACTACCCTTTTATTTGTAACATCGTATGTATCGTTGTTTACAGCGTTTTAGTTTTACAAAGTAATCAATAATAAATAATAACAAAATTCACTTTAATCAAAAATATTTCACAACATATTCGACGATTAGTGAAAAGCACTTTGAGTTAGAGTTGAAAGAGACGACAAAATGATTCAAAAAAATCAGTCCACTGAACTACCTGGCACTTCATATAGGACTGAACTTAATAATATTTTTTGTTTCAGTTGATGTAACTTTTATCATTGACATTTTGATCAACTTTCGCACAACCTACGTAAGTGGCAATGATGAAGTTGTTTCAGATCCAGTTCGAATAGCAGTTCATTACCTTAAAGGATGGTTTCTTATTGACTTAGTAGCAGCCGTTCCATTTGATTTATTGTTTTTTGGTACAGATACAGACGAAGTAAGTGATTTGCATGAAAGCGCAACATGTAAATGTTGTACCCTTTTTGATGTGATTAAATGTTGCATTTTGATGGAAACGGAATGTTATTTATGTTTGATAATCTTTAAGAAAATATGTTGATCACTTTATTCTTCAAAAATATTATATTTTCTGACAAGTAGTTTAGATATCAAATTAGTAATTAAAAAAAAATTTGTAATAGAAGAAAATAAATTCAATTGAATTTTTGATATATGCTCTAAAATGTTTTAAAATTGATGAGTGTAGTACTTATAGACAATCTAATCTCATTATTTTTTCGTGCATTTAAATAAATATTGATATATTTATATATACTATATAATATAGCATATATAATGGTTTATTATATCATTTTATATCATATCGTATATCATGATTTTTATACGAGCTGTACTAAATTTAAAAAAAAGTAACTGAAAAATACTACTATATTTCAGTACTTTATTAAAAGTTTAAAGCATATATAAAAGTGTTTCAATGAAGTTGTTCACAATTTTCATTTCACCATCTTGTTGATAATATTTGAATCATTTTTTTTCGTATTGATTGCTACATTTTCTTATTCTTTTTAAGAAATGACAATTTTTTAAAATAAATTAATTCTTTTCTATAGTTGGGCTTGGATAAAGATGAGGTAGTCTATAATAGATAGTTTGTTGCTTTCTTAATGTTGTAGAATAAAAAATATATAAACGAACGATTTATTTATTTTCAAATTGTAGTTTATATTTTTTTCTTTATATTTAATATGCTTATAAATACAATATATATTCATATGATGCTTATATATTATAGAAATATATATGAATTTTATGGATCTCGAATATATATGGATCTTTGAATATACATCAATTTGTATATAGGTATGCACTAAGACGAACTTGTACCGTAGCCAAAGAAGTGTTATTTTGATCAATTATTAAGCTCATTTTTGCGTCACTATTAAACTTTTTTGCGTCACGATACTTCTTAAAACTGGACCAAAGTATTAACAGTACAAACTATGAATTAAAATAGTAAGTTTTGACTCTATTTACTTTTGTTAATAAATAATCTTCCTCAAATGGTATAGCGCTAGGAAAAGTTAAAAAATTAAAAGATACAATGACGTAAATTCACAACGCAGAAGTTGAACATTGTTCTATTAGTAATAAAATTAATATCTTTATTCCCTACTAGTATATTAGAAACGAATAATACCTTAGTTACGGGAGCTATAATGATAGTCATAACTCCCAAGGGAATTATGAGAGGGCTATTATAACCTCATAATAGCCCTCTTTTTTGTTTATTTAAAATCAATGTTATTTTTGGTTTCTAAGGTAAATCAATGTTGGAAAGTGCAATGAACGGCAGCCGATTTCAAAATTTGAATAATCATGATTGTTTTTTGACCAGATAAAAAAAGGCATAAAAAGGCTTATTAATATAAAACATTGAATTAAAAAATAGAAAAATCATTTTATTCTGTTTTATTTATTTGTTTAATGTTTGTTATTTGCAATTTAATTTTTCCTCATTATATTGTCTTCAATAATTTGCTATATTTAGAAAACTTCTTCACTAGGTACTAGACTGATGTTTTCCGAATATTTAAAACAAAATCATCAAAAACCACCAAAATAACAGAAAAAATAAAATTAAATCGTTAAATCTTAAATCGTTTTTTACTGCAATGTTTGAATTATATTACTAATAAACGATGATTAATTATCAGAATTCAAATATGGTTTCCCCAACCTTCCCTAATGGTTCAAAAAAATAGTGGGCATATTTAGTCCCATCTATGAATTCTACTGAGTTCTACCTCGTTCTTTCCGCTGCGTATTTAATGTTACTTATAGGACAGTAAATAGGACCGTTTTCCCTCATTGCTTACCTAGATTTATTTAGATTTATTTTTGGACGTGAAACTTTTTATCCAATTCACCCAGAATCGCAGATCAACGTTGCTCTTTACGACTTTGGTAAAAATTAACTATCAGTTAAAATATTGTCCAGACATATAAATCTGGACGTATTTTTTAAACCTGGTACTGAGGACGAACATTTTTGGCAAACACTATTATTGAAGTTTGCCGCGTAAATTTACTAAATTTTGCACCAATGGTTTTTATGCCTTTCTGCTAAATTTAAATCTAAATTTCTGTACATAAAGCAAGCATTTCTAGCAAATTCTAACTCTGCAAATGTGATACTGTACGTCTGTATCAATTGACCTACAACGATTACTTACAGCCACAGAGTAATTACAAAGAGGAAAGTGCTTTGTATACCCGATTTGCTCGAATATGATGTGAATGCTTGTCAAAGACGGTTGTGTACCTTTTAAAAATTCAGAGAAAAACAATTTTATTTATAAATTGTTTTCTGTGCGAGCCATAAGGGAGTCGCAAATTATCCAAAGGAGTACTAGAGTAGAATAACTATACTATTTTTTGAGTCGTGTTGTCATTTAGCAACAAAATTTGCATTTAGAAAAATGCAACTTTACTAGTTCGACCGAAAAGCTTGAGTGTAATTCGCCAAGACAATTTAATGAGCAAAATTGATGTTGTAGCGTCATTATGTGTGTTCTGCCGTACACTACTTTTGATTTTTTCTTTGATTTTGCACTTTGAAGCGTTTTAAAGAAGGAGTGTAATAATTTGATTTATGAAACACGTTCATTATACTATTTTATCTATTTTATACCTTTTTTGCTCTTATTTTAATGTAAAAATTGCAATTTTAAAATCTAGGGAATCTTATGTTGGTTGGTAACATTGATGAACCAAGTGACAGATTATTATAAGTTTCCGAAAACACCTTTAGTTTTTTTAATATAATTGTATTCTCACTACCAACATTACAAAAATAAATAACCCTGCGGCTGTTAAAGCACTTCTTTTCTATTTTGACACTAGTTTTAGTGATGTTAAAACTTTATTTGAGACGTAAAATAGATAAAAGCATATAAAGCTTTTTGTTACAAGTAATCTGGTTAGAAATGGTTATAGCGGTTACCGAACAGATGCATTTTAGCGTGAAACCATTAAAGAGGGGAAGTTTGAACAAATCATGAATTGGCGTTTATAACTATAACCGCGAGTAACCTGGAGTAAACATAATTCAGTGGTGTGTTACACGAACGGTTTTAAAAATTAACACGACCAACCACCTTTTTTGTACAAACTATACGTGAACATTAAGTACCCTTGAGTAATATTGATATTATTCAACGACCTGTGTGTGTGAATGTTAATTCAACCAGTCTTCTAATAATTTTACTAATTAATAGTGTACAGTTAATATACGTTTTATAGTCAATTTACTTCATTATTTGTTAATATTAATTGACAGTCTGTAATACATTATTGATCATGTGTGCTAAATCTGAATATTTCCACTTCGATAATAATTAAATTAATATAATAAATGATGAAATAATAATAATGTTTCGTCGTTTTTGAAAATTTTTAAGAAATATAGAATAAAAAAAAATAAAGAAAACAGTAAATCTATATGATATGAAAGCCAATAGCGCTTACTAACTCATATTGAAGTCTCCAAAAGTAACATAAGCAAACTTGAAATTTGAATAGTAGTTGCGTTATATGACACATAGGAACTCATTAAGAAAGCATTTTTCGAAATTCAACCCCTAATAGGATAAACGTGTGAACAAGTTTGAATGGAAAAAATATTAACTTTGACTGACACATGACATGAGTATACATAAATGATAATTAGAATGATTTTTTTGACCATAACCTAGATCAGAATAATCTTTATAATTAAGAAATGGTGTAAACATGATCATAAAACAGATCAAATCTTTGAACTGGTGAATTTTTAAAATCTATATTAAAACCGAAAATAAAGGTTATCTATATAAAAGCGAAATAGTAAAGTGAAAAATAAATCGTTATCGTTTTTATCTTCAATTGAATATTTATGATTTTATTAAAACGAACGGTATAAATATATAGATTAAATATAATAGACTTTAAGGTCAGTTTTTATTGACTTTTATAGTTTTGAAAAATGTAAAGCTTATAATTAAAATGAGGAACGAGATGAATAATTTATTGCTATTAACCGGATTCAGATCTTTTTGCCAAATATTAAAATTCCATGGTGACGGCGCATGGGTATGGTCCTGTCTATCCAATCCTAGACCACTGCTGTATCAATGGCGGTTCAAATTTAAGCTGGAATTGTGTGCGCGTGTCTAACGACTCGGAGAGGTTCAAATGTTTCTTTGTAAAAGCAATAGAAAAAGTAAATGGATATCTAAAAACATTAGCTTAGTTACTACTAAAATTAGAGTCAGTTCAGAACCGTGCTGAATATGGTCAGTCTCATCAATTTATTTTATTTATTCTGATGCAACTCGATGACGGTACATCACTAATTTGTGAATAATATGTTAAGATCAAAAATAAAGTAAAGTTAAGATCATCAATGCATATCTAATTACATATTATTTTTCAAACGACATTTGCGGGGATGAATTTGTAGGTTAAATGAAACAATTCCAAACATTGGTTCTAATCGCATTGCAACATATTGGAAAACTGAAACCGTTTATTACTACGCATGCGCATTGTATTGACATTCTGATCGATTCAAAAAATACATTATAGAATATTTGTATATTTTGAAGATTGTTTTTTACATAGGTGGTAAATGGGTTATAACTTTTCTATTTTATTTCGTAGTATCTGGATTTTTTTTATTCTATATGTCCAGGACTCTTGAATAATATATATTTATATATCATGAAAATTTCGAATATAAAAATTTAATTTTTTAACGGCATGTGTAAGCCTAATTTTTCTTAAGAGTTACTTAATTTACATATTATTTTCAATATATCTTGTGTTAGAATTTTATAAAAAAAATTTTCAGACTACAACTCTCATTGGTTTACTCAAAACTGCTCGATTGTTACGATTGGTTAGAGTGGCGAGAAAAATAGATCGTTATTCTGAATATGGTGCGGCGGTATTATTACTACTTATGGCCACATTTGCACTTATAGCACATTGGCTTGCTTGTATATGGTACGTATTTTTCATCATCAGGTAAATAAATTTAATTATATAATATATTTTATTTAGGTATGCAATTGGAAATGCGGAACGGCCGGTTTTGCCATCAAAGATCGGCTGGTTAGATATTCTGGCCAATGACACTCATCAGTATTATTATGCCAACAATACAGGTGGACCGAGTATCAAAAGTCGATATATCACTGCTCTTTATTTTACATTTACTTCATTAACCAGCGTTGGGTTTGGAAATGTAGCACCCAACACAGATGCTGAAAAAATATTTACAATTTGCGTTATGCTTGTTGGTTGTAAGTATTTTTGTATTTTCAATCTCTAGTTTTAAAATGGATATATTTTTTTACAATATTCTGATAGAAAATACGGAAATATTAATTAGGATTATGTCGACTGTATGTTTATGACAAGTTCAATGTCAAAGAATATCTAAAAGTTTACTATTGTGTTTTGACACATATCTAGGTTCAAGTAATGATACAAGTGGCATGAATCTTCCCGGCAATTTTTGCCTGTCAGAAAATGTCAGATAATAAATAGCTGTGGGAACGACAATCGATACAAGCGCTTTAGGACGAGTAGCATTATCCAATAGCGACAGCTACAATTTAATCTAAATGATAAACATTATGAAAAGAAGGAAATACAATAAATAACAATATTAGAAATTGAAATACTAAAATAAGTTTGTTATTTTTGTATATTATATTGACAATTGGTTCGTGGTTTGTTCAATTCCTTTCATAATTGGGTATAACTCGGGTTTTGGAACAAAGGATTGAAAGAAATGATGGATCACAACTTTTTAGGTAGATTAGGAAGACAAAAAAATTCTGATTATTGCTTTGAAGCCATTATGTATATTGGTGGTGTTCGTAAATTGCACATTTAAACAATATTTAACGAGAAAGTCCTCGGTTTTAAACCAAAATTTAGGCTGACCTAATGCCGTCACTTTAGACGCTTATATTTGAAGCGTTAGTTTCACTACCTCTTTTATGGTTTTTATTTTTTATGGGAATTGAAACATTCACAGCTACATATTTTGATACTCACTACTCAATAAATAATTGAGTAGTTAGTATTTTATTTTATTTTTACCTGGTGCAACGTATTAGTGTTGCTATCCAAGAGGAAACGCAACTTCAATTTTAGAGGCAAAGGTAAATTTGCCATAATTTGTCGTTTAAGTTAAAGTTTATGTTGGTTTGAATACTTTTTTCTTAATATTATTATATAATTTTCTTTTGTTGATGTTTACTAAAAAAAAAAATAATGGCCTTAAGAGAAGCTTCTTCCAATCAGTAGAATTTTAGTGCGTTCGCTTGGTAAAATGAGCAAGCATATGCTTACCTTTTTAGTTTTTTTTGTTTTTCTCTTTAATCATGTTAATATTAATTTATCTTTCTACACAATATTCAGTTTGAAGTTTTTTTGAAATGGACTTGCATTGAAAATTTTTTAACATTTTTGTTTGCAACACATATTTGATAAAGGTGTCAAAAGCCTCAAAAATTATTCTCCTGGCGTCATATTTAATACTGGCGTCAATATAATACTGGCCCGTATTATAATTCTCAAGTCATCATATTTTTGTTAAGTATTAGAGAATCGGGTCTGGGAAAATTATATAAACCACCATAAGGCACCGTCCCCTTTTGCGTGGAATTTATGTAAGTCCAGCTGAACGCTTTCGTTTAGTTTTTTGTAGTCAAACTAGTTACAAAACTGCTGCAACTTTTGCTATTCTATATAAGCTCTGCATTTTATGTCGTCAATTTAATGATGTTCAACAATTTAATGAAGGTCAACAGAAGTTGTGTCTGAGACCAGTAAACCCTTAAACATCATGATGCTCATAGCATTTTTTTCATGCTCAAAACTAATAAAACGCAACAAAATACTGTTGGATTAATATCCAAACGTATAATTAATAATTGGAGCAAACGTTCTTTTAAAAACAGCGGTTTCTATGATTGTATGACGTTTCTATGACGTTGATTTCATGTAATCATGTAAATGGTAAGGAATTA
Source organism: Cryptophagus acutangulus (assembly GCA_963556235.1). NCBI lineage: Eukaryota > Metazoa > Arthropoda > Insecta > Coleoptera > Cryptophagidae > Cryptophagus > Cryptophagus acutangulus. The sequence goes on from OY744561.1 coordinate 3,439,606, forward strand.
CTTACCATCCTAGAACGGTATTTACAGTTGTTAGGGATAGCAACCGTAAAATCAACATACCGTCAAGCAAATTAGCACGCTAATGGACAGAAAAACAAAACTGATCGTGCAAAAATAATAAAAAATGGCGCTATAAACAATAATATATTCTTCTGTAGAGTTTATGCTTATTAAGCTGTTTCATCTGCAATGATCTGGAGGAATTTACGTTTAAAATGACACTTATTGAATTAACAATTTCAAACCCGCGTCGAGAATCGGGATTATTTTTTTTAAATTAAGAATTGTAATACTGTGAATAATAACTTGTTGAACTCAATCTGGATTTTAACTCTAAAATATATAAACTTAGCTGAAGTACCAAAGGAAAACTTTGATTTCAAAACAATTAAGTAACCGCATAATCGATCAAATGTGGAGGAATACGATTTTTGTCACCTAAAATTATTCTGAATTATTTTCAGCTCTAATGTACGCTAGCATTTTTGGAAACGTATCGGCCATAATTCAGCGACTTTATTCAGGGACTGCCCGATATCATACCCAAATGCTGCGGGTCCGTGAATTTATAAGATTCCATCAAATTCCAAACCCACTGCGACAACGTTTAGAAGAATATTTTCAACATGCTTGGACTTATACGAACGGAATTGATATGAACTCGGTACTCAAAGGATTTCCAGAATGTTTGCAAGCCGATATATGTTTGCATTTGAATCGAAATTTATTGCAGAATTGTAGTGTTTTTGATGGCGCTAGTCCTGGTTGTTTAAGGTAAGTTTTTTTTTTTTTTTATCTAATATTTAAATAATTAGTAGCCATCTCTATAAATATCTAACCTTTGTCCAACCCGGTTTGGGAGTGTTAATTAATGATTTATTTTACAATTTTATGGTTTGATTTTATTACTCGCCATCAATAGACATCGCTCAATTTTGTTAAATAAAACAGAAGGGAACTTGTATTCAATTTGTTTTAACCCATTAATATTTTCTACATAACAAAATATGCTGAGGCCATAAAAAAGTTTGGTAGAAAGGTATCATATCAATTTTGCTAAAACAAAATTTTTAAGATATTTCTTGCTGATTCTTCTCAATGTATTGCGCCATATACGCCATATCAATGTATTGCGCCCAATGTTCGATTGACCTGATTCTTTTACTGATCAGGTGTTTGACTGTTGTCTCGTAAATTTTTTCTTAGCTGTTACTCTTTGCTTTCTCCAGTGTTTGTAGTTAAATATGGTGTACTTAGCATCATTCACTATACTACCTCCGCACCATTGTATTCGCTTTTTGCACTGCTAGATTTAGGCCAATTGTTATATTTAATCTACCACCATCTCCAGTGCTTCGTTAGTAACTTCTTCCTATTTGTCGGCCTCTCTTGCCATGATCATGACTGCTAGATCATCAGGAAATAATAAGGTACACTACCACTGGTATATTCATTCATATTCAGACTCCGCGTGTAATGTTCCACCTTCTTGTTTCTTTTTTCAGTTTTTAAGTGATGTCCCCTTCTTTAAAGTAGCTTTTTATTAGGTTCAACAGGTATGTTAATGCTACTGTTATTTCCAGCGCCTATACAATTTTGCCATGTGGTATCCAGTTGAAAGTATTTTGACGTTCAACGCCACCACTAGACAATGTTGTTTTTTCCCCCAATGGCAGGTATTTGTCTCTGCGGGTAGTTGGCGCACCTTTTCTTTAGCAACTATGGTAAACTTATCTTTTTTGAACCCATATTGCTTCTCTGATCCTACGTTCATTTCTTCAATAAACTCGTTCAGTTTACTTCGTTCAGTTTACCCCTGAAACGAAGTACTCGTTAAGACCTCAAACAAAGTACTCATTCAGAGTACTTTGTTGGGGGGGCGGATTTTGCACCATACCCAGCCGGTGGTTAAACTACCGGCCTTCAGTACTGGGGGGTTTTTGCTTTTGTGGCTGGAATCCAAACCACCGTTCCCATAGAAGGACAGAGAGAATCTTTAATCTGTCAATGCCGAATAGGGGTTTTAGAGGGCCTCGATGACTTCCTGAATTTGTTCTACGTCATCTAGGTTTAGGACCTCGGACTTGAGGGACCTTGGGCTTTGGGGGTTTTTGGTTAGCACACCAGAACACCTTTGCTTTTCCTCGACTGTTGCTGGCTTCAGCTGAACCTTAAGTTGAGCTGCGATTTTCCTCATCGCGGTGTGTGCGTTTTTAGTGTCCGCAGAAAACTGCCTTATCTTATCCTCCATCGCCAGAGCTTCCTTAAGCTTCGGCACAAAACGTTACTTGCTCAAGTTACTGGCCTTGACACTTTAAATACAATTGCCGGTACTAGCTTTGATCAAGACTTGTTGTGTCATGGAATCAGAATCTCATTGGTAACGTTTATAAATTCAATAGCTTGGCTTGGTTGAATGTCACTTATCTCTATTGACAATTAAAAATACTAGATACTATTTTTGGTCAATTGTTATGTTTTGTTATAACTTTGTTTAGAGCCTTATCCTTGAAGTTTAAAACTACACATGCTCCACCTGGGGATACTTTAGTGCATCGGGGTGATGTTTTAACTTCACTGTATTTTATATCAAGAGGATCTATAGAAATTTTAAAAGACGATATTGTAATGGCAATTTTAGGTAAATTATTTGAATCCTTTATAGTAAAATCTTACTAAGTTTTTAACGTTTCAGGAAAATTCGATATATTTGGTGAAAATCCATGTTTACATCCCACATTGGGAAAAAGTAGTTGTAACGTACGGGCCCTTACTTACTGTGATTTACATAAAATACATAGAGACGACTTGCTAGATGTATTGGATCTCTACCCAGAATTTTATAATCAATTTATGCATAATTTGGAAGTAACATTTGCTTTAAGAGATGTGAGTACATTTTTTTATTATCATAGTAACTTAAGAGAAAACAGTAGGTTTTTGCTGACCACAGTGGACGTGAAGTGCAGACACCGACTCGCAATCTGTTGATCCCGGGTTTGAATCCTGGTGAAGAGCAAGAGGGTTGTGCAATATTTTCTCACAACGGCGGAGCAGTTAAATGTGTGCAATGTACGGACGAAAAGGAGAAAGTCAATCGCCTTAAAAAGGCGATTGAATTTCGCCTTTTCAAAAAAATTGCCTTTTCAAAAAAGAGGCAACAGTAGGTACGACTTGGCTGCGATTAAAATTTTATGCACAAAAAGTCTACTATGCCCCAACAAATCTATCGCTTATATCAGAGTTTAGCACGAAAAAAGAGAAAAACACGAAAAATATGATAACAATTGTATATTGTGTTATTAGGATTAAAAGTGTCACTTTGTTTCGTGGGCAATATGTTTGCTCATCAGACTATTATGAAAAATCATTAAATTAAAAATTATCTAGGCATTTTGTATCTAGGAAAAAAAATAGTGTCAATGTTGCCTAGCAACAAATTCATTTTTTTACTGTATAAAATTTGTCATTAGTAATATAACAAGAGAGTGAAAATAAATTGAAAATAATTTGACAGATTTGCGAAAACTTGTTGCCTGGCAATAGACACGAGAGCCCGAAGGGCTCGAGTGGCTATTGCCGTATGGCAACAAGTTTGAGCAATTATCTGTCAAATTATTTTCTAATTTATTGAACTCTTGAGTTGTATTCGGAAGATTATTTTTTGACAAACCAATAGAAACTACAAAACATGTTCAATTTAAATTTAAATTTATTTTTTCTATTATAAACTAAATGAATGAAAAATAAAGAAACTTTATGCTGCATTAAAGTTCTGAACATTGAAAACGCAATTATTATAAACGTTTTGTCCATGAGTGATAGATTTTGCCATATTCTTCTGTTCGGTAAACCCATAAATCTTCTGTTCGCCAGTAAAACGTTTTTCGCTCATGTTTTAAGATTTACGATACGATTGATGACAATCACACGATAAAAATGTCAAAAACAAATGATCAAAAACAATGTACATAAATTATTCTCGCGAAAATAATGTAGACACATCATTCCCACTATAATAATGATATGATTGGATAGAATTAATCACATGATCAAAAACACTGCGATTTGATTGGTTAATAGAAACGTCAAAAAATAATCAACTTTAATAACAGATATTAGTAGTAAAATTGAGCTCTTTTTTGACGGTTGGAGACAAAATGCATTTATTTACAATCATATATGTAATGACCCAATTTTTTTATTTTTGAAAGTTTGAAAATAACACATTGTTACGCGACACGAGAGGAGTAAATCATTTGAGAAACTTATCCTACTCTCAACAACAAAGCTTTTAAGTCTAGAAATAAAGTGGGAAATTAATAGATATCAAAAAACGATGTAAGCTCAATATTGTTCATTTATATTAACATTATTATTTTATCTACTCTTATAAAGTTTGAAAATGTTGAAAAAAAGTGGAAGATGAATAGATATCAAAAAACAAATAATCTCAATTTTATTTATTTTAATTATTATTATTATTTATAATCAATCTCTATTAATCAAGAATATATTAATAATTGACAATGTAAGAATTGCTGGCTGCAAAGAATTACAATTTCAACAACACAAGGGTGAAATCAAAATCGATATGACATCGATATTTCCGATTAGTAATGATGACGTTTTTGATTAGTAATGATTCATTACCGCATAGGTGACATAATGTATAATGTTACGTATTAGAAAACGTTTGCGTAAAGTGTATATTATGTGTTAAAAGTAGATAAATTATCAGATTTCAAAAATATTAGTAAAATATTTGATAGATTTTAACTGAAATTTACAGTTATCAATGAACGACAGAACTATTGTGGAAAGGCATTTTCAGATATTTTTTAATGCCATGCAGTTCACTCTTGTTCAATGACTACAGTGTTATGCAAATGATTTTTTTAGTAAAAAAAATATTATTTTATTTAGAATGCTACTAAATATTATTTAATAATTTTATGTAGGACGATCAAGCAGGAGTGGTTCCCAGAAGGTCTTTCCACCCCAAGATACTTGAAAAAGAAAGTCGATATTTTCGTGGAGTTCCATCAAGGTCGAACGGATTTTCTAGTCGTGCAAATTCAGTAAATGGACGACAAGAATCTCAGTATAGTGATGAATCTGAATCTGGTAAGCACATTAAATTTAACATCTTGAACATGTTCAATTAATGAAGAACCTAGAGTTGCTTAAATGAATTCACAAGAGTCGGTATGTGTACACGTTTATATGTTATAAAATTTATAGTCCAGTCACAATAAAATAAAAATAAATTTCTGATTTACCCTAGTGATAAATATAAATTATAATCAGTAGTAATCGCATAAGAAGTTGCAACTGAAAAGAGTGGAAATTTGGCAGAATTTTACGATTAAACGAACTTACCTAAGTGAAGTTCAATCGTGATTATACGATGCGTCTCGTCCGACAGATAATTTACTAGGTAGTACCGCCCTCTATACTCTAAGTCACAATAGTTTGAATAAGAAGGAAACCTACTTACCATCTTGCTCCCTCTTGCGCCACTATTTTGCGCGCAAGCTCATATAGTTTAAAGACCCAGCAACTTATTTGGAAAAGAAATTTTTTAATTAAAAAACATTTATTTTGGCTGTGGGTGGGTAATTATCTGTCGGACAAGACGCATCGTATAATCACGATTGAACTTCACTTAGGTAAGTTCGTTTAATCGTACAATTTATCTTCTGCGTCTCGTCCTTCCAGATAATTTACTAGGTAGATGTTTGAAGATAAACTAAGTTGCTGAATGATTAAATGTTTATTTATTATAAACACTAATTTTTTTGTGTCAAAAGGAGAAAATGACTATTCTGAAGCGTTAACTTAGAAAAAGAATTACTACAGATTAATTAATTCCCAAAATAGAGTTTCCAAACTCTAGGTTGTTATTAACCACATGTGCATTGTAGTATTTTGCAAACATGTTGGAATTATGTGTCCATCCGACTGTTCTTCTGATATTTTCAATTGAAATTCCTTACAAAAAAGCCTTTGATGTAGCCGCGTGTTTCGTCGAGTATCCCCCGAACGTGCTGTCCGCAATTCCAGCTTCCTTAAGTTGTTCCTTAATCCATCGACTTAAGGTTTGAGTAGTAACCCTATAGTCGACTTGCTTGCGTTGTGGTCCCTGGTATCGAATGCGCTAGACGTACTTTTTTATTGCTACGCTGTGCCAGCGCATTACAGTATATGCTAACAATAACAGGAACGTATGTCTGTCAGCGCTGCGACATGATTTCACAGATTTTATGAATACAATCAATATGAATGACAAAGAAGTTACATGCACGTATGTTTTTCGTCTTGTTTTCGTTCAGTAGCGTCGTATGAATATAATCTTTTATTTTTGTACTGGCGTGTTGCTGCTGCTTGGAAGATATTCTACGCTACTGGTAAAATGTTTACATGTCCTTCAATTGATTTGGTTCAGGCGCAATCAGCTGGGAACACAGAGCTCAGAACGGAAACGGTTTGACTATATTAAAAGGTTTATTGATAGCAATAAAGAGATGTGGCGTTTTCATAATATCTTTTGGTTCTCTTTATGTACTTTTTTAACAACGAAGCGACACACAATTCTGGTTTTTTGACAAAATATGGAATTTGTAAACATGGTTGGAAGTTTTTCACTGATGTTGTCTTAATCGTGTCGGGGATGGTAATTTGGATGTAGTTGTTGTTGTAGTGAATATTGTCCAATCGAATAAAGGCGAAGGTTTGTAGTCGGTGGGCAGTGATAAGTCCTAACAGAGAAATAAGCTTCTTTGACAGTTGTTTAAGGTTTAATTTTGAATTTTATTTTTTCTCGAGAAAGTTTAAGACTGCTTCTGGATCCCAAATATTGTTGTATCTTCGTTTTGGAGGCCTTGGCCGAAATATCCCTTTACAAAATCTTTTCACATGCGGATCGTCACCAATTTTTCCCGGTAAGATCAGTGACAAGGCCGATCGATATGTGTTTACCAAGCCATATGACAATTTTTTGGAGGGTTATGACGACTGATACACTCGCCTCAAATATCGGGATTGAATTGTTTGTACAATAAGTCCACCAGTGTTGTAATGGGGAGTTATATTGACGAATCGTTGAACTGAACAAGGAACTTAAAGTTGTTTCCGTCGCGTTAGACGGTAGTCCTTGGTTTTCCAGAGCCTGCCGGATAGTTTCGCTGCTACCAGGGTAAGTTGATCCGAGAGTGGGTGTTTCTCTCTAGAAAACGAGTACAAAAGTTTTGAACTAGGTTCCAAGTACAGTGGTTTTTCAATCAACATGCTTTTAAACAAAGGGAACAATGACTGCCCTTCCCAATTTGGAACCACAACAATACCTTCAGCTTTATCAGCACATATTTTAGCAAGAGTTCTGAGAATTAATGAGAACGGCGGAAAGGCATAAAAGAATATATCTCGCCAAGACAATGTGAATGCGTCGACCGTAAATGCTTCCTTTTCCGGTTTCCATGAGCAGTATTTTGGACATTTATAATTATCTTTGGATGCAAATAAATCGATTACTGGTGTGCCTAACTCTCTACATATTTGTTTATAGAAATGGGGATTTAAGCCCCATTCAGTGTTAGGTGGTAACCTACGAGATTCCCGGTCTGCAAGAGCGTTATCTGCTGACGATATAAATGCTGCTTGCACCCAAATATCCCGTTCTTCACACCATTGCCATAGCTGGCGTGTCAAAAAACTAAGTTCTGGAAATTGAACACTACCAAAACGATTAACGTAAGATAGTGCTGTTGTGTTATCAATTCGTAAAAGGATCGAGCATGATTGTTCAGTCGAAGCAAAGCGTTTCAGACTTAGAAATGCCGACATTAATTCTAAATAATAAATGTGTTTTTTAGCCATATCTTTTTCCCACCAACCATGTACTTTTTTATTATTATAAACCGCGCCCCACCCTGTGAGCGATGCGTCGGAGTAAATTTCTATATCGAACTGATCTTTGCGAATGTCATTTGAACCCACAAGAATGTGAGATTCCCACCAATTTAAATCAGTGTTAATCTCTGTTGGTAATTTCATAATAGCATCATAATTTTGACCGTTTTTATCTAAGGCCAGAAATTTTTACCGTTCAATTATTTTTGTGTACAATTAGGCATATTTAAAAGCTGGACAAGCTGAAACCAGAGTTCCTATAAACTTAGCAAATTCCCGAATTTTACAATGAGTCTTTTCAATTCTTAATCAATATAAATTGATTGATTGACGTTTCTGGTCTGGTAGGCTGATCGAAAGGTTGTTACTATTAAGCACAAAGCCTAGAAAGGTGCAATTTTTTGTGGGGTTAGTTTACTTTTCTTGTAATTGATAATAAAACCACACATTTTTAATGTATGTACCACTAATTTTGTGTTTCGTTCACAATCTTTAATTGTCCTACCAATAACCAAAAAATCGTCTAAATAAATTCACGCCCTGTTTCCGAAAGAAACTTACTAGTTCTCTGGTTATTTTGGTAAAAACATATGGTGCTAGGTTTAACCCAAAGGGTAAACAAGTAAATTCATAAGTTATGCTTTCGAAACCGAAACGAAGATATTTCCTTACATCTTTGGCAACAGAAACTTGATAGTACGCGTTAGTTAAATCAATTTTTGACATATAACAATCCTTTGTTATTAGTTTTAAAACGGTACGCGTATCTTCCAGTTTAAAGTGAGGTGGATTTATAAATTCGTTTAACTTTTTTAGGTTAAGTATAAACCTGTTTTCGCCGTTTGACTTTTTTATCAGAAAATAGTGCGAAATGAATTCCTCAGGTTAACTTTTGCAACGATTGATATCATTTTGCATCAATAGTGTTTCGATACAAGGTCGAATCTGATTTACGTCCGTAACTAACAAGCTTGTGAATCAGGTGTTTTCTTGGTTGCCTTCCCCTTTGTTTGCACATCGGGGTTGTTTTTTAGTACCTGACTAGATTTTTCCAGTTCCTTTAAGGAATTGCATTTTTCGATGAATCCTGGTCCAAAAAGAGATACTCCCACATCACATTGTTCGGAAACTTGGTTTGCGTATACACTTAATTTAGGCAATAAAAAATGCCGACGTACCACAAGTGACATTGAATGATGTAAATCGGCAAGATTTTTTCCAGCATCGCCTAATAGTGGCAATAGCTCACTCGTTAGCTCTGAATTTTGTTGTTGCAGTACTAGACTTATTGCTTTGCCAAGAGCAGATAGACCTACGCCGAGCTGTTCCTGTAACTTTACTTGATGATTATCTTTTGTAAGGTTAAACGGGGTAAGCGCTGGCAAAGCGTCTTTGTTGATTTCCGGAGGCTTCAATTGCATGCAATTAGCGGGAAAAGGATACTTTGCTTAAAATGTAATTCCATCGTTCAGCCACATAACCGTGAATTTTTGATGAGTTAGACGAGACAACGTTAGGATTTTGTCCCAAGATTAGTAACATTCCTTGGTTAAAGGTTTCGTCGCTCAAAATCAAAATCGATGAGTCGTTTTTATCTGGTTCTTTTGTACAGTCCCCCTCCCTCTCCTTTGGTGCATTTTCTTTTGAGAGAGCCGCGTCTCTCGGACTACGGTCGCTCTTGTCTTTTTTATTGCCTTTCTCTAAGGATGCCGCGCCGCTCGGGCTGCGATCCTTCCTTAGTCTTTTGAAAGCTTTCTTGTGGCATGCAAAACTAGGTAAGTTATTCCGATTACCTGGCTTTTTTTCGAAAGAGTCTCCCTCGGAAGACGTCGAGTCTCTTGAACCGCAATCCCTTCTTTTATTCACAGGTGAACGACTGTGGGAATATCGCTTATAATTAGCATGGTAGCCACGACGTCTATTTGGCGACCGACTCTTTCTTGAAGAGTTAGAGTGCGAATGCTGCGAGTGCGATGAGCCTCGTGTTGAGTGACAATGGCTGCCGCTCCTTTGTCGTTGAGTCGCAAGCAGTAACCTTTCTAAACGGCTTTCCAGGTTTGCGTCCAATGTTTTTGGAGGACTGTCAGCTTCACTCATGGTCGATGTATTTTTCTTTGTACTTATTAGAAATTCCTGAAAATAGTATATAAAGCAAGATTAAAAAATTTTTACGTACGTGACAGTCGAGCACAAAGAAACGAATGAGCTTGCGCGCGAAATAGTGGCGCAAGAGGTAGCAAGATGGTAAGTAGGTTTCCTTCTTATTCAAACTATTGTGACTTAGAGTATAGAGGGCGGTACTACCTAGTAAATTATCTGGACGGACGAGACGCAGAAGTATAATTAAAAATCATAAGCGCTCGGCCGAGTGATTTGTACCTGGTAATTTGCACGATTTAAAGTTGCTGCGCAGGAAGTTTTAGATATTTAAATTGTCTTGCCGAATTGCATCACACAAAAACTTTATGTCATCATGACATTTATTTTTAGTCTAGCATTTGTTTAGAGAAAAGCTACTGTGATGTAAAAACTAGTGCAATATATTTGCTAGAAATATCACTATACTCTATTTATTAAATAGATAGAAATAACCACGTCTACTTTTGATCGCTAGAATGGAAATAGTTATTTATACAACAAGTAGCAAAATGTAAGTTATTTTTTCACGAGTCGTAAATTTGTCCAACGAGGCGTCAGCCGAGTTGGACACTACGACAAGTGAAAAAATAACTAATTTTGCTCGTTTTGTATACAATATTTTTTGCAATTTTTAATTAAAATAAAAAAATATTAAAGATTAGTTAATAATCAGATGACAATCGGTTGCTTGATTCAAGCTTAATTTGTTATTAATTAGAGCAAGCATTGATAAAACAATTGAAATTGCCCCTAGGAACAAAAAATCAAACAGTTTTCTTCACATAATTCAAATTGAATAGAAGTATTTGCTAACTCAAATTTAATGGAAGTGTTGCTTATATGTTCCAGTTCAGTTAAATAATCTTACTAATTGTGTAATTAATTTTATTAATAAATAAAACAATGCTGCTTTATAATATTTTGCCGCGTTTTGAGCAATTTATAAAATAATGAAAAAAAGTAGAAAAAGAGTGAAAAATAGCTATTTGTGTATTAAGAGCGCAAAGTGATACTTTGTCGCGCGAGCCAGAATGTTGTCGTGCGACGCGATAGCGGAGCACGACAATCTGGCGAGAGCGACAAAAACACTTTGCGCTCGAAATACACACAAGATTTTTCCTACAATCGATTTTAAATTAAATTTTTGTTGCAAAAATGTAAAATTAATATTTTGACAACAAATAAAAATGTGATTATATCATCGGTAACCAAGAAACGCTCATTTCTAAAAACAAAAACTATTGTTTTACTGCATTGTTTTGATTTAGCGAGCGGGAAAATCAGCAAAAAGATCTAGAGCGGGAAAGTGACAACTCCTCGGAAAACGCCAACTTTTCGTTGTCAAATGGAAGCACAAAGGCTTACTTTTATATGCGATTGTAGGAAAAAGTCTTTTTTTCACGCTTTTTTTAGAACAATAAAAAAAAGTAGGCCGTTTCAACATCAAAAATGGCAACTAAAAAGACGTCATTTTAATCGAAAATTGCAAAAAATACATTTTTTCAATGTATTGAATACAGGCCAACAGTAGTATTGAATACAGGCCAATTTGGTTTGGCTTTTTGTCTTCACCATAATTACGATTATTTATACTGTTTTAAAAGATTGTTAGCACTTTCAGACTTCTTTCACAAGAGTAACGCCGCTTGTCTTCTACCTTGGTTTCAACAAACATACAACCCTGTATATTGTGCTTTTCAATGTAAGTGAAAGCTATTGCAAGCCGCGACCAATTTGGTTTGGCCTTTTGTCTTCACCATAATTACGATTATTTATACTGTTTTAAAAGATTGTTAGCACTTTCAGACTTCTTTCACAAGAGTAACGCCGCTTGTCTTCTACCTTGGTTTCAACAAACATACAACTCTGTATATTGTGCTTTTCAATGTAATTGAAAGCTAATGCAAGTCGCGGCCAATTTGGCTTGGCTTTTTGTTTTCACCATAATTACGATTATTTATACTGTTTTAAAAGATTGTTAGCACTTTCAGACTTCTTTGGCAAGAGTAACGCCGCTTGTCTTCCACCTTAGTTTCAACAAACATACAACCCTGTATATTGTGCTTTTCAATGTAATTGAAAGCTAATGCAAGCCGCGGCCAATTTGGTTCGGCTTTTTGTCTTCACCATAATTACGATTATTTATACTGTTTTAAAAGATTGTTAGCACTTTCAGACTTCTTTCACATAAGTAACGCCGCTTGTCTTCTACCTTGTTGGGTTGCTTTGGTTTGTTGAATAAAAGCCGACAATATTAATTGTACTTAGTTTATTAAATCTATAATACAGCGAACCGATCTAAGTCAGACAAAAGTAAAAACAGTAGTGACTTAACAATCTAATTAAAAGTCATAATCTAAACTAATTACATGATGTTCCCAAAGTGGGGAACCAATAATATATCATCTTACATTTCTGATGTGATTGCATGATTGCATTAAATTCATTACTTAGACAAAAAAGAGATTCATTTGCAATCATGTTTATTGACACCGGAATTGTAACACGATTACAGGATAGCAATATAGCAATATTATACGTAAAAGGTTAATAGCAATAGTATGCTGACATTGATAATTGGTACATCGCTAATATAATATATATTCGTATATACTTATAATAATAAGAGTTGGGATCCTTAACATCTCCCCCCTAATTTGAAAATTTGTACCTGAGATTTGTACAATTTTTACATGCAGTTTTTGAAGTGGTTTCTTCATTTTCCTCGACGTCACACACTTGAGGAATTACAATCGACTTAAAATTTTTTATAATAAAATTATATCCATAAAAGTAACCAACTACAATTATGATTGATACTATAGCTAATATGACATACTGGGAAATATGGAAATAAAATTGCTTATTATCTAAATTAACATTTTGTTCTTCTTTTTGTAAATCTACAATATCAGTACTTATTTTGTCTAAAAATGTATGATCAAGTGAAGAAAGAATAGTACTAGAATTAGTCTTAAAATTAACATGCTTAATTAAATTATTATTTATAGCTAATTTTGATATTTCTATGGTAGGCATATAGTTTAACTTAATAGAACTTTCAAATTCAATGTGCGGCTGCAGTATAAAATTTGCAGTTTGTGCTACACATTCTTTATTTAGTTGTAAAATCCCTGTTCCTTTTAATGATACAGTTTTTCTTTCGCCATCATTACAATTTAGTTCGAGTATTTCAGTTTTTGCTACTACATAAATCCACGCATTTGCTGTCATAAGTTGTATAAAAATAGATTTTCCTAATTTAATTAGTTTTTTAGTACATGATGCCGGAATATTGAAAGAATATAAGAATAGTGCGGCTTCACAATTCGCGTCAAGATTAAGAAATGACAATGGTTTGATTTGTTTGCACACAAATTGATTTTTTCTATAGTTATTACAATTTTGAAACTCTATCATATCCAGTAAGTAATATTGTTGTTTAGTATGGTCAATTGCAAGAAACTCGTATTTTGGTAAAATGAAAGAAAATAAATCCTTTGAGATATAATTTGGCATACTAAAAAGTTTGTACAGGTCGAAATTTTTAGTGTTGATCAAGAGTATTGTTAATACGAAAGTAATTTTATTGTTGTAAAAGTATATATTTGGATTTATAAACTTATATAAATAATGAATGTTTTCCTTGGTAGGAGAAACCGGAAAGGATGTTTCTTTTGGTATAATGTTTCTTAGTTTTATCAATTCTCGAATTAGTATTGAAGGACTGAGAATAGTTGGATGTAAATATCCAGTTTGTGCCTTAGTAATTACTTCTAACAAATCTTCTTGTTCACTTAATATTTGCGTATGTGCCCCGTTAAGCGCAATAGTTAATTCAGTAATCTTAGCCTGAATAATTAAATTCCCTGAAACCTTATTAGCTTTTTCAATCTTTGTTTTAAGATCTTCAAAAATTAGGTTTGCCTTTAGTATTTTAGTATTGAAGGCGTTTATAGTTACATTTAGTGTGTCAACTGTACCTTTAAAAATTGTAGTTTGTTTACTGGCAATATTAAGTAATTTATCTTGATTCTGCTTTAATTGTTCTATTTCCTTATCATAATAGAATAGAATAGAATAGAAATTTATTTTATCTAAGGATCATACAACATGATATAAGACAAGTCAAACAAAACAGCGTAAAATACAAATTGCAAATTGAGCTAAACATTTTAAAAAAAGAAAAAAGAAAAAAAAAACTTATAAAGAAAAAATACTTATAAAGATTCACAATATACAATATAATCGTTAGTAGAGTAGAAAGCATTTTCACATAGCATTGATTTAAGTTTTGTTAGGTACATGGAATAATTACAATTTTTTATCGAATGTGGTAGCTTATTATATAAGATTGGTCCTATGTAATATGGATTTGATTTATATAATTCAAGTCTATGAAGTTGTAACTGGGAGTTAGTTCCATGTCTGGTGTAATAATTATGACTCTCATTTTGTAAAGTAAAAGAGCTAGCATTCAGTTTTACAAATTTCAATACTTCATATATGAATAAACATATAAGTGTCAAAATCTGCTCACTTTTAAATATTTGTCTACATGATTCACGTGATTTTAGCTTGAAAATACATCTAACAGCTCGTTTTTGTAACAGAAACAACCTCTTAGAATTTGTTGAGTTTCCCCAAAAAAGTATTCCATATCGAAGAGCTGATTCAAGGTTTGAATAATAGAACATTTTTGTTATGGATAAATTGGTAATAATTCGTAGTCTCGATAGGGCAAAACAACAACTTGAAATTTTTTTACATAAGTGGCTAATATGATCTTTAAAAGTGAGAGATGTATCAACAATGACACCTAGCAATCTAAAAGAAGCAACTTGATGAAGAAATCTAGATGTACTATCAATCTTAATTAGCGAACTAGCATTGTACTGATGGGACTTGGAATAGTATTGCATTGTTACTGTTTTTGAGTCATTTAGAAATAATTTATTTGTCTTAAGATAAGTCTGCAACGAGTTTATATTCTGGCTTAACTGTCTTTGTACTTCCAATTGGCTCTTGTTGAAAGTGATAAGTGTGATGTCGTCTGCATAAATGCAGTGAGCACAATTCAGAGATTGACTTATGTCATTACAATACAGTACAAATAGCAAAGGCCCAAGAATACTACCTTGGGGCACTCCAACATTTGTAATAAGATTACCTGAGTTGACTCCATTATAGTGAACATATTGAATTCTATTTAATAGATAACTTTTAATGACATCATAACATTTACCTCTTATACCATAATTTTCAATTTTATCTAATAGTGTCTGATGGTGTACAGTATCAAATGCTTTGGACAAATCAACGAATGCCGACATTACATTGTTACCATCATCTAATTGCTTGTATATTATATTTAATAACGATAGTACCGCTGATGTAGTTGATCTATTTTTCATAAATCCATGTTGTGCCTCCGATATCAATTTATGTTTATTTAGAAACGCAAGTAGTCTTTTTGCAATTAGTTTTTCGAAAATTTTGGAGAAAACTGATAATATGGAATTAGGTCTATAATTTTCAAATTGTTTAGGATCACCTTTTTAAAAACTGTTATAGTTTTTGAGATTTTTAGTAAATCTGGGAAACATCCTTCAATGAAGCATTGGTTTATAATGTGACACAGAGGTGAGGCTAAGAAGAATATAGAATTTTTTATAATTCTGGTTGAGAAATCGTCTGTACCACATGCATTCGTGTTCTTTAGACTGTTTGAAATGTCGATAAGTTCTAACTCATTTACCGGATCTAGAAAAATTGATTTGTTCACATGTAAATTATTATAGTTTGAATAGTTTGTCTTAGCTGTAATTCCAGTGTCTTGTGGGGTTTGCTTGGACTGATTATGAAAGTAGTTATTGAACACATTTGCTATTTTATCGTAATCTGTAATTTCAACAGAGTTTAATAACATTTTATTATCATTGTTTTTTGGCTTTGAGTTTAATGAAGAATTTATAATATTCCAGGCTGTTTCTGTTGTGTTAGAGTTTTTGAATTTGTTATTTGAATGTTGTTTTTTAGCCTGCCTTCAAACCCTCTTATAGATTGTATTGTGATTTTTGTATATAGAATAATCAATTTGTCCTGTGGTTGACCTCTTAAACAAATCTTTATTTTTTCTAGAAGATATTCTAGTATAATAAGATGCATCTTCGCTGTCCAGCGTTCCAAAGAGTGCTTTCGATATTTTCCCTCCTAAATTAATTAAACCTCTTTTCCGTATCGAATGAATATCATCAGTAATTCCTAACATATTACTAATAATATGTTCTCGTTTTACTAAATGTTCTAAATTATTTTGATATTGTTCCTGAATAAGTTTGCATTCGTACTGGTCCATTATGTGATCTAGTTTACACAGTGACATCACATTTAATAAAGTTTTATGAAACTCGTTAATTTGAGAATTATGATGATCATAGTTCATATATACTACTATTTTCCATTGTTGGCTATAAATGCTTAAAGTACCTACATTCTCATAGTATAATCCAGAAGAATTGTTAGATGCGGTGATTTTGTAAGAGGTCTACAAAATCACCTACTGACATTGGGATTAGTTGATTAACATGCATCAGGTATAGTATTACAACTAGGATGGATGACCTGTTGGGATTGGTCATGGTTTGTATATTTTTAACTGGAACAATTTTAAAACTGCTTATTCTACAAATAGTTTTAAACGGTTCATGTGTACTTTAGTTCTTTTATTATTAATTAAAATTGTACAATTTACTTTTGAGTCAATGGAGATAATTTCATAAGGTCCTTTGAATAATGGCATTAACTTTTTAGATTTTCCGCGCACAATAGTTTCATTTTCTAATAAAACTTTATCACCAACCTTAAGGTCTATGGTATTAACATTTTTATCATAGTATTGTTTAGAGTGTAATTTTGAGTTTAAAAGTGTTTCTCGTGCTATAGAATGTGAATGCTGTAAACGCGATTTTAATTCGTTGCAATAATCGTCATAATTATACGTTACTTCAGGATTTTTGGTAACCGTAGTAGGTAATAATGCTTTTCTGTCGTAAATTAACTCAAAAGGAGTGTAACTTGTAGATTCCGTCGGGGTGGTATTGCATGTGAATATAGCAAAAGGAATGAATTCATCCCAATTATTCATATCTCTATTTATGAAAGTCCTCAGATATTCTACCAAACTTCGATGTGTTTTTTCTAAACTCCCATTTGATTGTGGGTGGTACGCTGTGCATTCTATTTTTGGAATTTTCAATAGTTTACACATATTTTTAAACAATTCACTGGTAAAATTTGACCCCTGATCAGTTACTAACATTTTCGGAACTCCAAAACTACAAATAATCTGAGTTACAAAGCTCTTCGCAATTGTTGTTGATTCTTGATTAGGAATAGGAATAGCTACAGAAAATTTGGTTAAATCGTCTCTAAATGTTAACAAATATTTATTTGAATTTTCGGTTTGGTTCATAGGTCCAACAATATCAAGAAAGACCTTTTCAAATGGATACGTTGATGTTGTCGTTATTATCATTGGTTGTTTTGTTTTTCGAGTTGATTTATTTTTTTGACAAGACGAACAAGCTTTTACATATTTCTTTATGTCTTTATACATTTTACTCCATTTGTAATATTGGCGAATACGTTTAAAAGTCCTATTAACACCTTGATGTCCTCCGCAAGGTGTAAGGTGAAACTCTTTTAGAATAAGATTTATTTCATCTTTAGTTAGATCTGAATTGACATTAATATGAAAAATTGTAATTTTGATATCAGTATCTTTAAAAATATATCTTAGGAATGCTCTAATCTGATCAATTCGTATTTTATGATTTCTGTGCGTAACATTTGGTATGGATAATTCAAATAATTTATGCTTTAAACAAAATGACTTTAGCTTAATGAAACAAGAGAATATACCTTCGTGTGTAGGTTCCTCGTTAACTGTGGTGGCTGTTATTAAATATATATAAAATTTATTGTTGTAGGAAAAATGTACTAAATCATGTAAAGTCGGATTTTCTATCATTAGCTCGTCTCTGCAATCATAATATTCTATATTGTTATCAAAATGTTTAGTGGTGAAATGAACTATGTGCGAATCCTTATCGCATTCTGACAATTTTAAATCGCTGTCTGAGATATTTTTGTTTATAATTATTTGTCTCTCAGATGCCATTAAAAAATTGTTATAACTAATTTCAGTTGTATTATTCGAATCATTGCTAGTTACCTTAAATATTCGACTAAGAGCGTCTGCGTTAGTGTTTTGTTTTCCTGGTTTGTATATAATTTCATAATCGTATTCTTCTAGCTTGGTACGCCATCGCATAAGTCGTGATCCTGGATCTTTTACATTAAAAATCCATACAAGTGGTCGATGATCTGAATATATTTTGAATTTACGTCCATACAAATAAGGTCTAAAGAACTTGATACCGTAAATAAAATCTAAAAGTTCTAATTCGGTAGTTGAATAATTTTTTTCTGCTTTCGATAATGTTCTACTAGCATATGAAACTGGCAAGTCTTGTCCAATTGATCCCTGTGACAAAACTGCTCCCAATCCTTCCTTACTTGCATCCGTCGTTAAAATAAACTCTTGCTCAAAATTCGGATATTGAAGGATAGGTGGACTAATTAATTTATTTTTTAGAGTTTCAAATGACTCTTGGCAAAAAATATCCCAATTAAATTGAACATCTTTCTTTAACAAGTTATTTAATGGTTGAGAAATTTTGGAAAAATTCTGAATAAATCTGCGGTAATATGAGGAAAGCCTTAAAAATGATTTTATTTCTTTGGTGTTTCTAGGTACTGGAAAATTTTTTACGGCTGAAATCTTACTGGGATCTGGTTTGATTCCGTTTTCTGATATAACATGCCCTAAATATACAACTTCTTTCATTAAGAATTGACATTTACTTGGTTGCAATTTGAGGTTATGTTCACGGAGTCTCGCAAATATTTCTTCAAGTTTTGAATTGTGATCAACTAGACTTGATCCATAGATGACAATATCGTCTAAATACACAAAACATTTTTAACCCTTGAAGCCCTGTTAATACGCAATTCATGAGTCTCTGGAATGTAGCTGGTGACCCTTTGAGTCCCATCGGTAGTCTAAGATATTCGTAATGCCCCGTTGGTGTACTGAATGCAGTTAATTGTCTCGAATTTTCATCTAAAATTATTTGGTGAAAACCTTGCGCTAAATCTATCACGCTAAAATACTTAGAATGTCCTAACTGATCCAATATTGACGAAATATTTGGTAATGGAAATGCATCACCGATTGTTTGTTCATTCAACTTTCTGAAATCTATAACTACCCTCCACTTCTTGTTGCTTTGTTCATCCGCTTTCTTTGGCACTATTAGCAAAGGTGAGTTGAATGGTGATTTACTTGGTTGTATTAATTCATTTTCTAACATGTCGTGTATTTGATTATTAATTTCAATATTTTGGCTTTGTGGTAGCCTGTATGGTTTAACATTAATTGTTTGAGAATTTGGAATGAGTGAAATTGAATGTGCAATTGTTTTTGAATAAGTTAATTTATCATATTCTTTAAAATAAAACAAATCGTTGTAGGATCGACAAATATTCATAATTGATTCGAGTTCTTCCTGATTCATATGAGATGTCGCGATATTTTGTTCAAGAGACTGTAATCTATTTATATTATTACTTTGTGAGACTGTTAATATCTCATAATTATTTATATCATCAAAATTGGGTTTAATTTCGTTTAACTGAACTTCATCTTCTGTTGAATTTATGATACTAACACAACACATTTGATATTTTGGCTTAACAATACAATTTCCTAGGTAAACTCCTGACTGAATTTCTTTTGACAAACACAGAGATTCTTTTTCACTTGTAATGTGAACTTTTGCAATTATTTCACATCTGGGTGGAATTATAATTTTTGGAATTGAATGGTTTATCTGAATTACTTCATATGCGTCTCTAAAAGAAATATTTAAACATGAATTTGTATAGTCTATGCTGACTTTATAATGAGAAAGAAATCTTTCCCTAAAATACCATCGTAATTAGTTAACGGAAACGACTTAGGAATTATTGGGAATTTATGCACAATAGTATTTCTTTCACTCAATTTTATTAATCCACTTGACAATCCAATGGTTTCAATTGTACCATCAGTTATACCTGTTAATTTTACCTTCTGTTCGACATCTATTGGGGTGTTGTCCTGAGTGCTATATAATTTTAATAACGAGCATTCTGCTCCAGTATCAACTAGAAATGTTGAAATTGAGTTTGTTCCAATAGATAGACAAAGGTTTATACTTGATAATTGCGAATGTGATAGTGTTTCATAGAAATTTAAAGTTCTCAACTGAGGTGGTTCTATAACAGAATTAGTAGTGACAGTGTTTAATTTTTTATTTAATTTATCTGAGATTAATTTTGAATGATTGTGCGTATTTTCATAATTCGAATTACGTTTTTCACTGGGCAAAACGGCTGAGGATGAACAGGAATTAAGAATTTCTCCTCGATGCTTTGTATTCGAATTATTAGTTTTAGGCGTATTTATCATATTTAAATTTAGACAGTTTTCTTCAAATCTTGCGCTCTCATACCGCTGCCTGACGGTACTGGCGCAATTTCGTTTTTTGAATTACTTCTACTTTGAAATGAAGTTCCTCTATTTTTTTCATTAAAAATTCTTTTCCTACACTCTTTAATATGATGCCCTGGTTTCTTACAATAGTGACAATTTACAGAAGAAGATTGGATTTTATGTACATTTGGTTCTGATTTTATTTCTGATTTTATCTTTGGATAATATGGTAGGTTGTTCATATTTGTATAACAATTATTACTTGAATGCCCGATTTTGTGGCATTTTTGACATTTTTGAACCTGACGCTGTGAATTTGGCGTACCCGATTTCAAATTATTTCGTTCCTCTTCAACCGCTGCTTCAATTGCCTCGGTTAAATCGTCAAACCGACATGCTTTTATGAATAATTTTAAATTGTAAGATAATCCTTCTAGAAACGCGCGTAAGGCTGACTTTTTATTTAAACTTTGAATTACAGCGTTAGCCGCGTTATTTTCACTAGCGATACATGCATCTGTTAAATCTGCTTTTAAACGAATTATTCTATTAGCAAATGATCTCACGTATTCATTTACTTTTTGACGACAACTAATAAGTTCAGCTTGAATTTGAGCAATAGTTCGGCGTTCTAAGAATTGATTCTGTAATGTAATTTTTAACGTATCCCAATCAGTGATATCATTGCGATACTTGATTAAACTATACGCCTCACCACTTAATTTAGATTTACAAATATTAATAAATAAATCCGTATCTGCACGTACGGTACATTCTGCATAAACAAGATCGCAACAAGAAATAAATTTATGCAAATCATCCCGAATGCCTTTAAATTCGGGAATTATTTTTAATGCAAAATCAACGTTAAATGGCATATTGATAAAATTATATTCTTCGCTTGAATTTGAAATTATACTTTCAAAACTGTTTTCATCAAATAGTTCACTTAACTCCTCGTGAAAAGAATATTCTAGATCTTCTTCGTCGTATTCACTAAAGTCGTGGTACGATGAAGACGGTGATGGCATAAAGATGCAGACAAAAAAATTTGATTGACTTACAGTTTCTTCTATGTACTGACTGATCGGACGCAGATAGACCCTTGGTAGACCCTGGCTAATGTATCTTCAACAAACTGCATTGGATGGCTTCCAAACCCACTTCACTTTACGGATTGGAATTCGCGTCTTAGAAATTTAACACTTATTTCAGAGATTTTTCTAATTATCGACGGGCAAATTAACCAAACCCCACACCTGACAACAAATTGTTGGGTTGCTTTGGTTTGTTGAATAAAAGCCGACAATATTAATTGTACTTAGTTTATTAAATCTATAATATAGCGAACCGATCTAAGTCAGACAAAAGTAAAAACAGTAGTGACTTAACAATCTAATTAAAAGTCATAATCTAAACTAATTACATGATGTTCCCAAAGTGGGGAACCAATAATATATCATCTTACATTTCTGATGTGATTGCATGATTGCATTAAATTCATTACTTAGACAAAAAAGAGATTCATTTGCAATCATGTTTATTGACACCGGAATTGTAACACGATTACAGGATAGCAATATAGCAATATTATACGTAAAAGGTTAATAGCAACAGTATGCTGACATTGATAATTGGTACATCGCTAATATAATATAATATATTCGTATATACTTATAATAATAAGAGTTGGGATCCTTAACAACCGTGGTTTCAACAAACATACAACCCTGTATATTGTGCTTTTCAATGTAATTGAATGCTAATGCAAGCCGCGGTCAATTTGGACTGGCTCTTTGTCTTCACCATAATTACGATTATTTATACTGTTTTAAAAGATTGTTAGCACTTTCAGACTTCTTTCACAAGAGTAACGCCGCTTGCCTTCTATCTTGGTTTCAACAAACATACAACCCTGTATATTGTGCTTTTCAATGTAATTGAAAGCTAATGCAAGCCGCGGCCAATTTGGCTTGGCTTTTTGTCTTCACCATAATTACGATTATTTATTCTGATTTAAAAGATTGTTAGCACTTTCAGACTTCTTTCACAAGAGTAACGCCGCTTGTTTTCTACCTTGGTTTCAACAAACATACAACCCTGTATATTGTGCTTTTCAATGTAATTGAATGCTAATGCAAGCCGCGGTCAATTTGGACTGGCTCTTTGTCTTCACCATAATTACGATTATTTATACTGTTTTAAAAGATTGTTAGCACTTTCAGACTTCTTTCACAAGAGTAACGCCGCTTGCCTTCTATCTTGGTTTCAACAAACATACAACCCTGTATATTGTGCTTTTCAATGTAATTGAATGCTAATGCAAGCCGCGGTCAATTTGGACTGGCTCTTTGTCTTCACCATAATTACGATTATTTATACTGTTTTAAAAGATTGTTAGCATTTTCAGACTTCATTCACAAGTGTAACACCGCTTGCCTTTTATCTTGGTTTCAAGAAACATACAACCCTATATATTGTGCTTTTCAATGTAATTGAAAGCTAATGCAAGCCGCGGTCAATTTTGACTGGCTCTTAGTTTTCACCATAATTACTATTATTTATACTGTTTTAAAAGATTGTTAGCACTTTCAGACTTCTTTCACAAGAGTAACGCCGCTTGTCTTCTACCTTGGTTTCAACAAACATACAACCCTGTATATTGTGCTTTTCAATGTAAGTGAAAGCTATTGCAAGCCGCGAACAATTTAGTTTGGCTTTTTGTCTTCACCATAATTACGATTATTTATACTGTTTTAAAAGATTGTTAGCACTTTCAGACTTCTTTCACAAGAGTAACGCTGCTTCTCTTCTACCTTGGTTTCAACAAACATACAACCCTGTATATTGTACTTTTCAATGTAATTGAAAGCTAATGCAAGCCGCGGCCAATTTGGCTTGGCTTTTTGTCTTCACTATAATTACGATTATTTATACTGTTTTAAAAGATTGTTAACACTTTCAGACTTCTTTCACAAGAGTAACGCCGCTTGTCTTCTACCTTGGTTTCAACAAACATACAACCCTGTATATTGTGCTTTTCAATGTAATTAAAAGCTAATGCAAGCCGCGGCCAATTTTGTTTGGCTTTTTGTCTTCACCATAATTACGATTATTTATACTGTTTTAAAAGATTGTTAGCACTTTCAGACTTTTTTCACAAGAGTAACGCCGCTTGTCTTCTACCTTGGTTTCAACAAACATACAACCCTGTATATTGTGCTTTCCAATGTAAGTGAAAGCTATTGCAAGCCGCGACCAATTTGGTTTGGCTTTTTGTCTTCACCATAATTACGATTATTTATACTGTTTTAAAAGATTGTTAGCACTTTCAGACTTCTTTCACAGGAGTAACGCCGCTTGCCTTCTATCTTGGTTTCAACAAACATACAACCCTGTATATTGTGCTTTTCAATGTAATTGAAAGCTAATGCAAGCCGCGGCCAATTTGGCTTGGGTTTTTTGTCTTCACCATAATTACGATTATTTATACTGTTTTAATAGATTGTTAGCACTTTCAGACTTCTTTCACAAGAGTAACGCCGCTTGTCTTCTACCTTGGTTTCAACAAACATACAACCCTGTATATTGTGCTTTTCACTTGTACTCTCACAAGACCATGAATTCTATCCGGAAATTTTTTTGAGTGCATTTCAACAACTTATTAATCGGCCCGAGTGGAACACGAGGGCCCGATTACGTTGTTGGAATGCACGATAAAAAATTTCCAGGATATGAATTCATGCTCGAGTGCAGATTCGGTAAGAAAATCGCACCAATACACTTACAAAAATTGATCAGAATTCAAAAAGTTTTTGATATTTTTTAATCAAGTTGCAATAGAATTGCGTATCTATGAGCAACGATTGTTGAAAACAAAATACTAAATCTGTCAAAGTCAAAAATGTTGCGCTTCGGAAAACAGTCATTGAATGCAATTGATAAAGCTGTGGAAGATACGGTACCAAATATTACAAATACGGTACCAAAAAGATACGGTACCAAATAAAACAATTGTGTTTTTAATTTTAATCATTAATTTTGTTAGTTTATTTAATTTTTTAGTTCTAATTAAATTATTTATTTTGACATTTGTTTTGACATAATAATTTCCGCTGAAATTTTCTACTGCTTGGTGTAGTAGGATAAAATTTCCGAAAAATTTTGTTGTTGTCAAAATTAATTTATTGGAAAAATTGGTAACATTAAATGAATCCAACAAATATATCAGAAAAACTAATTAAAATTAAATACACAGTGATTGTAAGTAGTTTGTTGTTGGTTTCCAATGGAAGCAGAAGTGGAAGTCGAGTAAGATAGATGAAAAACTGAGATAGATGTAGAATGGAAATATCTAGTAGTAAAATGTCATTATAATTTATTAATGCCCGTATTCACCAAGCCCAGTTAAATATTTATCATTAGAATAAAAGTTAACTATAGAATTAATTTCATATTTTGATATTCACCAATCACAGTTAACTTATCTTTAGAATAAATCTAACGTATAAATTATCCCGGTCGTTTAGTATGATATAAATATTTATTCGTATAATAAATTTGACATAAAATGTCAAATTTATTAATATATTATATTTATTTAGTTTATGTTGTCAATGTCAATAAATTTTGTAATAAGTTTTTGAAGTACATCTTAATTACAAGTTAATATTATTTAAACTACACATTATTATTCAAATAACAAGTGTAATTTTTAGATATCTAGTACTCTATTAAAAATGTCTTCTGTTTCATCGGTTTCAACACCGACAGTATCTGATATTTCTTCTGGTGCATCCGATTTGGAATCAAGTTCTGATGAAGAAGTTAGTGAGTTAATTCAACGTCCAAGACGTTTTCGAAAACATGCTGATCCATTTCAAGAGTTTGATGAAGTTGATTTTATACAACGCTTTCGCTTAAAAAAACAAACTGTGTTGAACATTTTTGAATTGATTCAGGCACATTTCGAAGTACCTTCTCAAAAAAAAATTCCGGTTTCCGCAAAAAATCAGCTTCTAATTGCATTAAAATTTTATGCTAGTGGATCATTTCAAATCAACATTGGAGATTATTTTGGAGTTTCACAACCCACAGTTTGTAGAATTGTGCATAAAGTCACACACGCTATTGCTATACTTAGGCCGAGATATATTAAAATGCCTGAGAATAGAGCAGAAAGATTACTTGTTTGTGTAGGTTTTTATGAAATAAATGGTTTTCCGGGAGTTTGTGGTGCTATTGATTGTACGCATGTAAGAATTCAATCTCCAGGCGGAAACAATGGGGAAATTTTTAGAAATAGAAAAGGATGGTTTTCGATTAATGTGCAAGCTGTTTGTGATTTTCGTCTTAAGATCACAGACATTGTAGCGAGTTGGCCTGGTTCAACACATGATAGTACTATTTTTAATAATTCTTTGCTAAGAGCTCGTTTTGAAAATAATGAATTTGACGATTCTTATTTATTGGGTGATGGTGGTTATGCATGTAAAAATTATTTATTGACACCAGTGCATAATCCTCGACATAGGCAAGAAGAGAGATATAACGAGGCCCAAATTAGAACTCGCAACACAATTGAAAGAATTTTTGGAGTTTTGAAAAGAAGATTTCCTTGTTTATCTTTAGGGCTGCGAGTTTCTGTTGCTCATGCAATACCAGTAATAGTGGCTTGTTGCATCCTTCACAATATAGCAATAGATGAGAAAGATGAAGTTTTTTTAAATGATATTGAAGTTAATGGTAATGATGAGGTTAATGATGATAATAGAAATTTACCTATTTTTGGAGGAAATGTAAATACTGCTGTTAGAACAGCATTAATTAATACAATTTTTGCTTGAAAAATGCATTTTTAATTCTATAACGCAATTGATATGTTTAACATTTAATTATTATTAAAAAAAAGAAACGACAAAAAACAATTAAATATTATTCCAACTGCTTTTTTTTAATGGCAATATCAATTGTTTTTTCTTCAATTTCTAGCTCTATTTTTTTGTTTAACAGTTTTTCTTTTTTTAAACGCTCTCGTAAAATGTTTAGTTTTAAAATTTTACTGTTTCGTAAATAACAACTAACATTATTTCTTGTTTTTGTAGTTTCTTTTTGGGTAGTTTTTTTAACAGGCATTTTCTTATTTTTGGTTGATTCTATGGTTTTTTCATTAAGTTCTGTTTCGGGTTCTTTTTCTTGTACTTGTACTATTACGTCCATTTTGTTAGCATTGATTTTGTCAAATTCTGGAAAATCAAATTCTATATTTTCATTTTTCCAGTTCTCGGTCTCAGATACATTAGAATTTTGAATCTATATAAAATTATTAAATATTAATAATGTCCAATTAATTAACATAATAATTACTCACAGTATTTGAATCGTAAATATTGTTAATGTGTTCTATATTTGGGCCTAAAATATTTAAAAGTCGTTCGTTTATTACTGTTAATTGTTTTGGTAGTGAAACTCCGCCTCCAGTTTTATAAATTTCAATCTAAATAATCAGAAAAATAAAATGTTTCATTTTAAATTTAAAATATATTTATTTTTATAATTCAAATTTAAAATTTAAATAAAGTTATTGGTTAGGAGGTTTCAACAATTTTCATTTGATTGAATTGAAATTAATATTAATTATTATTGATAAAAAATTAATCTAAAATTAAAACTAAAACAACCAAATAATGTGTTAGTTAAAAAATACAAATATAAAAAAAAAAAGAAAAAACTATAAAACAAAGACTTCGGCTAAAGAAGTAGCATCAGGCAGCGTTCCACGAATACTTGAAGCATTTCCTCTTTGGATCGCAAGAGATTTCCTCTGGTACAAGAAATCTTTTGATCTTTTTTCACCCGTCTCTTTAATCAAACTGTCTCCCAAAGTTTTTATGAAACTTGAAGTTTCTTTACACCAAGGCCCCATAGTTTCAAAAGCTAAGCCTTTGAAAATATAATTAGAAGAAACAATTAACTGATATTTTTGGTGTTTTCTTTTGCAAGCCAATTCTGCAGCTGAACCTGAATTTTCACGTGTGCCGATAATATAACTATCACAAAGTGTATCTACAACAGTTACATCCCAAACTAAAGCTTGACCTTTGCTCCATGGTACTAAAGTCATTCCATCGGGACGTTTCCCATCATCTCGCAATAAACCATTTGGTTCCAAAGTTGAATTAATTTTAATTGTTGCTAAAGTTCGATGTAAAATTAAATTAAGTTCTGCATGTCTAGAAAATCGACCAGCACTTTTTTTGCAACTTAGACCATGGATACCATCTACTTCAACTCTCGCATTACATTTACAAATATGTGGGGTACAAATATTACAACCAAGCCTCAAACCAGTACAAACTTGAAAGGAAATGTTGTCAAGTAAAGTTCCAATATTTTTGGAAGGTATTGCATGCAACCATGAGCCTGATTCCTTACATTGTAATGCTTTAAAACGAGCTATGTCTTTTGCAGTTTCAAATTTCAATTCAGTATCTAATACTCGTTTTAATTAATTTTAATTAAAATTTTTTATTAATTTTTAATTTAAAATTATTTTTAATTAATTTTTTTTATTATGTTTATTCACACTTTGCAAGTCCTAGGCAGGAAAATTGCACATTTCCGGCTGGTTCAACGTTCAAAGTCGATAACAAGTGTGAATAAAATAGTATACATACTTCGGTGGAAACTTTCCTTTGGCTTCGCGCTATCATCATCGCACTCGGCGAAATGAAATTATTTCCACCTAAGTTGTTAGTTGTAATATACTATTTAAAGTTGATTGTGAAATATACCTTATCATCTGCTTTTTCTTTTTTTGCCTTTTTTTTCATACATTCATATAGCTGCTTCAATTGCAAAGCTGTCCTTTGACCTGTTTGACTCACGGCATTAAACTCTTTAGCTATTTCTTCCCAAACAACATTTTTATACTTTACAGTACTGCTGTCTGTTTTTTTATTTTCTATAACATGTTTATACTTTTCGATCAACTCAATTAACGTTTCTTTTTCTCGTTCAGTGTAATTTCTCGATCTTTGGCGTTAATCCATTTTTTGAAAACTAACATATATGTCTTGATAAATGTCAAACTAAATTTATTCTACAGGTAGCTAACTCGAATCAAGCTTATATATATTTTATTTGATGAATACCAGATATATTTATCTACAGATAAAATTTATTCTCTAGTTAACTAACTACAGTTAAATATAAATTTATCCTAACGTTGGTGAATACGGGCATAAATATTTTATAAAATATAACATCAATTAAGAGTTGTGCGATTTTCTTACCGAATACCATTCGTACAAAAATTAATTCCGAAATTTTTTTATCGCTTACACTCATGCATTAGTTAGCGTGAGGAAATCTGCCCTTGTCTGTGACTCGGGCAGATTTCCACGCCAACTAATGCATTCGTGAGCTTAAAAAAAATTTCTGGAAATAATTTGTGCACTTATGGTATTACATGTGATAATTATTTTTTTTATATGTTGAACAAGTTCTTATTTTTACTAAATATGCAGAACCTTAAATGTTTTAAATTATATTTTCTCGACAAAACTTTTATATAAATTAAAATTACAATAGTTCTTTCTGTCTTTTAGACATTTGAAACAAATGGACACTGTTCAGAAATGACACGATCGTGAAGGTCACGGTTGTTAACTGCGGAAACGTTCGCTATGTCCATGCAATTTTCCAAAAATTACTGATATTTCCACACTCTTTTGCATGGAAACTATACGACGTACAAAAAGAAGTTATAGACATTGTAGGCAATTTTCTCCTCTTTATTTTATTACTTGGCCATTTTTTGCGTAAATAGCTTTATTTACAAGTTATTTGCAAGGTTTGATAATTTTTTATATTCACGGAAATTTTTTTGGTTGGATAGCTCCAAATTTGTGTTCAGCATATTTAAGAACATAAAATAAGCCCTTAAAAATAATTACACCAGAATTTACCATTAAATGTTGGAAAAAAAGTTTGACCAATTAACTCTAAAAAATGTATTTAAATATTATATACTGTATTTTAAGGCATCACAAAAATTCTATTAGGTAAGCAGGTAAACATTATTCCTAATTCAGTCCTACAATCAGCTATTACAATTTTTCTAGAACATTTTTTAAAATTTGGTTTCCTTTACGTTCCACTTCTAACCTTTCTTCATGGCGTTTTTGTTTTGTTTCATTGGAATTCAATTTTGAGCCATTCTTTCGTTTTACTTTTGTTCTATTTTTATCCACATTTTTAACTGTCACATGTTCAGCTTCTGCGACTGATGAAATGGAAGACGATAGATTTGTTGATTTATTTTAAGATTCCACAACATGCAAACATTTGTTCGCTGGTCTATCTTTATTGATGTTACCGACCAAATCAAAATCAATGGCAGACTTGAAAAGTTTTATTCTTTTGTCATTTGCTGTTTTGTAGCTTCGTAAAAACTTTGCCATTTATTAGCACATGCGAAAAAAATGCGGTAGCGGCAAAATTAAAATTGTTGCTTAACATCGTCTTTCGCAAACGCATGCACATTTTTTGCTTTTTGCAATGTTCCTACAACTGACTCGCAAATACATTGTCAAAAAAATGTTACGTACTGATATTTACTTATTGAAAATAAATGTATTTTTGATTTCACCCAGCTTAATTAATTAAGTATTACTTTTTGGTAATCCAGATTGTTTACATTCAAATGATGAATTATTCCCGTTTCAATATCACATGTATGGTAGCTGTGGAAGGTTGCAGAAGCTACTAGACGTTAATTTTTAATATCAACCAATAATTCGTCTAATAATTGCTTATTGCTCCTGTGAGAGCCGCTTAGGCTATCACACCGGAGCAAAAGGCAACGATCAACCGGCGATAAGTAATATTACTACAATTTGATTATAAACGTAGAATTAAAGAGTGTCACAGGTTTTCTCCACGACATACAGAAAAAGGTTTAAATAAAATCAAGATTCAACATTTACAGAATATTACCAAAATCCTACTTTTACAATTCTAAGGTTTCATAAGGCAAGGTACCCATCTCGTCTTTACAATTGTTTGCCTGAGTTAAGTTTTTTGCACTTACATTTTTGCTTGTGCTTGAAGATACGATGCTGCTTGTTTGTGGGTTGCAGCTGGAATTGTTGCTGGCTGGCACAGACGTTGAATATGGCCTAGTTGGTAAATTCAGTAACGCATTTCACTAATGCTTCTTTTTAAAGCGTGTTGCACTTATTCTCGCACTCCTTATTCTCGTCTTACATTTAGCTGCTTACTCTCGATGCTTGGCCTAAGATTTGCCAAACATCCACTAATGACTATCCGAAACTCGAGACTCTAAGTGCTTGACTGAACAAACTCAGCTAAAACTCTAAGATTGACTACTGACTACTCTTTTTGGCATTATGCATTCCTTATATATATACTTCTAATGGTATTAGTAAGAATAACAATAACATTGAATAATTAGTGCAATACTTAATACTATTAGCCAAACTGATGAAAGAGTATTTTTTAAAGATTGTTTAAATGTATTCTTGATGATATCTTGCAATTACAATTATAGTTTGAAACATACATTGTCCATTTAATTCGTAAACAAAATTATAATCTCATCTATAAATAACATGATCTCATATATTGATTTAAATAATAATAAAATAAAATTTCTAAATTTTAGCCACCACAATAGAATTAAATTAAAAACTTTCTTACATCGAGCAATGCGATATTGCTTGTTGCAGACAGTATTTATTGCCCGTGCTAGGCAAAACTTTCTAAAATAGTACTTTATGTGGTAGTTTTTTATAAGATTTGGCTACAAAATACGAATACACGAGTAATGGTTCTCTTATAAATATAATTTTTTCCCCAAATTTCTCAGAGCAAAAGAACGTCGTCAAACGATGACATGATTGCCACTTGTTGATTATGATTTTTCTGTTGCATATTGTGAGATGCTCGTTGCTCATTCCCTATTAGGCGGAATTGGCGAATTATTGATCGATATTAAAAATTGACGTATGGTAGATTCTGGAACGCTTCTATCTTCCACAGCCACTATTATTCTGGAAAACAATCATACTGTTAAGCTAGGTCTCCATGAGTAAAGCTTTCGGAATACGGCCAACCAGGACGATTGGCTAATTCAAATATTATTTTAAAGGCGGGAATATTATCCGTGTATTAATATATATCCGTGCCGAACGAACTTCACCAACATTCAACTTTTTTCTCTGGCACCATACATTATACTCTGCCATTATCTGTTGTTCATAATAATTGATGTTAAATATGCTATTAATAATGCTTTCTGGTAATTATAATATACATCCATTGTTAAAAATATTATTTTTAAGTTTTAAAAAAAAAATTGCAGCGGTTTTTCATATAATTTTAGGGATTTTCCGGAGAAGTAGAGACTACTCAATATTGTCTCCGGCATGCGGAACACGGGGCCGGATGCCGGACGCCGTACCCGTAGAGACCTAACATAAAGATCTGTTTTATTCGTTTATCGAGTAATATGATAAACATAAGTTTGATTTTGACAAGAGCTAAGATTAACAAATAATTTATTTACTACATAGATGACGAATGAGCAGAAATTTTGGCCCTTCTAGGTCGTTGGAACTTTGATCATAAACATTGTTAAATATTTGGTTTTTGATTGTTTCCAGATGTCTTCTTTTCTTCATTTCTGTAAATGGACTTTTTGATAAATTACTTACTTGACTTGTAATTAATATTGGGCTTTGGGAGGACGCCGATATTTACTCCGTTTGAAAATTTGTCAATCCCTTTAATTGGACCCTATCTATACCCGCCTAGAAAATAATATGACAAGCGCTTACTATATTGTGATTGGCTAGCAGTTAAGAAACAATACACTTACTGGTACATAATAAATAATTCATTTTGAGATGTCTGCGACACTACTATGATCTAATACAGTGCTCCTGATATGTTAGGGATATTGCTGTATTTGAGTGATTGCAATTATTTTCTAGTATTTTTTGTCGTCACATTGCGCGACTTAGTCTTTAATTTCACATTATGGATTTCATTTCGCTTTAGCAACTTAGTCAAACATTCCTTGGACTCAGCCATTTCAGTTACTTACCGTGAAGTGAAGTCAGTGACATTATTTAAAGCAATACCATGCACCGATATTAATAGGTCATCCAATAATTCCGGCTCCGTATTGTACTTTTTCGACTACAAGTATACCCCTTAAAAAAGTAAATTGGTGTTAAATTTGGAGAACGAGCCGGCCATTTGAATTATGTGAAGGAAGCTGTTTGATTTTTTGTTCCTAGGGGCGATTTCAATTGTTTTATCAATGCTTGCTCTAATTAATAACAAATTAAGCTTGAATCAAGCAACCGATTGTCATCCGATTATTTAACTAATATTTAATATTTTTTATTTTAATTAAAAATTGCAAAAAATAGTGTATACAACACGAGCAGAATTAGTTATTTTTACACGAGTCGTAAATTTGTCCAACGAGGCGTCAGCCGAGTTGAACAATACGACGAGTATTACGAGAACAATACGAACCACTTACATTTTGCTACTTGTTGTATAAATAAATTTTTGTTCCTAGGGGCGATTTCAATTGTTTTATCAATGCTTGCTCTAATTAATAACAAATTATGCTTGAATCAAGCAACCGATTGTCATCTGATTATTTAACTAATATTTAATATTTTATATTTTAATTAAAAATTGCAAAAAATAGTGTATACAACACGAGCAAAATTAGTTATTTTTTCACGAGTCGTAAATTTGTCCAACGAGGCGTCAGCCGAGTTGAACAATACGACGAGTATTACGAGAACAATACGAACCACTTACATTTTGCTACTTGTTGTATAAATAACTATTTTTCACTATTTTTCTACTTTTTTTCATTATTTTAAAAATTGCTCAAAACGTGGCAAAATGCCACGTTATAAAGCAGCATTGTTTTATCTATTAATAAAATTAATTACACAATTGTTAGGATTATTTAACTGAACTGGAACATATAAGCAACACTTCTATTAAATTTGAGTTAGCAAACACTTCTATTCAATTTGAATTATGTGAAGGAAACTGTTTGATTTTTTGTTCCTAGGGGCGATTTCAATTGTTTTACCAATGCTTCCTCTAATTAATAACAAATTAAGCTTGAATCAAGCAACCGATTGTCATCTGATTATTAACTAATATTTAATATTTATTATTTTAATTAAAAATTGCAAAAAATAGTGTATACAACACGAGCAAAATGAGTTATTTTTTCACTCGTCGTATAAATTTACGACTCGTGAAAAAATAACTTACATTTTGCTACTTGTTGTATAAATAACTATTAATCAGTATAACTGTTGGTGCGTGCTATATGTAATTTTATAAGAAAGGTAATAGAAAATTTACACGTGTTTACTAAATGGTCTAAAGGGGCGTTTCACAAGGTGAATCACATATTGAAAATTTAAATATTTTTTACGCTCTTTATTTTAAACTATGTTAGTGGGAATTTATTATAGTTAATTGTAATTGCTGATAATTGCTCAAGACAAGCAAGATAAAAACATGACATACATATGAACATGCATAAACACATGGCCACGGAGCACATCATATTGTTTATGAAACGTATAACGTATAATAACTTATACGTAGTTAAATATTTCTCCATGTGGCGCTTCTTAGAAGGCGATTAAATGGTAATTTAAATTCTCAATTTACTATAATTTAGCTAAATTACGTTCAAAGTGAATAACTAAATATAATTATCAAAAAGCAATAGACAAGACACGAACGACATTTATTCTGTTTATTATATTGTACATTAATATACAATTTATATGCAGGTTATAGATTTATGATGTTTAAAATTCAATTATCATTGTAGGACTCCGCGTTAGGATGTTTTCAATAAAATTCGATTTTTTAGAATTCAATATTCAAAAGTCAAAGCCTCGTTTATTATAATTTCAAAACTTATATGCTTCTCATAAGGCTTATCTATCGATACCAAAAAAATTACGTCTTCTCTCTAAAATTAGGGTATGATATCAATCTTTGAACGACCACCATGACTAATCGAACATATTTTTAAATAATTGGGTTAAACAAGGATGTCAGGATATCAGGATGTCCAGTTAGAGTTCTTTGAGTATGAAATATTTGTTGATGTCCTTCTCTTCTGTTTAACATTGTAATAGTAATGTGGGATATCTAATTTTACAAACGCCCTTTTTAATAAATATTTGACACAATTTTGAAAAATTATGCGTACAGCCGATATTACGATACTAGTGTGCATTTTGAAAATGCACTTCGAAGTGCATTTTTTGGCATTTAGCCTTCGCTTATAAGTAATTGTTAAAAAAATTGGAATTAGTTTAACGTCTTGAATTAAAACATTTTAATATGTAGGTCATGGAGTTTTGGAATTTTCTACCGAAAAGGCAGGCCAAGACGTAACTCCGCTCAATTTGAATTTTGGTGAAGAAAAAAGAAGATCGTCTACACTGAATTCTATAACAGGTAATATTCTAGTAGATGTCGATTAAAATGAGTAATATAGATGTGTGTGATATGAAACTTACCTCTAGTTAAATTGCAATTTAAAATTCATTCATATGCTTTTTGAAAAATCACTATTTCTTAATTAACAACATTAATAAAATTTGTAATGTAAAATATATTTAGTTGAATGGGTGGACTGAAATTTAATTTATTTGTGTAGATTTATGCATTTCTTGCATTTTAGTGTTTATGTTGCATTTTAATGAAACAAATTCCATATATGTTTAGGCATGTTATCTCAGCTAAAAAGAAGTATTCCAGATCTAAGGTTACATAAAACACATCAACCTCTTGTTGGTAAGTTGAAAGATTCATATATAGACTTAATAAATATGTATATTGTTTTATTATTGTTATATAATATTTTTTAAATTGCAAGACTTGTTAGCAAAATATATTATAATATTTAAACTTAAACACAGGGTATCCAGCAATAGTTTTATGTGCAATATTTAAACAAAATGAGCATGCAACTTGAACTCTAATGTTACATTAATAGTATACTGGGGCCAAGTATTATTTTTATAAGCAAATATCTCATACCACATAGCAAGAATGTAAGTATATATTAATAAAGTACACCGTTGTCTTGATGAAGACATAGAATTGCGACATGTTTTCTATATTTTGATGATCTAGGAGCCATCACAACATGACATGATAAAGGATGCATGTCGTAAAATTTCTTGCTGAAGGATTTGGAGTGTTGGGAATACCTTCAATAGATTTGGTGGGACGTTTATGGTATTTGAGAAACCATTCAACATGATCTGCAGTATTGCATGTCGTGCATTTAGGTGGTTTGTTCGTCTTGCATATGTTAGTCTCGTATGGTCCTAAGCACTTAGGAGGTGATGTACACTTGTTGGTCGGGTGTATAAAAGGGGCACATTTAGAACAAGGTTGTGGCATAGGAGCAGGGGGTTTCAAGCAATCACTGAATACCGTCACTGGTTGCTACCAATTACTCTCTTCGGTGATGATTATTATGAGTTTTGTAGGGTTGTTAGTTTAATGGAGATAATTTGTTTACAGAACCGGTAAACTATTTATATGGCATCCAGTCGTTTGGCGATGTCCTCGTCCAGGAGCTCGTATCTTGTGCTTGATTGACGTTCTGACGCTTGATGTCTTTCTGGCGCTTGATGTATTTCTTGTGCTTGATTGACGGTATAAAGTGCGATTTTAGTTACTGTCTTTTGTTCCAGTAATTGTTTCAATGTTCCTTTCAGTGTGGTTTGTGGCGGGTCCGATCTCAGTATGAATCTTTTAGAAGTGTGAATATTAATGTACTGGTTGGATGGTGGTGAGTGGTGTGGGTCAAACTTATAAAGCGCCACTTATTTTGCGACCCTTACCTTGGCTTAATCCGGCTCCCTACTCTGGAAAACGGGAAATAAAGATGGAATTAATAACAGCGATTTTTCCCAATATGTGGTTAAATTGATGCAAGTCGGTATCTTAACCGAAACTACAAGTACGGTTATAAACAATCGAATAAATAGGCTTTACAGGTATCTTGAACAACTTCCGTTCTTAACCACAAAACGCTCTTCATACGTGTGTTACCACGAATTAAAGACTCCCGAGTATTCCGCAAACCTGGGTAGAGTGCACTGTTCCGCAATGTCGCTTACAACTGTTTACATTAAACGAAGAACCCCAAAATGGAACGCTCCGTATTAAGACAAGATTACAAATCTACAACAATACCCGAATGATGCCCTGATTTATCGGGTTAAACCGAAACTGTACATACAGCGCATTGCCCTTTCATCGATCAAATATACATAAATTTAAAGTTATAAAGTTATCGTTACAAAGTTGTTGTGGTACTTATTCGTCAGTCCGATAGTGCGACTTCTAGGAATACCTGCGATAGGCCCCAATGTGTGACAACTTGTCTCGAGCTAAAGTCGGACTGGTCCGACACGTACTGGTTGGGCTGGAGTTGTCCTCCGAGTTTAGCACATTCTGTGCAAAGAATAGCACCTGGCTAATTTTGCAACAAAGGCCCTAAAAGGCCCAAAACAATGCCATTTCTAGTTGTCGACTACAGCTAAGATATCACAAACTCTTCTTAAGTTTTATTACAATTAAATAATCAGCTCTATTTCTTTTATCTGGAACCATAGGTAAAATGAGTTTGAGTTAATAGCGGTCAAACAGGTTCCAATTGTTTTAATAATTTAAGATGTTTCATTACCGAAGTATGCAGAAGATGCAATCTTGAAAATGTAATGCTATTAATTATTTTATCCAGTTGATTATCAATAATATAAAATGATTCAATGAGGTGTTCACAGAAAAACATAAACCTGATTTTAGTTTCTATAATCTAATGTTTATTAACTGATTAATTGATTTTTGAATGATGGTCAAATTTTTAGTAAATGTTTTCTCATCAACCTTCAATTTTTGAATTGTGGTGTTGAAGCTTTTTA
The DNA here is from genome assembly GCA_963556235.1 of Cryptophagus acutangulus. Taxonomy (NCBI): domain Eukaryota; kingdom Metazoa; phylum Arthropoda; class Insecta; order Coleoptera; family Cryptophagidae; genus Cryptophagus; species Cryptophagus acutangulus. Next base: position 3,477,292 of record OY744561.1, read on the forward strand.
TAGTTGAAGTAGTAACTTGAGTTTGTTCCTCCAATAATATTTGTAACATTTTGTTATCGCGTTGTATCTTTTGATACACTCATTATAATATTCTCCACGAGAAGCATCAAGGGTACAAGTTATTGCTTTCCAAATGGTCCCTACTCCGTTAACGATTCCTCTTTTACCTTTTTAGTTTCGATATAAAAAAATTATTTTTTTAACTTTACCAATCATCATTTTGTTAAAGTGTCTAACAGATTTAACTGAGATGTGATTAAAGATTTAATCTTAACAAAATTATTTGCATTTACTTTGTTAATCATTTATTTTAAATTAATTAGAATCATTTCCTTGTTGTCGAATGTTGAAATGAGAGGCTTGACAGCTTTAACCAAGAGAGAATTTGATAGAATATTATAAAGTCTATCGAGATTATTGTTCGATTGAGGATGCCCTTCGGAAGTTGTAGTTAATTTAATTCAGTATATTTGGCATAATTCCTTCACGGGTTTATTTGTAAATTCAACATCTTTATCAGAATGGATTCGATTCGGAGTATATCACTCCGCTGGAAAAACTGCATTAGTTTGGTTGCAATAGAATCTGCTTTCTTATCCGAAAAAGGATATGCTTGCGAGAATTTGGAAAACTCATTATTCATTGTGAGAATAGTTTGTTTAATTTCTAACTTTATATTAATAGATTAATATTAATTTTTTTGAAAGGTTTTTTGGTAATAGTTGCCCTGTTTGCCACTTTTGCATTTCTTGATAAAGTTTTTTTTATCGTGTTAGGCCAATAGTAATCTTTCCTAATTTTTATATAATTTTTGTTAATACCCTTATGGAGAGATTCTTTATTCTTATGGTAAGTTGCAAAAATCAATTCTTTTTCATGATCCTCAGGTGTTATTGGAAATATCTCAATTACCGAAAATAAAACTTAGCATATTTGTAATTCTCAAATGATTCATTATATCAAAATGATATTATTCATTAGAATAAAATTTATTTTGAAATTCATAAAAAAAAGCAAAAATTTCAAAGGCTTTCAGAATTCGATTATTTTTTTTTATTTAGATAATTAAAAATACAAAATTTCCACGATGCGTACTTTGTACTTTACTTTATTTGAAATTTTAGCATTTCCGAATCAAGCGGCTTATTCACATTGCTTTAAATGTTGAAAAGTTCAAAAAGTACTGCAAAAAAATGTTTTTGTGCTTGAAGAATGTTAGATGATCATAAGTTTCCTTAATAATACTAAATTTTATTTGTTTAGAATATATGGCGTTATTGTGCTGATAAGTTTCATGAACACTTTGTTCGTCTAGAAAAGTAGAGTCAGAATCATTTGATGACTCTCCGACTGTATCAAAGCAATTAAAGTGAATTCGACGAAGTAGGTGCATTTGCATTACAATTTTGCTTTCCTTGCTTGTGGATAATTTCATATTCATACTCTTCAAGTCTGAGTCTTCAACGCATTAATCTAGATGTATAGTCTTTGATAGAGGAAAGCCATATTAAAGACTTATGATCAGTGACCATTATATATCTCCTACTATTAACGTATGCTCGAAAATGCTTTACCGACCAAACACTAACCAAAAGTTTTTTTTCAATGCTTGAATATCTGGTCTTCGAGTTACTCTATGTGCGTGACGCGTATGCAACGAGGTCTTTACCAATAGGACATTGAGACAAAACTGAACCTATTGCAAAAGTTGAAGCAATAATAAACTCAATCACAAGTAATAATAAACTCCTGTTCAAAATCATTATATTTAAGGATTCGACTGAAAATTAGTAATGTTTTTTATGTTTCTTAAGCATTCTTGCATTTGGCATCATAATTAAATAAAGTTTTTTTTACACTACTAGCTATAGAACTACTAGCTATAGAACGACTTTATGATATTGATTAACAGACTGAGAAGTTTAATTTCACTACCTATGCCGGTGAGAGGTTGTGAAATTTCGTTTCACAACCCCGGGGTAAATAAACACATAATTCGAATTTCTGATAATACCGTAGCAGAATTTAAAAAGAAAGTTATACAGAAAGAATCACTATGTTGTAGGTAATTTATCTGATACTATTTAAGCAATGAAATTGTTGTGTAAATTAGTAAAATTAATTTTTAAAACTTATGTAACTATCAATTACAATTTCACTGGGCGTTTTCCAATGGTACATTTAGTGCGCACTTTTTTGGTTCTGGAAGTTGCAAAATTATATTAATGATAAATAATTGTGATGCTGCGAACTCTCGCATTTCGGGTGGGGTACAATTTATTGAATCTTCTTCACTCATCTTCTGTACAATCAGGAAAACGCTTAGGAAGTTATAGATTTGCGTTTTATCGGCAAGTTTTTCAATTTAAACAAAATCAAACAATCTATTACGACAATTGAATTTACTCTTCTGTCAACTGTCAATGGCGCTGCGGACTAGACGTGCTAGTAGTGCAAAAAATAGTATATACACCACGGTTGTGAAAAATTTTCTAGCGCTCGCACTATCATATCCCTCGATGCTGCGCATCTCGGGATATGAACCTGTGCTCGCGCTAGAAAATCTACTTCACACCCTTGGTGTATAATATACTATTTTTTAAGCAATAATTTTAGAGATGTAACAATTTTCGTGTAATCTTTAATAAAACCTCTATAGAATATCCTGTCAATTCTAAAATATCTTTGCATCGGTTGCATCTTTTGGATCACGAATATATTTGACTGATTCTGATTTGTTTTCATTTGTTCTGATTTGTTTTCATTTTCATACCATCAACGGTCATCACATATTTAAATACTCCACTTCCGTAAAAACATTTATCTGGTTGAATTTTGAAATAATAATTGTGTGAAAACTATATCCAACCTTTCAATATGTACTTAAATTGACGACGAATACACAATTATATAAACCATACATCACTTTGCAATCCTATCATGATTTCATAGTGTCCTTCCATAACTAAAAAATCTGTTTTTGGAATATATTTATTCTTCAATATGAATCTTGCCAAATCTATAAAATTGCCAAATCTATAAGAAAAATATTGGCATTTTCCCAGTTGGTCCAATACATCATGAATGTTAGGCAATGGATATATATCAACTACAGTTAAATAATTTAACTTGCTATAATATATCCCCACACGCCATTTATGATTTCCAGAATGGTCTAATTTCTTTGGAACCACCCACACTTGTGAGTTCCAAGGACTATGAAAATGCCGAATGATAGTCATCCAACATTTTTATTATTTGATTATTTTCTTCTTGTTTGTGCCACTTGCGAATATCAAAAAAGACTCTGTGAAACTAGGCTTTATCTCACTACTAAATGACATCTGATCTCCTTCTAAGTAAAGCATATGAAATTCTAAACAAAGATCATCAATCATTTGTTTTTCCTTAGAATTTAAATTACATGTTTATCCTTTAAATCTTTAGTAAGTATTAATAGTATTTTTGCAAAAATCTAATTCATCTGTTGTAAATTTAAAAACATTATGAACTTCATTGATATCATCAGAACAACTAAGACTTTCAGATAATGGTTGCAACTCAACGTCCGGCAATTCTACTGACAAATCGTATTTACTTGAATTAGTAATAACTGAAATTATTGATATTTTTAACAATTGCACTAGGCATTTCAATGTCCTTACTAAATACTTTTGTTTCACAAATACCTTCGGAAACCGAATTATGATGAACTGGAGTTTCTATAACCATTCTGCCTAGTATAAATCCCTTAGGCCTACAATGATGATACATTGTAATATTTATTCCATTTATTGAAATTACACGCCTGGAAAAATATAAATTTTGGGATTCAAATCGTTCAAAGAACTTAGTTTTAAAGTTTCCAAACAAAAACTTATGATCTTCCGTTGTAACACCTTGAATTGTACCCATTATTGATAATTGAATCATGAGCAATAACTACGAGTTATAACTTCTGTTGTTAAATTATTAATTTCCGAAAATAGGTATTACCGCTGCTTCGGTATCCAGCCAAAATATAAAACTCAATAAAAAACAATAGGTCCATTGTCCTATCATAACAATTTAAAACTGCGTTAGGCTTATTCGGTACAGTTCGCGAGTTTGAATTTGAGATACCTACAGAACTTCAACTATGTTGAAAAGCATTATTATTATTTGTGTATTATTGTTTATGCCTCGTGACTGTTTCCATTTTAAATGTACTATTAATTACTGAAAAAAGTAATACAAGGGTATTTTTTTGCATACTTATTCTCAAAAATGGAGTGGTATAAGCCGTTTAATATTTTACTGTAAAATCAGTAATATAGCATAGATGGGAAAGATAACAAGCGCCACCTGGTAGTGTAATCTAATTTGTTATAAAAATATTCATTTAAATATTCATTTAGTAGCTCTTGCTGAAATATTAAACTCGTACGATAAAACGTGGATTTGCAGTTTTAAGATTGAGGCTTGCTGCCAATCGATTTATCGCGGAAAAAAAGTGACGATTGATACTGTGACAATCTTGAGTCGATGTGATGGGCCGTTGCGTCGTTTGAATCAGTTTGGTCGCTTCGACTTATGAGAATGTTTATGAAATTGATTTGTGATACAATATCAGCACCTTTCGTTAGCAATAAATTGCATGCCAGCCTGTTCAAATCCTCAGTAACCGGCCAACAGAAGGTCATCTTGGTCAATATTATTTTGCAGTAAATTTGTGATACAATATCAGCAACTTTCGTTAGCAATAAATTGCTTCTCAGTCTGTTTAAATCCTCAGTAAACGGCCAAGAGAAGGTCATCTTGGTCAATATTATTTTGCAATAAATTTGTGATACAATATCAGCAACTTTCGTTAGCAATAAATTGCTTGCCAGTCTGTTCAAATCCTCAGTAAACGGCCAAGAAAAGGTCATCTTGGTCAATATTATTTTGCAATAAATTGTTCAATAATATTGAGGGCTTTTCTAGACGCACTTAGTGCGCTACGTGTCAATAAGGTTGTATATATTATTCTGCAACATAAGGAAACATAAGGAATTTAGGAATTGCAATTGGGATTGTTACCTACGTAAATAATTATATTAACAAATGGCCACTAACAAATAAAATAAATAGCATGATTGTTTAAATTAAAGAATAATTATTTATGATACAAAGTTAAATTTACATTAATAAGTAAGTTGATCAATTCAGTTGAACTCAACTAAATTGCAAAAGTACAACACTATAAATCAACTTAATTGATCAACACACTTCAAAAATGTAATCTTACAAAAAAAATTCCAATGTTTATAGCCCCCGCTAATGGCTATTGACTTTCGTCTTTTTGCCACATGGGCCTACGGTTTAACGTGGAATCTGAATCACGATCCTCAGCTATTTGATATATCCCCTGCTAGTATTACCAGCAGTTGATCTGCCAATTGCCTACCGATTGAAACAATCACAAACATCCAAGCTCTTAGTTAGAATCGAACCCACGGCTCACCGATTGTTAATCGGCACACACAGCGTGCTAGCCCATAGCACCACAAGGGCTGCCCCTGTAATCTTACATTTTGTGTTAAAAGAGAATTTTTATTTTGTGAATAGAGAAATTAGGGTCCGAGAGTAGCGAGTGGAATATCGTTGCAAACAAAATAAATTCAATTTCAAGATAGAGTGTAGTAGGTCCATGTAATCTTGAAGTGGAGTGAATCTTATAATAAAGAAGTCTTAAAGTCCATTGAGTTAACTCAGTGGGGAGACTTTAAGACTTTATTATATTATACAAAATACTCAATAAAACTGCCGAAATTTATAAGAAAAAATATTTTCTATTTACTTTAACATAGCTTGTCAATTTTGACGATTTTGACGATGGTATCACCATGGTTCCACTGTAAAGCAATCGAAATTTGTGCACCATTACTATGTAAACTTGAGTAACACCATGGAAACAATAAAAAGAAATGTATTCATGGCGTTAAAAGTTAAAATTTTAAATTTTAATATTCCATTTTGCATCGATTTATTTTAAGTAAAACAGCAGTTTACAAAAAATATTTGTGAAGTATATGATGAGAATGCCGATTATCATTTTTAAAATTGCATGATCTTAATAGTACTAAAACTATGTACAATGCATGTAACATATAAATATAATACAGGATGACTCATTGGAAGAATGTTTCGACAGAATTAGTAATTCTAGTAATACCTGATATTTTAACATGGCTAACTATCTCTTATCTCACAGGGGATCTCACTATCAACTTTTTTATTTTAAATGGAACCATTCTATTATTATTGCATTTTTAAATGTCGTTCCTTATGTGTTCCTCGGGTGTTTTAAGTTTTTCGAGAATTAAATTTATCGTTTCTTGACATAACTAAAATAATTTCAAATATTTTATTTTATTACCATGGCACTTATATTTTTCTGTTATAGTCGTTTTCAAAATGCACCAGGTAGTACTAACTTTATAGGTAAAAGAATTTTTGAGCTTCATGCTTGATGCTTTCAAAGTTGCTGATTTATTTACAGGATCAAAGTCGTCAAAGATTATTTTACATCAAAGTTTAGCTTTTCTTATTTTGATGCAGAATTAAACTCTCCGTTGATTTGTATTAACATTTTTTGTATATGTAGTTTTTTTATTATTGCATTTGCTAAACTTATTTTAAATTTATTTTAGGTAAACTGTTCTTAGCTTTTTCAGAAACACCCTAAATCATAGCTAACAGTATTAGTAACAAGTGTAATTTTTAAGTGCGCTTGTTCTTCAGAAAATTCAAATCAAAGATTACTGAAAAAAGAACATTTTAAGTTTATTTTATATTCAGTGTAGCAAAGTTATTCAAAAACTAAAAATCTCTTAAAGTGTAGTAGATTGTGTCCAGACTTTATTACAAGCTTATCACAATAATGAAACAATGCTGGAAAAATAACGATGACGTTTCAAATTACTTTTATTTATATTGTTAATGGGACCCCTTCTGTTAGCAAAAAGTGTTTGTTAAATTTTAATGCAATTTGAATTGTATTACATATATCACTTGTTTTGTAATCAAAACGACTGCAACAGATAAATTCAAATAACCTTGTAATTAAACTAAAACTCTTCAAATAATTAGAAATAGCTCAAGAACTAGTAAACAGAGGTATGAGGAAACTTAATGAAAGTTCCTATTTAATAAAAGAATAAAAACAAGGAAAACATTTAATAAAAAAATAATTATTTTATTTTAAATAAGAACGGTGATGGTGAGTCAGGTATAACTGAAAAGTCAATGCTATCTTGACAATATTTCTATTAGGTGGAGCTTAGAGGAGGCCATGTGCATAGAGGTAGGACATGGCCATGGACAACACTTAAGTCTAAAATTTCATAAATCAAGCATTACTAAAGCTCCTAATATTTTTGACAAATCGTTTCAATCATTCATCTAGTATATTATTGAAATAATCCATCTAGTCTTAAAATAATTAATTGTTTTAGTCCAATCAACTCCGCCATCGACTCACAAAATTCGTACTATACGTCGTCAGTCCTCTATTGGAGCTTATCAAGAATCTTTAGGTCCACAACCTAATGCGATTTCTCAACCTCCAATAAATTCTTCAGTGCCTCTTTCAAGTAGTACTAGTTATTATACAAATAGCCCTAGTCCTCCGCATGTGCAACAGCAGCAGCCAACTGAAGAGCTTCTGGTGCCCTTGGAGAATTCAACAAACTTACCACATTCCGCCGTCGAAATTACTCATTCGAATAGTTTAGTCATAAATAGCGGTCAATTGGATCATATCAATGAAAAATTGGAGCAGCTTAGTAGGCAAGTCCATCAATTATTTTCAATCTGATGGTGTAGTTCTATGTATATTTATTTTTTAGAAGGGTATATTCGTTGGAAACCACTCTAGTCAGCGATGTTCGAAGTATTTTAGTACTTTTACAATCCAAGGAGCATCTTGCATCCAGCGATATTTCAACGTTGAAACAAGAGGTTAGTTTATTTTATTTATTATTTTTATATATTGTAGCCCACATTTATATTTTACATTTGTACCACATTTAACTAAATCTGACATTCGTCTTTATTCACATTCATATGTCATATTTCATTAATCCCAATTAGCTAAGTATGATCTAAATGTGAGTTATAAATAGGGGATTTTGAACCTAGTACAGTCGGCATTTTTTTTCACATTTTGGCGTCATATACCATTTATATTTAAATCTAAAACAATATCCTAATATTTCCTCTAAACTTGTTAAATTTGAATATTTGCTCAAATCTACTATCTAACTATGTTATATTATTTAAGGAAATTAAAGTTTTTCACATTTAAATTAAACTTGAATAATTAAAATGTGGTAATGTGAAATTGGCCAAAACAACAATCTTCAAGCCACCAGCAAGGTCTATGCCCCCAAAGTTCATAATTTAGTATACCCTGGTGTAACATTAAGTATATTGGTGTGATTCCTCGAGGTAGAAAATCTGCGGGTTTAAATGTTGTGGGAACATGCCTCCAATAATAATCTTGTGTGCTCTCTTGGATTTCAGTCAACCAAATATCTTGAGTAAGTTAGTTGGAGTACTTAGTCAACCTAATACAATTTTGAGTCGCATCAAGGCCCAAGAGTCGAAATTTATGTTAAAATACTTACGATCTTGTCACTATCAAAGCTGTTCGTATTTTCAAATTCGCGACTGGTAACTGTGTCTAACTTCGAGTTTATTAAGTAAATAATAATTGCATCTTTCTGATCTCTTGATTCACTAGCGAATCTAATGATCTTATTATTTTCTTAACCGAGCCTATCAAATGTCTTAATGCTGATGATTCTTTTACAATAGGCTCTAGACTGAATAACGCTTTAATGTGGTGATATGTTAAAACACGCGAATTATTAAAGCGATCGTTTAGGCAATTTGATATTTTTCTGTCGTTATTGGCAAGTTCTTAATAGCTTCTTTGGCATTACCTACTAGCGAAATACTAAGATAATGCATTTTATATACATCCGATAGATCACTGTTATCATGAATCATGCCCTTTAAAATATCGTTGCAACTTAACCACTCTTCCGACGTTCCGTTAAATGTTGGCAAATTAATACGAGGAATTTTTATGCAACCGGCAAGGTTTCTTCTAGTAATTGCATTTTAATTAGACTCTGTATGTGTAGTTCCATCAACCGACGTCGCGGAAGTTGGTCTGAATAAGCATTTTTGAATAAGCATATTGAACTGTAATAAGCATTTTCGAACTCTAAAACCTGAATTGGATCTTGCTCTTGATCCTCGTTAGTAGCAACTAACTGCGACTGTATTTCATTGAAATCATTCAAAAGCGTTTCGACGCCGGATAACCTCTTTCGTAAAAACGGTTTAATCTCAAAAACGGTTCTCAATTCCGCCAAGTAGTACTCAAAACGCGTAAGCCTGGCCTTGACAGTTCCCCTTTTTCTACTTAAATTAGCCATTGTAAATGAGTAGAATGATATTTAGGAAAATAACGTTCGAATTATGTGACTATCAAGCACCCTTTCATTAAATGTTATTAAAATAAACAAGTAAAATACGAAACAAATTGAGTCAATTTTGCGCAAATGAAAGAAATAAGGGAATGTTTCACCTGTTTTGTTGTGTTTCTTCAACGCGATTACTACGTAGCTTACAGAGCAATGAAGGAAGGCCAATAGATGAAAAGTCAGGTTGACTTTTGAAACGAAGAACTTTGGTAGGTGTGCGAGCCTCTGTTGACGCGTAGCGAAACCAGAACACGCAGCTGTGGGATGTTGGCTTGATCATGACGTCACTCAAACGACAAGTTTGGACATGAAAATGATGAGATTTCAGAAATTCACCTCGAAAAGGAATGCACCAAATGTACGATGTTTGTTTTGTTGCTAATTACAGTAGCACTAGCTTCTTGATCGAAAGACCATCCAGTTTTTTGGAATGAAAATGAAGTACGACCTTGTGTTGTAGCGAACAAAGAAAAGACACAAAGTTTACATGAAGACTCAGACAGACGAAGCCAAGGCGGGCCAAATCACCATAAATCACAGTCGGGCAATTGATTTGAGGTGATAAAAATAAAAAGTGATAAATTCCCCGATTTGATGGTTTTTGATCACTAAATGATCGTGGTCCACGGGCTATTCGATCTTGCCAGGAATTTTGATTGTGAGCTATCGAAGGAGGTGATCTTCGACTATTACAATTTGGCAACGCATATTCACTCTTGCAAACATTTTTTTCGTTTTAGATCTAAACTTTACCTGATGTAAAAATATTATGAAGTTTGTCATTTCTATAACCAATTTTGCTTATTTGAGCCAGTAACTTCTGAAAAATTAGACTCCGGATACCTAATTTAATCATCCGCTGATTTGGTGGGGGTTTGAGGAACCCCAGAAACCGCTAGTTGTACTGAAAATGGAATCTAAAGTCTACGCCTGGTTAACTTTGGTTTAGGATAGGGATTTAAGACCTATCTAAACCAATAGTACTTAAACCAATAGTATCTAAACCAAAACCAATTGACGCCTGGTTACGCCTGGTTAACTTTGGTTTAGGATAGGGATTTAAGACCTATCTAAACCAATAGTATCTAAACCAAAACCAATTGAATTAAGTCTTGTTTCCTTCATGTAACAAATTGGTTGGAGGTACTGAAGCTCTGCAATTACCTGGGTTAGGTCTATTGTTAGGTTATTGTTAGGTCTATTGTCTATTGTTATTGGTTAGGTTATTTAGATGAACACCTCTGGAAAGCAGATCAACAGGATTGGATGTGGTGGGTACATGCTGCCAAATGGATTGAATTTGATTGGACAGCTCTTGAATTTCAGCCACACGATTACAGATAGAGGTTTTCAAAAGGTTAGGAGACATTTTCAACCCACCTAGAACTACCATAGAGTCAGACCAAAAAAAAAATTATCAAACGAGATTTGAATTGACCTTGTGACTTGATGACCTAGGCTACCTAAAATAAGTGCAGCTAAAAGTTAAAGTCTAAAAATTGTCATAGGTTTTACTGGTGAAACTCTGGTTTTTGAACACAGTAATTGAACAGAAATTTGTTCTTCATGAAACAATTCAATGCTTTTGAAAGTTTTAGGGAGGATACACCTAGGACTGTTTAAACTAGACAGTTGTTTTCTAAAAGATAGCCACTTAGTGCAAAGTGTATCAGGTATTGTTTCATCCGAAAATTGTTTCGTGCGAACTCATATCAGGTATGAGTTCGCACCGGTGAGCAGATCATCAACATAGAAGTCTCCGCAAATGATTTTAGCAATAGCGGGGTCAGATTCTAGAACCTCCAGGCCAATTTGTGTTAAGGATCGAATTGCTAGGAAAGAGGCGGATGCTGTTCCGTAGGTAGCAGTATTTAATTCAAAAACTTGGATCGATTCAGATAGATTTTCTCGCCAGAGAATTCGTAGTAAATTTAAGTTTGGACATGAAAATGATGAGATTTCGTAAAAATTCACCTCGAAAAGGAATGCACCAAATGTACGATTTTTGTTTTCTTGCTAATTACAGTAGCACTAGCTTCTTGATCAAAGGACCATCCAATCTTTTGGAATGAAATTGAAGTACGACCTCATGTTGTAGCGAACAAAGAAAAGACAAAAGGTTAACACTCCGATAATCAGTTAAACCGATTCGAATGGACCAATGTTTTTGCCGAAATGGTTGTGCGGAAAAATAAGTCGATACTTTGAGCTATTTATGAAACTTTATTGAATTCTTACAAGTAAAGCCCCTTGGAGCTTGAATTTAAGATGTTTTACGTTTTATGGTTTAGTAAGAAGTGTGCACGCATGCTGATTTTAACAGCAAGTCCTTCCGTGGAAAATATACAGTTCACACCAAAATAGCTTAAAACGCGAAATTTAAAATTATTCGTTTTTAAGAGACGGAAGCCGCAACACCATTCTTGAGATCCATGCGTTTTTATATATGTTTATATTTTTTTATTTTCAAGCAAAGTATCCATGATTACATTAAATGGAATGATAAAAACCACAGTTGTAGGGGATTTGATTAATTTCGTATTTGGAAATAAATTTAATCTGGAAACGATTCTTTGCAAAAAACATGGTTCTGCTTGATAATCCACGAAATTTCAGCAGTAACTTCTTGTTGATCCGGCTGTAATGTCATAATTAGTGTACACAGCATAGTCACCGACTTTATATATCATAAGGCACTTGCTAAATGACTTGCATTAAACGTGACGATACTAATTCCCTCAGAAACTAACGAATAATATTACCAATTAATATTATTCAATAATACCAATTAATATTATATTGATAAATATACATATTTATTCCAGGTACCAGACTACGAAAATCTAAATGTAGATCCTAGTAGAAGTAGATACACTTTTCAAAGATCTGTTAGTGAACCTAAACCAATGTCTAAAACTCACCATTCCCAAGTTCTTCAAAGGTTAGTAAATAGTATTAGCAACATTAATTATAAATATAGGTACATGTTAAACTAAATCTGAAAAAAAAGCAGATAACAGCTAAGTACAGTTTCGTTTCAAAGACCAAAGAAATAAAGTGGATCTTTTAAGCTCTTCAGGGATTAAAATACTTTAGTACTATCTACTATGGTATGGACGCTATGTTTTGTTATTCCAGAATAATTAAATTACAAATGAGTTAGAATATCTTTGAATGTACGTTTATTTATTCAACGTTATAGTTGACTTATTAAACTAATTGAATGCGCTGGTAACTAAGTAATGGTGATAAACTATAGTTGATTTGGCATCGAAAAGGTTTTTCTAATACTATTTTAGAATAATAACATTTTTGAACTAATTTTAATTTGAGAATATACTCATTCTTCAACAAGTGCAAGAATATTCATTCTTATACAAGTGATAGAATGACCACATGTGGCGCCATCTCATGGAAGTTGACGCAACATTAAGCTATTGTATTTTGATTAATGAATTATTCATTTAACTTATTAATTGTTGATATTAGTTATATTATAATTCAATCAACTAAATCATTCATATTTAGAACATTCTTTATGACATTTTATAACTAATTTTGTTTATTAATACATATATTATGGCGGCGACATCTGTGAACTAATTTCCAAAAGCGACTAATTGCCTATAAACGTAAAAACTGACGTATTTTAATTGACGATAGAATTAGAAAAAGTATAGTCTGAAACTCGTCGGAATGAATATTCAGTCCGAGTGGAAATTTGTCACACGAGCGGACGAGCCGAAGGCGAGTGTGGCGGTTCCACGAGGACGGTTCCACTCATTCCGCACTCGTTACAGAATATACTATTCTATTTAATTTAAAGGTACATAATGTAAGTAAACCAGTGATATTAATTATTTTATCCAAATTGGCAGTAAAGTTCTACAAGTAAATAATGACACATCAACTACTATTCCCTTCAAACCAACACTTTCTAACAAACTCTAATAAACTACAACCTATCAATGTACAAAATAACGAAAATTGTTTTATTGTCATTGATATTACTAAATAAATATAGTTGTTAAAATTGTCAATTCAATACATTTAACTGATATAATAACTTCAAAACAAAAATAATAATTATTTGTGTTAATAATTTAAAATTTAATATGAACCTCGACAGTAAATTTTGAATTATGATTTTTGTTAGACGCAGTTCGACGGTCGGCGCAATTGACGTATACTTTGTCAATTGAAGTCCATGTAAAAAGTTTACCAATAGCGAACCGTATCTTAAAAGCAGTAGCGATACGCTAATACAAAAATTAAAGATTATATTTAAACAACGACACTGAACCACAAGACGAAAGACATACGTGCATGTAACTTCTTTGTCATTGAAATTGATTGAATTCATAAATGCTGCGAGGTTATGTCGCAGCGCTTGAAGACGTACGCATTAGTGTATTCGAGCATATGCTATAATGCTTTCGCACGGTGTAGCAATAGATATGTACGTCTGGCGCATTCGATACTATAGATTATAATTTAAAATTCAAAATATAAGTCTATTTTTTAAACTAGTTATTTGCCGGTGAGAGCCACAATGACACTTTGCGCTCGAAATACAGAAAATTTTTTGTTTAACTCAGAAGTAAGATTTACTTCAATTAAAAAAATTGTCACATGTAATACCATAAGTGCACAAATTATTTCCAGAAATTTTTTTTAAGCTCACGAATGCATTAGTTGGCGTGGAAATCTGCCCGAGTCGCAGACGAGGGCAGATTTCCTCACGCTAACTAATGCATGAGTGTAAGCGATAAAAAAATTTCGGAATTAATTTTTGTACGAATGGTATTCGGTAAGAAAATCGCACAACTCTTAATTGATGTTATATTTTATAAAATATTTAATAAATTATAATGACATTTAACTACTAGATATTTTCATTCTACATCTATCTTAGTTTTTCATCTATCTTACTCGACTTCCACTTCTGCTTCCGTTGGAAACCAACAACAAACTACTTACAATCACTGTGTTTTTAATTTTAATTAGTTTTTCTGATATATTTGTTGGATTCATTTAATGTTACCAATTTTTCCAATAAATTAATTTTGACAACACCTTTTATTGTGACATCGGAAATATTTTAAATATTTTCAAAATATTTCCAAAAAATATTGATGTTGATCAATTGTAACTATAGCAACAAGCTTAAATGCGGCCATTCTATTGGTTGCTTAAATAGTTGTGCGATTTTCACACTAATAGTGTATTGAAAACAGATTTACCGTTCACAAATTTCACCTCATTTTATTAAATTGAATCTTATTGTTTTTGTGTTTGGTATGTTTCTCATGGTATTGATGGTGTTCTGGTCATTTATTTGTTAATTATTATTTGCGATTAGTATAATTAATAAATTAATTTATAATTGTTAAATTACTACTAAATTATGTTGTTTCAATAATTTTTAATAATATTTATTTTTTCTCAAAAATCATGTATGACACTTCTAATACAAATACATGTGTAACCACCAAATACGTCGGTCCACTGCCAAAACTACGAATGTGCCACATAGCATTTTTCACGAAAGTGCATGGAGCGTGATATTTTTTAAAGTTATCAATCGCAAAGTCATAAATGTGTGTCTACCCTACCTATAAAATCCAACCGAGCTTTGTTCCTGATATATTATTTGTGAAAGACATACAAACATACATCACGCCACTGATATGACAAAGTGATGAACGTCATTTAGCGATTCCTGAAAGGACGAATCGAAGCGGATCATGAGAGTGGATGATGTTTTCAACCGGTTCACTCTGTTCGCTCTTAAAACATATCTATATCCAAATAAATATCGATCATCGCCAACACAATCATTAGTGATAACGTACATTGGGGACCCTGTACATCACATTGGGGACCCTGCATTGCATGACGAACACAATTTTATCGTGATTTTTATAAACATGGCCGAGGCCCAGAAAATCCTTCAGCTACAAATTGCTTTGACATTGTTTCAAAACTAGCATGCAAACATGAAGCAACAACACCTGCAACAAGAGCCACTTCTGCAAAAGCAGCAGCCGACAGGTACTCTAAATGGAATCGATGAACCTCTATTTTTTTTCAGCTCTGAAATGCCTGAGTTATGGTTTAAGCAGGAAGAAGTACAATTTGCCATCTCCGGTAGTATTTCCGCGCACTTCCTGGTTCTCCTCATAAACTTAAACACTCTACTGTACACAATACACGCACGACTTAGGGCCCACCTGTCATTTCCACCACACGTCGACTAGCTGTCAACCGGTCCCGTGTCACCAAGGCAAAGTTCGAGTAATTGCTCTGTACAGGAGTCCGTACAGAAATTAGCCCTGGTTTGCGCAATACTGCATAGTTGTCCGAGCGATTTATGGAGAAAGAAATACTGAAGGGATAGACTTCTGCGTATTTTACATCGGAGAGGTTCTTATTGTTTCTGCCAAAACCTCACACGTGCATGAAAACCACTTGAGTCAAGTCTTGCATTTTTTGCATAACGCAGTCAACCCAGCCAAATCCGTGAGCGGTCAATCTAAGTAATTTTTCTGGGTCATTTGGCGTTTTCTGACAGCGTAAACCCTCGCACTGAGAAAACGGTGGCGATCCGTCCATTTACTTTGCTTGAGATAAAAAACAGCTTTGCCGTTTCTACGATACGTTTGACTTTTAGCGCCGTATTCTTCATGACGCTGCATCTTTGCAAGTTCTACTAGATAAAGCTTTGGCAGCCCCGAAAATCCAGAGATCACATCCTGATTAAATAGCCGAGCGACGCGAAGCATTTGAGAAATACAAAGAGGCACTTGCCGGTATCGTCATACTAGCTTATCCAGACCCATCCGCAACTCAAGCGCTACTTACCAAGCGTCAGAACGTTAAATCAACGGAGTTGTCGAGCATCTCATAGATATGACAAGTGCAAGCCTCTCGCATTTTTCACCAAGAAACTTGACAATTTATGGGGTAGAATTTACCTTGAGGGAAATCAGATAGGAGGCAGCACATGTCAAAAAATGACAGCTGACAACTGACTGATGACGACATCATTTGTCCTATTCCTCGCAAATGCTCCAAACCAAAGTTATAGAACCTCAAAGTTCTGACATTTAATAGGTGGCAAATGTGTTATAGAGTAGTGCTTGCCCAAAATGGACGGCTTATAACTAACTGATGACGGCATCATTTGTCCTGCTCCCCGCAAATACTTCAAACCGAAGTTATAGAATCTCAAAGTTTTGACATTTAATAGGTAGGAAATGTGTCATAGAGTAGTACTTGCCCAAAATTGACAGCTTATAACTAACCGATGAAGACATAATTTGTCCTACAATAAAAGTTTAATTTGGAGGCGATAGTGCAAAAAAGTAGGAAAAATCCTATGGAGCCTCTGCTCGATGCAATTAGAGCAGAGTATGGAGATTTCCGACAGTAAGTTTAATTTTTTGTTATTGTTTTAAATTATTTTGCATTTTTTTGTATGTTTATATTTAAATACTTTTTTCTAATTTTGGCATGTAAAATGTGACTTTTCAAAATCGATTGTAGTTGGCAAACGGCACATTTTACGCAACTGGTGATGTAATGAAAAATATTTCACAACTGGTGATGAAAAGTTCCGAATAAAGCCTACTTGTTTTGATAAAATTCACTAAATTATTAATATCATAAGTTTAAAAAACTCTTTTTTGAGAAGGTTCTTGTAAAAATTAGAAAAAATCTTGTATGCAACATGTTAGGAAATGCTATTTTGTGTAACTCGCGTTATTTTGCAGAACTCGCTGCGCTCGTCCCGCAGAAATCCGCTCGTTACACAAAAAAATGCATTTCCTAACTGGTTGCATAAATAGCTATTATTGTTATTTTATTTAATCAAGTATTTTATTGAACTTTTAATGAACAATTAATTACAAATTTTTAATCATCATAATCAAATGTCGTCAAATAGGACAAATATGCCGAGCAAAGCGATTATCTCCATCAAGCCCGCCTCAACTTAAAATTATAACATTTTCAAAGAGTAGGACAAATTATATCGTTATCAGTTCGTTACCAGCTGTGAATTTTGTGCAGGTAGTGCTCTTTGTCACATTTCCTATATTTTAAATGTCAAAACTTCGGTTTGGAGCATTTGCGGGGAGTAGGACAAATGATGCTGTCATCAGTCAGTCGTATACTGTCATTTTTTGACATGTGCTGCCCCCTATCTGATTTCTCTTAAGGTAAAGTTGAGACAATTTATGGTTTCCTTCTGACCGCGAATTATTTGAAATTTACAAGTCCGTTTAGTATTTTGGTTTAATGCTTGGAGATCGCCCAATAATTATCTATGGATATCACTTATGCATTTCCACTAAAATTTAACACACTTACACACAATCAGCGAAAGTGGCTATGCTCCATTCTTTAATTGAGTACTAACGCCAAACATAAGGAAAATAACCACATTATTTTCACAACGATTTGTTTGGCCTGATATGCGCAGTGATGATGGTCCATTCTGGATGCAAACCTGCATTTCCTGTCGGCAAAAGTAACTCGACGCATATGCACACCACTAAGTTCATTTGCGCTTCCTCCAACAAGGTTCGCCCGCATCCATACCACGTTGTTGGATTTTTATCTCCATCAGCCGGTTATCGATACTGTCTCATGATAATTAATCGGTTCACTCATTAGCCAGATATCATGCCCATGGAAGACATGACCGCCGAAACCACCGCCAACATTCTTATTTCTAATTTTTAAGAAAGTAATCCATGGTAACGAAAGAAAAGTTGAATTTTCTTAATTCAACATGTCAATCAATCTTCACTTTGTCATAGATTTCAAAAGGAACGAAATTATTTTCTGAACGACCCAATATATATAAACATCTATTCGACTGACATTTTCATTTTTATTGCTATAGAAAGTTTTGGTTAATTGCATCCATATGATCAGATTTTTATTGATTGGGTCATCATTAGAGTGAGTCTTCAAAAGATTATAGAGCGGGTTTATGTTTATTACAACGGTTACAATTGACTGTTGAAAGTGCAAACGCCAGATTGGTTATGGAAACTTTCCATAAAAAAGAATAAAGATAAAGATTTTTTAGTTAATTATTTACTACGTATTTTTTACGATTTAATAAAGTGCATGCAAATATTCATTAATGAATATGAATGATTGATTGGAAGAAAGCTCGTTCATTTTGTGAAACGGTTACAAACTAACAAATAAATCATATTTTGTAACCGCAGTCACAAAACTCGCTTGAATTTTTAAAAAGCGGGTATCTATTATAAAAAGTACACGAAGAACATTATATTTGTAGTGTGCGGTGCAAGAATCGGTATTGCTTGGCAAACCTAGCACTCACTCTTGCACAATGGGAGCCGCAGCAACGACTACAACATTTAACAACAACCCCAATAGCTGTGTGGTAGGCCTCGCTGGCTATTGTTGAACCTCTAGCGATCTAGCTGAGGTTTTAACTCCACCTGAAGCAGCCACTTTTTGTTTGGAATATTTACTGAATACTGAATTTGTAAGGAATAAAACTATAGTGACAATGGACATCGACACAGACGACACGGAACTAGACCCCAGAACTCGTAAAATACTACAAATCATGGACAATGACACACACATGAACACATATTGAATATGTTCAATAATTTCTTGGAATACAACGACTTTTTCCACACATATAGAAGACAGGTTCTATAGTGGCAATTAAAAAAACCAGTACTTGACGGAACGAACGAAAAAAACTATAGACCAATTACCCTAGCTCCAGTTTTAGGTAAAACCCTAAAAAATATGATTAAAAAAATCTGAAGCTTGCTAAAAGATCACATACCGACATACCAATTTGGATTCAAACCTTTTCACTCGACAACACACTCTTTATTCATTCTGACAAACAACATTAAAACAATGACCTACAAGACAAGAAAACAGCAGCAATTTTCCTAGATGTTAGCCAAGAATTTCAGACTGTTTGGCATATCGGACTTCTCTTTAAAATGCACCAAATTGCATTACACTACTTCAATACCTACTGCACAAGACGCAGCAAATCCAATCCAGCCCCACTCTTTAAGTCAAAATCAACGAAGCCTTTTTCTGACAATTTACACAACAGTACGTTGCACAGAGCTCTCCATTATCGCCATTAGTATACAACATTTACTGCTACATTTACTTTAATTTTAAATTCAGAGACAAAAATGACGTTAACCTAAATTCATTTATTTTACATAATAAAAAAAATAGCTTCGACAATAATACAACTACAAGAACTGACAGACATAACAACGACTTGGTTCAGTAAGTGGAGACTAGCTACCATTCACAACAAGACGCAACTCCTCATTGCCATTCACAAAATAACTGACGCTTCCGCAACATTTTAAATTGACGGTACAACGATCCAACCAACCCCTGACATAAAATATTTAGGACTGACTATAGGCCACAATCACAAATTTCATAAGCACACCAACAAAATAAATTGGTGTAATAAATAAATAAATAAAAAGAAATCACTAAAAGATCCAGACCTTTCGACTACCCGTCATGCAGCAATGATCAAGATATTAGCATAAAGGCAGCGACACAAATTTACAAATGCAGTTGTTGACCTTTAATCGACTATATGGACACGTAATTATAACAATCAATAATCTCATTTCACAATCTTTTAAACCAGCTCCATTTTGAACTGACAAACATGACGACACTAACTTTAAATATTTTAGACAAAAATTTAAACACGAGACAAACTGGCTGATTTTAAATGACCTTTGCATTAATAGTGACGATACTATTTCCCTCAGAAAACAACCGATCAAAACACTTTACGAAACATATACAGACAAAAATTTTCTAACCTAATCTTACCCGAGCCAACATACCCTCTCTCACTTTTTTTTTTAATTATCGCATATCCAAATTACTGCGTTGCCCTGCATATACCACCTTTTGTTTATTTATAAAGTAGTGGAAAATAGTATAATACATATTGAGGTAGAAAGTGTTTCATTACTGTCGAGAGAGTATATAGTCCCAAGGTGCAAAACGCCAATTCGCCGAATCGATCTTTTGGGTATTTGCCCCGATAATTTTATTTAAATTATTTGAACGTCTAAACTCTAAATAATTTTGATGAACCTATCTACAATATAAAAAAATTCTTTTGGGTTTTAACGATACTTGGTAGTAGTAATTTCAATATTTAATCATGTTTGTAAATATTGTGTCAACTAAAATTAACAATGATTAACTAGTAGTGAAATAAACTGTAGACCACTGAAAGTTACCAAGTATTCGCCTATATTTAATGATATCTATTTTTTTAGATTTGCATCTTTTAATAAAGCTTTCGATTTTAATAAATATCAAGAAACTTCATGGCCGGAGAACTTGGTAAGCAACTCGGAAACCACGGACAAAGAGTGCAAAGAAGAAAAAATAGCTCCAATTGCAAAATTAGAATCATTAGATGAGTTAGATCTGGTGAGTAGCATAATATATTTTTCAACCGGCGGTATATACTAAGTATATTTTTGGTTTCAGGAATCCTCTCCTCTAGGCAGTCCAAAATGTATTAAAAAATAATTTAAAACAATCACACGATAAATGTTTAATACACATTTTATCTTGAGCTTTTAGAGACTGTAATAATATAATAATGTTAATTGAACAGTGAGATTAATTTATAATGCATAAAAGTACGAGTATTTAATATTTTGTTTTTGAGTTTGTTGATCATTCTGAAAGATTTGAAAATAATATATTTTCTAGTTGATAATTAATCTTAATTTGAGACTTATTTAATATCCACTGCTTTCAATCGCTTCTTGGTACATTAAACATTTTGTACGCACATATTATACGATTGCTCGCAATTCTACCGTATTTTGAATTTCTTGTAATATTGAATAATCGATAAATTAAATTGAATTTTAAATCAAGTATACCTTAATTCAATCCTGAGTGCTTTCTATGCTCAAATTTTCAAAAAAAAAAAAAACATTATTAAACCTGTATTTTATTTTTAATTGATCATTTATTTCTGGAGAAAGTTTTATATGGAATTTGGAATTCTAATAGAAGTAAAGTTATTATAAATTAAAGGTTTATTTAAAGTTATTTTTTAACCCCTAAGACAAATTACAATAACCTATAGTTTTACTATATATGAGTATTCAGCTAACAGATTAACCACAATCCTACGTCAACAAAAACTAGATCCGGAAATATGATTAAAGTGAAGAACAAAGCCCATCAATATGGTATTACCATACCATGCGTCCAAATTACACTAACATTATGTTTTCCAAAGTTATTACTGACGCGCATCCATTTGACAACGAAAAGTTGATGTTTTCCGAGAACTTGTCACTTTGCCGCGCTAGATCTTTTTGTTGACTCGCTAAATCAAAAACAATAAAGTTAAACAATAACTTACAAAAATAAAAAGACGGTGGCAAGTTGATGCGACATTAGATAAAAAGGAATCATCGGGTAGACCCAAAATATCTACCATAGAGCAAGACCAGACTCTTAATCAAAACTTGAAAGATCATTTTTTCAAAATAATGAAAGAAGCTGTAGAGGAATCCAATTTTCCTGGTTCTAGAATTACTGCACACCGCAGAATGAAAAATTCACATCTGAAATGTAATGTTGCTGCCAAATGATTTTAAATCAACAACATAAGAAAGGAAAGAATATTATTTGCTTTAAATATCCGATTGGAAAAAACTAGTTTTTACCGATGAAAAAGTTTTTCAATCGACCTTTAATGGGCATATATGAGGCCTCAGAACTCCAGATTTGAAGAGAAATATATAAACAATGTGGATAGGTCTGGACGATTTTCAATTAATCTATGGGCATGGTTAAGTGTTGAAGGTTTTGGCCTATGTTACGATATTGATGCAAGGTTTAACGCTGTGACATACAGAAATGTGTTCATAATGTTGCCTTCGGCGAGGGAAAGATTTTCAGAAATAATCGATAAATTAAAGAAAACAAGTTTTAGTTTCGCCACAGATAAGGTTTTACAGATATGCCGTGTTTTACAGATATATGTGAAATTAGGTTTCGCAGGGACAACGCTCAACAAGAGATGGCTTTTTTAGTTCCAACGCCCACCACGTGAATCGCAATTTCAGTAGAATTACTGAGAATGGAATGTGAATCGTATAGTAGATGGCGTTGCAAAATAATAGAATACTCCAATAACTTAAGTGGGGCGGTCGGAAAGCAACGCTAACTAGATGTCGCTACATTACAATTTTATTTCATACTTGTTAGCTAAAACACGCAAAAAGTTATGAATTACAATATATTTTTCAAAAAACAATTAACAACCCAAGCTCATGTATTATTATGTTTATCAAATTGTGCTTTGGTTAATTATTTATTAAATTTTGAAGTTTAAAATTTTTTCTATTGATTTTTCACAACTCGTGTTAACAGAAGCCCAAACAAGTATGTCAAAATCTATCTCTAAAAGTTCAAAGCATATTTTGCAGTAATTTGACTAAAAAGTATGAATCAAATGTGAAATGGTGCAAACTGTAAAAATTTTAAATGACATTTAGTGCCATGTTAAATGCCGTTTAGTTCGGTAAGCTAATCACAGATGGCTCCTAATCAATATAATACTGTACAATATTGTGTTTGTGCACATAGGCACACTGAGTGACGAGTGTAACTCTATCCTTTTTCGATTAGGTATAAAACAAAGAATAGAGATGTACTATTATTATGCAGAAGCACAGATAAGGTTATATACAGATGTGCCATCGGATAGGGCAAATGTTTCGCATTTTTATATTGCCAACGCCCGACTAGAGAGGGCTTTTTTTAGTATAACGCCGGCCACGGAGGGGCGCTGTTCTGGTACAAAGTCTATCCTATGGTAGATGGCGTTGCAAAATAATATAATACTCTAATAACGTAATATGAAATCATCTTCATATGGCCCAAACCACACCAAACCAACAATTACAACAGTTACAATTTAACAGTTGCAACCTTACGTCCAGATACAGTTTCTAAAACCATCCGTTAAATTATAATGTGATTACAGTTTTCTTTCAAAACAAAATGAAATAAACTATGATAAAAGGCATACTCCTAGATGTAGGCAATATAAAATACACGGGTTGAGGGGAACTGATGGGTAGCGAAACCAATTTTAACGTTAGACCGCCTATCTGTTATACTTATCTGTGGCAGAAGCATATATGTATTTTTTGTTGCGATTGTAATATGCTGAAAATGTTAGAAGGCAGATTTCTTTGGGTTAATTAATTTTCCTCAACAGAAACCGCTTTTATAAAAATAATTGTGTACACAGCGCATTCTAGAAGAAATCGTTTGAAGTAGCTCCGGACAACCATCTTCTTTACCCACTTGTTCTAAATGGGCGTAACCCAACGCTCGTCTTAATGTGAAATTCATCGTCATATGGCTCTAACCACACCCAATCAACAATAATTCACATTTTAAGCACGCCCTTGAGCACGCATTGGCTGTATGTGTCGCGGTAATTTATAGAATTCAATTATAGCAATTGTAGTTTTGTTGCATTTCAAATTAAATAACAGTTGCCAGACCACAACCAGACACAATTTCTAAATCCATCCGTTAAATTATAGTGTGATTACTTTGACATTTTATTTAGTGTCAACATCGTTCAAACACTTGCATCGTTGCAAAACGTTGCAAGACGTTGAGCATTAATTTTCATTATTATTGGGTCGAGATTATCTCAAGGCATTTATTTAATATCAAACTTACTTTTATAAATTCAATTCCAAATAAAATTTTGAAACCTAAAATTGAAACTAAGGGTACTCTCACACATATACACTTTTGTGGCGCAACTTATTATAGCGTAACTATAAACTTGCACCATTTTTTGACTGCGCCACTTAAATGTGTCAGCAACATTTAGTTGCAGCACTGTTCAGGTACAAAGCAAATTGAATAAACTGCAACTTCGCTGCGACTTGAAAAAGAAGAGTTTGGGTAAGAGAGTGGATCTAAAAACGTGATCGTTGTGGGGTTGTTGAGAATTTATTGAAAGAGTTAAGAGATGGAGATGAAGCAATTTATAAGAACTTTTCGCGTTTATCTAGAACTCAGTTTGATTGCTTGTTACATAAAGTGACGCCAATCATAGAGAAAAAAGATACATTTATGAGAAAAGCAATAAAAGCTACTGAACGATTCGATGTAAGTTGTAACATTGAGATATTCAGCAACAGGTAAGTAATATGTAAAACTTTATTGATTAGTAGTAAAGAAGCATTTTTCAATTATATTGAATTATCTATTATAGTATGAACGTTTAGACTGTATGTGTTTTTACAGGTGATAGCTATGAATCACTGATGTATTTATTTCGTATACCAACGAATACTTTGTCAACATTATTATACCAGCGAGGGGTGCACAGCAATTTACAAAGTATTAAAAGACGACTATTTAAAGGTAAGAAATACTAGTTATTATTCTAATGTATGTGGAAATATAGTCAATTGATATTATATTTACATACTATTATTTGTGGGTAAAATTAATTGCGAATATTGCTGGTTCCCCAACACAACATATTCAGCCTTATTTAGTTGAATACCTTCTTCATTTGAAATAGATGTACTGGGTGTCAGCTGAAATACATTTTTTTTTTGCCAGATGAGCCTCACTATTGGCTTCCAAAATACTTCTTTGGATTTAGGTTGAAGACTTCAATCTAAACTGAATATCTTCCGTATTTTTTAACAGTCTTAATTTATTTGTTACATATTCCCCGAATATCGAATATTCATCTTGAAGTTTTTTAGAGGTATTCAACACATTAACGCATTATTAATGCTAACTGCTGACGATCAACGTTACTTTGCTCATTTGATCTTCCTCTCTTTCTTTTCAAAAATGATGTTCCCTGGGATTTATTGGTAGATCGGGAATTCTTCAGAAGGCTCATAAAGTTCAATATCTTTATTTGCGGTCTACCGTACCATGTCCGCTCTTCATTTTCTTCATTTTCGAACGTTCGTTCATAAACTACATTCGTAAAATATGGATTTTTTTCTCTTCTTCGCGCAAAATGTTTAATGCACCAGCAATGGTACATATTGCCTTCTCCCTTTTATCCCTATCACGAAATTTCTTTACATCCACTTTCCATAGGCATTTTATTTATTTAGTTATTTATTTATTTATTTATTGGTACATGGTACTTCTCCATTACATGGTTATACCGGCCATTACAACAAAACTAAAATAATAATGTATAAAACTAATGTTTAACAGTAGTAAATAAATGTATTAATCAAATCACTCATACATGGGTTCAAAATTTAATTAGAAATCCGATAAGTTGAATTTATATGCAAGATATTCATCAAAAGAATAGAAATGCCTATCTAATAAAAAAACTTTGACTGAACGTTTGAAAGCATTAATTGGGAGCTGCCTTATCGATAATGGCAGAGCATTAAAGAAAGTAGGACCCCAATAATTGACTGCGTTTCGACTTCGTTGCAGTCTATGAAAGGCCACATGTAAATTTTTGTTGTCTCTAGTATTGTGTTCATGCAGTTGACCACGGCTGGTATATTCACATGAATTAGTCGCCACGTGGCATATACAGTTATAAATATATATATATAGATGGAAATGTTAATACTCTTAACGTCTTAAACGAATATCTGCAATCCTCATCGTACTTTAAATGGTTTACAATCCTTATGGCTTTTCTTTGTACCCTGAAAACTCTATCTGCCGTTGCTGCGTGCCCCCACGGCAGTACTGCATAACTCAATTTAGAACGTACTATTGCGTGGTACGCAGTCAGCAAAACTGATTTGGAAACAATGTATCTAAGATTTTTAAGTACATACAAACTTTTTAATACCTCAGAAGCTACTGTTTGAGTATGAGAACTCCATACAAGTGCTTTATCGAGTGTAACACCCAAAAATATTGTGTCCGTAGTATCTTCATTTGGCACATTTCGCAAAGAAAATGCGAAAATGCAAAATACCCAGTTTTTGTTTTTGTAGAGTTAAGCTTGAGACGATTGGCAACGAACCAGCTATTTACTTGAGACTCTGTAATTTTTATAGATTCTTTCAAAACGTCAAGCTTCGAATTTGATAAAGTCACAGTAGTATCATCTGCGAATAAAACAAATTCGGACTCAGGCGAAGAATATGGTAAATCGTTAATGTAAATTAGAAAAAGAAGGGGTCCTAATACAGATCCTTGAGGGACACCGATATTTATTGGCAACAGTCTAGAATTTGTACCATTTAATGACACCATTTGTTGTCGGTTCTTCAAGTAAGATTCAAGTAAAGAGCTAGAGTGCATTGTAAAATGGTATTTTTGTAGTTTCCTTATTAGAATGTCAATAGATGCACAGTCAAAGGCTTTTGAAATATCACAAAAATAAACTCCTGTAAAATCACTTCTTTCAAACGCATCACATAGTAGCTTTACCAGCTTATTTAAAGCCATAGTAGTTGATCTGCCTTGACGAAAGCCAAATTGTGCTGAATTAAATAAATTATTTTCTTCAAAAAATACTAACATTTGGGACTTCAGTGCTTTTTCAAATAACTTGCTGATGAGAGGTGTAATTGAAATTGGTCGGAAATTATTCAATTCATTTATGCTCCCTTTTTTGTGAAGAGATAAAACTCGCGATATTTTTAGACATTCTGGATAGTAACTAGTTTCTATGCAAATATTATACAATTTTGTTAAAGGTTCCACCAGTATATTAGTTAGGGTTTTTAATATTCTTGTATTAATATTGTAAATATCAAAGCTGTTAGATTTATTCAAGTCGTGTATAACTTCTCTTACAGTATTGTAACTAAGTTTTTTAAAACTAAATTTAGGACATTCGATATTAATATTGTAATACCGTTCCATGGTATTTGTAATAAATTAAATACGAGTTCAACTTATGATTTAGATTCAGATCTAGATTCACTGCGGGAAGGGAGAAGTTCAATAAACACACTACTATCGGAGTAATAAGTTTTGACCCTCTTTTTTAAAGTATCATATTATGAAAAGTATTTGCCACATTTTGATAATTTAAAAAAAAAAACTGAAATTGTGTTGTGTTGTGCATGTATGTAATTTTTTTTAAAATTTTCACATTCTTAATTTTCCAGCAATGTATGAATATATCTAAAAAAGCACGGATTTTTTGTACCTTTTTCGATATTATTAACTTTAAATGTAAGTTTTATAAAAATTATTACATCTGATGACTTTAGATTTTAAATACAAATAAAGTATATATTTCTGTACAATATACAAGAAAAATTGAATCAATTTGATCAGTAGTTTTTTTTTAAATAAATAAATTATGACCCTATGTTTTCTCAGCTATTCATAGAGCTATCAACTTGAATTTTTCGAATAGTTTTGCAGATAAACTTATAGAACAATAATCAATAAAAAGAAATTCTAAAAATTTTAAATTATGGCCACAATGCTAAATTACATTTACTAAAAAAGGAAAACTGCACTTGTTATTTGCGGGGTAGCGGAGCGATGAAACGGCATATGATTAAATGGCGCAGCCTTTATCAAGACGAAGCGGCAAATATACTATTACTTTCAATGCATTTTACTTTGATATTATTAATGAAAGCTTTTTTATTATTTTTGTTTTTTAAATATTAACTTTTAATTTTAGTTACTTATATAACATATTCACAAACTAATTTGGTGGAAATCTTTTGACCATCAACTTGTTTGTTTTTAAAATAGTTATAAGCTTTTAAAATTACTTGTTTTTTTTCCTGGGTGCAATGTTTCGGCATTTTCACTATTTTAATCAGATTAATCAGATTTAATCGAAATGAATAGTTGAAGCATGTTTTGCAAACCCAAATAATATAAACAAGCCGCAAGCGCGCTATTGTGTACGGCGCTATAGGTTGCTATCTTTCTCACATCGCACCGTAAAATTAAATCTACAATCACTCGATTAATTAAACGAATTTTTGATTTATTTTTTTAGAAACGTTTTGATAATACAGTGTACTTCAATTACACACAAGAAATTTTGAAATCGGAAATCTAATAAGAAATATAACAATAATGCATTTAATAGTACTTTATACAAAATATACACATAGTAGAAAAAATTTTTTTGAACAAATATAAATATAAAGATTGTGTTTTCATATGTTTGAAGTTTCGTGAATACAATGCTATTTTTAACAAAAATACAGTGAATTGAAAAACTGCAATTTTTTATAGCTGTTAAATTAGGTACTTTTTTGCACATTTTAATTTTTAAAAAACAAACTATAAGAGTAAGATGTTTGATTTTTTTATACGACATTTACGAATAGTTCATGCAAATCATATAAAAATTTCATAAAATTTAGGCTCCTACTTCTAGAAATATAACTGTTTAAAAAAGAGGGTCAAAACTTATTACTCCGATAGTAGTAGGATTAAGTTAAACACAATTGAACAGTCTAGAGCTTTGATGCGTACTCGATGGCTGCTGGCGTTCGACTGACTGCCGCAGCCGAGAGTGCGCAGTTTTATATGTGTGTATATTTATACTGTCACGTGACCTATCGTCCTAGGGACTATATCAATTGCCCAAGAAATCGTCATTTGCGCCCTGCTGCTTTGTTTCTAAAGATTTAATAATATCGTTCGGAATATTGGCAAAGAATGAATTAAATTTATCTGAGGAAATATTTGTTTGTCTTTTTGTACAAAGTTTGGGTCTGTTTGCGTTAACAATTTTCCAGGTAGCGGAAGTTATGTTTTTTGATTTATTTATGAATTTGTTATTATATTTTAGTTTTGATTCGTTTATGGCTATTCTATATT
The DNA here is from genome assembly GCA_963556235.1 of Cryptophagus acutangulus. Taxonomy (NCBI): domain Eukaryota; kingdom Metazoa; phylum Arthropoda; class Insecta; order Coleoptera; family Cryptophagidae; genus Cryptophagus; species Cryptophagus acutangulus. The sequence goes on from OY744561.1 coordinate 3,506,703, forward strand.
CTTTTTTAAAAGTTTTTATTACAGAGATTAAATTTGGATTGCCAGTAGATTTAAAACTTTCAGTCATAAGTCCTAAAGTGTTCCTCATATTTTTTAGTTCTAATGTAAACCATTCCTTAGGTCGAGGCAAGGAGCTTTCAAGGCATTTGATCGCTTTTTGTGGGAGATACATATCAACTGCTGAACACAAAATGTTCAGGAAAAATTCAAATTTCTTTTCAACATGAAGATCATTATCGGAGATGAATGTCCAGTCTATAGTTTCAATATGCCAATATAAATTGAATAACCCTAAGGAAGTGATAGGTCGAACTATTTGTTTTTGAGGAGTTGGTGGTAAAAATGTAATATTAAACTGTAATGATCGGTGTTTTGTTACTTTTCGTTGAGCAGTTGGAAAATCTTCAGGTTTATTTCTGACACCAGCCAATGTTATAGATTTTTAAATTGACTTACAACTTAGTAGCGACGGCAGAACCATTGGCAATTCTGGGCGGTTGGACTTGGACTTCTGTGAGCGGTTGATCATTAACGTTGTTATCGGGTTCGTCTTCTTGGCTTCAAGATACTTTCTTCATTCTGGGATTGATCACGGATGAACGTTCAATAAAATACTCGATTCGGATTTGACTTTGATATTTATTCAAAATACAAAATAATGATGATTTAGGAAATTACACAATTTCATTTAGCCAATTTTAGACAATTCTCGAATAACTTCTTTCTAGGTAAAGTTTGTGGCAATTTAAACTTTAATTTTATTATCTTTTAAAATGGTATCTGATTCTTATGTTTGGACCGACTATGACTTGATTAAGACTGGATACTGTTTTCTTATACTCGTTACTGCTAACTGCTCGCTCTTATTCCAGTAGCAATCCTTTTTATATGATTTCTCCTTCCGCTACTGTCTTTAAGTAGGATTATTCAAATCAATATGATTGGCTAATATGAGTCTAGCTACTGTAAGCTTGACCTCAATTCACACGTGCAGCTGCATAAACAAATGCGCTCAAGTCATCATGAAAAATCTCCAAAGAATCATTCTAAATTATTTAATACTTATTCTAATTTTATATAAGTCCATATCACCACAAAACTTCATTGTGAGAGCATAATGATCTGAAATATTTAAGTCTAAGACTTTAGTTACAAAGTAATCTTCAGAAACATTAGTCAGAATATTGTCTATACTGTTACTACCGTTCGTGTTTTCATGGATACTATGTGAAAAGCCATAGGAATTGAGCAAATAAGTAAAATCTAGTTTTTCTCGCGTATTTTCGTTAAAATGGATATTAAAATCACCTACAAACAACACCAGCCGGGTTAATCTACTTACTTGTTCCAATACCAGATTCATCAAAAGTAAAAATTCAAAAATGTTGCCGCCTGGAGGCCGATATACTACAATTATCAGCATATTCAATGATTCGCAGTCAAGTGTGCAGATTTCGCATTCCTTCTCCTTTGATAAACAATCAATGTCTTCCTTACAGGTACACAAATTTATTAAATGATTTGCAGCAAATATTGTCGTACCCCCATGTATGTAATGAGCATTGGTGATCTTCTACTAAAGTTATTAATTGAGAAGTTTGCTCTGATGTCCATTTATGTTTATCAAGTTGTGAACACATTATTGTATAATTGCGACTAAATAAATAATAAAATTAGTGTATTAAAAAACAAACTTGCGCCGCTAGTTAATACACACCGACACGCCGGTCCATTTTTGCATCTCGCAATTTTACCACTTTTGACTATTCACACTCAGCAATTTCTAAAATGTATGCAACTTAAAAAAGTAGACTGACATAAAAAAAATTATGCAATTTTTGAACTTGCAGCGTAGTTCACATAATGCAACAGGTTTGTTGCGCAACTTTTTACATTGCGCAATACAAAAAGTGTACAAGTGTGAGAGTATCAAATGGACACTTACCTTTAGGATGGAGTGTATTGGATGCATCGCGGCTAAACTGTCTCATACACGGTGATTGAAAGCTGATGCATGCTTGCAAGCGACCAAATATGAAGCAAAAATTCAGACACACGCGCATAAACTTATCTTCCGAATTTACTTCAGTTTTTAGTTTCCATCTGGGTTAATTTGTCTCAAAGCTTCCACTAGTAGCTGGTACAGCTCTTCTTTTTATTTCTAAACCACATTTACGCGTGAGCATTGATATTTCATATTTGTTAGTTTTCCATCACCGTGATGTATGGGCTGGTTTCGTGTCTACCGGTACGGTTTATAACTACCGGTACCGTTAATGTTAAATTTGGCGTTGTTGCCATTTGTTTACACACTGTTCAAAAATAATTCTATTGAAATTACAACCCAAAAAAAAGTAAACTACAAAAATATCGAGATAGATCTAAAGTACTTTATTTTAATTTAAACCCGTTTTAAACGAGACTAATTTTTGTACTAAATTTTAATATAGCATACAATAAGAGCAGTACATCAAAGCAATACAAATCTAGCACGCAATGATTTGAAATGTATTAATTAATGTAATTTAATGCAATTTAGTACCAAATTGATTATAGGGTCCAACGCATATAAATGATGCTTACTTCATAACTTTGAGCAAAATATTCGAGAAAATATTTAAATATAGAAATTATTTTTTGCGATTGAGCTCTTGTTTCGCAAAATACAATATTGAAATGCTTTTTTTAATCAATAAAAGAAAAAATGAAGCTTTTTAAAACACTTATCAACAACTGCATAATAGAAAATCGTTCTGTTTCTCAAATATTAGACAAACATAATTTCATACTTTATTTCTGCTGGTGTAATTTTTATTTTGTACTATTTGGTACCAGAAATTGCGTCAAATTGTCGGGTGTCATACAGCTCTAACTAATTAAAACAAATGTAAAAGCCGTTTAGGGTTGTGAGGAGTCAAGTGCTCATGATTGAACTTAAACTGAATTACTAACTCAGAGACCAACCTCTGACAACCGAAATCCAATCATGCCGTTTTATTTCATCATAATCATTTGACTCCAGATTATCCCATGTATAAAAATTTCTTTAAAAGAATTAAAATTAAAAAACTGTAGTTGAATTTTAAATGATGAACAGAATAACTTATTAATAAATATTTTTCAGTCTTATAAACTAACAAAATTTTAAATTTGTAAAATAAATTTTAAAACCGTAAAATTATATTCTTACATTTAAAATTACTACATATTATACATTTAAATAATTTAATTTTGGTTGGTTTAAACAGCTACATTTAATTTGTATTTTAATTTTACGAATTTTAAAATATTGGGGTGTTTTCGGATTTTTTTTACATGTGTTCAGCAAAGAAAAATATTTGAATCAAATTTTTCAAACTCTTTTAATGTTGTTTTATTTCACCTTAAAAAATTAATGAATTTAAACATTTTCATGAAAGTTTTAGCTAGGTACCATAACAGCTAATTAACTGCGCCCCAAAATCAACCAAGCAAATTATTTCAAATAGACCCGCACTGCAAATTATTTCAAATAAAGTGCCTTTTTTATTCGTGTTTGACATTAGTTTCATTTAAAGTCCATCTACAATAGCTATTTATGTAGCAAGTTGCAAAATAACAGCGACAACACGCGACGTGAAGTTTGCGGCCGTACCTCAAGTTACATATAAGATTATTTATAATTTCAAAATAAATACTGCTTTTCCAAATTATCTTCTACACTGAAACCTTCTACTTTATGGAGTACTACTTATTCAATTCTTCGTACTATGGTTAGCAGAAAAAGTCTTATAAGCAAAATTGTCGCAATGTAAATTAGGCTCCATTAGTTCCGAAATACTCGTATGATAATAGTTGGCACAATATATGTAAAAATTGTTTTTTAATAACTCATCATTATACGAATCCATAGCATTAGTTTGTTGTAAAAATGAAAGCTAATATCAATTAACGTTTGTTAAAACCTATTGATAACGCAGAAACGTAAAACCTATTAAACGTCATTTTGGCACAAAGCTATAAAAAGTAAATTTATCCAATTTTATTGAAAAAAGTGTACTTTTATCCACTAAAATCAGTAATTAAAATACATCATTTACTCACTCAGTGATTAATCTGATTGGGTTCAAAAACTCACGATTATGAAGCATGGTAACTTGATTTTTTTATGAGAAAATGTCTGATAGGCTGTTATGACGCAAAGCCGCAAAATTTTATCCCTTTAAAATTATATCAACTAAAATTGCAATTTTTTTTTAATTTTTACAGATATTTTTGTTTGTTTTTTGTTTCAATTGTTTATTACTATTCTACTTTCTTATAAACCTGAGAAAAGCGTATTAAATTCATAATTGCCCATTTATGAAAATACTCCATTAAAAAAAACTGTTTAAAACAAAGATACTAGATAGTGTGTAATTTTAGACTCGACAAAATACACTGTATTAGTGATGACGTAGCCACAAAATTTTTTTTGGGGTAAAACTGACTCTTGAGTCAAACAAACAACTGTCAATAGGAAGTGTCAATAGTATCAACCTACATCAAAAATTCATATTAATGTTTTAAAAAGGTTTATGTTCAGTTTAAAGATGTTTACCTGCTAAATTGGTATAAGGTAAATAAACCAATTGATATTGATTGTTTGCTTAATGTTTTTATTCAACGTTTTTATTTTGATTTTTGATTCATGGACGCATTCCATGTAAGTCGATTTTCGATCTAGTTGTTTGTGTGACCCAGAAGTTAGATTTACTCCATTCAAAAATACGTCACACTAATACAGCGCATTAAATAAAAAATGTAAATTTAGTTCGAGCTTAAGTTAATAATTGATTCAAGTGGTGAAATTAATTTAGTTTTGTCTTAAAAGTTGAAACCTTAGGAACAAATTTGTCAAAAATAAATTTCCTGATAATCGTACACACAAAAGTACCATTTTAAACCGCAGACATTTTGTGAATAAACTTCGTAAAATGAATATTAAATGTTGCTGCACAAACCCACCATATGACTACTACTTCATTTTATTCCCTAGTCAAATTAGTGTTACTAATTTAATTTCGTTCCTTAAATGGAGATTCTATTCTACTAGAGCTTAGAGATCGATTTGGACTACCAATATTCTCTTTATCATCGACGGTATTTATAAACTTTCTGGATATCTTTTTCAAATCTGCGTTTTCTTTCTTTATTTTTTCCATGGTTTTCGATTGCAAACGTAGTTTCGATTCCAATTCCAATTTTGTCTAAAATTAGTAAAACAAATCAAAACAATTCCTGAGATTTACTTAGTGTCAACTACCTGCACTAATTCTTCATTTTTCATTTTTATATCTCGAAGATGTTTAATTTTCTGTTTATTATTTTGATGACCCAAAATATCAGCATACTTTAAGGAAACTTCATGGGCCTCATTTTGAATATAATGTTTTTGGTCCAGCAGCATTTCTCGTTCTGACTCATAAGCTTCCAATTGTGTCTTGAATGGACCTATTAATTTTGTTTGTTCCTTCAACTAAAATGGGAAAAACATATTGAGAAAACTAATTAGGGGTAAATGAATTTTAGATCTATCAAAGCAAAAATTTATTCTAACTTTGTTCTGCAAGATATTGACCTAATTTTTTGTAATATTGTTTTTTCGATATTTTGCCCTGTGTCACAATTTTGGAATTTTCGTTTCACCGATTAATAAATTTATAAAATTCAAATAGCCTATTGTAACCCAGTGTCAAATATGATTGCAATGTATTACTTCAGTGCACTCTTCTAAAAAAAAATCGCAAATAAAAGCGTAAGTGATCAAAAACTTTACAGAAATCTAGTTGTGGCAGGCATTCTACAATCAACCAATATAAAAACGGTTGAAACCTTAAACAGCTATTTATGCAATAAGTGGACAACACGTCCAATGCTTAAAACACTGATTTTGCATCGTATTGCATACAAGATTTTTTCTAACAAGCATTTTATAATAGAAATCAATACAATTTTTATTTTACAAATTTTGAATTTGTTAATATTTAATAGTAGACGATAATAGATCGTGTCAGTTGTTTTGCAATTAAAAGGAAAATAAGTCTACGGTGTAAAGTCGGTGAAATGGAAGTTTTAGCTTATGTGTTTAAGATATTTTGATTTATAAGTATCCGAAATGTATTTAATAGTATAAATTATACAACAATGTTGTAAAGATAAATTTCTAGCGCGAGCACATTTATATCCCGAGATAAGAAGCAACGAGTGATATAAAGTGCGCAAGGGCTAGAAAAGTCTTCAAGCCGAGTTTTATATACTAATTTTTCCACAACTAGCACCTTAGGTCCAAAATTCAATAAATGTTGGAATTAAATTCTTCTTGACATTTATTAAATATACGTGAAACCAATGAACTATTTTTTCACGCAGTCATTTATGACTGAGCGAAATTTATACAATAAGTAGCAAAATGTAAGTTATTTTTCACGGGCCGTAAATTTGTCAATACAACGAGTGAAATACGACGTAATTCACTCGACAATACGACGAGTGAAAAAATACCTAATTCTGCTCGTATTGTATTAGTTATTTTTGCACGATCGTGTAATTTGACATGTTTACTGATTTTATAATAATCATAATAGGTTACTTTTACAAAATACCGTGCGGTAAGTTTGCTTACCGCATTTTGGTAAGTAAACGCCATTCGGGATGCGGTAAGTAAACGCAATTCAAGTTTTTGTATTTTTGTTTTTTTTTTAATCGATTCAATTAATTGCGTTCTTTAGATTTTTCAGGACTAATTACCGAACATCCCATGTTCCACGCACTTTCAATATCAGAATCATCACTGTCTCCCATTTCTGATCAGTTAGTTAATAAATTAATTGGAAATTATTAACTTTTTAAATGACAGCAAGGTACAACCCTGTTTTATTGAACTTCGTATCCTATCAACATGAGCTTAATAACTAGTAAACAATACATATGCTACTTGATAAAAATTAATTTATTACATTTCTAATTTATTAATCAAATAGTAATTTTCTTTTGTCCTCGATCGTTCAAAAAACGTAATAAGCATTGCGGTCAGTAAGTGCCCTACCGGTATCGGGCGTATTGGTGCACTACCGGTATTTGGGCGTCTCGATCTCCAAACACACCCTCCACCGGTAATATGCATTTACTGACCTTAATACTTAAATAACTATTATACAATAAGTAGCAAAATGTAAGTTATTTTTTCACGAGCCGTAAATTTGTCAACACGACGAGTGAAATACGAACTAATTCACTCGACAATACGAGTGAAAAAATAACTAATTCTGCCCGTGTTGTATTAGTTATTTAAGTATTAAGGTCAGTAAGTGTATACTACGGTAGAGGGTGTTTTTGCAAAACGAGACAAAGTCGAGTTCTCCAATACACTCAACATCGGTAGAGCACTTACTGGCCGCAATGCTTGTTACGTTTTTTGCACGATCGAGGTCATTACAAAATTATATTAATAAAATTAAAAGCTATTTTTGAATAAAATATTAATTATTATTAATTATCAAGTAGCATATGATTCGGTTAATCGGTTGCTACATGTTTAGCTTACGTTGCTAGGATTTTGTTGTTTATTATTTACTGCACCCCGTGGCGTGTGGGAAAAAGTAGCGGTAGTTTGTAAAAGTAACCTACTATGATTATTATAAAATCAGTAAACATATCAAATTACACAATCGTGCAAAAAAAAATTAACTCTAATTAATAGTCAAACGACAATCGGTTGCTTTATTCAAGCCTAATTTAATATTAATTAGAACAAGCATTGATAAAACAATTGAAATCGCCCCTAGAAACGAAAAACCGAGCAGTTTCATTCATATAATTAAAATTGAAATGATGTGTTTGCTAACTCAAATTGAATAGAAGTGTTGCTTATATGTTCCAGTTCAGAAACATAATCTTACTAATTGTACAATTAATATTGTTAATAAATAAACCATTGTTGCTTTATAACTTTTAGCCACGCTTTTGGCATTTTTTTAAATATTCAAAAAAGTAAAAGTAATGAAAAAAAGTAGAAAAAGAGTGAAAAATAGTATATTGTGTTATTAGGATTAAAAGTGTAACTTTGTCTGATGAGCAATGTGTTTGCGGTTGCGCGGCGAAGCGCAGCGTAGCCGAGCTAATGCAATAGTAATTTTACTATACATAAAATAGAGTAGGCCTTGAAATAAGTCGATGATAATTCTATTTAAATTATTTGAACATCTGAACTGCCTATAAGAGCTTTTCGCAATATTTTTCAACTCATAGATGGCACCACTGTATGGCACCAGTATTTTGTTAATAATTAATTACAAGCAAACTAAGAAAATATTTCACTTTGGATTATATTGTAAGTAACCGATTGGACATTCTTTCGCTATTTAGTTATATTATTGTTTGGTGTAGAAAAATAGAATATTAACAGAAATTCTAAATTAAATCTTAAGAGTATTTTGAAATATTTTAAAAACTATTAAGCCATTTGCAATAAAATTTTATCTTCAATTACTTACATCTTTTACGAGCGTATTAACTCACAGCTTTTACGAGCGTCAAAAAAAAGGTTTATCATTCGAATATTGGAAAGTGTAATTCAAAGTTAAATTTAAATATTTCGATAACATCGTCCAGTGTACGAATGAAAACTTCAGCTCTAATTTTTTGGCAACATGCTCATGAAAGAGCATGTTGTTTAGGAAACTTACATAGTTAAATATTTCTCCGTAATAAAATCTATTCGGATATAATTAATAAATTTAATATTATTTAGTGGAGAAATACAAAGATAAAACCTTAATGTAAAAGACCAAAATGTTTGAAAATATTCCAAGTATTAATGATTTTCTGTTATATTTCGGTATAGGTTATATTTCTCTACATCAAAAAATATAACTATTGGCAGAAAGACGAAAGTCCATAGCCGATTGTTCTTGTGACAATAAAGATTTAATATATAAAATATATAACTATATAATGATAACATGCACAACTAACTTACTGTTAAGGTTCCCTTAGTCGAGTGTTTGCAAGCAGTAATGCACCATAAAATTTAATGTGAAATAAATTTGTGTTAGCGTTGGTCGATCTTTTGTTATCAAAACATGTTGAAAAAACTAAAGATATACTTAGTGCACCACTAGTGCAACCTATTCAAAATCTCCATTATAGTCTATCGAGGGCAGTAGTGGGGAATTTTCATTTCGCTAGAAATTTTGCTTCTATTTCACTTTTATTTTCAGATTACATCAGATTTTGATGTGCGATACATCACTGGGTTCAGAAAACATGTGCCTTTAAGACTAGAGAAAGAAAAAGTCCTTGAAAATAATATATATTTAATAAGAAATAGTTAAAGTTTATTAATAGATGAAGTTCATTATGTTATTAAAATTTCAACCATTTCTTATTTAATATATATTATGTTAAAAGACTTTTTCTTTCTGTTTTTTTAAAAGCTCATGTTTTCTGAACCCATTGATGTATCACACATCAAAACTAGATAAGAAATAAAAGTGAAATAGAAGGAAAACAAATGAATTTCTAGCGAGATGAAAATTGCTCACTTCTGCACGCGATAAACTATAATAGAGATTTTCAATAGGTTGCACTACATAGTGCGCAATAAGTATATCTTTAAATTATAACACATTTTGATAACAAAAGATCGACGAACGCTAACACAAACTTATTTCACATTAAATTTTATGATGCATTACTGGTTGCAAACACTTGACTAAGGGAGCCTTAATAAACAGTAAAAAAATATTCTAGGTAGTTGTCTTTGTAATTCATTATTAACAAAATACTACATAAGCGCCATCTATGATTTCAAAAACAGTACGGCCCGACTATCAAATCAGTAAAATTGCACCAAAGTTAGGATACATTTTGTTTTGTATATTTTTTAGACAATTTTGATTATCGGCTAAGGGTCAAATTAGATTAATTTTCCCAATTCAGAAAAAATGCTAAGTTAGCTTTTCGGCCGCTAAGCAGTGTTGAATAGGCCGAATGATTCTATCTACAACATAAAATAAAATTCAGGGCCTACCCTAGTTTAACATTTGGTAGAGAAAGAAAACCGCGGATTAACTTTAATTTCCGGATTAACTAAATTAGTCAAATTAATTGAAAACATTGTAACAGATTTGAATTCTTTACCTGTATTCTTTATAAAATCTTTTGATTCTGAAATCCCCAAAACACGATTTGTTTTTACTCTATCAATTACAGCAAAATTTGGATTTGTGATTTCTATAAAAAAAATTGTACTTGCACTAAATTTTAATTAATTTTATTTTGATTTTACCAAAAATTTTATTTTCGAAAATGCTTTGTATATTTTGAAACGCTTATATCAAATGTTGGTTTTCCCATACACCTTACCGTTTATAATTTATGGAGCATTTAAAACAAAATTGAAATAAAAAATAACGGTTATAATTAGAACTAAACTAGACAAAGCATTTTATGAAGTATAAAATTATATGTAAAATTAAAAATACAAAAAAATTAAACTTTTTTTGGGCAAAGACCAAAATTTTATAAGAAATGTGAATAAAAAATTTCCGGTAATTGTTTTGGGGCTTTGAAAAAAAAAATCAAAAAAATGCGAATAACTAATAAAAAAGTTTTTTTCTATTTTGAATTCTATCCAGGGGCAGACTGTATAAGAAATATTGTACAAATTTTAAAATAATAAAATCATTACTGACCTGCTTTTTTATAGTTTCATTTTCCTTCTCCAAAATTTTAAACTTCATTAATAATTTTTCATGCTTGTCCTCACTTGCTTGAATGCTCAAACAATGTTTGTCCAGAGTTAAATTTTGTTCTGCTTTTTCCATTTCGAGCATTTCATATTTTTGCAACAATTGATCATAACGTCCACTCTGTTCGATATACTTTTTATGAATTTCACCAGCATCTTCGATTTCTTTTTCATATTCATGCGATTTACTTTTATAGTACTCAAATTGTCGATAATAAGTATCAAATTTCTCTTGTAATTGGATCAAATGTTTATTCATGTTAATTAAATCCGTTTCTTTTAGATTTAATTCGTCCTCAAGTTGCTTCTTATCCACAACAAATTCATCTTCAAATTGTTTCCATTGTTTTTCTTTCGTATAAAAACTCTCTAATTCTTCATGCATTATGCGAATTTCGGATTTGACTGCTTCAATAAGTTCGAACGCCTCCGAATTCACAAGTTGTTGTTCGTGAAGTTGTTGCAAAACCTCGTTGAAAAGCTCTTTCTCGTCATTTAATTTGCGCAGGTAGTTTTCAACTTTTCCCTTATAATCGTTGACCTTTTCTGTTAACTCTCGTTTAACATCGACTATCTCTTGTTCATTCAGCTTAAGCATCGACTCGTAATGGATTTCTATTTCATCTTTTTCTTTTTGAGCCCTTTCTAAATGACCATGAAGTTCATTAGTTTGCAATTCGAAATCAATGATCTTTTCCTCGCTTGTAGTGAGTTCAAGTTTTAATTGTTCAACATCACGATCGGAATTGATTAATCGTCGCTTTAATACTTCGATTGTTTCTTGAGTTATGTTGATCGTAATTTCAAAAGCGCGTTTTTCCTTCAAGAGTTGTTCGATTAGCTTTTGTTTTTGCGTCAATTCTTCGGTTAAATTTACGCGAGTCTCATTTAGTTCAATTGCAACGTTGCTGAATTCAATTTGTAGGGCCCTGAAATTCGAATTAAGCTCGTCGTAATTGGACAACACAGTTTTGTACTTTTCGTCTAAAATGCCATAAGATTTATTCTTTTCCTCCAAATTAGCTCTAATTATATTTTTCTCCAATTCAGTTTGAATGATGGTATACTCGCTGATTTCTTGACACTCCTTTAAAATGGCATTCGATTTTTGTTCTTGTTCGTCGAATCGGGTTTGCCAATTTTGTTCCATTTCTAATATATTTTGAAGTTGTTGTATTTCGTTTAACTTGGCATTTTCCTTGTAATTTTCTCCGATATGCTTTAATTTCGAGTCGTTATTAATTTGTTGGTGAATTTCATCAAGCAATCTCGATTCCAGTTCTTGGATTTTCGATGCAGCAGATTGTTTTTCGCGTTCGAGCTCGGTCATTGTTTTCAGCATTTCGAATTCAATGTCTTCTATTTCGTGCATGTGTTCAATTTGCATTTTCTGCATCTCTTCAATGTGTTCCGCTTGCATGTGCGCACAGTTCTGCTCGACCGCCTTCAGTTCCAATTCTTTATTCAATAGTTGTTCTTCGATGAGTTCCATTTCAGTGCATTTGTTGGCAATATTAATTAATTCCTCTTTAATCTTGGCTTTTTCGCTGTTAAGTGATTCCAATTCAATTGCGTGCTTCTTGTTAATTATTTCACATTTTTCTTTATTTTCTTCGATCACATTCTGAATTTTCTTCTCTGCGTTAATTTTTTCTGAATGAAGGTTGGAAATTTGTTTTTCTAAATTCGACATTTTCGTCCGTAATTCTTCCATTTGCTCACGTAGCTCTTGGATCGTAGCATCTTTGTTTTCGCATTCAACAATTTTTTCTTTTAAAGCTTCTACTTCATTACTAGTAGCGGTAAATAGTTCCTTGTTAGACTTGGAAGCCGACAAAGGTTTGAGAAATGTCCTGATTTTTGGCAGTGTTGGCTGTAACATTTTCGATTGAATTATGTACCTACTTATACTATACGAAACGGGTTCTCAACTTACAGTTCTGAAGCAAGGTGTACTTTTAATTGATCCAACTTCAGAAACACAAGGGCTTTTGGGTTCAATGAAACGTTCAGTTTGTGGAATAACGGCGTATTTAATATTTGTCTGAACGAGGACATTGTAATCGGCTGGTGAAGGTGTGCAAGCTAATTGAAAAGATAAGAAACAGTAATAGAATTATGGTGTAAAATTAAAACAAACTGAATAGAAATAAAAATTGTAAAAAATACTTACGATTAACATCGTTAAATCTATTTAATTTAGCTCTTGAAAACGACATTTTTAATAACAGAAACTAATAACAATAACAAAATAAGTATAACAGATGCACACAACTACTGGTAAGGGATGAAAATGAAAGTTTAGGCGCCCTTTTGACTGCTGCAAGACGACCGTTACAAGACCAAACAAAAGGCGCCAATCAGGTAGAGCTTAGGTCAAAACATGTTGTTTCATTGGTCTAATGTATAACGGTCGCATGCAAGCTGTTGATAAATCTGAATAGTTTACAGAACTTTACATAGATGGTACTAGGTGTCACAATTGTTCATTTAATGACTTGAAATCCAGACTCCAAAACCGCTGCTTTTCAGTAACAAACACGGTTTGTGCTGCGGTTTATCCTGGTTTGAAAATGACGTTTGAAAATTACGGTTCGAATCGCAAGTTAAGGCGGAGCCGGGCTTTGTTTACACATAATTTAAAATTGTTTCACACTGTTAAAAGATTAATAAATTTGTTATAATGAATTTGAAAGTTGTTCGATTGATTGTCAATTAAAGGTTTAATAATAAGTTTATTGCAATTTTTAATAAGACCGCCAGTATAAACCAACTTTGACAAAAGTACTTAAATGTCTAACATGAGACTTTTACATTGTGCCCTTTTGTTAATATATTTTTAGAAATTTGTGGGATTAGAACATATTATTTTTAACCTGCTAACCCTTCGGTCACGATTGGCCATTTTCAGTGGCCATTTTCAGAACTATATAATTTATTAAAATCAAATTAGAGTAATGTTCCTTTAGTGTCAAAACTGAGCACTAAGAAATTTTAAAGGGTTACAATATGTGGGGGATTGCATTAAACAAATGTGTCAAACCAAAAAACGCTACAACACGAGTACTTATTTTTCAATCGTTTAACATGTTAACATTTTGCAACTCAAAAGAATGAGAAAAGTGTACTTTTTATTCATAAGTGAGAAAAAAAATGCATAAATACGGATGTTACGGTGTGTTGCATAAATACGGATGTTAATTAAGGACATAAGAATTATAAAAAACAAAAGAAAGCATAGTTAAAGAAAGGCAAAAATAAAAAATCGAGTATAATACTCTACTCCGTTACTTGACTCGTTAGTAATAAGCCATTATTCTCTCAAATGATTTACTATCCTCTCGCTATCACTCGGATCGTAAAATTTATTCTCGAGAATAATGACTATCATTATTAACTCATTGAGTAATATATTATTACTGTTGTGAAAATGAAAGCATTAAAAATGCAAAATATTTTTATTATTGGACTGAATATTATCCATTAGTTTTTTATGAACAATACGGGTCCATTTAAAAAAAAAATTGTAAATAAATTAGAATAATTTTACAGCAGTAAAATTTGTACACTATTTATTTTGCCTACAATCCCATATAAAATTAGGCTTTTGCGCTTACATTTGACCACGAAAAGTTGACGTTTTCCGAGAAATTGTCACTTTGCCGCGCTATCTTTTTGTTGACTTTGCCGCTCGCTAAATAAAAACAATACAGCTAAACAATAGTTTTTGTTTTTAGAAATAATCGTTTCCTTGGTTACTGATGGTTTCATCAAACCATTTTGTCAAAATATTGATTTTGCATTTTTGCAATTATATTTTAATTTTTAATTGATAGTAGGAAAAATCTTGTGTGTATTTTGGGTGTGTATTTTAAGTGAAAAAAAAAACTTTGTTAAATTTTTAGATTCCTGAATTTAATTTTTTGTTTTTCGTATTTAAAAAGCAACATTAATTTGTTTTCATGAGTGCATTTAAAATATTTTTCTATAAAATTTTAAATGTATTGTTTATACTATACAGGAGTTTATTGTACGGTGCGTTCTTCTTCCACTTCCCCAATAACTGAAGAACAATTTGTCGTTGGTATCACCACTCGTTTCCCCACTTGTACTTGCAGCACTTTGATAATTAATATTTTTTTTGTTGTTTTATTTTTCTAAATAATGTATTGTAATGTAAATAGTCAAATTAACATTTAAAATTATATTTAGATTTATATTATATTATATTTCTTTATATTTATATTTCATCATAAGAGCTAGTACTCACCAAAATTAGGATATATTATTAAATGAATATTATTACCTAAACGATTATTAAATAACTGCTGGTTTGTCCTTTAAATAGTGATAACTTAGAGTAATTAGTTGAATCGAGAAATATTTGTTATATAGCGTATTTTGTTTAAATCAACATTACCGAAAAATATATTATATGAATTATCCGAATTTATAAAGGTGTCAGAGCAAATGTGCCGTTTTATGAATGAAGTTGCTACATCTACAGATATTGTCGCCGATTAGAGTAATTTCTAGTTGCATCATAAAACAATTTACATAATTGGATTTGTTATAAAAGTTGCCATGCATTGGTAGAATTATAAATAAAAAATTCTTATTATAATTACGACATGAATCCATGCTAAAAAAAATATTTTCTTGCTAAAAAAAATAATTTTTATGTTAAAAAAAAGGATTATTACTAAGTGCTTTCCAAAACTGCAATTCGTTTTTTTCTAACTCAGTAATTAAAAATGTCTTTTTTAAGGGTGGATTTTATTTGTTAACTTCACGCGGATAATATTTATACAATTTTATATAATCATTAAAAATAAAAAATCTTTCGAATACCATTCGAGAGTTCCATTAATTGGAAAATAATTCTGAAGACTATTTCTCTAACTCTCTTGTTTCTGTTTTTGAATTATCTGTTGAATTATTTTCAATTGGTGCTCACTCTCTTGTGATGTTACTGTTGATACAACTTTATTAAATTAATTGCAATAAACAAGCAAATAGATAAATATATATATATATATATATTTTAAATTATTAAATTTAAAGTTATGAAACTAGAACTCTTCCAGAAAAAGAGAAAAAAAAATATTGAAAATTTAATACATACAAAAATTTTAATGTTAGTCGACCTGCTTTCAAATATATTATAGCAAACCTTTGTCCGTATATGGTAGAACTTATCGACTGCGTGACATTGCCGCCCCCGGTCCTTTTGCAAAAACATCTACCCAAGTAAGTCGAATGTAAATACCATGGTTACATATCACCATTTATACTTATAGATCGATTCAATTAATTTCCTTTTGTAAATATAATTAAGTAGCGCTGCTTTGCCGTATGTATGTAAAATACCACTTCCATAAACCAGTCTAGTACAAATTTAATTTATATGTAAGCAAATTAATGAATTATGAGTTTTTTGAAATAAAGATCTGGCAAGAAAGTTTAACATTACACTACATTATATGTTATTTTATGTGAGCATAGTTTGGAACTTTCATTCATAATTATGTATTTAAATTATGACCTACAAACAGATTAATTCATAACAAGTTCCGTCAAAATTATATTTAAATTTTAGCTAAATTTGAAATTAATAATAAACATACACGCCTATGAACAAAATGTTTATATCGTATTTTTTCGAACCACTTTAGAATGAAAATTTACATTTATATTAAGTGGGTAGTAGTAAAACCGGTCAGAAAACTGCAATAGTTTCTTCTTACTAAAGACAGACCATATTTGTTCAAAATTGTGGGATTTTATAATTTTATTACCAATTCATTTACGGCAAAGAATAATCACTTTATGATCAAAATGGATACCACATAAATATCTGATATATTTCTTTTATATCAACCCGTTCGAAAGGATTCCCATCATTGATAGTTCTACTTTTATTTACTTATTCAGAGAAGAACTGTTCCATTCGCCACCTCCTTTCGTTCCAGCGATAAAAGTGATTTTTTCAAGTTTTACAAGTGCTTTGTAGTACACAACCACAACCACAGAATAATATATAAGTGGTTTGTGGAGGTATAATTACAATAATTTCTGATCTAATAATTTATCAGTGGTTTGTGATATTTAGGCATAAGTTACTAATGAATCAGAAATATTTATGGTTGGTCTAATGGATCATTCGGGCCACACGAAAATCGACCACAAATACATTTGAATTAGTTCAGTAGGGCAATAAAATTTGCTATATGATTTTTTTTACTTGCTATTTTACAAGATAATAGTTAGATAATTTTTAAATTGAACCACAAGTTCAATTATACTAAGTTGATGTTTATAATATGGTGAATTGAAAAGCCGATCTAAGTCAGACAAAAATAAAAACAGTAGTAGCATAAAAATCTAATTAGAAGTCATAACTATGACTGATGAGAAAGATGTTCCCGAAAGGGGAACAGTAGTGTAAGATGTGAGTTCTGGAACACAAAGGGATGCCGCCGTTCAATGTAAACAAATGAGTAGCGTTATCATGTATATTTCTGAGAATTTTGTGTGATAAATGTCGGCATCGATTGTAATAATTGTAATCATATGTGATAACACATGTATAAATGTGTGATAAGTAACTGACCATTTTAAGCCATGGGGATTCTGAAACAATGACGTCATTGTATAAAAAAATTGTAGCCAGAACGTATATACGGATACTGGAACAAAATGCTGACATAGCGTTAAAGACCCTGGGGATACTGGAACAGCGCAGTGCATGACAAAATCTGTGTTTAGCAGCGCAATTTACGCTTATGACAGGTACTGAAACACTACATTTTTTGCTGTGCAAATATTTGCCGACTTAGCAAAAACTGTATACGACATTTCTGAAACAACACGGTGACGTCAGCATAGTAAAATAATACATATCACATATAGAGATAAAGACTGGAAAAAAAAAACATTTTTAAAACAACGCATTATTATGAAACGCATTCTGTGTTTATAGTTGTGCAATATTATTTTCTACTTATGTTACGGTACTGGAACACTTCATATTTTATTGTACAGTTATTTGCTGACTTAGCAAAAGTACAAAATTTCAGAAACAACAACAGAAGCTAAAATATAATTCATACAATTGCGCAGTGGTTGGAAAATATCATTATAAATAATATTTATTCTATCCTGCAATTGAAATCTAACTCTTGTAAAAGAAGGTAGTGTAATTAAAGTCGTGTACTTTGGTGAGTATTTACTTTTATTATCTCAATAAATAACTTAAATACACGTTTGTTTCAATTTTTTATCCATTTAATTTCAATTTTGTTTTAAGAAAACAACAATGAACAATTTTCCATCTGACATTTTTGACACCGATTTGCTCTCCTATGGAGGGTTGTTAAATCAACCACCACCACCACCACCACCATCACACCCCCCAGCATCATCTAATAAGCGCAAAAGAGCAGCTACCACCATTACAAATTCTTCTGCTAACTCTCAAATGGTTATTCCATCAACAGGTGGTAAAGGAAAACAAATTCGAATGGATATAGCAGCCGATATTCAAAACCTTGAAGATGATATCAATGGAGCGTTTGAAGATTTATTTTCAAATGTTGAAGCTAGTGTTATTCCATTAACATCAACGCTCTCAAGAAAAATCAACAATGGTCTTATTACAATAACCTCACCAGGTTCATCAGATGCTACACATATGGTAAAAATAGAAATCTATGATATGAAAGACATTGCAGGAATACCAGCCAGTGATATTTGGAAAAAAAGTATCACTCGTGCTAAAGTTTTCATTGAGAAAAAGGAACACCGACAAATGTTTGATACATTGAATTCTATTACACTTGATGTGGCAAAGAAAATGAAGGCAGCAAAAGGATCAGAAAGTAAATTTTCCAAATATTAAGTGCTTTTTTTATATGTAATAATTTTATGTGGAATTTATAATCAGATACTTATAATTATTATTTACCAATAAATATTTTAAATCAATAATAAAACAAATTTATTTTAAATATTTTTCAAAAATGTGGATTCTAGAACAGCGCATTGTATCACAAATTCTGTGTTTAGTTGCGCATATATAAATATTTTGTGATGTAAATTCAAATTGTGTAATATTATTCAAAATAATATTCATTCAACGATTGAACTCCATCAAAGAATAAACTCAATAAAAGTTGACGTGCTTTGGTAAGTATATTTATTTTGCTATTTTCATTTTTTTTTTTTTTTATTATTTTATAATATAGTAAAAACAATGTGGACTTGCTATGCGTTGGATAATCTAAATAAAGAGCATGACGGTGAACAGGATACGTTTGAAAATAAAGTGAGACATCATATGGGAGTTCTAAATATTCTAGCTATGGAGTATTGCCTCGAACAAAATAGGTTGAATCCAATTCTGGAACCTGAAGAATGTGCAAAGAAAGAATTGGATTGCCACAACGCTATTGAAGCATGTGAATACTACTTAGATGGAAAAATTGATAAGATGCGTCTGAATTTTCTACTATCTAAATTTAAACAACCGATGAAAAACTCTAGTGATACTGTTGATAATAATTAGTGTATTGTTTAAATAAAATAAATGTATTAATAAAGAAAAAAAAATATTTATATATTTTATTTGAATGATTTTTTTAACTACATTTTTTATTACAAATTGTTTAATATAATTTATTACATATTATTTTTTTTGATCCAAGAATTATGAGAGCTGTCAAATCCTAACCATTTGACTAATAAATTGTCACCGCGTCTTTTAATTATTTTTTCTACTAGATAGATGTCGGGATTTTTAACTTTCAATAATTCTTGTTCGTAAAAACACCCCTCAATTTTGTTGTTTTGATAGTCTTTGATTCTATATGTCTTCGGATTAGTAAGCAAAATTTTGTCTATAGTAAATATTTCTGTAGACCAATTCGGTGTGTATCCTTTTTCAAATACCTCCTTATATTTACTAACGCGTACTTGTTCACCCAATCTGAATTTTGACTTAGTAGAATCAACCATTTTTATACGATTGAATGATTTTCTGAGAACATCTTTTTCATTTTTACTGTTTACATCTGTAGGTTTCATTCCGATGGTGCGATGTATTGAATTATTATAGTCTTCCAATAATGATGGAAGGATGTTTATCCATTTATATGATCCTTGTAAGCTAAATCTTTTCCACATTTTCTGTTTCAGGGTGCGATTAAATCTTTCACATATACTCGCCTTTAAATTGCTATACGTTGAATAATGATTTACTTGGTATGTGGTTAAGAGAGCTTTAAATTTGGAGTTATAGAATTCTTTACCATGATCAGTTTGCAAGTTTTGAGGACTTCGTCCACTAGATAATATTTTTGTCATAGCTTGAACTACATCCCCAGCTGATTTTCGTTTTAAAGGAACAGCCCATGCATATTTTGAAAAATTATCAATAACGGTTAGCATGTAATTGTAACCTTTGTTTACTTTTGCATATGGAATCATTTCGACCAAATCTGCTTGCCATGATTCATCCAAACCTTTGATAATTACGTGCCTTCTACGATAATTTCTTCTGGCAGGAGCGTGCAATTCTTTTACTAATTGTTCTTTTGCTTCACTCATCTTGATATATTATTTAATAATGTGATAACATCAAAATAATTTATGTATATAAAGATTTTTTATATTTATATTTAATTATATATTCTTAAGTTGGGATTTTAATAAAGTTATCTGAGCTTCTAAATAAATAATATGTTTACTGGTTTGCTCGATAAGACTTTGATATTCTTTAAAATTGTTTTCTGATAGTGTTGCTGTTGTTTCATTTTTATTCATGATAACTAATAGCATATTGTTTATATCCATTACATCGTTTTTTAGTTGAGTCATATCGTTATAGATTTTTTGTATGTTTTTATTAATATTTTGGGTCGTATTGTCTACATAACTTTTATTGGTAGCATCATTTTCAGCTTCTGGATTTGCTACATTTCGTAAGAGTTTATTATTAATGTTAAAATGTTCATCATTTGTTAAAAGAAATCCAACTCCAGGAGGACCGTGTGGTAGAATGCTGCTGCGTATGCTTTTATCAGTTTTATCATTTATCCAATGATTACCAAACTTATCAACACTCATGTTAAACGATCTTGAGTTTAAAAATGCAACTAAGCAATTAGTTTAAATTGTTATTAATATATAATACCCGCTTCTCGTAACTCTTCGACTATTGATATTATTTCATTTTGATGATTGTTGTTTCCAGCTGCTTGCGACGCAATTAATAATCTTAAACGATCGACTAATTCATTTGGATCATCCCAATATGCATAATCTATACTAGGAGGCAAACCTTCTATTTTCATACTTTTAGGTAAACCAAAACCCTGCGCATTCTCTAATTTGATCGATGATCTTCTTTTTGATCTACCACTTTTATCATCTTCAAATAGTTTTGATATATATTTGCGATATTTCTCTCCTCTGGATGCAGAAATTTTACCGCTAGATTTGTATTTTTGCTTATGACCGTTAGATGTTATCAATATTTCCTTGTAATTAACATAGTCATTTTCAGTAATAATATGATCATTAGGTAACTTCTTAAATAGTAACTCTAGTAAACCCTCAGAAATCGGACAATTAAAATCCTTTACAGTGATTTTACCATCATGGAAATATATTGGACTGTCACCAATCATTTGTGTATTGTTTACCACTCTTACACCATAAACATGATCAAGATTTGGAATTTCACCTTTTATCGTTGAAAGTTTTTCATATTTACTAATAATGTTTCTGTTATCATTATCCTCTTTAATGTTATTAACTTCTAATTGTTTTATTTGGTTGGTGCTTTTTGTCACTTCAATTAGTTCGTTTAATGGGTTAGTAACTGAACTTAATTTATAGTTCAACTCGTCATCCGACATCATTTTTCCCAATTTTAATAGTCGATGTTTTCTTCGTATGGCATTACTAGTTGATACAATTTTTCGCAAAATATTTCTTTTATCTTTGCTTTCTATTAACGACATTTTTGGGTAAGTTTGTTATCAAGTTGTAAATTCACTTCAAATATCTAAGTCAAGTTCAACGTCAAGTTAAACGATTTAAGTTAAGTTTGAGGTCAAGTTGTAAGTCAAGTTCATACGTTTAAGTTAAGTTCAACGTCAAGTTAAACGATTTAAGTTAAGTTTGAGGTCAAGTTGTAAGTCAAGTTCATACGTTTAAGTTAAGTTCAACGTCAAGTTAAGCGATTTAAGTTAAGTTTGAGGTCAAGTTGTATGTTAAGTTCATACGTTTAAGTTAAGTTCAACTTCAACTTAAATGAATTAAGTTAAGTTGGAGGTCAAGTTGTAGGTTAAGTTCCTACGTTTCAGTTAAGTTAGATGTCAAGTTGTATGTTAAGTTCAAAGATTGAAGTTAAGTTTTGCAGAAAGTTAAGTTATTAATCAATTAAACTGTTTAACTGCCAATGATGGAATGATAGATATATCTTTATATTCTCATATTTAAAGAACTTTTGTTTTCTCTTCGAATATGTCAGTTATTTACTTATATCAACAAAACAATCAAACCCCTGACGATAGCGCCCGATATTAACATCTCTGTCTTTGTCTATAACTAAGAAACCAAATTTGTCTTTCCAACAGAACCTACACAAGTTCTGAAATTTATCATATTTCATGTCTGTATTAACATGATCGTCATATACATGTCGCAGAT
Organism: Cryptophagus acutangulus; assembly: GCA_963556235.1. Classification (NCBI taxonomy): domain Eukaryota; kingdom Metazoa; phylum Arthropoda; class Insecta; order Coleoptera; family Cryptophagidae; genus Cryptophagus; species Cryptophagus acutangulus. Next base: position 3,529,189 of record OY744561.1, read on the forward strand.
TTAAATCATCTTGTTTAAAAATAATTATTAAATTTGTGTTATCTCTGATGAGATGTTTAGGGATACGACTATATGTTTGACATAAATAAAAACTATCAACATCTTTGTGACGTCCCATACTAAAATACTCTCTTATATGGTTTTGTTTTTCACAAGCAACATCGTCAAATACGAATATAGAATTTGTTTTAGCTTCATTTGGAGGTATAATACTTTCATTTTCCGAAAATGTAAAATATCCAATATTTTCGATCGGTTCTAATACTTTTCGCAGCAATTCATACTTAGGTTGATATAAAGATTTTGAATAAATGTAAACATTTTCAAAACGAAGACCATTTATATGCATAAGTAATGATAATAAAACATTCGTTTTTCCACAATTTGAAGGTCCACAAATTATGCATCTTATCGTGTTTGGTAATAATTCCCCGTGTCTTTTATTTATAGACGTTTTATTGTCTGTTAACAAATCGTAGTTTGTAATTTTCAGACTATCTTGTTGTTTATTGAATCGCATCTTGATGATAACTGCTTATATACAGCATTACACAATACAATTATAATCAATTGATTAGTGAAGGTTAATGGGTAAAGATGGATCGTAAGAATAAGAAAAAAACTACTAAACGCAAGGCAGTCAAAGGAAAAGGGGTACTTAATTGGGCAATTAATAATCTTCCTTTCGAAATGCATATACCAGGATATCAGTACTGTGGCCCAGGCACTAAATTAGCAAAGCGCTTACAAAATGGAGATCCTGGTATAAATCCTCTTGATGCCTCATGTAAGGAGCATGATATTGCATATTCACAAAACAAAGATAACCTTGCCAATCGACATAAAGCTGATAAAATATTAGCCGAAAAAGCATGGAAGCGAGTTTTTGCAAAAGACGCAAAGATGGGTGAGAAAGTAATAGCATGGTCTGTGGCAAATACAATGAAAGCAAAATCTAAACTTGGTATGGGACAGAGCTTTTCTGAAAATACAAATAAAAAATTAAAAACAACATTCAAAAAGAAACAGAAACTTTTGTCTCTAAAGAAACTTATAAGCATGTCGAAGAAAGCAGTTAAAGATGCAAAAATAACCGATTCAAAAACCGCAATAAAATGTGCGATGAATACTGTTCATGCTTTAGTAAAAAATGTTGGTGGAAAGCATAATATAAAAAAGTCTAGAATTATATCAATTCCTAAAACTGGAGGATTTTTACCAATGCTTGTTCCTATTTTTGCGGGATTAAGTGCGATTGGAGCACTAGCTGGAGGGGCTGCTGGTATTGCTAAAGCTGTTAACGATGCCGGTGCAGCAAAAAAGTTACTCGAAGAAAACCAACGCCATAATAAAGCTATGGAAGCAGTAAAAGTTGGTGGTCATGGTTTATATATGCAACCTTATAAGAAAGGCTATGGTTTATATATTTCACCACCTAAAAATAACTCAAAAAATTCAAAAAACTAATTGATAAGCTACCCGATAGAGCATTAACCGATAGTGAGCTTTACTGCTATGCAAAACAGCTTAAAATAAAACATTTTCGCGGGGTGTTTATGAGAAACGATCTGCCAAAGAAAGTTAATAAGAACGAGTGTGGCATTGTGAATTTAGATGATAAGAACGGTCCTGGTACCCATTGGGTATGCTACAGAAAGCTAGGAAGTAATGTTATGTATTTTGATAGCTTTGGAAATCTTCGACCACCAGCGGAAGTTGTTAAATATCTAGGAGGTAGCGTTAATTATAACTATGAAACTTTTCAAAACTATAACACATTTGTGTGTGGTCACTTATGTTTAAAATTTCTCTGTAATCAATTATATCAATGATAAATAAATATCAGTTGTTTGAAAATTGTTCATTTGATATCCAACCATACAACGATGTCGTTTACCCTTTCACTGTCTGGTAACGGATCAGTGTTATCTACAAATTATTTTCCTCCAATACAGCTATCCGAAAGTGAAAATTATGAATTAGGTTTGGTTAATTTTCAAACTTTTAATTCCATTCCGAATATAGATGTGGATCATAACAAAATGTACATAGATGATTTTATTGTTACTTTGCCTGTGGGTTCGTATGAGTTAACAGATATTGCTGAATATATAAAGAGTGAAGTAGAGAGCAAAGGAATCGTTTTTGAAATGAAAGCTAATAATAATACTTTAAAGTGTTTGTTAAAATGCAATCGAACCATAAACTTTACTCCTAAAAATTCAATCTATAAATTATTGGGATTTAAAAACGATGTTTTGCAGCCAAATATTCAACATGAATCTGATCTGCCGGTTGATATTCTTAAAATTAATTCAATACGAATCGAATGCAATATTATTAGCGGTGCATATTTAAATGACCATCAAGCACATACGTTATATGAGTTTTTCCCAATTGTTCCACCTGGTTATAAAATAGTTCAAGAACCTGTAAATGTTATCTATTTACCAATAAACACACGTTCAATAGATAATATAACTCTTCAAATACTCGATCAAGATAATAATTTGGTCAATTTTAGAGGTGAAGTGATTACGATAAGGTTGCACGTAAGAAAATATTGAAAATGGGAATTGTTTACAACGGAAATAATGATGTTAGTTCTCTAAAAAGAATTGTCAAAACATATTTTAAAGAAGAACAATGCAAGAAGATGGTCACTCGTGCACCACAAATCAAAGCACTCACATCTGCAAGCAGAGCAACATTGGAGAGTCTAAATCTTATAGTTGCCCCCATCAAATCGAAGATACCACCAGCTGTAAAATAAAATTTAATTGTACTAAAGTGATTTCCAAACATTTACGCTTGTTTTTTGTAAAGTCCTTTCGAGTTACATTAGCGCTATCAATACGTATTAAAAAAAGATTCAATGATGGCTAATATGCTAAATATTCGTGCAAATGTAGAGTTCGATGATTCGATATCTAATAATGAAATTCATGCACATCAACCATATGCATCGTCTACATTTAACAACAATGATGAAATTCGTATAACAATTCAAAATCAAGATTTATATGTCAGACCCAACAAAAGCTGTTTGCATATTTTCGGTCGATTGTTAAAAGAAGATGGTACTGCTGTAGCACACACAAAAATTATCAACAATGGATTATGCCATTTATTTGATGAAATTCGTTACGAATTAAACGGTGTAGAAATAGATAGATGTAAAAATGTTGGAATTACATCAACGATAAAAGGATATTTTTCTGTTAATGTAAACAAAAGTCAAATGTTAGAAAATGCTGGATGGAAACCTAAGCCTGATACTAACATTACCGATGCTGAAGGATACTTTGATGTAGTTATACCGCTTAATATGCTGTTGGGTTTTGCTGAAGATTATCTAAAAGTTATTGTTAATGTTAAGCATGAACTTATCCTTGTTAGGTCAAGAACTGATTTAAATGCTATTATCCAAACAGAAGCTGAACCAATTAAGTTTATTTTAAATAAAATTGAGTGGAGAGTTCCATACATTACACTTGCCGACAAACATAAGGTTGAAATGTTACATTTTATTGAAAAAGATCCAACAATTTCCATGAGTTTTCGAACATGGGAGTTATATGAATATCCTATGCTTCAAACAACAGAAAAACAAATTTGGACAATAAAAACTACTACTCAATTAGAAAAACCTCGGTTTGTAATTCTAGGTTTTCAAACTGGTCGTAAAAATAATGCTGCAATGGATATCAGTAAGTTCGATCATTGTCGGCTTAATAATGTTAAGTTGTATTTAAATTCCCAATCATATCCATATGGAAATTTGAATTTAGACTTAGAGCACAACCAATATGCTTTACTGTATGAGATGTATGTAGGATTTCAAAGTGCTTATTATTTACATGAAAGCGAACCGTTGTTAAGCAAATCTGATTTTATAAATATTGCTCCGCTTATTCTAATAGATTGTTCTCAACAAAACGAATCTCTTAAATATGCCCCTGTTGATATTCGTTTAGAATTTGAATCAAAGGAAAGGTTTCCTCGAAATACAACGGCCTACTGTTTAATTTTGCATGATCGAATAGTTGAGTATAAACCAATTAGCGGTAGAGTACAGAAGTTAGTGTAACATTTTCTTTCAAATGATGGAGTTCATTGCAGATTTTCAAGGTTTTATGAAAAAAACCGAATTTATTTTTAAAGAAGTAGCATTAATATCAATTGATGATCCTAAAAATACAAAAGTATTTGTATTTAGTGCTCCAAATGATTTGGAATATTTATGTTCTGAAAAACCATCAAAGAATTGGCTTCTGAATCATCATCATGGTATACATTGGCAAACTGTTGGAATTCCATACAAAAATTTAAACAATGTGCTTCATGATGCATTGAATGGGGCTATGACAATTTATGTAAAAGGGTTAGATAAACAACAATGGTTGGAGAAGTGTGGCTTTTCTAATGTTGAGAACTTAGAAAATATGGGGTGCCCTGCTCTGAAGCTACTACAAAAAGAAAAAATAGTACTCCAAAAATGCTCTTCAGCACATTTGAATGCAAATATTAATTATTGTGCTTTTAAAAATGCCCAACTCTTACAAAAATGGTTTATATCAAATCGAAAACCCACAATAGGTCAAGCAATTTCATCGTTTTACCAAAAGAAGCAACTTGCGTTAATGACAGTTCAAGAAATTGAGTGTTTACCAATAGAATTTTTGACCACATTTGCCGCTGATTGTATAGAATCTGTTTGGGAAAAATTATCAAACAATTTGAAGCTTAATCCAAATATTTATGACTGTAGGCGTTGTTTTCAACATTATAATACATCCAGTCGAGATCAGATTGATGGTCCTCCACCGATGATACGTAACTGCCCAGAATGTTCATTCAAATAATAAACTTATTAAGAAATGAATTCGGACAATAGTGCAAATAAAATCCACGTTCGCTTTGACCTAAATCAAAACAAAATTTACCCAATGGTGCAATGGTCATTTGCTTATCAAGCAGCGAGAAAAGGACCTTGGGAAGAGTTTGCAAGGGATCGAAGCAGATTTAAAAACCGAATTGGACATGTTGAAAATAAAATAAAATCGATTTTCAATACAGACGATCGTCAAAGAATATTTGAGCAACGCTTTGTTCAAAATATAATAAATTAAATATATTAATGATTGGTCATTGATTGATATATGATTTCGGAAGATGTTCAATAAACAAAAATTAGTTTTTAGTAACTATAGTTTATTATATACATGTTAGAATATATTTTGTATTAAAAATTAAATATATTATAGAGAATATTACATTGTTTAACATATTGAATATTATTATAAAATTCTTGTAATATACATTTTATTTATAGTACCTTAATCTTGTTAGTATTAGTATATTTATTTCTCGGTATTTATATCTGTGTTTATTTAATAAAAATAAAACTAGAAATATGTTTATACTTTTTTATTTACACACACTCATTATCGACAAAAAAATATCAACACAAATCTTATTAAACATTTTTTTTTATCCAAAAGTACATTATATAAAAAAAAAAATAAAACAAAATTAAATACAAAAACAACTTAATATCAATACTTACTTAAAATTAGAATACAACAATTTTAACTAGCCTATAATTGTATAGAATAATGACCCCACGGCAAGGTATCGATATTATTTTCTTGAATATATCTCTTATCATCAAAAGCACTTAATGCGATTTTATTTTGTTTAACAGTATTAACTTCATGTAGCTTTGATAATATTCTATGTTGTGATTTATATAAACTAGCTTGTTCAAATAAACAATTCTTATATTCATCGAAAGTCAGCTTTTGAACAACCGATTTACCTATTCCTTTAGCTTTATTAATATCTTTATTATTTATCGAATATGAATACATTTTAGATCGCAAACCCACAAACTTATCCATAATTTGACCACTCAATTCGTCTTTGAATAGTCCTAAAACTTTTTTATTAATTCTGGGGAAATTATAACAATTGTTCTCAGCATAATCAGACGTATCAAACCATTGTTTTAAGTCTGGAAATATATCTTCATAAAAGTTATTTGTTATTATGGAATAAATTAATGAATCCGTGTCTGTATATAAAAGTTTTAAGCTTGCTGATTCATATTTATTTTTCATATATTCATAGTGAAACTTATATATTAAACATTTGCTAATATCCAAAATAGCCATTCCTACATATAGAGGCTTATTAAATTTTATTTTTAATCTATTTAATTCAATTGCTGCAAAATCTTCATCAAATATTACCCTATCTTTAAAGTTTGGTTTACCCATGAATTTTCCAGCCCCATAACTACCTTCCCATTCCGAAACTAATTTTATATCACGCATTTTCCTAACATTTTGCATGCTTTTACCAAAAACACTATTATTTTTCAATTTATAATAACTTTTCTCAAACTCGTTAGTTGATTCCATTCGCAATTTTGTATTTTTGAGAATGTATGGACGCATCCAAGCTGATTGATCAAATTCTAATATACGATGAATTTTGGTAATAATTAAGCCATGATTAAGACACTGCTTCAAATTTCTATAATGAATAATATATTTGCTTTTTGATTCTAAAGTTGTTAAAAGTTTTGGGTGTTTTCCATTAATTGGAGTTTTATTTTCTGGACAAAATGGAAAATCCCTATGAAGATCATGTAAATTTTCAGGGTAGTTTAAATCAACTTCCAATATATACCCTTTTTTATAATCATCTTGAATTTGCAATACATTGAAGTGTTTACATTTGTTTTCATTAAGCCATTTAAAATTTCCGGTAGGAAGGCATTGACACATTGCCCATCCATATAAATTCACTGCATCTAAATAAATGAGGTATGATTCTGGTTGAGATTCGTCAAAAGTTGGCATGTATCGATTATTAGCAACAGCATATCGATTACAACATTGACTAATACCACCACGAATACCTCTCTCTATAAACAATAACATATCAATGTCTGTCATCAATTCAAGTTTAATTTTTGTTGATTTTAATAAACTGTCCCAAGATAGTGCGGGAGCGGTAATATAATTAGCGGGATCTAGATCATAGGTTTTTTTACATAAAAGACGAAATTCTTCAAATACATCCGCTAGCAAAAGAACGTCAGTTTTTAAATATATGTCTGTGTACTCTCCTAAGTTTTTACAATCAAATTCTGAATACACTTTTTGAGCATGAGCATATTCATCATCTTTAATATCAGTCTGAGTTAAGTTATTAAAAAAATATTTTCTATCAGGTAATGATTTTTCTTCAAAACGCTTAAAGCTGTCTAAGTAGGTATATGGAAGTACGCCTTTTCTAAGTAAGAGAGCTAATTTTGAGTCTGCCACATTTTTAAAATAGTCTTTGGTAATATTATATTCTTTTAGGTATGACGACAATTTATCTAAAGATGAAGCCATAAAATTAAAAGAATCTATGAATCTTAGTTTCATTGTATTAGAACAATTATATTTAGTAAAACACTTGTATTTCTCTTTATTTATAGGAATTGCTTTAATTATCCCTGGATTTTTAATATGCACTTCACCATTACGATCTTTGATTTTTTTTTCATGCAATTCTCGAATAATAAAATGTGCATCATAACCTTGAAGATTATGAAAAACTACAACTATATCTGATGGAAGTTTATAATTAAGGTTACAACTAACATGAGAAGCTCCTCTAAATTTACCAGTCAAATGACAATGATCTTTAACTTTGGTTAATAAATCTTCTTCCTCTCCTTCTAATGCATAATCTGAAGGTGGTATAAATGGTCCTTCACAAATATGACAAATATTGGCATGTTCAAACTCATCCAATTCCACTTGTGATAGTGTTAGCATTTCTTTTTTATCTGCATAAATGGCTGCTACTTTCTCTGTAATTGTATTTAGTTTATCTACAAACCATTCAATACAATTTTCACCTCTGAATAATTCTAATTCTGAATATCCGTCATCAAAATTACATTTTAAATAATAAGAAATGCTACATAGTACGTGTTTTTGGTATGCATTTGTATAACTTTGAGAGTTAGTAGGTTCGCATGTATCAATAGGTAAAATAAGACATTCTAAATCTGCATAAATTATAAAAGGAAGCATTTCCTTATTTTTATGATTTTTGAAATAAAGCCACTTAGTAGATTCAGTTGGCATGACACATTTTGCGGGAGCCGCCTTTGAACAATCAATTTTATGTTGCTTAAATTTAGATTCCTGATAAAAATAACATAAACATTTATCACATAACCAGCGAGAGCCGCGATGCTGACTTGTCATTTGACTACTCACTAATCTAGATAAATTCTTAATCCAACAGAAATGATATTTTGGTGTATGTTCTTCTACTATATTTTTTTCGGGAATCTCTGCCATTAATAAATTAATATGTACATTTTTATGATTATTTGATATATATACAGGCAATATCTCATATTTAACATTTGTATTTTCTTTTCTATTTATTGATTCAATTTCACATACATCATCATCACCACAATCAGTTAAGATAAGCCAATCGCTGTAATTTTTCAACGCGTATACATTAATAGACATATTATTTTGTTCTTCAAATTTTGGAATTTGAGTCAAATCCATGGGAAATGAAATTTTATCTAAATTAAGAATGTCTCTAAAGTGTGGATAAGACAAAACTCTGTGTGGGTTATGTTTAGCTGGTCGAAGGGCTGAAACTATAGCCCAGGCAAAGCAACATTCATCGTTGGATTGTACATTTATTACTGCTTTTTTAGCCTGAACATATTTAGGCAAAGTATAAAAATTACTGCCCACAGTAAAAGGAACATATTTATTAACATTTAAATTAACCTGTATAATGTTGTGTAGGGCCCAACCACTATCTCGCTCTTGATATTCTTGCAGCTTTGTTAAAATTTTTTCATTGGCTTCATCGTACCATTTCTTCAGTTCATTGTTCTGATAAATCACTTCATATTTTGAATTAAAATAAATTGTCTTTACCTCTTCGGTTTTTGGAAGAATCATTTCACAAACTAAACATAATTGTGCTTTAATCGGTGCTATATTTCTAAGTTCATTTAATTTTGTTTGAATTAAATTAAATGTTGTTTGCAAAAAACGCTTTGGGTCTAATACTTTATTAGTGTTTAATATTGTACTTGTTAGCATTCGCCGTTGGAAAGCTGATTCTGTTTGAATTAATTCCAATTCCTTATCGGAAACATTTGTTTGATGCACATTTTTATTTACAACTTTATTTAACACTGTATTTATATAACTAGAGTATTTGTTATTATCACTTATTTTTTTGTATTTAATTTGTGGTTCGTTAATTTCCACTATAGACCGATTATTATTCTGGTTTAACACTGGATTTATAAATTCACCCCGAACATTTCGTTTTCTAATTTGTTGTTGCTGTGGACGATTTACTTTTTCTAACACAGACTGTATGTATGATTGGTACGAATTTTCCATCTGCAAAACACTTGGTCGCATAAGAAAAATAAGAAAAAAAAAGTTTATAGCCTACGTACTTTGATGATGATGATGAATGTGATGAATAAAGTTGATTAACTGAGATAACTGAGTTTTATTTATTTAACACTTTTACATATAAAATTAATTTTTTTTTGTGTGTTTTTAAACATTAGAAACCTACAAATGTAAAGTCTTGGTTTATTATTAAAAATTCTTAATGGGCACAGCAAAATATGTAGTGTTTCAGTACCTCTCATAAGCGTACATGTAGAAAATAAAATTGCGCTGCTAAACACAGATTTTGTCATGCACTGCGCTGTTCTAGTATCCCCAGGGTCTTTAACGCTATGTCAGCATTTTGTTCCAGTATCCGTATATACGTTCTGGCTACAATTTTTTTATACAATGACGTCATTGTTTCAGAATCCCCATGGCTTAAAATGGTCAGTTACTTATCACACATTTATACATGTGTTATCACATATGATTACAATTATTACAATCGATGCCGACATTTATCACACAAAATTCTCAGAAATATACATGATAACGCTACTCATTTGTTTACATTGAACGGCGGCATCCCTTTGTGTTCCAGAACTCACATCTTACACTACTGGGAACCATCGCGCGCCCACCGTGCAATTCTGGTGATATTTCATATGTACAATTAGGTGCTTCCCCAGGTGCGCTAATTACATGCAGCCGAGATCGGTATTGATGGAATTGCATTCTTCAGATTAAAATACAAAGTCTCGAATAACAGTCTTCCTTCGACTACAAATAAATACACACAAAACTTTTTCAGGTCATCATCTAAGACTTTTTTTGTAGTTTTTATTAGTAGTTTTTATTAAAGTCCTATCGGGATATAAAAATATAACTTCTTCAGTCAAAAGATTTCTTAATCTATCATTTTCTTTTGATAACTTTTCTATTTTATCGAGCGGTTCTAAAAAGTTTGGGGTCGGGAGACTTTTACGTCATATCGAATTTTTATGTTTTTTGTTTGTTAAAATTACAGTTTCACGTTTTACGTTGATATAAAAAAAAAATTAGACATTTTTTTTTTCCAATTGAAAAATTAACAAAGAATTAGTTAGCAAGAGTATAACAAGAACTTAACAAGAAAAATGTAGAAAAATTTAGCAAGAGTTAATACCGCCATTGTTTAACTACTTCCATTAATAATAATAGAGACAATAAGAACAATGTCAGTATTAATGGCCTAATAACAAGTAAAATAATTATTACAAATTAAAATAAAATTATAACATATATGCCCAAAAAAAATAAAAGTAAAAAGTGGGTTCAGATTTAGGAAGTTTGTATTACGTAGTTTTACGAAGATTTACGAAGTTTGTATACAATAAAAAAAAATGCGATTTATTTTCCGATTCACGAATTCAACTAAATTTAATATCAATCAATAGAGTTCGAGGTGAAAATTTTCTTTACGGGATATGTAAATATGGGATATGTCAAATAAAGTCGATCAAGGCCAATTTTAAGATGAGGAAACAAAAATAAGAAAGTTAATAAAAAACGCGAAAAACAATATGTAATTAAATATTATGGTCAGACTTTACTTTAACGAAAATTTGATAGATGCCAACAGCTGTCAAATTTTGACAGCTGTCAGTTAACAGATAATAGTGACATTTCTTTCGGAACAATAAAACTGAATTCATATTAAAATTGATACCATAAAAAGAATTACCATGACCCCTGCGCAAAGAATAACAAAAAAGCAAATATAAATTAAAAATATTAGCATGGCCCTGCGCAAACAATAAAATAATAGTAAAATGTTTCACATTTATTAAATAAAAATTAATTCATATTAAAATGGATACCATAAAAAAGAATTACCATGATATCCCTGCGTAAAAAATAAAAGTAACGCTATTATACATTAAAAATAATAGTATGACCCCTGCGCAAAGAATAAAATAATCGTAAATTCTTTCCCATTTACTTAATAAAAATGAATTCATATTAAAAAAGTGAAAATCTCAAACCAAAAATGATGATTTGAAAAGTGCAAAAATCCTCACCTAGTTGCAATCTAAAATAGTGTAGAACGCACATATTATCAATATTTTTTAAAAATATATTGAATTACAATATGACGTAAAAGTCCCTCGAACCAAAGTTTATTATCAAACTATTATTTTATTCATTTTTTACAAAATTAATTTTCGCGACTTCTTTGATTCCGCAAGATTTTTGAATACTTGGGTTGTAACTTGTAACCATTTACTAACCTTACGTTTTTCAAAGGGCGAATATTTAATCACAGAACTGCACACCCTTAGTAATGCACCTCTGTCATTCAAAAATCCTGCTAATATTCCTCATAGAGTTCTTCATTTGCTTCTTCATTCATTCCATAACTCGGCTTATATTACGAAGCGCCAACCGAAACCGTATCGTTTTCTTTGTCACTATCATCAGACGAAGCATCAGATATAACCATTGACCTTTTTCTTGGGAAAGGCCTTTTTCAACTGTTTCCGAAAACTATTGAACGTTCTAGACTCAGTAGTAGACGTTTATATTTAAAAGGATTTACCAAGGGATTTACATTTGGTACACACTCGTCAACGGGATAATTTTAGGAACTCTTCGAAGAACAATATTTCAAAATGGTATTTTGTTTCGTTTTGTTCTCGTCGGTGTTTTTAGTACTCATTTTAGGTTTCTCGAATTTCTACCAAATGAGGATAAAAATGAGAAGCACCCAATGAAAATAATAATTTTTATTTGATTGTTTAACCTTGAATAAAAATGTACAAATAGCTTTATTTTTCAACTCACTAAAGGAGTTACTATAAGAAAGGGTTTATAAGGTTTAGTTTGAAAGTTTCTGGGAAATATATATAAAAATATATATAATAATACGGCTACGTTTTTAATTACGTATTTCTCTATGAATGCGCCGGTATTAATTTAATTTTCTACGGCTACGTTTTTAATTACGTGTTTCTCTATAAATGCGCCGGTATTAATTTAATTTTCTGCGGCTACCTTTTTAATTACGTGTTTCTCTATAACTGCGCCGGTAATAATTTAATTTTTTATAACTACGTTTTTAATTAAGTGTTTTTTTATAAATGCGCCGGTAATAATTTAATTTTCGACGGCTACGTTTTTAATTACGTGTTTCTCTATGAATGCGCGGGTATTAATTTAATTTTCTACGGCTACGTTTTCAATTACGTGTATCTCTATAAATGCGCTGGTATTAATTTAATTTTTTACGGCTACGTCTTTAATTAGGTACGTGTTTCTCTATGAATGCGCCGGTATTAATTTAATTTTCTACGGCTACGTTTTTAATTACGTGTTTCTCTATAAATGCGCCGGTAATAATTTAATTTTGTACCGCTATGTTTTTAATTAGGTAAGTGTTTCTCTATGAATGCACCGGTAATAATTTAATTTTCTACAGCTACGTCTTTAATTACGTGTTTATTTATGAATTCACCGGTATTAATTTAATTTTCTACGGCTAGGTTTTTAATTACGTGTTTCTCTTCTCTCTTACATTTAAAATGGATGGGATATTCTAAAATGTTTAGAAAGGGATGGGTAGGGTTAAATTAAGCCAAGTACCGCAGCTACTCAGTGGTGAGTAGTGTGGGTCAAACTTATAAAGCGCCACCCGTTTTGCGATCCTTACCTTGGCTTAATCCGGCTCCCTAATCTGAGCTAGGAGCTCCCTAGTCTAGCACTTATAGTGAAACCTATTCTGTTCTGACCTATGGGGTCTCAACTGATTCCACCTGCACTAAATCAATTGAAGGCCATGTAAAAATTTTACCAGTAGCGTAGAATATCTTCCAAGCAGCAGCAACACGCTAATACAAGTATAAACGATTATATTCATACGACGGCACTGAACGACAACAATACGAAAGACATACGTGCATGTAACTTTTTTGTCATTCACATTGATTGTATTCATAAAATCTAGGAAGTCATGTCGCAGCGCTGGCAGACGTACGTTCCTGTTATTGTGAGTATATTCTGTAATGCGCTAGCACAGCGTAGCAATAAAAAAGTACATCTAGCGCATTCGATACAACCTAGGTCAGAACCTAGTCGACTTGACTTTATATTCAAATCCTTCCCTTTTCTGTAAGATTGTACATCTTGTTCCCTCGAAATTTGGGTTTTCTATTGGTTCATCTTTTTATTGTCCTGCTACCATACGTTCACAAGTCTTTCAACTGCTTGATTATGATCCGCTAAGTTTTTTGGATTTTAGGAGTTAGATGTAGAACATTTTTCACAAGAGTTTACTTTTCTTTTCTTCAAAGGTCGAGTCGAGGAGATCATCGTATCTTCGATCGTATCATTAATCACACTTGGGATTTTACTCGGAATTTCAATCTCGATGATCGTTTTGTGGATTTTTGTTTTATGGACATAATGAGAGTTATATAACCGATCAAAAGTTTGAATTTTTGGGGATGATTTATGTATAGTGGGCCAAAATAATCTGCATATTCAGATTCATCAATCAAATCCGATTTAACAAAAATTTACAACTCGTCTAGGTTCGAACTCGCAATATTTTGTAATAATTCACGGTTCGAAAAACCTACAACTATTAAAATTTCGCGCTACAAACCAGACGTGAGATGCCATCTATTTTGGCAAATGGAACTAGCGAATGAGGAGGGTGGAAGTGGGAGGTCGTCCATTTTGACATTGCCTGTGCTGTTGTAAGCGTCGCTGACGCCATGCATTGGCTCTCAGTTTCATCCATAATGAACGCATCCTAATGGAAGTGAACGCGTGCAGATTGCTGATGGTGATGGACAAAGGTTAGTTGAAAATGGTTATTCTACTTCGAAGAAACGTGCTTCATGATTCGATAACCTACAAACATCGTCGAAGTACGAGTCATAGGACCTGGACCAAAAAGGTAGTAACACACTTTTCTAATTTTCATTAATTCTTTTGAATCATTATTTGAGTTTTAAGTTGGATTCAGTTCTTTCCAAACTAAACAAGTATAGTTTTTGTCTAAAGTTTTGCTCGACCATTAATTCACTTGCTTACGTTCTATTGCGTTTGTAGCGTAGAGCTCAAGATCCAAATGCCAAACTATAGATCAAATCGTCTATAGATTTATCCGGCCATTTCAAGTTCTGAATTACAATTTGAATTCTACTAATATTCAGCATTTTTTTGATTTTTAAATTTATATTTCCGTTTGGTTAAAATTAGCCATTTTGATTTGTCTAACAATGGATTACCCTGTTGCTAAGGAACAAAATCAAGGTGGCGGATAAGGATAAGATTTGCTTAGTTTTGTTATTTGAATAAGTTCGCTATGGAAAAACAGTGTTAATCTCCTAAGCAACCAAAATGCACAATTTATTGTGTATTTTTTTGCAGTCGTGTTCGGATCTCAACCTAGCAGTCGCCCACCGAAGATGGTTTCTAGGAAGACACTGATCGCTGAAGTCTTCATAAAGAGTAAGTTTTTCTTTGCTAAATTACATATGCTCTTGCTGTTGGCTCAAAATACGCTAAGAATTTCATTTATTGGGTTAACATACTGCCGTACAGCAGAATTGATATCGCTTGAAATTTGGATTCTAACGTAATTGGTATTTTCTCTCTCCGCTTGACATTTTCCAGTTGGATCCTTTGAATTGGGATCATTGGGGATCATTGTTTTGCTCGTCCTCGACGTTTTAGTTTTGGTAATTTTTTTTTGTTTTTATCTTCATTTCTCAAGCCCATTTTTGAGGCATCATATTAGATCAAGTTTTAATTTCATGCATTTCTATAATCGAGGAGGTGTGAATATCGTAATTATAAATAATTATAATACGTAATATATTATATATTTTTTACAAAATTTTACATTATGTTCTTTTCGCTTTTTTTTGTGGTCTTGCATTGAGTTTTGGCCAGATTTTGCAGAATAGTTTACTTCGTTAACTAAACTTTCAATGATAAATTTTTAATCATGATTAGCTAATTGTACACAGAAGTGTCTCCAGTTATACCCCATTCAAAATATTCACGCAGTGATTCGTTACTGCTGAAAATCTAAAGTTATTTTAATATGTGCTGTAACTTATTTTGGGGTGATTCCATTGGGAGTGTTGTGTGGATGCTCGAGTTTGCATATTTTGCGTATTTTTACGATTAAAAATGCCCCCTAAAACAAACATTTTCATAATAGTCAAGATGACGTCATTACTAATGATGACGTAGCTTCTTAATTATTTTAAATAAATCATATATTACTACACTTTGCGTTTGTGACAATACAAACAATCTTATAAATTAAAGAAAATATAAACATATTGAAACATATTGGCAGTTGAAGAAGTTTGGAAATATAATTGAATTCATTCTGCACTCCTAAACTTTTTAATCCAAATACATGGAAATAGACACCAATAATGGATTGTTCTTGTGACAATACACGCAACTTTTTATTAAAGATGAGATAAACATATTGAAACATTGATGGTATTGGAGACTGATTTGTAGAAGTTTGAAAAAAATTAATGATGTTAATTTGAATTTTTATTGGTGCTGCGGGGGATGTAATAGCAGCCGAACTGAGTAAGTTGCTCCATCTTGCAGTATGGGCCCTTATATTTGGCCCTAAGAACATCAATCGTCTAATAAAATATTAAATATACTAATTATCATACCCATGCAAACATATAGAGAATAATGATTTTCGCCCGCATTGTCATAATATTGGAATAGCACTAAATTTCATATAAGTTGTATCTTTGTTTCCTGCAAATCTTTAGAAATCTTCAGTTGACCAGAAATGAAATAAATATATAAAACATGTAGAAGCCAACTACGGTGAATGAGCGGTAGATTGCACCGTCTTGCAATCGGAGGTTGCTGGTTGATCAAGTTCCGCTGAAGAAAATTTATGACGTCCAGAGAGAAGAGTTAAATGGTGTTTTCGGGCGAAAATCGTGTAGAAGCGAAAAAATTCCAGGATTCTAAAAGAACAATATCAACTTGTGGATAATTGGACGAGTAAAAAAAAGTATAGAATAAAATTCAAACGTCGCGCCAATTTCACCGTTTGAATTTTGCGCTACAAACCAGACGTGAGATGCCATTTATTTTGGTAAATGGAACTAGTGAACTATGAGGGTGGAAGTGGGAGGTCGTCCATTTTGTCATTACCTGTGCTGTTGTAAGCGTCGCTGACGCCATAAATTGGCTCTCAGTTTCATCCATTGGTGAACGCATCCCAATGGAAACGAACTCGTGCAGATTGCTGATGGTGATGGACAATGGTTAGTTGAAAATGGTTATTCTACTTCGAAGAAACGTGCTCCATTATACCATAACCTACAAACATCGTCAAAGTACGAGCCATAGGACCTGGACCAAAAAGGTAGTAACACACTTTTCTAATTTTCATTATTTCTTTTGAATCATTATTTGAGTTTTAAGTCGGATTCAGTTCTTTCCAAACTAAACATGTATAGTTTTTGTCTAAAGTTTTGCTCGACTATGAATACACTGTATTAGTGATGACGTAGCCACGAAATTTTTGTTGGGGTAAAACTGACTCTTGAGTTAAACAAACAACTGTCAATAGGAAGTGTCAATAGTATCAACCTATATAAAAGGTTTATGTTCAGTTTAAAGATGTTTACCTGCTAAATTGGTATAAGGTAAGTAAACCAATTGATATTGATTGTTTGCTTAATGTTTTTATTCAATGTTTTTATTTTTATTTTTGATTCATTGGCGCATTCGATGTAAGTCGATTTTCGATCTAGTTGTTTGTGTGACCCAGAAGTTAGATTTACTCCATTCAAAAATACGTCACACTAATACAGCGCATTGACTTGATTACGTTCTATTGCGTTTGTGGCGTAGAGCTTAAGATTCAAATGCCAAACTATAGATCAAATCGTCTATAGATTTATCCGTCTATAGATAGATATTTTAAATTCTGAATTACAATTTGAATTCAAGTATAATTCAGCATTATTTTGCTTTTTGAATTTATATTTCCATTTGGTTGAAATTAGCCATTTTGATTTGTCTAACAATAGATTAGTCCTGTTGCTAAGGAAAAAAATCAAGGTGGCAGATATGGATAAGATTTATTGCTTTTGTTAATTTGAATAAGTTGGCTATGGAAAAACAGTGTGAATCTCCTAAGCAACCAAAATGCACAATTTAGTTTGTATTTTTTTGCAGTCGTGTTCGGATCTCAACCAAGCAGTCGCCCATAGAAGATGATTTCCAGGAAGACGCTGATTGCTGAAGTCTTCAGAAAAGGTTAGTTTTTCTTTGCTAAATTACATATGCCTTGCTGTTGGCTCCAAATGTGCTAAGAATTTTTTTTATTGGGTTAACATACTGCCGTACAGCAGAATTGATATTGCTTGAATTCATTTTGGAGTCTGGCGAAGTAGTAAAAATGGTATTTTCTCTCTCCACTTGACATTCTCCAGTTACAATACGCTCACTTTTTGTCTCTGGATTTATTTCATTGAAAATCGTTGTTTTGTTCGCCCCTCGACGTTTTATTTCTTTTTCGGATTTTCCTTTAGATTCTCAAGCCCATTTATGAGGCATCATAATAGATCAAGTTTTAATTTCATGCATTTTTATAATCGAGGTTTAAATAGGTAACTTTTGATGTTTTTGTATTTTTTTATGAATTAAATTCGCCCTGTGAATATCGTAATTATAAATAATTATTTTTTCTAATTTTGACATGTAAAATGTGACTTTTCAAAATCGATTGTAGTTGGCAAACGGCACATTTTACGCAATTGGTGATGATATGAAAAATATTTCACAACTGGTGATGAAAAGTTCCGAATAAAGCCTACTTGTTTTGATAAAATTCACTAAATTATTAATATCATAACTTTTAAAAACTCTTTTTTGGGAAGGTTTTTGTAAAAATTAGAAAAAATCTTGTATGCAACATGTTAGGAAATGCTATTTTGTGTAACTCGCGTTATTTTGTAGAACTAGCTGCGCTCGTCCCGCAGAAATCCGCTCGTTACACAAAAAATGCATTTCCTAACTGGTTGCATAAATAGCTAATTATATATTGGTTACCAAATTTTACATAAATATTGTTAAAGAAACGTCTGAAATAGATTTTGTAATAATAAGTTCTTGCTTCGTGGACTTTTTGTCCTTAGATTCTTTCCCTGCTTTTGTTTTGGTCTTGCTTTGAGTTTTTGGCCAGAATCTCCGGAATAGCTCAAATCAGAACTTGACTTGATAGTCGCTCGGAATCTCTTTCATAGCTTTCTCTTCCATCTTTGCCTTGTTTTTGGGAGCAAGTAAAATAACTTGTACTTCTTCTTTGTTGCTTTTTTTCTTTGGCCAACATAATTTTTTACAATTTTGTGTTTTAATTCTCAATAAATTATAAAGCGCATATGTAAATGATTCAGTGCTAAAGCCAATTCCGCCAAGTAGAATCGCCAGCTGGTGCAAAATCAAGAAATAAATACAACTTTCTACGCATAAATTAGCAATTTCAAAATTAAACGAGTGATGAACACTTAATGGAATATCTTGTTCTAGTTTTATACCCTCTCGATCTTTTACTCTGAGTCTAACCTTTTTGATTAGAGTCATTATGTTCGCTCAATCTCGCAAGCTAGTATCAGATCTCGACAAATTTGGACAGTTACTGAAAATAAGTTTTTAGGGCATAAAATTAGCTTTTACTTTTTAAGGTAATTCGTTTTATGCCAGGGTGTCGATAAGCACTTTAGGAATAGATCTCATATATTTTATACATAATATAAAATGTTACATTATATTTCAAAATATTTCAAAATATATCATTACATTACAAAAATTCGCTGGAAATAAGATTCCACAGTACTTCTCTCGTTTATATACTAAAATTTAAATAAATCTGACAATTCTAACTATGAGGGGGGTATTAGGGGTTACAATTGTAAAATGTAGGTCTAGCCTAACTTCAATTAAATTAACTAAGTAATGATAAGTTAAATATGTTAAAATTACTACTACCAAATTTGAAAGAAATCCGAACATTTTGACAGTAAAGGGTATGTTAAGGGTTGAAGTTGTAAAATAAGGGTCGCATATTATTTTTAATTAGATTATTCGTAAATCTGTTTTAAATGTATAGTAGAAATCTAATATGAAGAAAATCCGATCCATATAACTCAAACTGTATATTTAGGGGGTGGGGGGGGTGTAGTTAGGGTCGTAAACTATTTTTAGTTACTCAATATGTGAAAATATATAAAATTACTGACGGAAAATGGTGAGTTATGCTGACATATAAAAATAAAAACACCGCCAACTTTTGAACAATTAATTTATAGACCCAACAGGCCACTAGGGTTCATTTTTAGGGGATGAAACTTTTACCAGCATTTTCTTCAATGTATTCCTAATATGTATGCCAAATTTGGTTCAAATAAAATATTCCTCCTGGCAGGTATTTACGTTACAACTTATGCATTTTTACAACTTTTTGACCCTTCAACCCTTAATAAAAAGTCAACCCTTAAAAAAACTACAGATTTTTTGAAAGCATTCACCACTTGGGGTATACACGAAACATATGTTTAATATTTGGTCAAAATCGGTCTGCAACTTTAGAAGATTAAGTAGATGCACCGATTTTGCTGTTTTTGGCATGTTTTTGGCCAATAATGCGCAGGTCCTTGAGAATTTCTTAACTTTTTTTTCTTTGACCTAATCAATGGGCAGGTAGAAAAAAAGGACGCAAATTTTGCTTTAATCGGATCAGTAGATTCCAAAATATAGCGGTTTAAAGACACGAACAGACCGACAGACCGACAGACAGACCGACAGACGGAAATTAGTGAATATGATTTTCGTAATCTACGCATTCAATAAAGTAGAAAAAAGTGAAATTTGGAGAAATTTTTTTTTTCATGAATACAATACTTCCTCTACGAGAGAAGTAATATTATATAAAATTACAAATTATTACATGGTATCACAAAGTATTACATGCATTTCAAAATATTTTAATGCGATTATTGGTTGTCCCACATATCACATAAATGGGTGTCCCCTAATTTCTAGAAAAATTCATACATTTAATATTAATTAATATTTTGTTGTCATATGTTGTGATGCGAACATAACATCAACTCTAAGTTGGTTATCTTCTTGTTCTTGATATGCTTACTTTCATCGCGTACAATTTTCTTTCCATCGACGCCTATTGGCTACACAAATTGGCTTTTTTCACTTTTGTTTTTTATTTCTTTATTTTATATCCGTAGCATACTAAATAACTCTTTACGAATGGCTTTTCAAAATATTTAACATTTTGATTAAGAAATTTTGAAACAGCAATTAAAATGCTGTTAGCAATTGAACGCTACAAAACTTTTGCCTTTGTTTCCTTTGAACTTTTGAACTCTTCTGGTGCACAGAAATAAAAAAAAATAAAAAAAATATATAATACCAAATATAAATATAGAAAAAATGAATTTGTATATAAAAAATACATAAAATATATAAAAATACCTAGCTGTCAATGCATAATATTAGATCAAGTTCTAATTTAAACTTTCATGAATTTCTTAATATTACGTTTGAAGTAATCATTGTTTTGATCGCTTCTCGACATTTTTCAACCGGTGTTTTTGGTTGACATTGGTAGACTATTTCGAAAAAACAACTTGACATATTCTGTGATAAATTTTGATCCATGTGTGCCCTCTTAAAACGGTAGTGTATCTTTTCTTTTAATTACATAAAATATAATTGCAAATTTTTTTCACTATATGCGCTTCGGGCATACCCAATTTGTTTTCAATTTTTTTAAGTCTCATTCTAATTATGTATTTATTAAATGTTTTATATTGAGAAATGACTACTTGTTTCTCTGATTCCACTTTTTTCAATTTGACTGCTCCGCTAGTTAATTTGTTCAAAATACTGGCAATGATACTTTTTCTATGCCTCGTTATGTATATGATTATCTTAATATTCAATTAACTAGTCTCAATGCAACGAATGTTTTAATTAACACCTTTAACATTCAGAGAATCCATTTCAATGGTAACATCATTGATATCAACCTTAAAATTACTAATGTAGTTTATAACTTCTGCCAAGTCTTAACGTCGGCTTAAGAGATTCTCACAAATACTCATAACATTTTTGGTTATTTTTTTTATTAAAGTATCCGACATCTTTTTAGTGTTGATACCTCTACTGTGACATAATTACTTCGTTAACTAAACTCTCAATGATAAATTTTTAATCATGATTAGCTAATTGTACACATAAGTGTCTCCAGTTATATCCCATTCAAAATATTCACGCAGTGATTCGTTACTGCTGAAAATCTAAAGTTATTTTAATATGCTATGACTTATTTTGGTTTAATTCCATTGGGAGTGTTGTGTGGATCCTCGAGTTTGCATATTTTGCGTATTTTTACGATTAAAAATGCCTCCTAAAACAAACATATTCGTAAAAGTCAAGATGACGTCATGACTAATGATGACGTAACATCTTAATTATTTCAAATAAATCATATATTACTACACTTTGCGTTTGTGACAATACAAACAACTTATAAATTAAAGAAGAGATAAACATATTGAAACAAATTAGCAGTTGATTTGAAGAAGTTTGGAAAAATGATTGATTCATTCTGCACTCCTAAATTTTCTAGTCCAAATACATGGAAATAGACACAAATAATGGATTGTTTTTGTAACAATACATGCAACTTTCATTTAAACAAGAGATAAACATATTGAAACATTGATGGTATTGGCGGTTGATTTGAAGAAGTTTGAAAAAAATTAATGATGTTAATTTGAATTTTGATTGATGCTGCGGAGGATGTAATACCAGCCGAACTGAGTAAGTTGCTCCACCCTACAGTACAAAAATGCTTTATATTTGGCACTAAGAACATCAATGCTAAAATCACCTAATAAAATATTAAAATATACTAATTACCATGCCCATTCAAACATATGGAGAATAATGATTTTCGCCCATTCGCACATTGTCATAATATTGGAATAGCACTAAATTTCATAAAAGTTGTATCTTTGTTTCCTGCAAATCATTAGAAATCTTCAGTTGAACAGGAATGAAATACATATATAAAACATGTTGAAGCCAACTACGGTGAATGAGCGGTAGATTGCACCGTCTTACAGTCGGAGGTTGCTGGTTGTTTAAATCCCGCTGAAAAAGATTTATGGCGTCCAGAGGGAAGAGTGAAATGATGTGCTTTCGGGCGAAGAGGAGTAATTTACTCGTCTTGCCTAAATTTAAGAAACAAAATTCATTAAAAAGATTATGTAGAAGCGAAAAAGTTCCAGGATTCTAAAATAGTAATCTCAACTTGTGGATAATTAAAGTAAAATTCAAACGTCGCTCCAATTTCACCGTTTGAATTTCGCGCTACAAATCAGAAGTGAGATGCCATCTATTTTGGTAAATGGAACTAGTGAACTAGGAGGGTGGAAGTGGGAGGTCGTCCATTTTGGCATTGCCTGTGCTGTTGTAAGCGTCGCTGACGCCATAAATTGGCTCTCAGTTTCATCCATGGTGCACGTATCTAATGGAAGTGAACGCGTGCAGATTGCTGATGGGGATGGACAATGGTTAGCTGAAAATGGTTATTCTACTTCGAAGAAACGTGCTCCATTATACCATAACATACAAACGTCGTCGAAGTACAAGCCATAGGACCTGGACCATAAAGGTAGTAACACACTTTTCTAATTTTTATTAATTCTTTTGAATCATAATTTGAGTTTTAAGTTGGATTCAGTTCTTTCCAAACTAAACAAGTATAGTTTTTGTTTAAAGTTTGGCTCGACCATGAATTGGCTTGATTACGTTCTATTGCGTTTGTGGCTTAGAGCTCAAGATTCAAATGCCAATGTATAGATCAAATCGTCTATAGATTTATCCAGCAATTTCAAGTTCTAAATTATAATTTGAATTTAACTAATATTCAGCTTTTTTTAATTTTCTATTTTCGTTTGGTTGAAATTAGCCATTTTGATTTGTCTAACAATTGATTACCCTGTTGCTAAGGAAAAATAAATCAAGGTGCGGCGGATAAGAATAAGATTTGCTTAATTTTGTTAATTGGAATAAGTTGGCTATGGAAAAACAGTGTAAATCTCTTAAGCAACCAAAATGCACAATTTAGTTTGTATTTTTTTGCAGTTGTGTTCGGATCTCAACCAAGCAGTCGTCCACGGAAGATGATTTCCAGGGAGTTGATGATCGCTGAAGTCTTCAGAAAGGGTAAGTTTTTCTTTGCTAAATTACTTGCTCTTGGGGTTGGCTCCAAATACGCTATGAATTTGTTTCATTAGGTTAACATACTGCCGTATAGCAGAATTGATATCGCTTCAATTAATTTTGGAGTCTGGCGTAGTAGTAAGATTGATATTTTCTCTCTCCACTTGACATTTTCCAATTACCATACGCTTATTTTTTGTCTCTGGATCTTTCTTATATGTGTACTGCTTTTGACTTGACTATCTTTGCTTTTAGTTCCGACAAGTATAAGTTCAGTAATAATCTTTTTATACCCCCACTCTTTTTGCTACTGTTTTAGTAGCATCTTCGAAGCCAATATAATTGGCACATTTCATGAAAATTCGGATTAACGCTCCAAATAATCAGAATCCGAAGAATACTCGAAGTCACTATCACTACACCTTTTCCAATTGTATTTCAGAAAACCTTAGTAGTATTTCAGAAATCATCAATTGTATTTCAGATTAGTCAATTGTATTTCAGAACCTAGCAATTGTATTTCAGATTAGTCAGTTGTATTTCAGAATGTAGCAATTGTATTTCAGATTAGTCAATTGTATTTCGGAAAACATCATTTGTATTTCAGAAAGCATCAATTGTATTTCAGAAAACATCAATTGTATTTCAGAAAGCATACACTCGTAAAAGTGATTATTAAAAAACGAATTAGAGTAGGCGCTAACTGGAAATTTCGATCGTCAACTGTCAAAGATAATTCAAATTTCAAAGTTGAATTTATATTTATTGTTGCTGCAATGGAGCTTCAAGATAAATGTGCCATATGTCGTATATCCATGTTGCGAAAACCAGTGGTGCGACTACAACACTGCAGACATCTTTTGCATGAAAAGTGTGCAAAAACATTACAAGAAGTAGAAGAGGTCGATGCTGAAGATGAAGTTAGAAATTGCCCCATATGCAGAGAACCAATAATTAATTGGGTGACAATTGAAAGAAAATACTACCAAAAATACTATAATCGAGATCGTGAAATGATAATTGGATGTGCAAATAGGGGAGAAGACTGGATTGCTTTGAGTATTCAATTAAATGTAGCATATAAGACCGCCTATCATTGGGTTCGGTCCGGTAACGTGAAGCCGTTATTAAAAGGAGGGAAAAAACCAAAAATTCTCACTAGAGAACAAATTGAAGTAGTTATAGAGTGGATAGAAGAAGACTGTACTCTTACTCTAATTCAAATAAAAAATAAAATTTTGCAGCATTTCCAGCAAGTAGTTTCTGCTTCCACTGTAAGTAATTACCTGGAGCAAAAGTTATTTACAGTCAAACAAGTTCATAATGAGCCCATCACTATGAACTCTATCGAAAACAAAAATAGACGAGCTGCATATGTGCAGACCCTGAATCGACTTATAGAGGAAGGAAAGCAGATTGTGTGGATGGACGAAACAAATTTTAATTTGTTTTGTAGGCGAACACGTGGCCGAGCTCGTACCGGAAGTAGGGCAGTTCAGCATCTCCCTGCAGCACGAGGCCCGAATATTCACCTTATTGGGGCAATTTCTGCAGCAGGAATTATAGCCATGGATCGCCGAAGAGGATCATTCACTGCGCAGTTAGCAAGTGAATGGGTTAGATCATTACTGCAACGGTGGCAAGACACGGGCAACCAGTTGGTTGACTTAGTTCTTGTTGTTGATAATGCGCCTTGTCATTCTAATTTGGAAAACGTCTTAAATGGTACACCAGCTACTCTTTTACGGTTAGCTCCATACTCTCCGATGTTAAATCCAATTGAGAATATATGATCAAAAATTAAGGCGTTTGTAAAAACAAAACTTCGAGTTCCTAACGTTGTGGGTCCTGGCGTTATAGAGCAAAGGCTGGTTTACTTGGAAAATAAAATTGAAGAAGCCAAGAACACAGTCACAAATGGTGATTGTGCTCGGTCGGCGCAACATAGTACGATCCACCATGGTGCAGCTTTAGGTTTAGAAGACATGCATGTTGGGCGTTAAAAATGATATTTTTATTAGTTTTTTTCTTGTTAATTAATTTATTTATTATGAATTAAAATTGATTTTTCATTGGTTATTGGTTTGTTTTCCTTATAATCATTGGTTATATTGCAAATGTAAATATAATAAAAATACAATTACAATGTTCTGAAATACAATTGTTATTTTCTGAAATACAATTGATATTTTCTGAAATACAATTGACTAATCTGAAATACAATTGATGATTTCTGAAATACAATTGACTAATCTGAAATACAATTGATGATTTCTGAAATACAATTGACTAATCTGAAATACAATTGATGATTTCTGAAATACGATTGACTAATCTGAACTACTATTGAGGTTTTCTGAAATACAATTTGAAAAGGTGTAGATGTATTTTTTTTATAAATTACATAAATATACTATCCTCGTTCTCTTCGGGTCTTTTCCGTTTCTTTGTCTGGATTTTCGGCTGGATTCTCCGCAATAGCCCAAATCAGAACTTAACCTGCAAGTCTCTGGGAATCTCTTTGTTATCGTTTTGTTTCAAATTTGACTTGTGTTTGGGAGTAATAACTTGTACTTCTTGATTGTTGTTTTTCTTTTTTCTAAAACATAAATAACTTTTTGTACATTTTTGTGCTCTAATTCTCGATAAATTATTCCGAAATGGAATGTAAATAATCTAGGGCGGTGACAAATTCGGCCAAGTAGAACTGAGCATTTTTTGCAGCAAACCGGGCCTTCGGGGGTAGGAACATTCGCCCACCTGGCGGAAAATCGAAAAATAAATACAACTTTATTACAGTATCACATAGATTTACTATTAATTAATATTTTGCTGTCATATTTTGTGATGCTAGCATAACATCAACTCTTAGTTGATCAAGTATTTTATTCTGGTTGCGATTCTGCGTCTAAGCCTCTTGGCTATACAAGTTGGCGTTTTTCACTTTTATTTTTGTCTTTTATTTGCTTATTTTATTTACGAATTATACTGAATAACTCTCTATGAATGAAAACTACCATAGAATCTCATTTTCAGCGAATCTAAAATGTAGCTGACTTGAAATTTGTATGTCGTGGCTTCTGAATGATTGAGCGCTCAAAATCTGTATAATTCTTTGATTCCTTCATTAAAGAAATCGTATTATTTTCACCTTCGGTGAAATCAGCATTTAAAGAGGCGGATTTAGTCCCACCAATATTTTAAGATGAATGAATTTCCTCTTGTCTGTTCTTTATATTTCAAAACATTACAAAATATATCACTACATTACAAAAATATTACATAAAATTGCATTTTATTACATGGTATCACAAAGTATTACAAGAATTTCAATTGGTTGGTCCACAAATCACATAAATGGGTTTCCCCTAATTTCTAGAAATATTTCATTCATTTAATATTAATATTTTGTGATGTTAACAAAACATCAACTTCTTGCTTGATTTAATTGCTTTCTTTGCGAATAATTTGTTTTTATTGCGCGCTTCTTTTGTGATTTTGCAAAAAATAATTTGTGAAAATGTAATTAAAGTACTTAAATAATTTTGACTTAAAGTGTATCCTTTCAAGTACTTGTTTTAAAATTTAAATTCAGCTTAGAGACAGCTATAATTTCAATAAACTTGACGCTTATCTTTGCATTTCTTGCAAGCGATGAAAACGTTTCTAAAGTTTTTGAATCATTCGTTTCGCTTAACAATATCATTATCATTTTGGTATTGTAGATATCTACCACTTAAACTTTAACTATCTCAAATTGTTCATCAAATGCAAACAACTGAAAAACTTTTTTAGTAACTTCAGGGTTTATTGAAGAAATTATTATTTTACTAATTTCGAAATTGTTCACAAGCTCTTTATGGCAAGACACTTTTGTTTACAGTGAATTTCGTCGATATCGCTAATATTTAACTGATTGTATTGAAGATCACGAAACTTCTGACAAGTATTTGCGTACTTTCCTTCAGAATTCAAAATAATAATTAGAAATCAAAATTACAAAACAAGATTACATTATAGAATTAGAATATTGCAACCACAAAGTTATGGTAATACCAAGTTATCGTATTGGATGCAAATGTGATGCCCAAAATGCCAAATTGTAGCCAATTCGGCTAAATAGAACTGAACAATTTTTTTTTTCATTCAAAATGTTTTAACTTTTTTATTCATTTTTTCATGGATGTTGCCAATATTTAACTCATTAGATTGAAGATTTTCAAACTACTGACAAGTATTTGCGCAATTTCTTTCAGACAAAGAATCGATTTAAAGAAATGTGTGTGTAGATTTTCTTCGATTTTCGCCGGATGATCAAATTTTCATTTACCAAAAATGATAAGTGAACGAAACAGTCAGTCAGTTAAAATTCTGGCGTAAAACGGTAGTAGTTGCCTCCGTTTGACATTTTCCAATTGCTGAATCGTTCTCTCTTTTGCTCGCCTCACTATGTGCCGTAAATCCACTGGTTTTTTCTACTCTTCTTTTCGATTTCTCAAGTTTATTTTTGAGGCATTATAATAGATGCATTTCTATAGCCGAGATTCAAACAGGTAATTCTCGATGTTTTTATATTTTTTCTTCGATTGAATTCGCCACTGAATATCATAATTATAAATAATTAATGTATTTGTAAAGATTACCGTTTACACGACACGTTCAAAATGGTGCATCTGAATAGAATTGACAGAAATTCGAGGAAGTAATCATTTTTATATCCTTTCGCCTTCTGCTTCTGGTAGCCGGATAAATGTTGAGATCTAAGGCTACGAATAATACTCGCAGTCACTGTGACAAGGTGCATTTTTCATAGAAACTGCCCTGTTCCTTGGTGCATGACAGTAAATATTACATGTATTTCAAGATATTATATATTGTTACAAAATTTTACATAAATATGGTTTAAGAAACATCTAAAATAAATTTAAAAAAAATATATTTGAACTTATGATGAACTTTTTATCATGATCCTGGTTTTCAGGCTATTTTTGGTTCTGGCCTGGATTTTTGTCCGGATTCTCGAGAATAGCCCAAATCAGAACTTGACTTGAAAGTCTCTCGGAATCTCTTTCATATACTTCTCTTCCATTTTTGAATTGTTTTTGGTAGTAATCATTTGTACTTCTTGATTGTTATTTTCTACTTTCTGAAACATAACTTTTTTCACTTAGCGATAGTGTTTGCTAGCGAATTCGGCCAAGTAGAACTGAGCATTTTTTTCAGCAATCCAGACTTGCGAGGCTATGTCACCGCCGCTTGCGAAATTGAGAAATAAATACTTTCTAGGAGCATATAAATCTCGCTCCAGTTTCATAGCCTCTCAATCTTTTACTCCGAGTCTAAGTAGCTCAATGTTTGCTATCAATACGTTTCGTCGTGGGAGACCGATAAGCACTAGGAATAGATCTCCCATATTTTATACTTAATATAAAATGTTACATTATATTTCAAAATATTACAAAATATATCATTACATTACAAAATATTACATAAAATTACAAATTATTACATGGTATCACAAAGTATTACACGCATTTCAATTGGTTGACCCACATATCACATAAATGGGTTTCCCCTAATTTCTAGAAATATTTCATACATTTAATATTAATATTTTGTGATGTTAACCAAACATCGACTGCTATTTTGATTTTTTTTGCGACTTTGCATCACCAAATGCAAACAATTGAAAAACTCTTTTAGTAACTTCATGGTTTAATGGAGAAATTTGTTTACTAATTTCGAAATCGTTCAGAAGCTCTTCATGGCAAGACACTTTTGAGCGCAATGTATCTCGTCTATATCAATGCAAAATTGTAGCCAATTCGAACTGAATGGCTAAATAGAACTGAACAACTTTTTTATTCGAAATTACTTCTTTGTACGAAAATAGATCACCATCGCGTAGAACATAGTCTAGTTTGACAATATATGGGTGTCGACTGGTGCATAGAAATTAAAAAAAAAAATATATATAAAATAATAAAATATAATAAAAAATATAAATAAAGCATAAATACATTCATATAAAAAAATATATCAAATATAAGTCAGTTGTCAATGCATAGTACTAAATTCCATTTTCATGGATATTTGATGGTGGTACCGTTGCCAACATAGTGCTTCAAAATTGACTAAACTTCTTTAAAATTCTGTCAAAGATTTTTATGTCCAAAATATCAATTTTAATTTTAAAATTTTAAAAAAAATTAGTTCATGAATATTGAATACTACAAATTTATTAATAATATCTGAAAATCAAGGGTTAACCTTAAAACCCTAGGAATAACCTTATTACCTAGTAATATTAAACAGCATCACAAGCTGAGGTCACGGGTTCGAAAAACTTGTCTGGGTCTTTCCCGGTAATAAAATAGACCAAAAGCTATTGTGATTACGCCCTAATGCGGCAATAAAAAAATTAAAAAAATATCATACTCATAATCATATCATACCATTCATAAAAAATCATTATCATGTTTCATATTTAAAAAGAAAATCATAAAAAAATCTTATTCTTCAGATAGAATCTGGATCAAAATTATTTTTCAAAAAAAATATGCCATATAACAAAAAAAAATACAAAAAAAAATCATTCTGCACTCCTAAACTTTTTAATCCAAACACATGGAAATAGACACAAATAATGGATTGTTTTTGTGGCAATACAAACAACTTATAAATTAAAGAAGAGATAAACATATTGAAACATTGATGGTATTGGCGGTTGATTTGAAGAAGTTGGAAAAAAATTAATGATGTTAATTTGAATTTTGATTGGTGCTGCGGGGGATGTAATAGCAGCCGAACTGAGTAAGTTGCTCCACCCTGCACTACAAGAGAGCTTTATATTTGGCCCTAAAAACATCAATAATAAAATGATCCAATAAAGTACCAAATATACCAATTGCCATGCCCATGCACACATATAGACAATGATGATGACTTTCACCCACACAATGCCCAAATTGGAATAGTCCTGGATTTCATACAAGTTTTGCCATTATTTCCTGCAAATCATTAGAAATCTTCAGTTGACCAGAAATGAAATAAAATATATAAAACATGTAAAAGCCGACTACGGTGAATGAGCGGTAGATAGCACCGTCCTGCAGTCGGAGGTTGCGAGTACAAATCCCGCTGAAGAAAATTTATGGCGTCCAGTGAGGAAAGTTACATGTTGTGCTTTCGGGCGAAGAGGAGTAATTTATTCGCCTTGTCCCCATCAAAAGAGCAAAATTTATTTAAAATAAAAAATTATGAAGAAACGAAAAAGTTCCTTCCAGGATCCTAACAAGCAATACTAATTTGTCAAGAATTCAGCGAGTAAACAAAAAATATACAGTCTGATATTAAAATCTCTTTGAATCAAACTAATATTGGTTTGAAAAAATCCACTTTTGAATTAAATCGCTGCAACGAGTGGTGGCTACCCCTATTGGAAGGAAATTTCAACGAGCTTCGAAAGTTTTACTTAGGTATAATTTTCTACTTTGGGAGCAAAGGCAATATTTAATTTAATTTTGTTTGATTACTATAGGCAATCATAAAGAATGTTACTACATCTTTGAACCCCTGAGAAGTCTTCCAGAAATTATTTGCATCCTTACCAAAGATTTCATGAAAATTAGAGTGATAGACTACTAGGAATATTGAAGCTAATTGATGCTGTTACATATTCTCCCATGACAACAATCGAATGGGTGATTTCCGCCAAAGATGATTCTATTATTGGATTTTTCCTGTATGAAAATTGATCCAATTCTACGTTAGAAACTTCCCATTTTTGGTATCTACCAGAAATGCAATGGATGATCTATTCAAAGAAATGGTACCTAAATACTGGAGATGTTAGTAAAGTGTAAGTTTTGGTTTTTTTTTAGGATGCCAAAAAATAAGTTTTATTTTCTAATTTTTTAGTATCTTGCTATGACAATATGCTCTGCTTATTTGGTCGCCTGGTCACTTCTCCCAAACAACTCCTGCTTGCTGAACTACAAAAAGCTAAGCTTCCACTCGACCAAGGGAGTAGAGGCTTAGCGGATTAGAGATGGACCATTGAAGCATTGTTAATATTTATTGTCTGGTCCGAATTTTTGTACAAGTTTCAAACTGTAATTGTAATTAATTGGCAATTTAAAATATAATATCCCGTATAAAAACGTTATTTTGTATTTTTTTGAAAAAACAGCGAAGAGCAAATTTGTAGAGAAACTAATTTACTACAAATTCCTAGAAGTGATTTTTTTTTCAATTTTTTTTTTTTTTAAAGGTACACCAATCAAATGAATAAGACCCCAATTTTTTTGCTAATTACCTGAAAATTAACTTCATGTAGAAGCGAACAACTTCCAGGATTCTATAAGTAATATCAACTTGTGGATAATTCAACGAGTAAAAGTAAAGTATATAGTAAAATTCAAACGTCGCGCCAATTTCACCGTTTTAATTTCGCGCTACAAACCAGACGTGAGATGCCATCTATTTTGGCAAATGAAACTAGTGAATGAGGAGGGTGGAAGTGGGAGGTCGTCCATTTTGGCATTGCCTGTGCTGTTGTAAGCGTCGCTGACGCCATAAATTGGCTCTCAGTTTCATCCATGGTGAACGCATCCTAATGAAAGTGAACGCGTGCAGCTTGCTGATGGTGGTTGACAATGGTTAGTTGAAAATGGATATTCTACTTCAAAGAAACGTGTTCCATGATACGATAACCTACAAACATCGTCGAAGTACGAGTCATAGGACCTGGACCAAACAGGTAGTAACACACTTTTCTAATTTTCATTAATTCTTTTGAATCATAATTTGAGTTTTAAGTTGGATTCAGTTCTTTCCAAACTAAACAAGTATAGTTTTTGTCTAAACTTTTGCTCGACCATGAATTGACTTGATTACGTTCTATTGAATTTGTGGCGGTGAGCTCAAGATTCAAATGCCAATCTACAATTCAACATCGTCTGTAGATTTATACGACAATTTTAAATTCTGAATTACAATTTGAATTCAAGTATAATTCAGTATTATTTTGCTTTTTGAATTTCTATTTCCGTTTGGTTGAAATTAGCCATTTTGATTTGTCTAACAATGGATTAGCCCCGTTGCTAAGAAAAAAAATCAAGGTGGCGGATATGTATAAGATTTGTTGCTTTTGTTAATTTGAACAAGTTGGCTATGGAAAAACAGTGTGAATCTCCTAAACAACCAAAATGCACAATTTAGTTTGTATTTTTTTGCAGTCGTGTTTGGATCTCAACCAAGCAGTCGCCCATGGAAGATGATTTCCAGGAAGACGCTGATCGCTGAAGTCTTCAGAAAGGGTAACTTTTTCTTTGCTAAATTACTTGCTCTTGGGGTTGGCTCCAAATGCGCTATGAATTTGTTTCATTAGGTTAAAATACTGCCGTATAGCAGAATTGATATCGCTTCAATTTATTTTGGAGTCTGGCGTAGTAGTAAGATTGATATTTTTTCTTTCCACTTGAAATTTTCCAATAACCATACGTTCATTTTTTGTCTCTGGATCTTTCTTATATGTGGATTGCTTTGGACTTTACTATCTTTGCTTTTAGTTCCGACAAGTCTAAGTTCAGTAATAATCCTTTTATACCCCCACTCTTTTTGCTACTGTTTTTAGTAGCATCTTCTAAGCCAATATAATTGACAAATTTTATAAAAATTCGGATTAAAGCTCCAAATAATCAGAATCCGAAGAATACTCGAAGTCACTATCATCAGATAATTTTTTTTTTATGAAAATGCTTCGGTCTTTGGAGCACGACAGTAAATTCTACATGTATTTCAAGACATCATAACTTATTACAAAATTTTATATAAATATACTATCCTCGTCCTCTTCGGGTCTTTTCCGTTTCTTTGTCTGGATTTTCGGCTGGATTCTCTACAATAGCCCAAATCAGAACTTAACTTGCAAGTCTTTCTGAATCTGTTTGTTATCGTTTTGTTTCAAATTTGACTTGTGTTTGGGAGTAATAACTTGTACTTCTTGATTGTTGTTTTTCTACATTCTAAAACATAAATAACTTGTACATGTATATTTTTGTGCTCTAATTCTCGATAAATTGTTCCGAAATGGAATGTAAATAGTCTAGCGCGGTGACAAACTCGGCCAAGTAGAACTGAGCATTTTTTGCCGCAAACCAGACCTTCGGGGGTAGGAACATTCGCCCACCTGGCGGAAAATCGAAAAATAAATACAACTTTATTACAATATCACATATATTTACTATTAATTAATATTTTGCTGTCATATTTTGTGATGCTAACATAACATCAACTCTTAGTTGATCAAGAATTTATTCTGGTTGTGATTCTCTGCGTCTAGGCCTCTTGGCTAAAGTTGGCGTTTTTCACTTTTATTTTTGTCTTTTATTTGCTTATTTTATTTATGAATTATACTGAGTAACTCCCTATGAATGAAAACTACCATGGAATCTCATTTTCAGCGAATCTAAAATGTAGCTGACTTGAAATTTGTATGTCGTGGCTTTTGAATGATTGAGCGCTCAAAAACTGTACCTATAATTCTTTGATTCCTTCATTAAATAAATCGTATTATTTTCACCTTCGGTGAAATCAGAGTTAAAGAGGCGGATTTAGTCCCACCAAAATTTTAAGATGAATGAATTTCCTCTTGTCTGTTCTTTATATTTCAAAACATTACAAAATATATCACTACATTACAAAAATATTACATAAAATTGCAATTTATTACATGGTATCACAAAGTATTACAAGCATTTCAAAATATTTTAGTGTTGTTATTGGTTGGCCCACATATCACATAAATGGGTTTCCCCTAATTTATAGAAATATTTCATTCATTTAATATTAATATTTTGTGATGTTAACAAAACATCAACTTTAATAATAATATTAACTGATAATGCTAATAATCGGAGAGTCATGAAATGATTCTGACTCTACTATTCTAGACGAAGAAAGTGTTCATGAAACTTATAAGCAATATAACCCCATATTTTCTAAACAAATAAGTTTTAGTATTATTAAGGAAACTTATGATCATCTAACATTCTTCAAGCACAAAAACATTTTTTTGTTAGTAACGCAGTAGTTTTTGAACTTTTCAACATTTAACGTAATAAGCACTGTGAATAAGCCGCTTGATTCGGAAATGCTAAAATTTAAAATAAAGCAAAGTACAAAGTACGCATCGTGGAAATTTTGTATTTTTAATTATCTAAATAAAGAAAACAATCGAAATCTGAAAGCCCTTGAAATTTTTGCTTTGTTTTATGAATTTTAAAATAAATTGTATTCTAATGAATAATATTATTTTGATATAATGAATCATTTGAGAATTACTAATATGCTAAGTTTTATTTTCGGTAATCGAGATATTTCTAAAAACACCTGAGGATCATGAAAAAGAATTGATTTTTGCAACTTACCATAAAAATAAAGAATCTCTTCATAAGGGTATTAACAAAAGTTATTTAAAAATTAGGAAAGATTACTATTGGCCTAACACGATAAAAAAAAACTTTATCAAGAAATGCAAAAGTGGCAACCACGGCAACTATTACCAAAAAACCTTTCAAAAAAATTAATATTAATCTATTAATATAAAGTTAGAAAATAAACAAACTATTCTCACAATGAATAATGAGTTTTCCAAATTCACGCAAGCATATCCTTTTTCGGATAAGAAAGCATATTCTATTCCAACCAAACTAATGCAGTTTTTCCAGCGGAGTGATATACTCCGAATCGAATCCATTCTGATAAAGATGTTGAATTTACAAATAAACCCGTAAAGGAATTATGCCAAATATACTGAATTAAATTAACTACAATTTCCGCAGTGCATCCTCAATCGAACAATAATCTCAAAAGACTTTATAATATTCTATCAAATTCTCTCTTGGTTAAAGCTGTCAAACCTCTCATTTCAACATTCGATAACAAGGAAATGATTCTAATTAATTTAAAATAAATGATTAACAAAGTCAATGCAAATAATTTCGTGAAGAAAATCTTTAATCTTTAATTCATCTCAGTTAAATCTGTTAGACACTTTAACAAAATGATGATTGGTAAAGTTGAAAAAATAATTTTTTTATATCGAAACTAAAAGGGTAAAAGAGGAATCGTTAACGGAGTAGGGACCATTTGGAAGGAAATAACTTGTACCCTTGATGCTTCTGATGGAGAATATTATAATGAGTGTATCAAAAGATATAACACGATAACAAAATGTTACAAATATTACTGGAGGAACAAACTCAAGTTACTACTTCAACTATAAAAAGCTTCAAAACCACTATTCAAAAATTGAAGGTTAATTAGAAAACATTTACTAAAAATTTGACCATCATTCAAAAATCAATTAATCAGTTAATATTATTATTAAAGTTGATGTTTGTAATGCTCAAAGTATCGATGACATTTTTGATTTACTTCAGTTGATTCTTGCCAAAAACAAGCTTCTGAAAAAGAAAGTTGAATGGCTGGGTTGAAAACAAGCTGTTAAAAACCGATATTGGATTCATTCATAAGAATCTCTGTGAACCATCAACATCTGCTGACTCTAAATCCTACGCTTCTACCACGAAAAAGAGCGATTTGCTTAAAACAGTTAATCCAGCTGAATCTTCTGCCAATGTCCAATGTTAAAAATATTAGCAGTGGTGTCCTGCTCATCTGCTGTAAATCGAACGGCGACTCATCTGCGTTACAAAAGTTGGTGACTGATAAACTATCATTGAAGTATACCGTCAAAGAAGCCACCGCTCTGAATCCTAGTGTTGGAATTGTTGGAATCATCGAAGAACTTCATAAAGAAACTTTCTTAAGTATCTTAAAGTACAAAATTCTTAAAGTACAAAATTCTGGTATGTTTACTCTAGATAGTACCTGTTCAACTTGATACTGTGTCTTTCACTAGGATCACATCAGTTGGTAAGGTATTTGTGAGATTTGATCATTATACTTATACTATATGTAACAAGATGCGCCCACCTATAAAGCAAATTTCGATATCTTATGCGCATAGCGTCATACGTTGACAAATAGAGCGCAAAATACAAACAAAATGCCTGGCAATATGCTAAGAGAAGAATCAAAATTATCATGAATCGAAATATCTAATCTACGTACATTTATATTCAAATAATCTGCCACAATAAAACTAGTAGTTCTCTACTAGAGTAATCTATCTATAGTAGAATTAATTTGGAGATATTCGTGTTATAGGTTAGATATAAAAAAAACTACCCAACAGTAAATAGTTATTTATACAACAAGTAGCAAAATGTAATATATTGTAGTATATACAAGTAGCAAAATGTAATGTATTGTCCAACTCGGCTGACGCCTCGTTGGACAAATTTA
The DNA here is from genome assembly GCA_963556235.1 of Cryptophagus acutangulus. Classification (NCBI taxonomy): domain Eukaryota; kingdom Metazoa; phylum Arthropoda; class Insecta; order Coleoptera; family Cryptophagidae; genus Cryptophagus; species Cryptophagus acutangulus. Next base: position 3,566,319 of record OY744561.1, read on the forward strand.
CGACTCGTGAAAAAATAACTAATTTTGCTCGTGTTGTATACACTATTTTTTGCAATTTTTAATTAAAATAATAAATATTAGATATTAGTTAATAATCAGATGACAATCGGTTGCTTGATTCAAGCTTAATTTGTTATTAATTGAAGCAAGCATTGATAAAACAGTTGAAATCGCCCCTAGGAACGAAAAATCAAACAGTTTCCTTCAAATAATTCAAATTGAATAGAAGTGTTTGCTAACTCAAATTTAATGGAAGTGTGGCTTATATGTTCCAGTTTAGTTAAATAATCTTACTAATTGTGTAATTAATTTTATTAATAAATAAAACAATGTTTTTTTATAACATTTTGCCACGTTTTGAGCAATTTTTAAAATAATGAAAAAAAGTAGAAAAAGAGTGAAAAAAACTATTTTTTCACGCTTTTTTTAGAACAATAAAAAAAAGAAGGCCGTTTCAACATCAAAAATGGCAACTAAAAAGATGTCATTTTGATCGAAAATTGCAAAAATTAGATTTTTATTATTTTTTCAATAATAAAAATGATATGTGTACATAACCAATAATTTTAATCGTTTTCTTTTTTTTTTAGATTGATCTCTAAATATTATTTGTCTAATAGTTTCTAATAGTTATAAACAACAATTAAATAAAGTTTTTTTAGAAAAAGTTCACTGTTTAATCAAAATCAAAACATTGATATTGATTATTTATTTCATGTGTGTTTACTGCAAGATGAGGTATGCGTTAGCTGGAATATCAGCGACTATTTTAATAGGTAGCAATATCCGATCACGTGACATTTTTAAATTTGAAGTAGGCGACGCGAATTTAATTTTGACAGTTTTACATGTTATAATTTTACTGCAAAAGCAATTGAGAAGCGATCAAAATTTTCATTCAATAAATAATCTTTCTAAATACCACTCGACCTTTACAATATCGGCTATTTTTTTTATAATTTATCTCAAATCTTTTTTTATCATTTTTTTATCATTTTTAAATAATTTAACTCGAACTTATCAAACATTAATAATCAAAGATTAAAGCCCTCGAGCTAAAGCTCGAAGGCTTGATAAGTTCTCGTTTAAATTATTAAAATGCAAGCTTTCTTGATAAATTAATGAAAAAAGAAATAGCCGGCTATTGTAAAGGTCTTGTGGTATTACTGTTGTAATGGCTTTTATAATCAGGATGACTTAAAAAAACAATGGATTTAGTTTAAACGTATTTATATACACTCTTCTGTCTAACAGCCACACACACAGTGTTCCTTGACGCGGCTCTTCCAAGTTATACAAGGTTCGGCAACCACCAATACATATATATGGCGCCAAATTCAAAACATAATCAAAGCTTACAACTCGGCCTTCCTGACCTTAGATCGTCTCGATCTAACAAAACTATCCCCACATAAATATTGCATAATACAGACATCAAGACATAATATAAGTGTCATAAAACATATAGGATGCTCCTACTTTATAACCTAAATGAACATAACTCATAATACAACGTAACTGATCAAATAGCTAAAGCTAACATAATTATTCATAATACATAATTTTTAACATAAAATATTCATTCTAACATAATCCTAAAGCACAACTAACTTTTCATAACAGATTCACCGAACTCGGCTTAGACTTCAATTTTCAATCCACGGTCGAATTTGTGACGCTTCAAGAATACCTTCATAGGGAATCTGAGTCACCTGAAATCCCTCAACATCTTTAATTAAATACCGGTCATTCGGTAATACCTTTGAAATGACATAAGGCCCTTTAAACAGCGGCAAAAGTTTCTTATTAATTCCCGGGGTTACATCTATATTTGTAATCATAACGTGCTGATCAACCTCATACCTTCGTGGTGTTTTATGAGCCCTGTCAAAATAATTCTTATTATAGCCTTGTACCCTTTTAATCAATTTACCCGCTTCTTCACGCATCGAAACAAAATCTTTTACTTCTCCTACATTAACCTGCGAAACATAATTCTTTAATAAGTCAGCGTCTTTACGTCTTTGAGTTATTCCAAAAAACAGTTTACTCGGAGCTTCATTAGTCGTAGCATTTACCGTATTATTTAAAGCATATTCAACTTCTTCAATTGATTTATTCCACTCATCTATACTTTTGGCTAACTTTGACAACATTTGTGTAATTGTACGATTTACCCGCTCAACCTGTCCGTTAGCTCTTGGTGTTCGAACCGCCACCTTAATATGCTGAAAACTATTTTCGTTTACAAAATCAGAAAACATACCGGAAGTGAAAGCAGTGCCGCGATCTGAAACTATTCTTACCGGCCTACTATACCACACAAAATAATTCTTTAAATGTTTTATGACTTCTTTGGAATTAGTGGTCTTACATGGAAACAATCTGACAAACTTAGTAAACCCATCGACTACCACAAATAAATACTTATCCTTGTTCTTACACATGGCTAATGGTCCATAATGGTCAATGTGTAGAGTATCCCATGGCAACACTCCCTTAGGGATATTATGCAACTCCCCTTCCACCTTCCCAAAGTTTGGCTGATAGACAATACACTTCAAGCAATTTCCAATATATTCTTTAACAGATTCGCGCAACTGCGGAAACCAATATGATCGCGTAATATACTCCACTACTTTCTCAACGCCTACGTGCCCGAGATTTTCATGACTATTTCTGATGACATTATTTACCATACATAACGGAACACAAAAAAGCAGTTTAACCTTATTGACTTTTCGATAAACTAGCCCATTTCTTAACTCAAATAATTTTAGCTGTTCCACTAATAATTTCTCGCGTATTTTACTTATATACTCGTCAGTTTGTTGCTTAATGGCTAAAATTTGCTCAAAAGTATTCTCTTCGAGAATAAGAATATTCTGTGCCCTACTCAAAGCATCGACGTGCTGCATTTTAGTATTCGCTCTATGCTCAACTGAATAAAAGAAGTCTTCCAAAAACATTGCCCATCTCATAATTCGAGGTACTATATCTTTTTTCGCTAGAGTCATTGCTATACTATTACAATCAGTAACAATTTTGAAAGATCTTCTAAACAGATAGGTCCGAAATCTTTTCAAAGCGTAAACTATCGCCAAACACTCAAGCTCATAACTATGATATTTCATTTCAGCTAATGTTGTTCGTTTACTAAAATAAAAAATCGGATGAAACTTCCCGTCAACTTGCTTCTGCATTAAAATTGCCCCATAACCTAATTGACAAGCATCACAATGCAACTCAGTTTCAGCACTTGGAGAAAACAAACATAAAATTGGCTCTTCGGCAAGCTTACCTTTAAGCGTATTAAACGAATCCAAACATACGTTATCAAAATTAAAAGGATTGTCTACTTTCGTTAATTGATATAACGGATGTGCTATAATCGAAAAGTTCTTAACGAATTTGCGAAAATACGATGTTAAACCAAGGAAAGATTTTACTTCTTTAGCATTTCTTGGCACTGGATAGTCAACTACCGCACTAACATTCGTCTTATTTGGCTTGATACCTTTATTATCAACTGCATACCCCAAATACTCTATTTCGGTCATCACAAAGCTACATTTCGGTACATTTAACTCTAATTGGTTATCAACCATTAACCTCAAAACTTCCTTAAGAATATCTACGTTTTCCCGAAAAGTTTCAGTGGCAATCAACAAGTCGTCAATGTACATTAATAAATGCTTAGAGTCTTTCAAATCCTTAAAAATTAAATCAAGATACCTGACAAAAGTACTAGGTGAATTGCAAAAGCCAAAAGGCATACGTATATATTCATATTGCCCGTTCACTGTAACAAAAGAAAGATACTTTCGCGATTCCGAATGAATACTAACGTGATGGAATGCATTTTTCAAATCTAATTTAGTGAAATAATTTTTTCCTCTTAGTAACTCAATCTGTTCCTCTATAATCGGTAATGGGTAATTGTCGCGTAACACAATTTTATTTAGCTCCCTAAAATCTACACACATTCGCCAACTAGTATCCTTTTTAGGAACCATAACTACCCTTGAACTATATTTTGAATTACTCGGTTGTATAATCTGCTTTTCCAACAATTCCCTAATAACCCCATCTATTTCTTGTTGCTCGTAAATTGACTGACGTCTCGGTCTACAATTAAAAGGTGTATGCTTAGGTTTCACGTTAATTTTTAGTTCAAATTTAATGTTAGGCTCCTGAGGTCGTACCGCATTTTCATAAAAATCTGTGAATACCTGAAAAACTTCCTTCTGACCTTCAATTCCCACTGAAGGATTCACATTTAGTTTTTGACCCAAATCACAACCTATATCTTCTATCAACAAAACCTCGTTCGTAATGAATTCGCTATGAATCGTTTCTACTTTTTCTTTAACAATAACTGTTTTACCAAAACAAAATTCTAACTGATCACTAGCAATAACATCTCTGCCTAAAATACATAAACAATTCATAGTGTCATCTGCAACTACAAAAAATTCAACAAAAATCTTCAAATTACTTTCCAAAATATTTACATGCACAGGAATTTTACCAATTACACTGAGTTTCGAACTATTAATACCATAAAACGAAATGTCATTAGAGATCGGAACAATCACTTCTGGCGAAACTAAACTACTCACAATTAAAGAGATAGGTGATCCCGTATCGATAAGCGCTTCCAACTCAAAATACTCACAACTGATTCCTAGCATATATGGCCTCGACATAAGTTTCGGCCCAACTTCCACCAAACTCACGTTTCCTGATGTAGATGTCGTGCTGTCCGCTGACCTTACTACAACTCCTTGCTGACTTTGTCTTCGATTGGCTGGACATCTCATAGCCAGGTGTCCTAACTGCCCACACACATAACAGCTTCCCCGCTCTCGCTTAGGTCTAGGACACGCCGCCGCCATATGTCCAACGTTATTGCAATTGAAACACTTCCTGACTTGACTTGTTTGCAAAACTGGCCTACTACTACTAGTACTAGGCTGTGAACTACTTGGCTGATAGCTCGCTCTCATCGGTGGTCCACACTCATCAATATTCAAGTTCTTCATTATTCGTAAAAGCTCGGCAACTGTTTGAAAGTCCCGCATGCGCGCCTGTGACTGTAACTCCCTGTTTCCAAATCCGTCAATCAAATATTCGACCATCTCGTACTCATCAACTCCGGCCCGATGGCCCAAAGCGACCTTATCGGTATAATACAACGTAAACTTCTCGTTTCTTTTCCATTTCCGGGCTTCAAAAATCCGCATTAACGCCACCTTATTTGGTCTCGAATAGAACATTCTCATCATCTCTTCCTTGAACATTTCCCATGACAATGACACATACAATGGCCTAGAGTGCAGCCACGTCTTAGCCTCACCCCCAATTCGACCAACTGCAATCAACTTAATAACGCTCTCGCTCACCGCATAAACACTCCTCACGGTATCCACTTGTCGTATCCACTCCTCCACACTATCTTCGTGACCGTTGAATTGCGGAATTAAGGCTGCCAATTCGCTATTCTTGATGACCGGTGTATTCGGACTATTCGGCTGATCTGGTCTTACTGGTCTTTGGTTCAGCTGAGCCGTCAGCGCCCCTCTGACCGCCGCCTGCACAATTTCTTCCAATCTCCATTCGTTTGCTGCGCCTGAAACTTGCCGCTGCTGTTCTTCACCGTCTCTGGTCTCAACTTCGTCATCCTCACTGTGCGTACTCATTTTCGCTTAATAAGTTTTCCCAAACCTCACTTTCCCAACACGCGGCTCTCACAAAATTGCTGAATCTTCACCAAAACACTAAATACAAGTCTATGAGCCTTTACTGGATTCTACATATCCCACTTCTGAAGTTGTAATGGCTTTTATAATCAGGATGACTTAAAAAAACAATGGATTTAGTTTAAACGTATTTATATACACTCTTCTGTCTAACAGCCACACACACAGTGTTCCTTGACGCGGCTCTTCCAAGTTATACAAGGTTCGGCAACCACCAATACATATATATGGCGCCAAATTCAAAACATAATCAAAGCTTACACTGTTGACAATTATTATAGTTGTCACTCGATGATGCAGTGGCGTGGGAGTGAGTTAGAGAATTTTATGCGCGTGAGCGTATCTTTGTTACTTCTAGTATCATGTATTGGGAAAATTTTGCTTCTACTACTTTTTTTGCGTTCCATAGTACATTTTTATGGACAGCGACCATAGTATAGACAGCGACCATAAGCTGGACAGCGACCAAGTCCAGGTTTCTTGTCGAAATAATACTTAGCGTTCTTTTAAGTTTCTCAGAGTAAAATTCAAAACATGATATGGATTGTCACTATAAAACGCATATAATGAGAGCTGAGATGCTCTAAAACAGCTGCAATAATTTATGAATGAAATTATCGAAAGCAAATTATGACATTTTATGAAAATTTATCATACCATATTATAAACTCGTGAAAAAATCACAAATTATGAGATAATAAAGAAAAAACTAAAAAACTAAAACAAGCGTCTAGTCCAGCTACATCTGGCTTAAATTTAAAATCGATATTTTTAAAAATGGAATTAATAATAATGTGTGGTGCCAGTCAAATTAAAACGCACTGTATAGATTAGACGTTTAAAATTAATAGTATTTTTAAAATAAAACCGTTATGTTTAATCCATATTTATTATAGTCAAAAATGAACGATGTGCATGATTTGACATGCATTTTCAACTAATTTTCTTCATTTTGGGTGGCAACGCATGTATTTACCGAGAATATAATTTTACCAGTTTGCACGGTTGTTTGTGCGACTGTTGAAATAGCACAACCCCTTACGGATGGCACCAAGGTAGTAATTAAATGAGCAGCTTTTGTTGCTTGTTTAGATATCTCCAATGGCCCTGTAGCCATCTGAACGGCACTCCTGGCTGTTTTTTGTAAGTGGCATGCTTGTGCTAAAAATCCATCGCCACAATCTTGGTTACCACCCTCTGATCTTAAATGTTTTATAGCAGCACGAGTATCTCTAATTTGAGTTATGGTTTGGTTTGCAATATCAACACCTTCTTGAACTTTATCTGTAACACAATGCGTTAAATTACCTCGCAATTCATACGCAACATTCTCTAGAGTTTTTGGTTTGCAAATTTCATGATCTTTTGCTATGTTGTTGGACTTTTCTTTGACATTCTGCACATCTGAATTAATTATCTTAGATGTTTCGGAAATTACACTATTACCAACTTCTTTTAGTTTATCTACACTTGAAGTGATGACATGTTCAGCACTATTAACTGCATCATTTATAACTTTAATATTTTCCACCCATGAAGCAGTAGTCTAAAAGGGCATAATTAGAAATATGTAAATTTAAAATAAAGTTATCTTACGTGGACTCCTATGGCCGCAATAACTACAAGTATTAATATCTTACTGGACATTGTAAATAGAATAATTTTATACCTTAAGATGTTTTCTTTTTATATATAAATTATGTCGTAAATTGTAACATATGCAATTTAATTAGTTCCATATAATAATAAAAAACAATAAAAATTTATGTTTTGAAAATTGCATATATTCATATTAGCACGTAAACTTAATAAATTTGAGATTCTTTTATAAAAATGCTATAACAATAATTAATAAAAACTGTCATAAAATAAACACTAAATTTGTATATTTTGTACAAATTAAGTGACACCAATGACGGGTTGAACGGGGAATGATTGAATAGTTTATTGAAAGTTTTAAGGGTTATAGTAATTTCTCATTTATAAAAAGTTTAAGGTTCAGACCGTGACCCTCTAACTAAATTTTTTAAGATTTAATTGTTATGTAGGATTTACATTTAATAATACACTTCTAGATTTTAAATAGACTGTTAATTTTCTTATTACCCCATTAAGTATTTTTTTTTTATTTCTGACTTACATTTTTATGTATAAAGGCGCTTATCAAATGTTCCAACAACTTAATTTAACATTTCTTAAAATATTTCAATTTTTTGAAATAAATATTATATTATATAAATATAACATTTTTTTACTAAAAATTTACATTTGAGTATATCTGCCGCAGCCATTTTGCAAACAGAACTGAACAGGTGATATTAACGGTATAGATAAAATGGATTTTTCCCACGATCACATACGAAAATCATAGTTTCCGTATGCAATATCCTTCGGCCGTGCCTTATTATAACGCACGAGTAAGCTGTGTGTTATAGATTTGGCACTTAGCCTCAATCATTTATTTCTTCTTCTTCTTCTACTGCGACCATTTATCCAGTGATTTTGTTAGAGATTTTAACCGAGTTAATGACAGATTAATAGTGCATTTATGCAAACAGAAACAAATCGTTTCTTTGATTGATCTATTTAACAATTAAAAATAAATAGTGTGTATGTTTAGTTGCATCTATTTGACTTTTCGTATAATGTAGAACTTCACTTTATTGGCTTGATTTTGTTATGACAGTTGACTGTTACATTTTTAACAACAAAATAACACATTTTGAACTTTTTATTAAATCTTGAATTTGCTTGACTATTCGTTAGATTATTGTCTGGTCGTGGGAAAAATAGCGTACATAACTCGCTGGAAAGTAACTTAACACACTCGTGTCAACTTCTCCACTCGTGTGTTAAGACTCACTTTTCGCGCTCGTTATGTAATATACTATTGTGGCATCAAAATAGCCATTTCATTTTATCGCACAGATTTGTTTCGAATTTGGTTTCTATAATTGAAATGTAAAAAACAAATAATTCGATTAAATGCATGCTAGAAACATCTGAAAATTTAAATAAACAATTTTAACATTTGACACGAGGGAAGTACCATGGTAACTAACATTTATTACTTGAAAAAGTACATATTTTCAGTTTATTCCAGTAAACCCGTGATGTGAATATAATATGGTGTGCTGTCGAGCTATCCAAATTTCGTTCATTTTCGCGCATGACGTCACGTTGGGACTAGATAATTATAGTATGAAAATCAAGTTACGTTTGGCGATTGTATTTGATGTTTATTTCAATCAAATATTGGAATAAATACATAGTAAAATATTATTAAGTATTTTGGTGTGACCGTTTTTGTTAGTAAGTGATCTTATATTTAACTACAGAATTAAAGGGGTTTGTTTTTCTCTTTAATATATTTGTTAATTAATATAACTTTCGTTGCTATAGACAATTTAATATTACACTTTCAATAGAACCAACGTGACGTCACGAAATAATATAGCAACCTGCGTGATAGCACACCATATTATATTCACATCACGAGTAAACCTAAAAGTACTGGTGATAAAGTGAAATATTTATTTTACTGATAGTGTTTTAAAAAAAGGATACGAAACAGACATCTAAAGTGTGAACTGATTAATCGCATCTCCGTTAACAATTCGCTGAAAAATGAAATTTTACGGTAGGTACTTTTCTGGTTGATATGTTGTATTTGTTTATTCAAATTTTCAGATTTTTGTAGCATCTGTTATAATTATTTTTTGCAATTTGTGATTAAAATGACATCTTTTTAGTTGCCATTTTTGATGTTGAAACAGCCTTCATTTTTTTATTGTTCTAAAAATAGCGTGAAAAAAAAGACTTTCGTTGAATATTGACTACATTTGGTCACCAAAATGAGTGAGTAAAGTACTACTTTTAATCACTCAGTGATTAAAAAATATTTAATCACTCATGCATTTGACGTTTGACATAGTATCTACCAACCTATTCCCAATGACATTAAATATTTCAATTACAACTTAAAAGCATTCACTACAAGAAAACCAGTTGCAGATTTAGAAAGACGATAAAAAACACTTTTTAAAAAACATTTTTTTTAAATATTTTTTTTTGGCAGAGATGAGCTAATAACTTTTTTTAATGTTAATTAGCATTGTGCTAAAAATTATTATCTACTTATTGTAATATATTTCTGTATTTCCATTGCAATATTAATTAATTAAAGAATTTTGTTAATATGTATGGTTTTATTTTCTACAAAAGTGGATAAAATCAGGTTTAGCACACGTGAGCAAAGTCATTTAATCACACGTCTGATTGGGGCCCTCGCCTACGGCTCGGCGCCCAAAATTCAGACTAGTGATTAAATGACGCATTTTGCTCATTTGTACTAAAAATCGCTATTTTCCACAATCGTTGAAACATGTTAACATTTTTCAACGCAAATGAGTGAGAAAAAGGTGCCCTTTTCTCTCTTGTGAGAAAAAAATGTGTATATCTGGTTGCATAACTACAGGGATTTCTAAATCAACGATTATCGCCGAGGGCTATATAGATAGCAACTTAACTGATAAAATTAAAGTGGCGAATAAAATACTTGGTACAGAATTAAGTAACATTACCAATTTCCCTTGTCATAATGATAATAAAAACGCCGAGATTACAAAATTAGCACCTGAAAGTTCGAACGTTCAAATTAATAAAAATCAAGAAAACAATCAGATAAACGCAACAGGGACTATACATTTTGAAACTCTGTCAAATTGCACTATTAATATTTATAATGCAAAATAAAAATTAAAGTAAATAACTAAATAGATAGTTTCATTATATTTGTAAAAGTTGTTAAAATTTTCGAGCGATTGTGGAAAAAAATATGTTTAGCACACGTGAGCAATGTCTTTTTCTCATTCATCCAGTTGGCGCACTCGCTGCGCTTGTGCGGCCAACGTCTGGACTCGTGAGAAAAAGACACACTTTGCTCACTTTTTTCAACTTTTTTTCATTCTTTTTTACTTTTTTTTTCATTATTTTAAAAATTGCTAAAAGCGTGGCAAAAAGTTATAAAACCGCAATTTATTAACAATATTAATTGTACAATTAGTAAGATTATTTAACTGAACAGGAACATATAAGCAACATTTCCATTAAATTTGAGTTACTATCTATTCAATTTGAATTATGTGATGGAAGCTGTTTGATTTTTCGTTCCTAGGGGCGATTTTAATTGTTTTATCAATGCTTGCTCTAATTAATAACAAATTAAGCTTGAATCAAGCAACCGATTGCTATCTAATTATTAACTAATATTTAATATTTATTTTAATTAAAAATTGCAAAAAATAGTGTATACAACACGAGCAAAATTAGTTATTTTTTCACTCGTCGTATTGTCCAATTCGGCTGATGCTTCGTTGGACAAATTTACGACTCGTGAAAAAATAACTTACATTTTGCTACTTGTTGTATAATAGTATATTCTGCAACGAGTGCGGAATGAGAATATTCAGTCCGAGTGGAAATTTGTCACGCGAGCCGAAGGCGAGTGTGACGGTTCCACGAGGGCTGAATATTCATTCCGACGAGTTTCAGACTACAGTCTATCCAAAGATAGAAGATCGTTACGTCATGAATGTGAAATAATGACGTACTTAATACCAACCTCAAATTTTAAAAAAAAACTAACATAATCAAAATGAATTTAAGCATAAATTCTTCATTTAGTACTAATATTAACATTGCTATAAGAATAAAGTCATTATATGAGGTATTAAGCGAGAAAATGCGTTATAAAGTTTTGGTTTTAGGGATTATAGTGGCTTAGGTTGCACCTGGCTAATGAATGGTTTACCCCCAAAAATTTCACAATTTCACAAATAATCGATTGTGTATTGCTGGCAATCTAGATCGATTGTCAGTTACACTGCTTAAATCATAGCATAAAGTCAGGTTAAGTTTTGTGACTATTGCTATTCTTGTGCTAAGTTTTGTGAGTATTAAGTGACTGTTTTGTCGATAATCGATTCATAGTCATATCGCTTTGTAATAAAAGTAAGTAATAATTTTGGCAACATTCAATACAAATTGCACATTGAAAAATATGCAATGTAAATAGACCTTAAGCCTACGTCATATAGCATTAATGACGTAACGATCTTCTAACTTTGGATAGACTCTATACTTTTTCTAATACTATCGTCAATTAAAATACGTCAGTTTTTACGTTTTTTTGGCAATGACTCGCTTTTGGCAATTAGTTCACAGATGTCGCCGCTATAATATATGTATTAATAATCAAAATTAGTTATAAAATGTCATAAAGAATGTTCTAAATATGAATGATTTAGTTGATTGAATTATAATATTACTAATATCAACAATTAATAAGTAAAATGAATAATTCATTAATCAAAATACAATAGCTTAATATTGCGTCAACTTCCATGAGATGGCGCCACATGTGGTCACTCACTTGTATAAGAATGAATATTCTCGCACTTGTTGCAGAATTCTCAAATTAAAATTAGTTCAAGAATGTTATGATTCTAAAATAGTATTAGAAAATAGTTATTTATACAACAAGTAGCAAAATGTAAGTTATTTTTTAAAAAATAACTAATTTTGCTCGTGTTGTATACACTCTTTTTTGCAATTTTTAATTAAAATAATAAATATTAAATATTAGTTAATAATCAGATGACAATCGGTTGCTTGATTCAAGCTTAATTTGTTATTAATTAAAGCAAGCATTCATAAAACAGTTGAAATCGCCCCTAGGAACGAAAAATCAAACAGTTTCCTTCACATAATTCAAATTGAATAGAAGTGTTTGCTAACTCAAATTTAATGGAAGTGTTGCTTATATGTTCCAGTTTAGTTAAATAAACTTCTTAATTGTGTAATTAATTTTATTAGTAAATAAAACAATGTTGTTTTATAACATTTTGCCACGTTTTGAGCAATTTTTAAAATAATGAAAAAAAGTAAAAATAATGAAAAAAAGTAAAAAAAAGAGTGAAAAAAAGTCTTTTTTTCACATGCGGTGCGTCGACGTTGCTCTGCTGCAGGTCGGCGATAGTGAAGACCTCGGTATACTTTAAGAGCGCGCCGCAATTCAAAACTTGCAAGAACGTCCGCTAGTTGCGCCTCGTTCGTATATCGGGTCTGCATAGTAACGACAAAAATCAGCGTACAATATGCGAACTATCTCGTATATGAGTTTCTGGCAGGTTTCTGGCTTCTAAGCACTCGTACTCACGCTCGACCCCCTCCTTCCTATCATGACTTAAATTTAATCAATATTGCGGCGAATAATATTAGAGAAATAAACTATGTAAAAATCTGCTCTCAAAGACCTAGTTTTGGAAAAATATTCATTTTACTGAAAATGATCTTGCGGATCTGAATATGGAAGTCTCCAATTTATCCGCATTTTCAAAATGCCATAAAAAAATATTTAAAACATTTTTTTTTTATATAGAAAAATGTTAAATTTTATGTTCACATTCCATTTACAATCTTATTTTTGATCATTTTTTAATGATATTTAGACTAATAGAAAGGGCAGTTTACCTAGATTTAGATGCTGCAAAATTATTCAAAAACAAATTGTAAACAATTTCCACCGAAATTGTTTAAATAGAGCGTGCCCAAAAACTGCACTACAAACTTCAGCAACGAGGGATAATCTAAACTAGTCTAGATAGATGCATACTTCCAGCGAATGAAATATGAAGAAAAGAATGAGGAAGTTTTTAGTGAAAGAATTACATATATTGCTCAAGTTTTATAAAAACTACGAGTTTTTTTGTACGGCGTTCTGTTGAGCTTTGCCGCATTTTTTGAGTGTATGATAGAAAGCGCAACCCGCGACGCTGTTTGAACATTAGGTAGGTACTTTTCACTACCGTACATTTCACAAATTAAAAATATTTTTTGTACCCCAGTAAAAAATTTAAATAAGAATAATTTTTGCATTTGCATTTAAAAAAAAGAGAGTAAATGAAAGACTTCACAGAAATCTAATTTCTTCTTTAGGGACAGGCGGCAAAGATGACGCATCTGATTTGTTGCCAGGACTAAGCGTGCCGATTCGGTGTCTTTTTTTCATTTTTTTTAGAACAATAAAAAGAAGGCTGTTTCAACATCAAAAATGGCAACTAAAAAGATGTCATTTTAATCGAAAATTGCAAACATGTATATATGTAATTGCTTCACATTCAGTTACATTTTATTTATTTATTTTTGTGATGTTTAAATTTGAGTTAATAATGAACGATTTTGAAAATTTCAAAATTATATACATACTTCTTAATTTTTTAAAAATGCGGAAAACCGGATACCAGACTATAAATTTACGCCGGATACTGGGTTAACCGGGCGGATAATACTAAATACTCATTATTCAAATATTATAAATATTAAGTTTAAAAATTGTTTAATTCGAAACCCGGCCGGGTATAACATAACTATTCGGATATCCGACAAAATCCGAACGGGTACCAGATACATACCCGGTACCCGCTTGCAACGCTATTTTGAGTCGATTCGCGTTCGAGTTTTTCCAATCGAACTTAATATATCGAATTTTAAAAATTCCAAGGTCATATTGATAAAAATAAAATGATTTGGTTCTTTTATCTTATTTAAGTCAATTGGCGTTTGGATTTTTGCAATTGGATTCATTCAAAAATAATCCATTTTCATTGGTTTTGATTGTTCAACAAATTTCAGCATCGGTCCTTATTAACAAAATAGAAATTTTGAAACGCTTGTTAACTGGCAAAGCACACCCAGTAGAATGAATAAAAATATATCTGGTTAATTGTCGCTAATTAGAGTAACTAAGCAGCACCAAAGAAGCAACAATTCTTTTTTAAATCGGATGACTTTTGATTGTTCGCTTTGCCAGCTTTTTATTAAAATAGGAAAGTCTGTTTTTTTTTTCAAAAACAACAAGAGTTAATTTTGTTAATTAAAATTAGTAATTAGAATCATATTAGCCGCAATCGACCATATATATTTTGTTTTATTTTGCTGGGTCAGCTTTGCTATCTATTTATTTATAAAATTCAATGCAAATACAATAGTATTCATATTAAAAAAATATTTTATAATGATATTATAAGAATACGCAATACAAGACAAATAATAATCTTTTGGTAATTCCCGCGACTTGTTACAAGTCGAAACGCCACATGGTTTTCAAATGTCGCCCTCTTTCCCCGTTGGGCTGAACTCAATGCAGGTAGAATTCTTTTTTGTAAAACAGATAAATTTCGATGATCAATATTTATGACAAATTTTCTCATGCAATATAAATTAAAAATATTAATTAAAACTAAACGCAATAAAAGTAAGCTATGTAATTTTCACGGTATGTTTTTAATAAATGTAGCTTTTGATAAATCTATTTACATTTATTAAATATTTTATGGTTTTTATGTATTCGACTATGGAATATTAATATTGATTTTTCTAAATAATTTCTTTATTAGGCATTAGATTTGATTTAAAATTGAACAGGGCCGTCACAACATCATGATCGACCCAATGGTAGCAAAAAAAATAAAAAAAAAATAGTGGTTTTAAAATGTAGGTCAAACATATTCGACATTTTGGAAAACGGACGTTTTTTTGGTGCATTCATCTAGAATACCAAAGAAAACTAAACTCTAATTATAGTGGTAATATGTTTGGAAAAGATGTAATTATCATGCAACTAAATCTTAATTCAAAAAACTTATTAGTTTTTGAAATACGTCAAAAACTCACTTTTTAGGTTTTTCTCTAATATTTCTGTTGATATTATATTTTTTTCCATCAAAAAAATATATATAAATAATGATAAAATCTTCAATCAGTTACTAATGACAAAAAATGAAAAATATTTTTAGTTTTTTTGTAATTAATTATTAAATGCACTCTACAGTGGCGCCATCCTATTTTTCAGGTATACGGCAGCACGCTCTTAACTTAACTCTGCTTTTTGGTTCACTTTTAAAAAACTTTTCTTTTAAGTTCACTAAGCCGCCTAACTCCCGAACCGTGCCACTTGCAATTTACAACGCGGTACTCCTTAGAGTTCGCTTTCGACTAACTGTAAAACCTTCCCAATAAAGCGCATTTTTTGGTTATTGCATATTGTTGCACAAAAGTGCATCTTAATGGATCTATTGTTTTTAGCAAATCAGATATTTGTCATCAGCGTTTAGTCATTCTTTAAATATCGGATAAATAATTGATAATAAAACCAACAAAAACTAATTATTCATTGTTTTTACCACTACAGGGTAATGTGGTCTGAATATTTCATTGACAAAACTTAACATACATTTTTTATACATTCAAAAACCAATCACACTCAATTTAATTAAACTTTCGATATCTACCCTTAAGATAATTAATAAATATGTAAAATAAATTGAATGCAAAATTCATTCAATAACTCAATAATTTGAATAATTGAAGTTGAATAAAGAATAATTTAAAATTGCAAGTTTAACACTATTCTATATTTATATTAACTTGAGAAAAGTTTATAAAATTCACAATTGCGCGATTATGAAAATACTCCATTACTTCTACACAATTTCAATTTGTGATGTGATAACAGCTTAATTCGAATAAGTAGACTCAAATAAAAATAATAATCTTTACTATGTTTGAAATCATATTCTAAAACGTTAAGCCGATTAACAGCATGTAATCTTAAAGGAACTGTAAATTAAAACTATTATATTAAAACATGGACCTATATCCGACTAGATTTACTGACAAATTAACAAAAAAATCCTTGTTTATTAAAATATGTAGAACATATTAACTATGGAGAATAATTTCAATTTATATTACATGCGGGATTACTTTTTTCAATCAGTTTATGAAAGAATAAATATTATAATATTAATTTTTTTTTATAAAACATAATAATTTATAATTTTACTATGGTTTTTATCTTTAACTTGTAAAGTAATTATAATGAGTGGTTTTTAGGAAAAATTAATTAGTGTAGGCTAAAAGTCATAAAATAGTATACCGAAGGCAATTCAATTTAAATTGTTTGAACGTCTAAAGGTAGTATTTATCATATTTAGATTAAATTGATATTTACTTGTAGCTATAATTAGTTTTCTGAAGAATTTATTTTACCAGTAGGATAATATATCTAGTATCCAATAATTTATAAATTTTTTTATTATATATTTATAATTACAATAATTTATAATTGTAATATATTATAAAATTCGATCAAATAAATAATAATTTAGTTTTTAATATGATAATATACTGAATAATAATGTATAAAAATGTATTTACAAAATTTTCCTTATAAGGTATTAGATGTGTATTGAATTTATATTTTATGAATATAAATTAGAACAAGTGGAAATATGCACCTGGAAATATAAATACGTTGACCTCTTATAGACGCCTACATGAAAATTCACATTTTTAAAAGTAAGGTGTGTCGCCTATATGGTAATTCTTTATTTAAATCTATGGCAACTACTTTAGCTTATAAATTAATTATAACGAGTTATCATTAAAAAAATTAGTTAGGGTAGGCTAGGAATCAGAAAATTGTATTCCGAAGATTCCATTCTTAAATTATTGAAGCTGTATTAGAGCATCCTTTTATAAATGTAACAAACCAATTTTAAAAACGTCATATTTTGAACTTTCGTTATAGCATTATGTCAAACAAACATTGAAATCGATATTAGAATAAATAACATAAATAAATTTCAATAGGTTATTTATGGAATTATCTTTCTAAATACAATTCGTGAGTAATAATCTTTATTACTAAACAACAACAAATGATAATTATATAATAACATTAACAATAAATTGTTCAAACCAACGTAAACGACAAATTATGGCAAAAGTAAGGTCCCTAAAATTGAAGTGGCGTCATTATTATCATAATAATAAAATACTCGTTATATTAATAATATTTATATAATACTAATCCTGAGTCGAAATCGATCAAAATTGCCGATTCACGCAAAAACTTGATTTGGAACTGTCAACTGTCATAACAATAATAAGGCAGTAAACATTTACACTTAGAACTATTTATAATAAATTGTTACCAAAATTAACCAAAAATCTTATTTCAAGTTTAGAAAACCAAGTTAGATTTAACAGAACTAAATGTCAAGTTAAACTGCTCAATAAAAATGCATAAGATCAGTATGAGTTTAAAATTCGTTATTCTATAAAGTCCGATTCTAATAAATTTTGGTCTTTCGTTAATACCAAGGGTCATGTATTCGGCATTCCCTCCTCAAATCGTTTAAACACTGCAAATAGGCTAATTTTTAGTCCATTGCTAATGCATTTGTCAACCAAATATAATCTTTTTCAACTAATTTCCACACTTCAGACCTTGACTCTCTAGATGAAAATGCAGAAGTATGGAGAAAATGGATCAATTTTCATCTAATCTCATGCATTGGCATTCTGTTACTGGAAGAAGTTTTGCATATCCCTACAAATACGGCGTCTATTGATGCCAGTGCTTTGTAGACCTCTTACGAAAATCATTAACCTTTCCATTCGCACTGCACAATTTCCCTACACCTGGAAACTTTCCCGGGCCACTTACGTTTAAAAAAAAAGGAATATAGTCAAAATCAGTAACTACCGTCCAATAGTGAGAATCTCGAGTTTTATTGAATTCTTGCATTTGAATCCTTGCTGCATAGATTAATATACAATCACGATAAGAGCATAATTTCAGTTCGTCAGCACAGATTCTTCTCGGGGCCTTCCAGTACTACCCATGTAGTATACAAAACGCAATTTTATAGTGAACTTTTAGAAGTTTGAGGCAAAGCTGATGTAATCTACATATATGGATTTCTCGAATGTATTTGACAGACTCGACCATGGCATTTTACTACATAAGTTAGATAGGTTTGGTTTGACGCCATCTATGTTGAGACTTATTGGATTCAACTGGATATTGAATATTGGAATCGAACTGGAATCCAACTAATATTGGATATTGGATTCAGACATGGATTCAACTCTGACAAATGTATAGAAGCATCGGAGGTTCCTCAAGAATCCATTCTAGGTCCTTTGTTTTTTAATATATTCATGGATCACATACGTCGCCACTTTTTCACAATCGAATATACTGTACTCTTTGGCACATTTAACATTGTGGCAACCAAATGTTGCAATACAAAATTTAGATTTTAAAAATGTCATGATGACATTAATGATAAAGGTCCATTTACATTAAACGCGAGTCCGCATGACGAGCGTTTTTATCATGGCAGCTTGATGAGGCAAATTACCAAAAGGAAACTTCGTTTGAGTAATAAAATCAAAAAATATCCGATATAAAAAACAAGTTCAAGTGCAATTTAACAAGACAATTTTGCAAATAAAAAAATCGAAATCAATCGACTCATTTTGTATTTTATGTTAATTAATAAAATTTGAAGTATTGTCAGACTACTTTAATTTTTAAGTTTTATGTGCTTGTAGTCATGGAGATAACGAGGTATCACAATGCAATAATATTCACTAAATATCCGCTAAAAATTTTGTTTCATTTTTTCCGCTCATACATCGACAAAAACCGAGAAAAACATTGACTCATATGTCATAATATATACAGTGCCGGTCATTGAATTTCGGGCAAACTTCTCTGTCACTGTCATTTATAGCATTGTAAAACAATGTAATTTTAAACTGACAGTGAAAGTTCTGCCCGAAATTCAATGACCGGCACTGTACATCAGTAAAATTGTCGTTTAAAATAACCGTTCAATAAGTTCCAACGAAAAAAAAAACAGACTGGAGTACCAAGTATTATTACGTGGAATATTTGACTGTATATTAAATTAAATGTCACTACATATATGTTGAATATTGTTTAACCATTTTTTATATCGCTATTAGGTAAAATCCGTAAACTCAAATTTCCCACAGTTTGGAAATACCAAATCTGTATATTTTTCAGTATATTTGTATTATATTCTATTTTACTATTTTTATGAGCTATATCCGATAACTTCGGTAATACCGATCTCTGATCCTATTGTTAATGCCGACTCTAACTTGAAATAATTTGTTTTACAACCTTTAACGACTATTTCACAAATTCCTAAATCTGGGTTTTCACCAGATGTCCATCCATTTATTCCCATTTCCAATAACAATTACAAATCTATTCCCTACTCCTTGTTTTTTCTATAAGTAGCAAACATAGTTCCATTTTGGGAACAGACATTACGAATCATTACTGTATAAACTATCATTGTAAATAAACGATTAAAAACCAACACTCTTTAACTTACAAATTACCTGATTTCACTAAGTCAGGAGTCGTCGATATTTATCAAAAAGAAGCGGCGAACATTTTGGTCCTTCGAGCCGGATCGTGAACTAAGTAAGTGATTTAAACAAAATTGTGTTCAATTGTGCAACGTTGTGCGAATTGTGCGTGATTGTGAAATCTGTACCAATAAATTTGGGCTTCCCAATCAACCACATCTCAACTACACACCGCAAATTCACTACGCTTAAGACGATCCTTCTATCAACAATATTACACCGTAAGTCTCAATCTACCTATATCTAAAATGCCCGAATCCGGGTCCGACACCGAACAACGCGAGGACACAGTACGTTTGATACGTTTACATCGTAAACGCGGAACCATTAAACGTCATATCACTGCGTTTAATAAAGTCTTAGTAGCCTTTCCTGCTAATAAAGACTTATATTACCTACTAGCTTGTTACGAAAAGTTAGCAACTAGTTGGGCTGGCTTTGATCATATTCAGTCCCAAATTGAAGAGATTGCTCCAGATGAAGAAAACGAGCGTTTTGAGATACAAGCCAGTTATTGCCAGGCAGAAGCTACCGTCAACAGATTCCGCGAAGAAGCGACTGTTGCAACCATTGTCACCCAAAATAACCAACCTTCAAACGAAGCATCTGCACACGGTTCGTCCTCAAATTTAGCATCGCTCAGACAGACATCGTCCACATCATCATCCAGCCACATTCATACGAAGTCATACGGTCATACGAAGAATGGGCTTCGTTCTATGACCTTTTTACCTCTCTCATCCACAACAATGATGAGCTATCGCCGGTCCTAAAACTACAATACCTACGATCGGCACTAAAGGGTAAGGCAAGCAAGACCATTCAGTGCTTGGAAACTACAACCAACAATTACGAAGATGCACTTAACATTTTAAAACGCAAATACGAGTGTACGCGTAAAATTGTAAGAAGACATTGGGTCTTACTGCAAGAGTTACCTAAACTCCAAAAGGATACGCCAGAAGCAATTGCGGATCTAATAGACAGTTTCCAACAGCACATCAGAGCGTTAGTAAACCTGGGTGAACCTATAGGAAGCTGGAGCACACCTCTAATCCATCTGATTCTATCTAAAATAGGGTCAGAGACAGCGTGGCAATGGGAATTGACACTAGATGGTAACAACCGTCCATCTTACACAAGCCTCATTGAATTTCTGGAAAGGCAAGCCAGTTGTGCCGAAGTTGTGCCGAAGGAGAAGGCACATATCGCCAAAGATGATTACCACCGATCTAACATTCCAAAGCCAAATAACTATTGCCATCGCAAGGAGCAACGTCACAATGTATTTGTGGCAAACCAATATGTTCCATGCGCTGCCTGTAATCAGGCGCACAGCATTCGTAAGTGCGACGTTTTTATTGCCATGCCAATTGAGAAACGGATAAGCGTCATACAGAAGACGACTCTGTGCTACAATTGTTTGAGTCATACCCATGTTGTATCAGACTGCAATTCAAACTCTTGTTTCAAATGCCATAAACGGCATCACACTCAGTTGCATCGTACGCATAATCGTACCGATACCATAGCCAACCGGGATGAACCACCTCCTGCTCTACAGAGTACGTCCAATTGACTAGAAGAAGAAGAAACCTACCCACCTATTAGCTTATACAATAATCGGGCTAATAGTGATCTAATCCTGACTGCTTACGTAAACGTCATGGATAACCAGCAACAAATCATAAAGTGCCGCACCTTGATCGATACCTATTCAACGACCAATTTTATGACTGAACATTTGGCAAACCTAACCAATATACCCAAACGGCAATACTCCGTACCAATTGGAGGCCTGGATACCTTAGTCACATCAACCAATCACATGCTGATATCAACCGTAACTTCATTGGACTTTAAATTTAAACAAACTTTAAATTTCTTGACCGTACCTCAAATAACCCAGCTGGTACCAAACCAGCCAATTGACCGTGAAGCAATGAAAATTCCACGAAATCTACAATTAGCGGATCCCCATTTCCATAAACCAGCGCCAATAGACATGCGGCTCGGAGCAGGCACAACTCTATCTCTTTTGTGTGTAGGACAGATCAACCTTTCCAAGAATCCTAGAGAATGTCTTTTTCTGCAGAAAACAAGACTAGGATGGGTAGTCGGTGGTTCTGTACCTACAATCCAGGCAACACGAGCGGATAAATGTCACCTCAGCAACCTAGAGTTTGATATTGCCAGATTCTGGGAAATTGAACAAGGATCGGCCAACAATACCAACCAAACCATCGACGAAATAGCTTGTGAAGAGCATTTTCAAAATCACATAACCCGTGATAAAAATGGTCGCTATACTGTTGCACTACCGTTTAATGGATACCGGAATCAACTTGGAGAGTCGCGCAGTCGTGCCCTAAATCGTTTCAACAATCTGGAACGAAAACTGCTCCGAAATCCAATTCTTGCGGAAGCATATCATGCTAATCTACAAGAGTACCTACAACTTGGCCATATGTCAGAGGCCATTGAAAAACCAAACGATGGCGGTTACTACCTACCACACCACGCCGTCTTCAAGAAAGAAAGCTTAACCACAAAGTTACGTGTAGTATTTGATGGATCAGCCAAAACAAGTACTGGACTATCTTTGAACCAAACCTTATTTGTGGGCCAAACATTACATACCGATTTGTTTTCTTTACTGGTACGATTTCACAACTACGGTATTGTTTTTACCGCGGATATCGAGAAGATGTTTAGGCAAATACAAATACGTCCGGAAGACAGAAAATATCAAAGAAGTTTCTGGAAAATAAAAGACCAGGAGTTAAAAGTTTACAAACTAAACACCGTAACTTTTGGCATGGGACCATCACCTTTCTTGGCAATTCGTACCTTACACAAGTTGGCCCAAGATGAAGGCAACAAATATCCGTTGGCCGCCAGGATTCTTAAAGAAGACACTTACGTAGATGACTCCGCTACAGGAGCAGATAACCTACCCGAAGCAATACAGAAACGTGACCAATTGATTGCAATGCTAAATTCTGCTGGATTTAACATTCGACAATGGGCATCTAACCAACCTAAGCTGCTCGAAGACTTACCACCGGAAAACATCAACTTAAAGTTTCAATTGGGCGAAACACATACTCTCAAAACTTTGGGAGTCCTTTGGGATGCAGAAAAAGACAACATTGTCTACACTGTAAAGGAACCGGATGCAAATTTACGTATTTGCAAAAGAAGCATACTTTCACAAATTGCAAAAATATTTGACCCACTTGGAGTCTTGGGTCCAGTAATTTGTTATGCGAAAATTTATATGCAGAAGTTATGGTTGAAACGGCTGGACTGGGACGAATCTCTGCCTTTAGAACTCCACACCGACTGGACAACATTTAAACAACAACTAAAAGCCCTTAACCAGTTGAGCTTTCCTAGGCATGTTCGCTTACTAGACACACAACGAACAGAATTGCATGGATTCTGCGACGCTAGCAAAAAGGCCTACGGAGCCTGCATATACGTGCCAACGATTGACTTAAACGGTCAAATAAAAACCGAACTTCTTTGCGCCAAATCTCGCGTAGCACCTCTCAAGGTAGTTTCCATACCTAGGCTAGAGCTCTGTGGTGCTTTAACTTTAAGTACCTTATACGCGACAGTTGCCAAAACTATACAAGTGGAAGTGACTGCAACATATTTATGGACGGACTCGACAATTGTTTTATACTGGCTACAAACTCCACCTCAGCAGTTAAAACAATTTGTCGCCAATCGAGTCTGCGAAATAAATACCCAAACCAACGTAGATGATTGGCATCACGTGAGAACTAAGGACAATCCAGCTGACGCTTTATCACGTGGACAACTACCTTCTGAGTTTGTACACAACACATTATGGCAACACGGTCCTATTTGGCTCCAAAATAATCAAGATGCTTGGCCAAAAATCGATCTGCCAAACTTACCAGGCATTCTACCAGAACAAAAGAAAATCTGTCTACTCACATCCCCTATCGATTGCAACATCTTAGATAAATATTCTTCCATGACTAAATTGGAAAGAATAATTGCGTATTGTTTACGGTTCAAATCCCGATCTCGCGGATCTTTAAGTGCTAAAGAGATTCAAACAGCGCAAGCCACCATCATTCGATTGACACAGAAGGTGTCATTTTTTGCAGAATTACATAAATTGAGTAATTCAAAACCCATTGACTCGTCAAGCCGACTCTGTAATTTACAACCGTTCATAGACTCTGAGGGCCTGCTTAGAGTAGGAGGACGACTAAAGAATGCTGAAGTGTCATTTTCTCGTCGTCATCCAATAATTTTACCAAAATCCCACCACATAACGAAACTAGTTATCATCCGAGAACATTGTAACAACTTACATGCTGGGATTCAAGCTACGCTGTACAGCATCAGGCAAAGGTTTTGGATCACAGATGGACGAAACCAAGTACGAACTATTATCCGAGCCTGTGTTACTTGCTGCAGATTTAATCCACCTTCTTTGGATTATATTATGGACAATCTTCCGGCTAGCCGCGTCAATCCTTCACGACCATTTAGTAAAGTTGGCGTAGACTATTGCGGTCCATTTTTTATCAAAGAGAAAAAGTTTCGTAATAAAAACCGAATTAAGGTCTATGTGGCTATCTTCGTATGTTTGGTCGTAAAGGCAGTGCACCTCGAAGTTGTTAGTGAACTAAGCACCAAAGCGTTCCTCGCAGCCTTTCAACAATTTATAGCTAGAAGAGGAATTTGTACCGACGTCTATTCGGATAATGGAACTAACTTTGTAGGAGCCAAAAACCACATAGATGAAATAGGACAGCTATGGAGAACCGAGCAGCATAAACAAAAGGTGATTACCTATACCGCACACAAACATATACAATGGCATTTTATACCAGCACGAGCTCCAAACTTTGGCGGACTTTGGGAAGCGGCGGTTAAATCGTTTAAACACCACTTAAAAAGAGTGGTTGGACCTGAACTCTTCACCTATAAAGAATTCAATACGTTTACGATCAACATAGACGCTGTTCTCAATTCGCGACCACTTACTCCTGTGTCCTCTGACCCTTACGATCTACAAGTGCTTACACCAGGACATTTTCTTATCGGCGGTCCATTAACCAGTTTACCAGAACAATACCTCAACGATGTTCCAGTAAATCGTTTATCTCGTTGGCAGCATATTCTAAAAGTACGTCAACATTTTTGGAATCGTTGGTCTCGTGAATACCTGAATGAGTTGACTGTGAGACACAAATGGACTAAGGACTTACCAAACCTGAAAGTTGGAACTATAGTTCTGATTAAAGAAGACAACTTGCCTCCGTTACAGTGGAGCTTGGGTCGAATTATATCATTGCATCCAGGATCCGACAATGTCGTACGCGTAGTATCTATACGCACCGCTACTGGCATTTTGAAACGAAGTATACGGAAGGTGGCACCATTGCCAATCCAACACCACGAGGTTGAAGAAACATCAACTTCTAGTTGTGAGCAATCAACACCAATACCAGCCAAATCTTTGATATAATTTATATTGATCGGATATCTCCTCTCAACGCGGGGAGAATGTTGAATATTGTTTAACTATTTTTTATATCGCTATTAGGGGCTAATCCGTAAACTCAAATTTCCCACAGTTTGGAAATACCAAATCTGTATATTTTTCAGTATATTTGTATTATATTCTATTTTACTATTTTTATGAACTATATCCGATAACTTCGGTAATACCGATCTCTGATCCTATTGTTAATGCCGACTCTAACTTGAAATAATTTGTTTTACAACCTTTAACGACTATTTCACAAATTCCTAAATCTGGGTTTTCTCCAGATGTCCATCCATTTATTCCCATTTCCAATAACAATTACAAATCTATTCCCTACCCTTATTTTTTTTATAAGAAGCAAACATAGTTCCATTTTGGGAACAGATATTACGAATCATTACTGTATAAACTATCATTGTAAATAAACGATTAAAAACCAACACTCTTTAACTTACAAATTACCTGATTTCACTAAGTCAGGAGTCGTCGATATTTATCAAAAATAAGCGGCGAACAATATACCGGGTGTTTGATAAAAACCGCCGCACGCTATATTTTTGTTATTAATGGACTAATTTAGTTGAAAAAAAAATGTATGGAATGATTGTTTCTGAACTACAAAATGGATTTATTTTTGATTTTTTTTGCAATTGATTTCATGGTAAACGGATAGACAACTTTTTATTTAAAATAGAAAAGTAATTTTTTTATTTTTTTTTATGTTGAAAAATATTTTTCTGGATTCAAAAATGTATCACAACTTGCTTTTCTTCTAGTACTAATCAGAAAAAAGTAAATTCAAAGAACTTTTTTCTTAAGTTTTTCTCAGATCAATATTGCTTTGCAATATTATTCTGATTGCAAAAAAAATACGAAAATCAAATTACAATTTACGTAAATGTCACTGTCATCGTATTTTTGACTGATTGTGTATGAATTTGAATCAATATGATATGAATATATGAATACAACCCTACAGCTGCACCAGAATTTTTACGACACTCAAAATACACTTGCGTCATATCAGTCATGTGTTGGTAAATCATATTGGTACAAATTCATACACAAACAGTGAAAAATACGATGACAGTGACATTTACGTAAATTGTAATTTGATTTTTGTATTTTTTTTTGCAATCAGAATAATATTGCAAAGCAACATTGATCTGAGAAAAACTTAAGAAAAAAGTTCTTTGAATTTACTTTTTTCTGATTAGTACTAGAAGAAAAGCAAGTTGTGATACATTTTTGAATTCAGAAAAATATTTTTCAACATAAAAAAAAATAAAAAAAATATTTTTCTATTTTAAATAAAAAGTTGTCTATCCGTTTACCATGAAATCAATTGCAAAAAAAATCAAAAATAAATCCATTTTGTAGTTCAGAAACAATCATTGCATACATTTTTTTTTCAACTAAATTAGTCCATTAATAACAAAAATATAGCGTGCGGCGGTTTTTATCAAACACCCGGTATATATATAAATATATATATAAATATATATATATATATATATATATATATACCGGGTGTTTGATAAAAACCGCCGCACGCTATATTTTTGTTATTAATGGACTAATTTAGTTGAATAAAAAAATGTATGCAATGATTGTTTCTGAACTACAAAATGGATTTATTTTTCATTTTTTTTGCATTTGATTTCATGGTAAACGGATGGACAACTTTTTATTTAAGATAGAAAAGTAATTTTCTTATTTTATTTTATGTTGAAAAATATTTTTCTGGATTCAAAAATGTATCACAACTTGTTTTTTTTTTCTAGTACTAATCAGAAAAAAATAAATTCAAAGAACTTTTTTCTTAAATTTTTCTCAGATCAATATTGCTCTGCAATATTATTCTGATTGCAAAAAAAATTTACAAAAATCAAATTACAATTTACGTAAATGTCACTGTCATCGTATTTTTCACTGATGGTGTATGAATTTGTATCAATATGAATATATGAACACAACCGTACAGCTGCACCAGAATTTTTACGGCACTCAAAATACACTTGCATCATATCAGTCATGTGTTGGTAATTCATATTGGTATAAATTCATACACAATCAGTAAAAAATACGATGACAGTGACATTTACGTAAATTGTAATTTGAATTTTGTCAATTTTTTTTTGCAATCAGAATAATATTGCAAAGCAATATTGATCTGAGAAAAACTTAAGAAAAAAGTTCATTGAATGTACTTTTTTCTGATTAGTACCAGAAAAAAAGTAAGTTGTGATACATTTTTGAATCAAGAAAAATATTTTTCAACATAAAATAAAATAAAAAAATTACTTTTCTATCTTAAATAAAAAGTTGTCCATCCGTTTACCATGAAATCAATTGCAAAAAAATTCAAAAATAAATCCATTTTGTAGTTCAGAAACAATCATTGCATAATTTTTTTTATTCGACTAAATTAGTCCATTAATAAGAAAAATATAGCGTGCGGCGGTTTTTATCAAACACCCGGTAAATATGTACAGTGCTGGTCATTGAATTTCGCGCAGACTTTTCCTGTCATTTTAGATAAATTAATGTAAATCGACTTTTATCATTAATGTCATCATGACATTTTTAAAATATAAATTTTGTATTGCAACATTTGTCAATAATTACAAAGTATTTTTAAAAACCATTTCATTTCAATTATTATGCCGTCGGTGAGATTTTTTGTAACATTGGTATCTAACGGGATATCGTATCTCCAAGTTGCCGCAATGTTAAATGTGCCAAAGAGTATGGTATATTCGATTGTGATTGTGATTCTGAAGAACTGTGACAAACTGAAACTGTGGAGCGCCGGCCAGTTTCTGGGAGACGTAACATATCTAAGCCTGATGAAGACCAGGCGTTAATCGAAACTGTTCGTAATAATTCTTTTATAACTTCTGTTGATGTTGTAATCGTTAGTAATTTTCCGGGTGGTCCCAAAACTGCTCGACGAAGACTTAAAAGAATTGAAATTAAAACCTATGTTGCAGCAAAAAAAACGGCTTACTCCTCAACATAAAGAAGCAAGGTTGGGATTTGCTCTTGAACATATTGCTCGAGATCACAAATTTTGGACTAGGCAAATTTGGACTAGGCTAGTATTTTCGGACGAAAAAGTCTTCCAGTCGGCATCAAATGGCCGGATTAGAGTCTATAGATCACAGAACACTCGTTATGACGAGGAATTAATTCAGGAATATAACAAAAGTGGCGTTTTCTCATATGGGCACGGATATCTGCAGAAAGTCCAGGAATAATGTTGCATGTAGAAGAGTTGTAGAGTTAGTTCTAATGTTTTAATTTTGATCACAGTGCGGCCCCTGAGATTTTTTTAATCCTATTGTTGGTTGTCGATGCTGCTAGATACAAACTTTCTTGTGGTATGCAGCATGTCTGATTGTGTCATGCAAAGAGGATCATTATGAGTTCGAACACTTTCCATGATCCTTCACCGGCTGGCGTTGGGTTTGCTAGTTTTCATGGTCTTGTGTAGATCAGGGGGATGGTTACTTCATATCCTACTGTCTGGGGCAGCGGCCTCCAGAATACTCCCGCATTAATTTGTACGGGGTGGCCTATCCTCCCGGAAGTTGGGTGAGCCAACCATAGTCTGGTTAATAAGATTATTATTACATGTTAAATTTTGATTGCGTTGGTTAAATTTAAATTCTACCTGTTTTACAATTATGATTAGTTATAATAAATTTATTGTACAATTGCTCATTTGTGACACCGATTTTCTTGCAAGTTTTGCATCCTATTGTGCTTTTAGCCGGCGGTTTCGGTGTATTGTGTAGCACTCGCTAATTTGGATTCCACCAAAACTCCACCGTGATTTTTTTTCATTTATTTTCTTTTGTTTCAGATGATCACTAAAGCAGACTCGCTAGGCGGATTGGATGGGTTTATGTTGCTGTTCCAGGAACTTCGTTCTGTGGATGATACAGCGCCACTAGTGAGTCGGCTAGACGTCTCGACGTTGCCCTGCGTGTGGTGCCTGCGTCTGCTGATGTATCCCTGCCGCGAGGGTTACCTCGCGGACCTTTATCGGTGGTCGGTTGGCCTCCGGTATAACGGGGTTCCGGCCAACGGACGACTGGGCCACTTGCCCCACCGCCCCGCCCGTCGGATGGGTGGTAGTTTGTAATTGTAAAAATCAATAAAATATAAATAAATTAAATATTCATAAAGAACATTATAGTATTTTTTAACTGTCCCTCCTTGTCCTTACTACTTCCCTAAGTGCGGCATGTAGTATCGTTTTAGTTTTAAAGTTAGAGTTAGTTTTATAATCATTATCGGTTTGCTCTTCAGGTGCCGTTATGCCTGGGTTGGCTTTACTTATAGTGAATTACCGTTATTAATATTATTGTAACTATCCAACAAAATTATATAGAATGTAAATGTTTGTGAATGACACGTAAATCTCATTGCTCCTAACTGTGGCGCACTGTTTCTTCGATTCCGTTTGCGTCCCCTTGGTATTTTAACCGCTTAGCTGGGTAGAACAATTGTTTGTCACGCGGTTTCACTTTGCCTATTGCTATTAGTTTGGTTCAATCTGTCTTTGTCGTTCCACTCTGGGTTTATTGTTTATATTGTCTTACTGTATTTATTGTTTTTAAGACGATGGTTGCTTTTCGCGATCGCGCGCACTACGCCGCACAGTGTTCACTCTTGCTGTTCTATTCTGTCGTTGGGGTATTGTCCGATTCGCAACCTAATGGGCAATGTCCATAGGTCGTTGTAATGTAAGATCCGGCCTACGTGCACTAACGTCCTTTTTAGCTATTGGTGTAGGTCTCTTTTGGATTTCGTAGTTCACATCACTTAGTTTTTTTGTTATGTAGTATGGCCCGATCCATCTCAAAAGTAACTTTTCACTTCGTTCTACTTTTCTTACCGGTGTGAACACTTTCACTTTGTCTCCTATCGCGTACTATGTATGTCTATGTTTGTTATTATACCTAACACTGTCATATGCTTTCCTCTTCTCGATTTCTCCTACTACTAATGCTCTCGCTGCTAGTGCCTTCTCTCTGATAATATTTGAACTGGAGTCTGGGTTTGGTGGTATTAGGTTGGCTTCCGTCGGTAGCACTGAATCTCGTCCGTATATTAACATAAAGGGTGATAGCTTCGTGCTGCCTTGTCTGGCTGTGATGTAGGCGAATGTTACGTGTGGAAGATGTTCGTCCCAGTCCGTTTGGTTAGTATTGGTAAACATTGATAGCATGTTTTTGATGGTTTTGTTGAGTCGTTCGGTTAGACCGTTACAACATGGGTGGTAAGCTGTTGTAAATGTACTAACTGTTCCCATAGTTTTAACTAGTTTGGTGACCAGTTTACACCTTTTTACATATTTTTCGACATCTTTTTGTAAACCGTCCCAATAAAACCTATCTCTAATTTTATACAAAGTTTTAGTTATCGCTAAGTGACCTGACAAAAGGTCACTGTAATTATTAAATAAAATTTCACCTTCTAACTCTTTGGGTACCACTAATAAGTTATCGTTACCAGAAAAATTTGGGGTTTTTCTTAATTAGTACACCATCTGTTATGCAAAAACTGCTGGCTTCATCATCGTTTTGTTTGCTCCCGATCTTGGTTGGGTATCTTGATAATCTGCCATCAACGTCTTCCAAGTCGATCCGATAAGCTGAGTCATTAGAACAGTTTTTGGGTTGTGCGTTCTGTCACCAATTATTGCTCAAATTAGGTTATCGGTACTTTTCCGCCAAGAAATCATAGTTAGGCAAGAAGGAGCTACAACTGAGTGGCGCAGAGAGACCCACTTTGCCGGTTTCCTATGAAGGCGATGCCGAAGAGTAACATTTAGCCTGGATTTACAAGCTCTGCAAGTCGGAGTTGATTACGCAACTCAAAGCGAGGAACTTGCCAACCGATGTTAAAGCGCTAGCTTTAAAAGGATCTGGTTAATCCAGTTCCTGGGATGGGTGCCAGAACCCCTAATGGTACCGTCGTCTACCAGGTTTTTTAACTAGTGCACTTCCGACCTTGTCCTTTGCGTTAAATGTACCCTCTCAGTCATCTATGACTTTGATGTTAAATACGCCGCCGCCGCTTACGTCGTACTCAGTAAATGTACCAACACTGCAGGTACCTTTGCGACCGAACTTTAGCAGTGTTTTTGCTCCAACAAATGCGACGTTTGCTCCGACCGATTTAGCGGCAATGGACACCATTAGACCTTGGAACGTGGTATTCAACGAAGAGTCCCATCCGATGGCGTTACTAGAGCGTATCGACAAGCTTCGGGAAATGTATGGTTTTAGCGAAAACCAAATATTGATAAGGATGATGCATTTGTTACGGAACCAAGCACACCGTTGGTTCCATTTGGGACTGTTAAATGTGGGAAAATTTCCGCCAGGCGTTTCACGGGTGATTTCTACCGCCGGATCATGCGCACATAGTTTGTAAAGTCGTCCGTAACCGTGTCCGTGGTTTTCAGGAAAAAGCGGTGAAGTACATAATCGAACTTTGTACCCAAGGTATTTAGATTAGTAAGGTAGCCTGGAAAGTACTAGCCAATCAGAAGCCGATAACTAATGTCAGTAGAACGCGTCACTGGGAATGAAAATTTCGGGAAAATTCAAATCTAAAAATACAAAAAGTATAACATTTTATTTTTTTTATTTATTTATTTTATTTATTTATTAAGTTTACGGGATCACCCCATTAATACAATTTTTTTTACATATGCAAATAAAGTACAATAGTAGTACACTTATTACCAAGTAGTGATAACCTTATTAACCTTAAGCCTATAATAAGATTATTAGTTAACAGCTTCTTTAAAGAAAGCAATGAAATATTAAAAATATTTAGATCTTTGTGCTCATTGAGTACTCTTAAACTTCTCACTAAAGGCGAATGATATCCGTAATTGGTTTTAAGAAACGGTATATAAAATTCAAAATGACGCAAACTACGTATAGGTATATTAAGTTTAATGTCTGCAAGTAATTCAGGACAGTCAACTACGCCATTCAAAATTTTGAATATAAAACAAGCATCGAACACGGTTCGCCTTGTATAAAGTGGTTTTAGATTGAGATTAATTAACATTTCAGAAGTTTCATAATTTTCTTTAAGAATATGTAGTTTGAATGCAATGTACTTCAAAAATTTAATTTGAATTTGTTCAATCTTATTAATATACACATTATATTCGGGCGACCAAATTACTGATGCATATTCACAGTTAGACCTAATCAGTGAGCAATAAACATTTCTAACAGCTGCCACGGATAGTTCCTTGCAGTTTCGTAAAACAAATCCCAGTACTTTAAGAATTTTCTGTACAACAAGTGAAATATGTTTACTAAGGGTATGTACCGTAAATCAACTTAAATAACCACAAGTTACCACACTCACCAACCACTGGTTAACGATATTTTTAGATTCATTCGGAACGCCGTGGCCTTGATTCCCTAATACAGCATATTCTTCGGAATTTGCCATTGTTTATATTGATAAACTTTGGTCTCGTAAAAACAAGAGTAGCGGGTCGACTAGGTACATGTACTCGCGGCGCGTGTAAAGCGAAAGTCAGCTGATGTCGGCCATTTTAAACCACATTTACCATGCATTTCAATTGGTGACTTTGGTTAGGGCTTGGTTAACCAAAAGTTGAGATACCGC
The DNA here is from genome assembly GCA_963556235.1 of Cryptophagus acutangulus. Taxonomy (NCBI): domain Eukaryota; kingdom Metazoa; phylum Arthropoda; class Insecta; order Coleoptera; family Cryptophagidae; genus Cryptophagus; species Cryptophagus acutangulus. Next base: position 3,599,613 of record OY744561.1, read on the forward strand.
ATCGCATAAATGTACAAATTAGATAAAATTATATTTACGGAACGACTTACCACACTTTTGGTTAACCAAGTTGATTTACGGTACATACCCTAAAGCTAAGGTTAGAGCTAAACAAGACACCCAAATCTTTGATTTTAGACGTTTCTAAAATTTTTAATCTTTAAAAATTCAAACTTTAAAAACGTTATTTTAGATTAAAAAAAGAAATCAAATATAAAATGTAATGTCTGTGCTAATATATTTATTTATTTTACAGTTTTGTTATTTTATTTGGTTATTTTATTAGTCATTTTTGAAGGAGCTTGTCTCTTAAAATCATTCTCCGGATGAGCTCTATTCAGTTTGAATTTTCGTTGCCGCTCTTCATCTTTTTGTCTTTTTTCTTCTTCTACTACAAAATGTAATTGCTTAAAAATAACAAAAAAATAATAAAAAATAACAAAAAATAACACTTACTATTAGTTAAGAAGCACTCAGCATTTGCAACAAAATATACACCGCACAATTACATTAATAGTCCAACTATTAAAATATCAACACTGATAAGAAAAAACGCAACTTCACACAACCCTTTGACAATAATAAAACTGCCACAATAATAAAAAACAAGCTGTAAACATTGCAACTAGTAAACTAGCTTCAATATGCTTGTTTAAAAATAGCAGCATTCCATTGGCTGAATTCCGAGTGACGCGCAATATGAGCGACTCCCCTCTCCTCTGATAATTGTATACACGTTGCTAGTAGTTTCCAGACTACCTTACTAATTTAAATACCTTGCTTCGTACCCTTATTCGCCGAGTGGGTAGTATAAATGAAGAGCAAGAAACCGACTTCAAAACATGTGGCCGTGATTTATGCAAAGTATACGCCGCGCCGAACCGAAGTTGTCCTAGAACGGATAGCTCTGGACGCTGCATTGGTGCAACCGCACGAGCCAGCCGCACGAGTAAGTACTAGGTCGCCGCCCAATGTTCGTTTCAATATGGACTTGACACCGCCAGCGCCGCCCCAGTCAAGATTTATCCCAATCTCCAACCCGTCCAGATTTATCGCCACTGAGGTTTGTTCCGTTGTGGTGGACATCGCCGCAATGATTGTCGAAATCCGTCGCGTATTTTCTGTTCCCACTGGAACACGAAAGGCGTCTATTCCAGGGTATTGCCCCTGTGACAACCGCTCGGCAAACTGAGTGGCAATTGATGACGAAGCCACAACAGTAGTCACCCGACGAGGCCTCATTTTGTGGTATTATCACCGATAACCGATTATTTATTACTATTTATTTAGATCGAAAAATGTTCACCGCCTTGGTCGACACCGGAACTATGGTTTCCTACATAGGCTAATCTCATCCATGACCAACGCTCTTCCCGCTGTGAGAATTAAGCATGTGCGCTGCAACAGCCATTTAGCCGATGGGTTTTCTACCCAAACCATTGGAGTTGTAAATTTGGAGCAAGAAGGAATTGAGCTATCAAATAGTCCGTAGAACCCGTTGTACTTTTCCGCAAAAAGGACGGCAAACCAAGATTTTGCATCGATTTCCGCAAAGTCAATGATGTAACGAGGAAAGATGCATATATCCACTGCCATATATCAATGCCATTCTGGACAAGTTGCGTGGGGTCCGCTACATCACCAAATAAGATTTAAAACAGGGTTACTGGCAGATTTAGGTGTCCCCCACAAGTAAGACCATTACCATCTTCGCCGTTGCCGATCAAATTTTATTTCATTGTAAAGAAGGCAACTTTTTAGCGCTTTCTGGACCGAATTATTGGGCCAGAAATGGAGTCACACGCCTTTGCCTACCTTAACGATATTACCATCTTAGGCAAATCATTGCAGGAGCACCTGGAAAACATGAAACAGGTTTTTCGGCGACTAAAACTAACAAACCTAAGGTTAAATTCCGATAAGTGTCAGTTTTGCCGAAAATCTTTGACGTACCTCGGTTATCTAGTAACGGCCAAAGGAATACACACCGATCTCGATAAACTCGCCTCAATCCTAGGAATTAAGCGGCCAATTAATGTGAAAACATTGCAGAATTTTTTTGGTGTTGCATCCTGGTACCGACGTTTTATTCCGAATTTCTCAAAACTGGTTGCGCCACTCAACAAACTCCTGTATAAAAGACAATGTTGGGTCTGGGATAAATCCCATCAGAGTGCATTTCTCTCCTTGAAGACCCCACTTACCGAAGCTCCTGTGCTAGCTTGGCCCGATTATTCCAGGAGATTCACGTTGGTAACCGATGCATACGATTATGAACTTGAAGCAGCGTTGACGCAGCAAGTCGATGGCCATGACCGCGTAACTGCTTCCGCCAGCCGAACTCTGTCTTCCGCCGAGACAAAATATTCTGTAACCGAGAAAGTATACCGTATACCGTTGTCACCGATCTCCATTCTTTTTGATGGTTACGCTTTATTAAATGTCCGACTGGTCGTCATGCAAGATGAAGTGTTTTCTTGAAGCAGTAAGCTAATTCCAAAAGGGCGTTCTGAACCTAGTCCCGACAACAGTTGCCGCGGGCTTCATTCGAGGAAGATGCCGGTGAGTTGTGTACCGTGGATGTTGAAAAAGGCTGCAATTGGTAGGTCTGGAAGTTAAAGGAAGTACGTAAAGACCCCGAGTTATTTTCCGATTACCAGATCCGATTTTATCGACAATTCTGGGATCACACGGATATCAAGGAGCCGAGTTTCTAAATAATGGAAACTTTGCGTACCGACACCGCGACGCAGAGCGGTTCTAGTCGAGACGCTGGACACATTGGTATATCAAAAACGATTTTACGGGTAGCCCAATACTACTATTGGCTAGGAATGTTTCGGGATGTCATCAAATGCGTTCGAAGTTGTATTATTTGTCAGAAGTTCAAGAACCAACATCCACCGCCGGAAAAATGCAGCCGCACCTTATTCACCGTCCATTGAAAACAGTTGGCACCGATCTAGTCGGGCCACTGACGAGTTGACCTCGTCAGTGGCCCGACTAAAGGTAATACCTTCCTCGTTGTATTCCAGAACCGGTTTTTAAAGTGGGTGCACTGTTAGCCGTTGTTAAGCGATGGGCGCAAAACTACGTAGCTAAGGCCCTTTTCGACAAAGTTATTACCTCATTTGGATGTCCTGACACGCTTATCAGTAACAATGGCATAGAGTTTTCTAGCAGGACTTTCAAAACTCGACGAATCCTGTTAAAGAGCGAATCGTAAGCTCAAGACGATTATCGCTCAGTTTAAACTTCCGAACGCCCTCCATTAAAATACGTTGTCAGAAAATGCCGAATCAGATACCGGTAATCCTCCCAAACAATCTGTGCAACCATACCTCCGCCGCCTTGCCGAATTACAGGACGTATTTAAACTAGTCCATTAAATTTTGACCGAGCTTTCACGTAACAAAGAAGCCATTAAAACTTACGCCGAAGGGATTGGAGGTGCCATTTTGTAGACCAAGTGATGAAGAAGAAACATCAGCTCTCATCAGCCGTACAGGGATTTGCCGCTAAATTAGCACCAAAATACACCGGACCATACACCGTTACCAAGATCCTATCTCCGGTCTTGTACAACCTCAAAGATCCCCGGGGTAGATGTTTCCTCAAACATTTACATTTTTAAAAAGGACTTCAAACCAGCTGTGTTTTCCGATAATAAATAAAACCCTCCTCACTGAGTAATCTTCTCGTTTTGCAGTGCTTATCGCGTCCGTTATCTTTTGGCGCACGCATTCCTAATGCGCCGTAAGTGACGCAAGGAATGTTAACTGCACTTTACAATGCAATTTTTGCTCACAATCTGCGTCTCCAGGTGGTCACTTTGTCCCAGACAGGATGTTTCTTTCGTTTTCCATGTGGGGTTCTTCTGAAGCCGTCACTCCACCATCCAGTCCAAGGAGAGTTTTTATGGACTTGCTGAAATAATTTAAAGAAACGCAGAGGCTAAAGACGCGCTTATTCGCATCACCACAACCTAGCTCATTGCTTTGGTCGTTTACTGCATCGAACAGTTTAATTTTTTTTAATATAACCTCAATCGTACCGCGTGGTCAGCCGCTTAGTTAAATATGTAGTAAGTGTTTTCTAAGGTGAACAAAGTCGAGGAGTAAGCCGTATACAAATCATATTCCATGTTTTAAACTCTTCAATTGGGTTGTAACATGCAATTTTTTTATTTTTTTTTTTAGAATCTACATATATTATATACCATTGCTATATTTTTTTAGAATTTTTTTGAGAAATGTTTTAAAAGTTATAGAGTTTAGAAAATTAATACAATTTAAACGGTCAGATAAGCGCGGCGGCATACCAGTGACGTCACATTACCCTAGTTAAATTTTGCCGCTTTCATTTAAAATAGTAGGCAAATGTGTTGTATGACGCGTCTTTAAATTTACAAAAATGCCGACTCCTAAAATGAGCTACCGATATTGTTTTATACCGCAGTGTAAAAATAAGACAATACGTACTCCAAATAAAGTGTTCTTCTGTGTCCCAAATGATGCGGAAAAGAAATTAACCTGGTTTCGCTTAACAAATAGATCTTACAAGCCTCCAAAAAAAAAACAAACACAAACTGTCAAACTGCAGAATTTCAAACACAATCATGATTGCGCGTATAAATTTAGGGTAATGTGACGTCACACCAATAAGAAATCGTTTCGCGAAATTCAAATTTATCTAGATTTTAAATGGATTTTAACAACCCATAATACAAAAAAAATTTTTTTTTTTATTTTAGAGTAATATATTTACGTTATACTATCAGAATATACCAACTATATCAATTTTTCTATAAAGCATAAAGTATAGTATAGTTTCTATAAAGCATAAAGTATAGTTCACATTCGCCAGGACAAAAGTGCCTTTCTAGTGAAGTGAAAAACATGGTTGTAAATTTTCTCGGCGAATTTTAGTGGCAAATGCACTTAAAATAAGTTTAATGAGTGTTATTAGAGTGGCTGCTGGCAAAAACAAAAACCTGCCAATTGCAGGGTCCTCAAAACGAACTCATAAAAAACCGCTGGTGGCTCGGAACCGCAGGTTAATCGGAATAGACCTTTAGATTGCGTCATATACAATTGATGACGTAATAGCCTACCATAAACGGACTTAAACATCTAATGAAAATAATTAGATGTAATTTAAATTATGGCTCACGTTTATGGTAACAACGAACTTGTTGATATGATTTTAATGTATGGTGAGTGTAATCAGAACGCTGCCGAAGCAGAACGCAGATATGCAGAACGTTTTCCATTGCGCTTCCATCCTGGTAGGAACCGATTCACTTATCTGATACAGCGAGCCCGAGATTCCGGGCAATTATGAGAACATCGAGGAGGACATGCTGGTCGAAGTAGATTACCTCGTATGTTAGAGGCAGAAGAAGACATTTTGGAAATAGTTGAAGAAGACCGGACCATAAGTACCAAACAAATTGCACGTCAACTCAATGTTTCTCGTAGTAAGGTGTGGTGTACGTTACGGGAAAATCAACTTTATCCGTATCACGTTCAACGTGTTCAGGCTCTACAACCCCAAGATTACCCAGCGAGAGTACGATTTTGTGAATGGTTGCTCCAACAAAAAAATACAAATGCGGATTTTACGAGATGTGTTTTAGTTACCGACGAAGCTACATTCACTAGAAACGGTACGAATAATTTTCAAAATAGGCACGTGTGGGCAATGGAAAATCCACACGCAATTCGTAGAACACATTTTCAACAAAGATTCTCGATAAATGTATAGGCAGGTATTGTTAATGGAACTCTTATTGGACCGTGTGTGTTACCAGTCAGATTAACTGGCTTTAGGTATTTAACCTTTTTGCAAGATACTTTACTTGAATTATTAGAAAATGTACCACTTAATATTCGTCAAAACATGTGGTATCTACATGATGGAGCACCACCGCATTTTCGACGTGACATGCGGAATTACTTAAATGAAACATTTCATCACCGATGGATCGGACGTGGTGGACCAGTTTTGTGGCCTCCGCGATCGCCGGATTTAAATCCGCTCGATTTTTTTTATGGGAATTTATGAAAAGCCTGGTTTATAATACAGAAGTGGATACGGTTGAAAAACTGAGAGTTAGGATTTTAAACGCCGCAGCAACAATACGTCAACATAATGGTCTGTTAACGTCATGTGCTGAGTCATGGATACGTCGAGCGAGGCACTGTGTACAGGAAAATGGCGGAAATTTTGAGCACTTGCTGTAGACAGGACCGGACTCAAAAATTTTAAAATAGCTTAAAATAACCAAAACAGCAACTTTGTTATTATAAATCTTTTATTAAAGCAATTTTTCGTAAAATGACTTGTTTTGTCACTGACGATCTTCAGTTAAAATTAATACCTTAACTTAAAGTATATTAAAAATAATAAACATTTCATTTTTTTCGATCAAACTCTTTTTAGTTTTCAATACTATATTTTCAACCGTATTTTAAAATAATAATGTCTTATATACCTGTTAAATGTAATATCAATCAAAAACAATAACAAAATAAGAAATAATGGGTTGCTATAATTATGTCAACCACTATATTAATTCATAAACCTTTTTTGGTATAAGTATTGTAATAGTTATTTATACAACAAGTAGCAAAATGTAAGTTATTTTTTCACGAGCCGTAAATTTGTCCAACGAGGCGTCAGCCGAGTTGGACAATACGACAAGTGAAAAAAATAACTAATTTTGCTCGTGTTGTATACACTATTTTTTGCAATTTTTAATTAAAATAAAAAAATATTAAAGATTAGTTAATAATCAGATGACAATCGGTTGCTTGATTCAAGCTTAATTTGTTATTAATTAGAGCAAGCATTGATAAAACAATTGAAATCGCCCCTAGGAACGAAAAATCAAACAGCTTCCTTCACATAATTCAAATCGAATAGAAGTGTTTGCTAATTCAAATTTAATGGAAATGTTGCTTATATGTTCTTGTTCAGTTAAATAATCTTACTAATTGTACAATTAATATTGTTAATAAATAAAACATTGCGATTTTATAACTTTTTGCCACGCTTTTAGCAATTTTTAAAATAATGAAAAAAAGTAGAAAAAGAGTGAAAAAATAGCTATTTGTGTATTAAGAGCGCAAAGTGATACTTTGTCGCGCGAGCCAGAATGTTGTCGTGCGACGCGATAGCGGAGCACGACAATCTGGCGAGAGCGACAAAAACACTTTGCGCTCGAAATACACACAAGATTTTTCCTACAATCGATTTTAAATTAAATTTTTGTTGCAAAAATGTAAAATTAATATTTTGACAACAAATAAAAATGTGATTATATCATCGGTAACCAAGAAACGCTCATTTCTAAAAATAAAAACTATTGTTTTACTGCATTGTTTTGATTTAGCGAGCGGGAAAATCAGCAAAAAGATCTAGAGCGGGAAAGTGACAACTCCTCGGAAAACGCCAACTTTTCGTTGTCAAATGGAAGCACAAAGGCTTACTTTTATATGCGATTGTAGGAAAAGTCTTTTATTTACAATCATATATGTAATGACGCAGTTTCTGTATTTTTGAAAGTTTGAAAATGATACATTGTTGACTTTTACTTTCCTCTCTAGGGTGGAAAGTGTTCACTTTCCACCCAAGAGAACACTTTCCAACCTTGAATTTCCATAGAACCAACACAATAAAACAAAATTACCAGCTTGATATTGATCGGAATTTTGTTTTAATGTTGGTTTGACGGTTCAAAACTTCAGAAATTTAAATTTATTATCAATTATTTTTAATTTTATGTATAATTGTAAATAAAATAGTATACAAACCTCGGTGGAAAGTTTCATTTCTGTCTCGAGAAATAGTTGACCTCGGCGCTTCGCGCCTCGGTCAACTATCTTATCTCTCGACAGAAATGAAACACTTTCCACCTCGGTTTGTAATATACTATTTTTCACGCTTTTTTTAGATCAATAAAAAAAAGAAGGCTGTTTCAATATCAAAAATGGCAACTAAAAAGATGTCATTTTAATCGCAAATTGCAAAAATTTCTTTATTTCTATATCTTTATCGATATTTTATTGAGCTAAATATAATTAGGTATATTATAAGAAGTAATATCGCAAAGGCATTGATAATTACAAAATAATAACTGTGTTCATATTATAAGAATTTATTAATGTTCGATGGGCATCTGATTACAATTTTGTTAGAAATTATTTACAATTATTACAAAAAATACAATGCATTTTTATTTTAATTATTTCGTTAATTATTTATTTGACACAGTTATGAAAATTACAATTAAATATATTAATTGTTGGAACAGAATACACGGTCGTTTCCATTACTGAAGTGATATTTCCACGCATAGTTCATTATTTTATTGTGTTATTATTATATATTTAAATATAATGTTAAGGAAGTTACGCGAAAAGTACCGCGGCGATGCGGTACTGGTAACATTTTTAAATGGCCTTCAATTCATTTGGATCAGGCGCAATCAGCTGACATCCCATAGCTCATATCTTAAAAGTCAAAGTACGGATTTAATCTTGGAGCTGCAGCAGAAGATTTTGTCCATATATTAATATAATTTTTTTTCACCGTGCATATTGTCGTATCTATGATTTTTTTCTGTCCAAAATATCCTTTTTTTTAATATTGGGGCTTCGTTTAGATATTAATTTTGTAGAATAGTCTAGTAAGACGTAAGTTGATATCACTGTTTTGAATCAATTATTTGCTTTCAGTACAGTTCTTAAGGCCTCCCTGACAAGTTTTGTTAAATATAGGTTAATTTTTCTAAGTATACTTTATTAATTGATTCATTATTTTCTGTTGCAAACCGTGAGAGCTGACTTTGCCATTTCTATCAAACTGTAAATATAATTATGCGTCGCAGCCGCAAATAAGACACTTTGTCTGGAGTATGTTAAATTTGTAAAATATCCGCAATTCAGTTTTGTAAACACTACAACAAAATTAACACTGTGATGGAAGTATTAGTTTCTACAAAAAACAACGAAGCTATATTAAAAACAAGAACACGAACACTATTAAACTATTATAAATACAACAGAATTACACAAAACAGAAACTTAAAATTGCAATTGATTTGAATTCGAGAAAAATGTGAAGCAAAGATTGGCAATATCACGGTAATCAAATTCCAAATTTACTCATCTAAAATATTAACAAAAACTTAATATACCTAAAAAAAATCCAGTAAACTAAGTAAAACGTTATGGTGGCGCTATTACCATCATTTTCCAAACACAAATAACATCTTATTGAAGAGTCCAAAACACTGCTAAGCATTTGTGGCGAAATGCTTTCAAATGCTTCAAAAACAATTCTACGCAGCTCTTCTTTATTATCAAAATTGTGTTGATAAATATATTTTTTTATGTATCCCCAAAGAAAAAAGTCGAGCGGTATTATGTTCGGAGAACGCGCTGGCCATGGTATTCTTGAATTAGTTCCAATCCAATTGTCTTCAAATCTAACTGACAGATAATCTAGAACTACTCTAGAATTATGTGCTGGTGCACCATCCTGCTGAATCCAAATATTTCGAGTTTCTGCAAGTGGCAAATTATCCAAAGCTTCTTCCAAGTCAATGCGAAGTAAATTTCGAAAACGCTGTGCACCTATAATTTTAGCACCTATAATGAAACCTATAATTCTTGTTCCAAAAACTCCAGCCCACCTGTTAAAACCATAACGGTATTGGTGTTTGACCATTTTGTACAACCGTGGATTTTCATTTGACCATTCATCAGACCAAATTATTTTGAAAGGAAAATTTTCGTTTTTTTGGCAATTTCTGGTGTACCATTCACAGAATGACCTACGTCTGGCTGCGTCTCCTGGTATAAGTCCTTGGCAAATTGTAAATTTATACGGGCAAAATTTTTGTTTTTTTAATATAAAATGTGCTGTAGATTTAGGAATTTCTGTAATTTTTTCTATTTGCCGAGTTGACGTTTGAGGGTTTTCTATAACAGCTGTTAACAAATTATGTACTGTTTCCTTATTAGAAGGTATTTTTCGAGAAGTTATGGGTTTTTTAAAAGCACTTATTCTTTTAAATTATATACTAGCTTACTGAATGTTCTTTTGTTAGGTTGTGATTTTTCCGGGTTGTTGTTGAAATATATTCGTTCTGCTTCAACACAATTTTTGGAGCATAACACTCAATCATATTAAACTTTTCTTCACTTGAAAATCTCGCCATTATGGAAGTTGAAAAAGAATTTCAATTATATCTGTTTAACCAGAATATTTGTAATAAAATTACTTTGTAAAATTGAACACAGTTTAACTATTTACAGGGTTTTCCAATTGCTTTTCACTATGTATCAATTGTGTTTCACTATTTTTCAAATGTAAATCCCACTTGTCAAGAATGTATCAATTGAATTTCCTGTTTGTCAAATAAATTTCCCTATTTGTCAAAATAGTTTCGTTTGAAAGTTACATAAAATGAATCAACAAGAAAAAAGACGTAATGCCAGAGTCAGTAATGAACTGCGGGGCCTAGTTATTAATGCCATGAATTCGGGAACGTGTGCTGTTGAGGTTGGTAGACAATTTAATGTAAAACCCGACAAGGTGAGAAAAATTTACTCAGTGTATTGCAAAACGGGAGAAATCATTAAACGACCCGCAGGTCATAGAAAAAAAACTTTAACTACGGCTCAAAAAGAGCAAATCTGTGATTGGGTGGATCAAGATTGCACTCTAACACTTCGCTCTTTAAAAGAAAAATGTTTAGCCGAATGGCCCGGGATGCAAATTTCCTTGTCGACGATTAATAGATCATTGAAAGAGTTTCACTATTCGCTGAAAAGAGCGACGATTGTGCCAGAGAGAAGAAATGCATTAGATGTAATACAAAATCGTTTTGAATACGCTGTACATTACAACAGAATTATGCATGAACGAGAAAAAATATTTTTTTTGGACGAATTTGGTGTGCAAGTTCACTCTAGAGTGTCTTATGGTAGATCTCCTAAAAAATACCAATGCACATATACATAAAGCGCAAATAAGAGGTAGAAATTATTCCATTGCAGCTGCAATGAATTTGAATTCATTGTACTACTTATTTCAAATACAAGACAGACCTTACAATGGAGAGCACTTTGCTGAATTCTTAGTGACATTAATTAATCATTTGCAAAATGATGCTACAGCAGGTGCTTATTTCGTTATGGATAATGTTAGATTTCATAAAAGTGCTGAAATTTTGCAATTAATTCGAAATCATGGTCATTATCCAATATTTTTACCTCCATATAGTCCATTTCTAAATCCCATCGAAGAACTATTCAGTCAATGGAAGAATGCAGTAAAAAGAGCTGAACCAAGAAATGAGGATCAGCTTTATGAATCCATTCACAGAGCATCGGAAATTATCACCGCTAACCATTGTCAGAATTTCGTACAACATATGGAGTCGTACTTGGGCGATTGCTTAGCAAGGGAAGAAATAAATTCTTAAACATTGCAGTATTTTTAGATATTCGTGATTTGTTTATGTTATGTATGTATTTTGTATTAAATATAGTTTGTCATATTTTCTGATTTATTTAGTTTGCTTAAATAAAATTATGTATATATGTGAAATTAAAAAATTTGAAGGAAAATCATTTGATAAATAGGGAAACTTATTTGACAAAAAGGAAATTCAATTGATACATTCTTGACAAGTGGGATTTACATTTGAAAAATAGTGAAACACAATTGATACATAGTGAAAAGCAATTGGAAAACCCTGTAAGCTATTTAATTTTTTAGATTTTTAAAAGACCAAAAAGCAATGACTTTTTTATCTTAGCGTAAATCGGTGTATTTATGAATAAAAATAAATTATTTTAAATTATTAGTTTAAGTAAAATATTAGTTATTTATTATTTTAGTAAAAGTAGTTATTAATAAATATTATTGAAAATTAAAAAAATACTATTAAACATACCTAATTAAAAATGTTGCAAAATTAAATTGATTTCAAATCTTAGCCAAAAATGCCCAAAATTTCAATTCAGTCATCAAGTACAATACACCGTTGATTAGATAATAAAATACTCTATTAGAATCTGTTTTTCAAAAAAAAAAAATGTATTTAAAACAACAAAGTTTTTAATGACGCCACGAATACAAAACTTTTTATAATATAAGTGATACCGTCATATTAAAGCTAATACAAAGTTTCCATGAATAAGTGTCCCTCATTTTGTTCTTGCATCGATAATAGCCCCAATAAAAAAAACAAAATTTTACTATTTTTAAAATATCTCAAAACTTTTTACATTACATAACTGAACATTTTTTTAAGTCATTTTATTATTTGACTATTAACTCAATTTTTTTCCCCATTTAATCAACTCTGTATCTATTACCGTTTACGAGATCCCCATGGTGGCCCTTCTTATATTGGACACAGTAAATGTTTCATATTTAATATAATAAAAACATTGTGAAAAACAGTTTGACTAATTAATTAAATTAATCAAAGTTAAACTAATTCTATTCCTTGGCGTAATACTTAAAGTCAATTAAAAATCATAAACATATTTGCTGTTAAATATCGGTAGTTATTGTCTACTGCTTAAAAGTGATTTCGTATTTATTTAAATAGCTTTAATTAATTTAGTTATTTGTCAATAAGAATTTTTATTTTAAGAACCTTGAACATATAATTGTGGTTTTTTGCAATAACAAATTTATTTCTAAAAGTGATTAGCATTCCTCTGAAAGGTGCGAAGATGCTGCCTTAGCCGGAGAGCACAAGGTATGTAATATAGCTAAAGTAGAAAGGAAGTGAGATGCAGAACACTGGTCCACCCACGTGCACACTTGACAGTTCCACGCAACATTCTGAGCACTATTTTCATGAAGCTGTTCTGCAAAATGTACCAATGTCTCGACTGCGTGTTACAAACCAACTGCACTAAAACTTGCAATAAATCTTTTAATTTTTTTAAAAATATTTACTTTTATTTTAATACTCAGTTTAATTAATACTATTTAGAGAATATAGCCTAAAATGTTTATAAATACTTAATATTCGTACCTTCAAAAATTAAAATAAATAACAAACTTACAATAAGTATAATTCAATTTTAAAAGTCAAATATAAACTCAAAGTTTTATCCAAATACAATCAAACTGTTTATTTAAATTTTCTAGTAATGTTTTGGTTATGGCAGAAAGACGAAAATCAATATCCATTAGCGCGAGCTATAAACATACTAATTTTTCGTTTTGGTTAAATCTATCATCAGACAATACAGAGGAAAAATGTGAATACAAAATTTTCCAAATTCAAAAATTAATGAAATGACGTTTTTATTTCTCCAATTACAAAAAACAATGCGTTCTTCTTCATATAGGTTCATTAGTTTTTGCACAATTTGCCGTGTCAGTTTACCTAACGATATGTTGATTACGTATGCGGTGCCTAACAACTTTACTTTATGTTCTAGAAGTGTAATTTCTATATCGTATAAATGAGATTGTTGATTATTTTTGGGATTTTTCAGGAACTGCCGCAGGCTACTCGGATGACTTCATGTTTTTTCTAAATTGGTATCAATATTAATATCAGTGATGGAGTCGTCGGAATCGTTCATTATTGTTTCTTTATACCAAATTCATTAATCCAAATGACATTCGTGTGAAGTTGTAAAGTATTTGTAAAAAAACTAATAGGAACCAATATTGTCCCTAAGAAACCGTTCTTTAAAATCTTGCTCTCTAGTTATTAAATAAGCGTCACTTTGGATACTAATAACAGTATAATATTATTGTTCTTTTTTCAGTTTTAATGCGTTTCCTAATACGTTTTTGTACTCGATATAAGATTACCATTATTGATATTGACAATTACCAATATTGATTTAATATTAATTTACGAAATCTCCATGCGGCAAGAAATCACTTTCAAGTCTATATTCCAGGTGGAACCAATGTAATCAGTCTTCACTAGTCATGAAAATTGGTTTTTATTATACTCGCAATTGCAGGAACGCATATTATTGGGATCATTATACTTGTACTCTTATACTAACAACAAATGGAGCAAACGGATTTTCTTAGTTTTAGGTAATTGTTCACATCTTAGAAAAATAAGGCCTCAAGCCGTAGTACATAAAAAAGATCACCTACGGAGTAAAGGCACCTCCAAAAACGTTAGTACACTCGTTCATAATACAGTAGATACTATAAATATTATATACCAATAATATTAATTTATTGATTTAATAGCAGCTAAAATATTATGTAGACAATTTAATTCGCATCTGAATACTCTCACATAGCGTTGTGTTTTGGTCACTTTGACATCGAATATAGGACAGTAGTTTTTATTACAGGGACAATTTTACTCATGTATATATTATGACATATGAGTCAATGTTTTTCTCGGTTTTTGTCGATGTATGAGCGGATAAAATTAAACAAAATTTTTAGTGGATATTTAGTAAATATTGTAATGTGATACGTCGTTATCTCCATGACTACAAGCACATAAAACTTAAAAATTCAAGTAGTCTGACTATTCTTGTCAAATTTTATTAATTAACATAAAATACAAAATGAGTCGATTGATTTCGATTTTTTCATTCGCAAAATTGTCTTGTTAAATTGCACTTGAACTTGTTTTTTATATCGGATATTTTTTGATTTTATTACTCAAACGAGGTTTCCTTTTGGCAATTTGACTCAACAAGCTGCCATGATAAAAACGCTCGTCCTGCGGACTCGCGTTTTTATCATGGCAGCTTGATTCGTCAAATTTCCAGGCAACCTCGTTTTCGTATAAACTAAAAAAATATCCGATAAAAAACAAGTTCTTGTGCAATTGCATACGATTATTTCATTCCTATCACAATACTGTACTTGAAATCACAGCTTTCTATATATTAGTCCGACAACAACCCGTTGCCATTTCTACGGGGCCTATTACAGCGATAACACCTCCCGTTGCTATAGTTACTTTATATAGATGATAATAATTGTAATGTACATATACCTATTTAGATATCCATGAAACAAAATATGTAAACAATATATTAGCTATTGAACAAATCTGTCATCTCAAAAATGTCGAACAGACGATTTGGAGAGATTAAATAACGTTAAATAATAACGTTAAATAGTATAGTCAATATTAATAACGTTAAATAGTATAGTCACGAAATAATCTTTAAAATACAACTCGGGAAAAGATTATTGTTATCGGTAATTTTGCATTTTAATGCACTCAAACTACGTTTCCTAAAGCAATTTTACTTGTCAAATTGGCAGACAAAAAACCTCGCGTACCGCTCGGTTTTTTGATCCTTCAATTTGACTCGTAAAATTGCTAGGCAACGTAGTTTTCGTATAAAATTCAAAATTACCGATAATAATCTTTTCCCTTGTTATATTACATATGAATACATATCATCCACTCGATTATCTTTTGTTTTTTATTTATATGTCACGGATATACCACTGGACTCAATTAAATTAGGAGGCTCTAAAAACAAATTTGTCACTGACATTCAATTAATTTATTTATTGCTTGTTGTCATTGTACCGTTCAGCAAAAATGAGTATTGAAATTGAAGCAGATCGTTGGGGCAATCACTCTGAAGAAAATACAAATAGTTTTATAGTTCGAAATCATTATATTGTCTTGCTAAATACCACTCGTGGGCTAAATATAATTCGACGATAATTGACTCGTTAAAATCAAGGCTGGAGATGCCACTCGCCTTCGGCTCGTGACATCTCCAGCCTTGATTTTAACTCGTCAATTATCGTCGAATATATTTGCCCACTAGTGATATTGCTAGCGAATATAATGCACTAGACTTTACATCGTAGTAGCTTTTCTCTAAACAAATGCTAGCTGCATCCAATATTGAATCATGTTGATGTTGCATATCAAACGACTGCCTGAACTTTCATCCCTGAACTGACGGTTATCCCACCGGGTATTTTATCATCATATTTAAGCAGTTAAATAGGTTTGTAACAGTTAAGGTAGATTTAAAATTGATTGTGCATACATTCCGAGTGCCAAATAAATTTTTTGATTAATTTCAATGTATTGACGACCACTTCGTCTGTGTAAAAGAGACATATTTTAGTTACAGAATTCTAGATTTATTAGATTTTAAATACTAATTTTACGCACGACCAATTCGCCTCAGTCAGTGGAGCTGACTACTAGCTAGGAAATGTGGTAAACAATTAAAAGTAGCAGATACGATAGCAAAAATTATTAGTGATAAATTTATGCATTTCTGGCAACCCATAATAGAATTTAATTTACAAGTAGGCATTGAGAACTCATATTAAGTGAAATTTGCGTTTTGGTTTTCATTTAAGTATTCGCATCCGCCAAAGTTTTTATTTATATTAATAATAGAAACATGCAAAGCAAATATGGGAAATAAATACACAAGTTTTGAAGTTGGAAAATATAGAAAGTTTTTTTGTTACAAATTATGGATTGACGCCTTTAAAGCTAGGGTCACTGTATTGGGGGGTAACGCCATTAGTAACTTTTAGGGAAAACCTCTCTCTCTCTATTTCATAAAACTATATTTAAAACTTAGTAACCTGAGAAGTGACAATTGAAAAATCTTGATTAATAAAAACTTATAGAGTACTTATACTTACTTAGGGTACTTTATTATAATAAAACCATTTAAACATACCATTAAAAATTAATCTCCTTTTATTGAATTCAAAGAAATTTTATATTTTTTGCACGATCAATCTTTTTTTGTCTATTTACCGTGACATTTTGCTTGACGGTATGTTGATTTTACGGTTGCTATGCCTAACAGCTGTTCTTGCCGTCCTAGAACGGTAAGTAATTCCATACCGTTTACATTATAATAAAATCAACATATCTTTGTAGAAAAACAATCATAGAAACGACTGCTTTCAAAAGAGCGTTTACTTCAATTATTAAATAGACGTCATTTTAGATATTAATCCAATAATATTTTATTGCGTTTTATTAGCATCAAGCATCATTTATTAGCACCATAAGCATCAAGAACGTTAAGGGTTTACTGGTCTTAGACAAATTTTTGTTTTCGACCAGTGGAAGACCTTTACAGTTCTTAATACTTAATATATTATTATTTACGACTGACACAAAAAGTGTAACAACATAATGATCAAGATTTGGTTTCTATAAGAGCCTACTACATAATAATTAAATAGACGTAATTTTAAAACGAATATAATAGTATTTATTGTGTTTTCTAAATTTTGACCGTGCAAAAAACGCTATAAGCATCACGAACGTTCGTGATGCTTATAGCGTTTTTTGCACGGTCAAAATTTAGAAAACACAATAATAGTTATTTATCTGCTTGCGTTTCGAAATGACAACTTTATGAGTGTAATTTTTAATGTCATAATGACATGCATTATGACAATAAAGACTATACTGATTTTCGAGCTGATTACATTATAGTACTGAGTACTATAATGAATTCATTATGGTACTCAGTACTATAATGAAACTGAATACTGTATTAAAATTCAATAAAATTTTCAATCAACTAACAAAATGTGCAAAATATGGCAAAAAACTTTTTGAAAATTTATTTAAATTTATTACAAATTATGAAGAAATTAATTAAACAAATTAACGATTGTAAACATTAATAGTAGCAATTGTACAATTATTCAAATTAACGCCAGAAAATCGAACAATTCAAGGCTAATATGATACATCAATTTTCAGGTAATACGATTATATCAATAAATTAGTGACGTTTAGGTGTCAGCAACATATTTTTTTTTTAGATTTTACATTTTTTTAAAGCTAAATAATTTATTTCGAATTTCTTCTTTAATATACGCAAGCAGATAAAATTTTGTATGTCATTCGGATCGTAACTAATCATTATGGTACCAGTCGCGTTATCAGACTCGGCTGGCGCCTCGTCTGATAAACTTCACGACTGGTACCATAATGATTGATATTACGATCCTTATGACATAATAGTTATTTATGTCATAAGGATCGTAATATCAATCATTATGGTACCAGTCGTGAAGTTTATCAGACGAGGCGCCAGCCGAGTCTGATAACGCGACTGGTACCATAATGATTAGTTACGATCCGAATGACATACAAAATTTTATCTGCTTGCGTATATTAAAGAAGAAATTCGAAATAAATTATTTAGCTTTAAAAAAATGTAAAATTTAAAAAATAAATATGTTGCTGTCACCTAAACATCATTAATTTATCGATATAATCGTATTACCTAAAAATTGATCTATCATATTAGCCTTGAATGTTTCATTATAGTACTGAGTACCATAATGAATTCATTATAGTACTCAGTACTATAATGTAATCAGCTCGAAAATCAGTATAGTCTTTATTGTCATAATGCATGTCATTATGACATTAAAAATTACACTCATAAAGTTGTCATTTCGAAACGCAAGCAGATAAATACTATTATATTAGTTTTAAAATTACGTCTATTTAATTATTATGTAGTAGGCTCTTATAGAAACCAAATCTTGATCATTTGTTTTTCTACAAAGATATGTTGATTTTATTATCATGTAAACGGTAAGGAACTACTTACCGTTCTAGAACGGTACGAACAGCTGTTAGGCATGGCGATCGTAAAATCAACATACCGTCAAGCAAACTGTCACGGTAAATAGACAAAAAAAGATTGATCGTGCAAAATATACTATTAATCATCAATTCAATTAATTTAAAAATTAAATATATCTTCAAAAATGACTTTTGTATGTCAATTGTATTCGCCAACTCTATTAATATAAAAAAGTAACTAAAAATGTATGTGTCTCTCTCGTACGCATTCATTTTAAATAAAGCTATCTCTCTTGCACAATTCATAAAATAAATAGAGATTTCACTGATGGCGTTACCCCTTAATACAGTGACCTTATTTAAAGCGCAACGAAAGCGCCATCTAGTATCAAACATTTGACTAAAGCTAAGACAGAACACGTGAACTTGTGGTTGTTTTGCGTTGCGTTACTTTCAAAATTATGTGTTACTGTAAACACGCATGATTACAATTTTCTTTATTATTTTGTTTTCTCTAAGCACTTCTAGCCAAACGTTGTGTCTACCATCAGTCGCCGAAAATTTAGTTTCTACAGACATTAGTTTGTGCAAAAAAATGTGGTGGTCGTGTCATCATCTGACTATGGTGGACGTATGGCAACGCTATACAAACGCGTGACAATATGCTTGGATACAGTGATACGTATGTTCATTGATGACCTGACCGCCACCTTTTTTTTGCACAAACTATAGGAACAAATAAAAGTTTATTTATGCTTACAAATAAATGCGCATGCGCTAAAATGTTTAAGGATTTAGTTAAGTATTGACGGCACGATGACTTTCAGTTCTAAATTAAATGAGAAATCATCTTTCTAATTTGAACCAATCAGTTTTCGTATTTCAAATTACATTTCTCCTGCTTTCTTTGCTTTTACTGATAGTGTTGAAAAATATCTATTTTCTAAGTTCACATTTTTAAAATGTATTTATTAAAAAAAAAAAATGCTTTTACTCGTAATTTTCAATGACAAACATTTATATTTATATATTATAACAGACAAAATCAGAGAACAATAAATTAGTCAATAAATTTTTTAAAAATAAATATTGAATAAAGCTTTATGAAAGGCCGTTTGTAAAGATAACTATTAGTGTATTGAATTAGGTATCTACCTGAAGATCTCAAGTTTAGTACTAAGTAGAAACTTTTGGACTGCTAGAGCAGTTGGTCTTATTTGCATCTTCCCGCCCTGAATGAAAACCTACACATTCTCAAGTATTTACGTGATTAATGCAGTAAATTGAGGCATGTAAAACAGAAAGGAAACGTTTTCTGCTAGGCGGTCGTAATAATCATTTTTCACAACCAAAATTATTATGAAAAATATAGAAACTGAAAAATCAAATGCATTTCAGCAGTTCTTGCGCTGCGCGGTTTAAATATGAGTTTCATAGAATGTGCGCGTTTGTGAACCAATATTTCATTAATTTGTTTGTTCTTAGTTCATAAAGAGGAAAAAGTGTTTAATAATTTGTTTATGAAATATGTTATGTTGATAGGAGAAAAATGACATCACGATTATTTATCATTTTTAACAATGATTATTTATCATGAATTGCATGTAAGTATATTAAGTACCTAACGTTTTCTTGGAATTTGAATGAAATCATAAAACAAATTAATATCAATAATATACAATAAAATTAATTGATTTATCATTTCAAACTGTAATATATCTGATTAATATAATTTACCAATTAAGTAATAACATCCCAATATCGTCTTGGGAACTACCCATACAAGTTTTTTTGTGTTAATCCAAATTTCGAGTCTTTGAAAGAGCTTGTAAATCAGATCTTTGCATTTATTATTGTTAACTATGTATGAAATTGTCATAATTATTTCATGTTCATATATAACTGAAGCTGCAGGTTCATTTTTTCAAATTGTTTATTTAAAATTCAAGTCAAATATAACGTAATACAAAGAGAAATCAGCGATTGGTAATAGAATACGTTTTTAACATCACCAGTAAATTTTTCAATGTTATTTAGAAAATGTGTGGGATGAATTTTATGTTCATCACATAAGATGTCTTATCTATTATTCTATATTCGGTGAACGATAAACTATAGTTTATTACATAAAAATATCATTAACAAACTTTCAAATTGGTATTTTACTAAATTGATTTATAGCAATTATCGCACCCAAATTAAAATTAATTCTATGAAGTAGGTTCGATTTTATAAAATTTATTACGTGGGCTATGTTATAACTGTATTCAATGCAATTAAATAAAAGGTAAATATACCAGATTATTTGTGAAAATTGTTTTGTACAGAAAAACAAAATTGAAGCAAGAACAAGATTGTTTTTTAAAACGATTAAAAATGACAATAATGACAGATTTATTGGAATTTAAAATTAAAAATTATAATAAAAGATTAAACATTCTGCATTGTTCTATTTAATGGCTTTTAAATTAAATAAAGTTAAATATAAATTACATAAAATACAGTTGGATATCACTAGATCTATATTGTTGGTCAATAAATTTAGCACGAGCTTTAATATGTACTGTTAAAAAATGTGTTGTATAACTGGCCTTTATTTTTGATTTTAGAAATTTGAAATTTGAAATGATCACATTAACAGAAATTAAAATTAAAACGGTCCAATTTACAACGGAAACAAAACTCCTTCATTTTTGACCACAACTGCCACACTTTTTAGTAAGCGAGCGCCAAAATATCAAAAAGATTTAGCCCGACATATTGGCAAATCCGCTTGCTCACCTGCAAACGCCAACTTTGCTTTAATATTAAAAATAATCTTTATTTTACTTAAATGAAATGCAAATAAATTATTATCAACATATGTTTATCTAAAGTATTTATTTATTAATAGTATAACTTTGTACAGAGCAATATCAAGTTACAGTAAATAGCTCGGTAAATAGTAATTATAAGTGATTTTATAGTTATATGTAGGAAGATTTATGTGTTAGGCAGTCTGATATTGGCTCTTTTATTAACGTTTTTATTTTTGACAAAAATGATAATACCAAAATTTTAAGATAGATACATCTATAATAAATATTGTATTTAGACTGCCCCACAACTGAGATATCTAACAACCCTTTTTATATGAAACGCTCTAGCTCTTCACCGGGATTTGAACCCGGGACCAACAGATTGCGAGTCGGTGTCTGCACCTCAAGTCCACTTTGTTCGTCAAATTTGAAATAAAATAGTATATTTTTATTTAACTAGAATATTTTTATTGTTAGCTGCGTCTTCAATACTCGAGCTATCACCTAACATTTTTGAGTCTTTTGACACACAAACCTATTTGACATGTTTGTATTAAAACTTGCGAGGTCGTATTTAATTGCTTGCATTGTAATGTAAGTTAAATATATATTTTTCTTTATATCACATAATATCTATCGGTAGTAGAAAAAATGTAATTCAATGCACGATGCGAAAGTTCTTTCAGGTCTTCGAAGGTAGCAAACACCACCTCACACCTAAAAGTACACTTTCGCATCTATAAATGTAAATAATTATATTCTTAATAAAAAAATTCGGCTATGGACTTTCGCCTTTCTGCCCCCAAATTTAATTTTTCTAAATTTGTATTTTTTGAATCCGAGCAATCCGGCATTATTGTTGCATAGCAATGGTGTGTGAATTTTCTCAGTAGTAGTAGGTTTTGATCAAGTAATCATAAATTTTTTGTAAAAGTCCGGTAAAGTTCCTAGCAATACTTTACCGGCTCAGATACTGTAATATTGGATTTACTGGAAACTGGACTCAAATTATACCTAGTATCAAGGCTATGCCAGACAATAAGAAATAAAGCTTATCACCTACTATTATTTTATCGTAAAAAGTAATAGACAAGATAAATATTTCAAAAATATTTATTAAAGTCAATCAATATATGAAATTAAAAACTTTTTAAAATCTTAAATTAAATTTGAGTATTCATTATTATGTATCAAAATCTATCTCCAAATAAATAGAAGAAACCGAGAGACTAGAAAATTGTGATTAGCAATCAGGAGACTCAAATTCAAACCTCGGTATTGCCCAAATAATTTATTATTTTAATTAAAAATATGAAATTACAAAAACAATTATAATAAGATCGTAATAAAAATATAGTAACATACGTTTTTACTTGTAATTACATTAGAGCTTATTTATTGTCGAAGGTACATTTGTGTTATTTGTAACATAACATTTGTCATGTTATTGCTTGGCAATACGACAAAAAACAGTGACTCTGAAAAAATTACGAGTCCGCAGGCCGAGTCAGTTTTTCTGCCAGCTTTTTGAGTCGTATTACCTTTCAGCAACAACAATCGCATTAAAAAAATGCCACTTTAAAAATGCGACAATAAAAGCAAAATTGATGTTGTAGTATTAATGGATTACTGCGGCACACTACTTTTGATTTTTTCTTCGATTTCGCACTTAGAAAAAATACCGAACCGATTTATTCTGACGTTTGTCTGGCGTTTGTTTAGAGAAAAGCTACTACGATGTAAAAGATCATATTGATTAGTCGCTGAAAAAGTTAGGACAAACTTTTGTCACTGTCAAGAGCTAGATTTTTCCAGAAGAGCTATTGAGACAACGTTTGTACTGTTACAAGCAGTTAGAGCCAACTTAATCAATTTAATTAGGCAATCATATCATTTATGTACAACTAAACGCGACATATTATAATAATTAGCTGCAAATAAGATTCCACAGTACATCTCTTATAAAAATTTCTTTAAATTTTATGTTTGTAGCATCAATCTTTGTGGAATATATTTAATAGGAATATTTAAAATTGTTTAAGTCGAAATTAGATTCAAATTTATTAATAGAAAACAAATTTGAAAGAAATACGAGTAATTAGACTGTAAAGGGTGTATTAAGGGTTGAAATTGTAAAACATTTTATTTAGATTTTAAACTTTTTGTTAGGATTTTCCATTTTTAGATGATATTTTTATTAGACTTTCGCCACTTTTTCTTTACATTTATCATTTTTAATCACCATCTAATCAATTTAATTATTTTTATTAACATTTTTCACTTTTTGTTAAGATGTGTCACATTTTCCGACATTTGTCGTTTTTTGGCGTTTTGATCTGTCATTATGATTGACTTAGGATATTTTTATTCAATATCTCTCACTTTTAATTGAAAGATGTCATCTTAAATTGTTAACAAATAAGAGACATTTAAATAACTGATTTTTTGCAAAAACTTGAAACTCTCCTGGCTTAAATGGGGTAACTTTTAAGGGGCGCTCTATCAGTATGATGTTTCACATTATATTCACAGCATGTGGCAAAATTTGAATCAAATATTTTAATCGGAGTTTCAGAAGTATGCGCCACAAATGATCAAGATTTTTCCAATTTTTACCCTTCATCTCTTAATCAAAATAAACTCTATTCCAAATATTTAATTTTTTTGGAGCGTTCCTATATTGGGTATATTTGTCGAAAGTTTACAACATTTTGTTAAAATTGGTTTGTAACGTTAGAAGATTAATTGGATTCACCGATTGAACCATTTTGTATGTTTTTGACTCGTAGTGCGCAAGTCTTGTTTGTATGTATTTTATACATGTTTGTTTAATATTATCGTGCTTATGTGAAAAAAATAATACGATCCACATTTGGTTCCGATCCGTGCAGTAGTTTTCGAGCAAAGTAATAAAATTAAAGCCAACAGACAGAAAGACCTACAGACAGATACAAATTAGTCAGTTCAATTTTGACACTCTAAAATGTCAAAAAAATATCAAATTATTGTTTAGCAGAAAACAAGAAATAGTAGATTATATAACGACGTGGAAAGGGTTTGATTACTGTCGAGAACTGAGATCACCGAGGCGCATAGCCACAAGGTCAACTATATGTCGAGACAGTAATTGAACTTTCCACGGAGGTTTGTATACTATTTTATTCACAATATTTTCGTTTTTTATAAATATTGTCACGATTTCCTAGATAGGCAAGACTTTGCAGCCTGCCTAACTTTTTCATCGATTTTTTTTTCTTGGCTTGTTGCCACCGGATTAAAAAGCAGTATAATACTACAGGTATATACTGCTTTCTGGTCTCAGTCCCTACGTTTTGCCAACCATCCTTTTGCAGGTCCTTAGAGCTGTAATAGCCTTCCAGGCAACTATTTCCACAAGAGAGTTGAAGTTCAATTTGGTGTTCAATCACTTATTTCATTACATACAATTGTTGTACAAATCGTTATGTCGATTACCTTCTTGTTATCGTGACAAAAGTCGCTTTATTTTCCCGATTAGTCACAATAGTCGCTTTATTTTCCCGATATTTTTCCAACCTTTAGATTATTACTAATAATAAATTCTAAGAGCGACTCACCTCTATTGTTGTTGCCGGTACTCGCCCACATTAGGCGGTGCGCATTGGCATTGTCAGAGCACTACCTAGGTGTTTTCAGCTTCGCATTGCCGTACTAGTTCTCTGACCTCCGAGGTTGTTGATGGTTTTGGTTGATCAAATGGGAGGCAAGGAAGGAGGTTGAAGATCCGATAGCATGATCTTTAAGCGTTTGTTCCATTTATTATCTTTAACTTGGTTACCACAAGTCTCTTGTACAAAGCCCCCACTCGAAACAAAATTAAGTGGAGTGTTTGCAAGAATGAATTCTTAGATGGTTTCCTCCAGGTCCGATTATCTGCCAGTCGTTTCTCATCCCTATTGTCAAATGTCCTTCGCTGCAAACCCAGGGTTCTTGATTTAGTACAATATATCAATATTGTATCGTCTTACATTACTCAGCCGAAGCCGCTTTACAGTGATGTAGCTTTATTTATAGGAAGGTGAACATAAGCACCTTTTTTGTTTCAACATTTTTTCACATCTGCTGATGTTTTTGGAGGTTCAGTAATTGCCCTTCCTCTTTCGTTCATTAGCATTTTCTTTGGCTTTCTGTCCTTTTCACGGCCCAATATTTTAAAAAGAATCCTGGTTGGGTTGCTGTGCGGCCTGCACGACAGATCCTGGATCATACCCATGGAATAATGGTTCACACAAAGAGTAAGTTGCTGACCTTTTGACTCTTGTCTATCAGGTCTTTGTTTACAGCGATTCCGGAATTCATATCATCGTCCACAGTGTTTTGCTTCATCCTAAGTTTTGCTTCATGACGGGATGCAGGGGATGACAGTAGACTTTTCAACCCTCAACACAAATTCAACCCTTAAAAAACTTATCAGTCCGGGGTAACGCTTACAGACAATTTTTTTGAAGATACATTCTAGCCGCTACTAAAAGATATTCTGCTTGCAATCTGACAAAGTAGTTGATGCAGTTGCACGAGGGTGCACCCTTCCCCCTGCACAAACATCCCCCTTCGCACAAACTCAAGTTAAGATTTAAACATTGAATGCGGAAACAGGCTGGATTGGTCGAGGCATACCAACTTCACGGCCACCAAGTAACCTGAATTAAACCCCTTAGATTTGTATCTTTGGGGATATTAAAGGCAGTTGCGTACAAATTCGGGGTCAACCTGGTATCTTTGAAAAAATTCGACACCACTTGTCCATTAACTCCAGTAGTGGCCAATTCAAACATGTTTTGAAGACTAAAATAAAAATAATAAAATAGTAACTTTGGTCTTTCTTACCTGATTAACAACCATTTTTGATTGCCTTATTCTCATTTTTACAGTAATATAAAAATTGCTATCGCTGGCGGCTGCGTCTACTGACATGAAATTCCCATATAAAATTAACTATGGTTCCAAAAGAAGTTTTTATGTTTGTTTGTTTGATAAGTAAATTTTTAATTCAAATTTTCAATTCATCAGAAGGATACTTCAAAAAAAATTATGGTAATAAGTTCATTCCTTAAAATGTAGTCTGAATTCAAAAAAATTCAAAAAGTCAAGGTAGCGTTATAGCCCAGTTAGTTCTGAATAGCCTATAAGGTATTCTTCCTATAAAGGTATTCTACCGCAGTTTTTTTAATAATATTTACAAATAGATTGTTTTAAACGAATTTACGACCATTAATGTCCGATACTGTCATATAATATAACCCCTTCAATTCATATGTTAACGACTTAATTTAATTAAAAATAGTGTGCGTCTCTTTTTCTATCATTCTATCCATCAATACAAAAGCTGAAATTGATTGCTGAATTTTTTTCCAAATGTAGGTATATGGTAATTTAAATATTATATTAAATAGTTTGTCTAAAATAGGGTACGAGAATGTTTTTGCTTTATCATTCCTTAATACATCCCTTTGAATGGTATTGTTCAGATTGGTTTCAAATTTAATTTCTAGTTGAAAATCTTTTCTTTCAGCTTTAATTTTAAAGATTGCATTTAAATATATTTTACAATAGATACTACATAATCTAAAAATTTGATACAAAAATTTTAACATAGAATTATGAAATCTGATTTATAACATTTTTAAAATACATCTCTTAATCTCAAAATTTGCTTGACTATTATAAATTATAAAAAAAGATAATCTAGAACATCCAGCAAATGTAAAACTAATGTACCAATTTAAAGTCAATATTTTACATTTTTTAGTTATTATCATATAATTATTTAGGCATTCATAGTTATTGTATTATTCCTGAAACTAGGGTGCCAAAATGTAATTCAATAGTAGAACTTTATGTTAAATTTTATAATTCATAACAATATTACAAAAGTAACAATATTAGAAAATATTTAAAAATAAAATTAAATAATTAAATATAGTCTTCATACCAAGAAGACTAAATTTAATGCTTATCCCATAAACAAATATATAGTTTTGAAATATTTATATTTAATTATATACAACTTCAAACCGAGCAAGCTCAAGTTCTAGAGAGAGGAGAGTAATAAAAAAGGGTATAAATATGTGGGCAACAAAAAAAAAGAAAATATGCGAAGAAATTATTAAAAACTAAATTGTGTAAGGAGTGGTGTAACAAATTTTGTCTTAGTTTGATTTTATTCGGATTTAAATCGGATAAAGGTGTATAAATATAATATGTTTACCATTTAACTATCTATCTTGTGTTGAAATTAATGATAAGAATAGAGAACATTATACATTATTTGAAACATACTTCCTGTCAAACGTTTAAAAATAAACAAAATGAACCAGAAATAAATGTCTTATGGCGCACCGCGCTTGTAAAATGAAAATGCATAAAATAGCGAGAGAGGAAAGGAGGCAACATAAGAACGGTTTAATAATAACTCAGAAAGGCCGGAGTTCCAAATATGGTTCAATCTCAGATTACATGACGGCCAAATTCAGAATATCCCTAAAAGTTAGGAGGAGGGCGCCGCGACGCTCAAAATAACCTACTTGAGCTCGCCTTGTACGGCCAAAACCGTTCGACTTACCGCACACTGCAAAATTTTAACACAATTTTTTTTCCATCATTAGTGATATAATTTTGTACAAGATTCGCGACTCGCGCTTAAAATTCAATGTGCTGTGATATACTTTTCTGTTATAGTATTGTAGACCCATTATTAATTATTCTGTGATATTGATTTTGTTTGCTATGAAAATTAGCCAAAGTAAGTCCCGAATTCTAACATTTTTCTATAATTATGTAACCTCCGTCTATCATAACTGCACTTTTAAATACTGACTTGTTTTGGTACTAAACATCACATTTCTTTAACATTTCAGAAGAGTTTATGATGCAATCAGAAGAAGTGGATGAGCTAGTCAACTGCATTGAAGTCACTCCAGATATTGCTGACCTAACTTTTATCAATGATAGAGAACCGTCTCCACCGCCTCAAATCAACCCAGAACGCAATAGGGTTGATCAGAAGTAGGTAGTTTCATCAATTTTACATAAGTATAAATTATGTATATTGTACTATTGAAATTTCAATAGTTCCTAAAGGAAAATAAACTGCCACCGGATGTAGTTATTTGGTTTTCATCTTTAAAAGTTTATTTTTGAAGAACTTTATTACGCTCCCTATGTGGTTTTTATTTTACCAATGTATATTATTTAAAAAATATATTATTCAGTAAAGATGCTTATATTAACTAATAAGTAACTTATGTCCAATTGCAACATTACATCAACGTAAAACAAAACATAAAATTTCAGCATTCTTCAATCTAAAACTATAACATTTTTGGTTTATCTCATTTGTCACTTTTGGGTATGTACTTTTTATCACTTAAGATAATTTCTAAAATACAGCAGGCTGGATATCAATAATGAACTTCAATAGAAATGGTGACCAGTGGTGTACAAAAATGAACTTTGTTTTGACACACCACTGGCCAAAATAAAAAAATAATTGTAATCTACGATCTTTTTAGAAATAAAAAAATCCTTGTTTTTTAGAAATCTAACAATTTTTAAAATGATGTACACAGCAAAATAACATTTTAAATCTTTTCGACAATAACAACCGTTTAGGTTTCGGTAGATCTAGCAAGCTCCTCCATGCACAAAATTTACGAATATCTAACAAAAGTTTCCGCGCACTATATAATAAAGAGCAAAGAAAACGATACCATTCACAACCCGTACAAGATTTAAGACCCAATAAGATGGACCTCGACCGCAAAAAAATTGAATTGACCATTATGCTCAATCCGTAAAAATGTAATTTTTAAAAAATATATAAATCGGCTACTGTTGCTAGAAGAGGAATGGTTAACTATACATTCAAGTTGTGATTGCATGTATGGTCGCGGAAAAAACCTATTAAACAGTATTTATTCATAATCATAAATATTATTTATAAAATGTATGTACTTAACCCATGTTAATTTAATTCAAAACGATTAGCATTTCGAAAAAAGGTCAACATTTTTTTTTTCTAAAAAGATCGCAAAATTAGTTTAGATCGCATTTTTTTTTTGACCAGTGGTTTACCAAAAAAAAGTTTTTGTGGTTTAATACACAATCCGTCAAGAAAACGTAAATACTCCGTATAATATTTTTCACAAAATTTATCTTAAATAATGTGTTACTTTCAACTAGACCAGCATACCAAATTCAATTACAAAATCTTTATCCGTTCTGGAGATATTAAAAAAAAAACGATTTTTTTACTACCTTCTACACTACCACCACCACCTTCTAAACTAAAATCTATGTATTCGTTTTTTCAATATATTATGTTGATATGACAAATATCTTATTTTGAAGTGTAGTAGGTCCACTGTAAACGTTATTGAAATTAAATTTTGGACCACCCTATATAAAGGAAATGTACATAAACAAAATTTTAAATATCGGTTTTGATCTATCTAAACTTTCAAATTATTTAAAATTCGAGTACTATATAAGCAAAAATTGCATCCAATCAATAATTTGACCCTAAAATTATATGGGTCTTTTTAAAATAAGCGTAATGCTGATAAACTAATACGATTAGTGGTTTCAGTTTCTTTTAGATATTCATTTTTGTAATAGGCAATTTTTTGTAGTTTGATATTCACACAGGAGAAGAAATGGAAATTCTACCTAAGTTATTCTAACCTTATACAATTTTAATAAAACATTGGAAAACTGAAATCAATTCATATAAACTGTAGTTTAATTTTTCCAAAATATTTACGTAACATATAAATAAACTTCTGAGATAATTATGAAAATTTGGATTTTTCAGATTCTTTAATGGTGCTACTTCGAAGTTTGACGATATTAATCTAGAAGACGATATAGAAAAGATAGACATAGCATGTCAAGAATCTCTGCCTGAAAATGAGATTGTTGCTTCTAAAACCGGAATTGACTTTCCGTTTGAGAAAACGATATTCAAAGCGATTCCGGAGCAAAATCCAAATGAATCAATACAAAGTTGGTTACAAAGAATTAGCGATATGCAAATTGATGCCCCGAAGAAAGTGCAGGCCCCTGTTAGCATTAGCGCAACACAGGCAGCAGTGTCTACTGCGAGTACTGGATCAAACAGGGTAGTTAAATATCAAGACTTACCGTACATGGGTGAAATGACTCTAGATAATTCGAAACCACGCCGAGGTAGAAAACCGAAGAAAGCTGATATTTGTCACTTGATTTATAAAAATTATGGCACTATTTTCCCAGGTACCCCGAATCCAAACAGTTATTTGGAACGAGATACTTCAAATGCTGGAAAAAAAGGGGCAAATACAACTCTAGAGTCTAATAAAGAACTGCTCAACGACAATACTTTAAATAAAAGTAATGTCCAAAACCGTATTATTAGTAGTTTGCTTGAGAAAAGACTGACACAAGAAAATAAACGCAACAAGGAAGAGAAAACTTCAGGTATTGTTAAAGGAAAGCGAGACCAAAGCGAACCACTTAATTTATGTATACGTGATCTCAATCATTTAAAAATACGATTTTTGAAGAACAATGATAACACTTACAGTACTTCTGAAGTTAAATCCGAACCGTATAGTGATCCTGAAGATGATGTGGAAGTTATTGCACAATCGCCACTTAACATCAAAAAAGAGACTGCATCGTCTTCAGCCAGTCCTGATCTAGTTAAAATTCCTAATCCTTCAGCGCCCGAAGGATTTGTGTATTGGCCAAATGCTGGGGTTTTTATTCACCCGATGGCTTTACAACAACAATTGCTGATGTATCAAAGATTGGCTGGTAATAATAATAATTCTGCTCACACAAGTCACAGCCAAAGATCATGTACTTCAGATAAAAAAGTTGAACCTGCTGAATCTAAGAAAATAACACCGAAACAAATTGCTAAAAGCAAGCTCCATTTGGATGAAAATGACTCCGAAATAAAAAATAAGCGAAATGCTAGTACTACAATTGAAAAATCTCCAACTAAAAGAAAACGTTCTGCAATTTTTATTCCACCAATTGCAACAGAAAATAATGCAAACCCCGCCACCGAAGTCAGTATTTGTAAATTTAAATTTACCGGAGGTGCCAAACCTAGTTTACAGGAAAAGAAGATGTTATCAGTTGATTCAGGCGGTAATTTTCGTTACTACAGTGGGACTGGTGATAAAAGTATGCGTGGCTATGAGTTTTTTCCAAGGGAAACCTTGCAGCAACAAATTCATAATACTCAAGGTTCGAGTACTGGTGCTTTTTTGCAAGCTAGCGGTGAAAAAATTTATCCAGTACCTCCTATTGAATGCATAGGCGGAAAAAGTTCGTCTGAATTTCTGTTAAACCCAGAACTGCCATCGCCCACGAGTTTAGGTTTAGATACAACTTGTATAACACAACGACATAAAAAAAGAAAATCTAGAAAATCGCTTCAAAGGGAAAAGTTGGAGCAGACGTTCAAGGAGAAGGGGTTTCTTATACAAACACAACAACTAGAATCTGCAGAAGGGGCGACGTATTGTAAATTTCGACAATTGCGAAAATTTACACGATACTTGTTTAGATCGTGGAAAGATTATTTGCCTGGAAATGTTCAGGAATTGCAGGAAGGTGAACGAATGGAAAATGGGGAATTAATCGAACCAGATAATATGGATAGTTTATCAATAAATTCTAGTGAAATATCAACCAATAATGTACAGTGAATGACTATTTAAGTGAATTGAAAATTAACCAAAGAATCCAGTGTTTATTTTAATAGAAATATATAAAACGCTGTCTTCTTAGTGCAAATGTAAATGATTATCCCATATTTTACAGATACATTTAAGACATAATTTTCTTACACTACATTTAAATACACATACATTCAAATATTTTTTTTCTTCTTAAAAAGCATTTTGATTAATTTACTTTTTAGAAAACATAATCTAGTCGATATGATATTTAAGTACTAAGTACTTTGTTGTTTAATTTTTAATTTATTCTTTAATAAATGTTGTTATGTCTAACAATAAACTACATTAAAAGAAAAAACAAAACAAGCTTGTAAATAGTTTTATTATGCAATATAATTTATAATTATTATTATACAGTAAGTATAAGATAAGCATTACTATTGTATTAATATTCAATGATTGTAATGACATTTTTCTCAAAAGCAGTCATATAGCGTGTGGTCACGGATTAATTACAAAGAAAATAATCAATTTTTTTTATTATTTTTTTAATTGCTATTGTTGTTTTAAAAATTCCAAATCACATCTGGTGGCATTCGAACTGCTAATTTAAATGGCTTTTAATTTTAAAATTATCAAAAAAATTAAGTGCCTCTCGTATAGATACAGTACGTCTATTTTAAAATTCTTATAGTTGATAATAAGCACGGGATGATTATGCTTGAATGTATTAAACAAAGCAAAGACAGCATATGAAGGCTCCGCAAGCTTAATTTTCTGTGTCGTGTTCTGACTGTCTTTGTTTTATTTTAATTGTCAGTATTTTGTGTCCTTGTTGTCAAGTGTAAGAATTTGAAAATAGGCGTACTCTATAGTGTAATTATTATACTTAAGTGTTGGTGTTAAATCAATTCATATTTTAATTTTTGTTGAAATTATATGACAAACATATGCCTATACAAAGTGCACACAATATATTTCAAATAAGATTTTTTAATTATTTTGAAAACAAAAAGAATTTTCTTACGCAGTTAAATAAATTGCGGCAACCATCACTTCGTTAAAATAAAACAAAGTTCAGCGTGCGCGAAGTAATTACTTCCTTCTACGACTGCAACAGAAAGTGTGTGCTTTTCAAGCTTTGAATTTAAATTATAAAACTGACGTTTGGTTTAGGGCCAGTACTTTCATCGCATATGCGAAAGTAAAATTTTGTGATATGGTACAAATTGTTTCCATCAAAATGTTAGAAACAAATCAGAAATGGAGCATGAACAATATTCATATAAATATTTTTTTTTTATTTTCAGTCGTAGAAAAAATAGTGTGTACACCTAGCAAAATGAATCCATGCCGCGCATGCGTGGTGCGCCGCAAATTTTTTTCAGCTTTTTTCCCTTTGTTTTGGTGCTGTTGTTTAGTTACCAGAGTTTACTACATAATAAGGTTCCTTGATGTATTAAATTTTTAGTGAACTTTCGTAACGTACTCCCAGCACGATTACGCTCGTAAAGAATTCAGTTTTCGAATTAGTTTCTGATTAGTCGATACGAGGTGTGTTTTAGAAGTTTTAAAATAAGAATAGTTTTTCTGAGAAATTAAAACATATTGTTTGCAATCTTACACAAAAACACACTTTTTTAGATATGCAGAGTGGTGACCGGTTTAGGATCATTCTTTCCCACAGGAACAAAGTTGGGCATGCGCAATTGCGCATGGACACAAATTTTTACTTGTATGCCTAAATTTTGTAACGCCTTTATGAAACCAAAATCTGACAATTCAATTATTCTTTGTCAATGTAAGCATTAATTACTGCTGAACAAACCGATCTGTAAGTCTGCCATGTACTATCAAAGGCACAATTAACTCGTACAAAAAGAATGTTTAGTTGCATACCAAATTGAAACTTCTACTGGTGTAAACTGCTCTGCTGAATTTTGATTTTTTTTTTTCATTACCGTTACATTCATTACTAAATATAATTATTAATAGTTTTAATGTCTGTAAGCGCCGTTTTTAAGTTGATCCAAGCTAAAAATTAAACTTAAAGTTAAACTAACAAGCATTAAAGTTAAACTAACAGCATTTAATGTTTCATTGCACCGCTTAAACTAAAACTAGAGCTACTAAGTAATCTCTGTTTAATCGTTATTATTTGGGGATTTTCTGACAAGTTTGAGCTTATATTCACATGTAAACTTTTCTCGAGTGTTGTTTATAATCTAAATCTGTTTTATTTGGTTTAAATAATATTTAGGATGATGACGGAAATGGTGAAATTGAATTAGAACAAATCCAAGAGCAACCTAAAAAAAACCCAAGATCGTCTCCTGATGATTGATTACGTGTATGAGTCCCATCAACTACACGAATAATCTTTGGAAATTTTGCAATGTTATAAAACTTAATTTGCTCGGTCCTAATATTTTCAGCTAAGGGCATTTTTATACATATAGTCAGGCGCTAGTGTCGCAATAGCATTGGATACTCTTTACTATTCTTGACACTGTAAAGATATCTATCCCAGAAAAATCTGTCATTAAGCTAAAATGACCTGCACAGCATAAAACCGCAAATATGTTAACAATTGATTAATTTGTGATACCTTATTGTTCCTAGACAACAATTTCTGTATACGTAATATTTACATGTCTCTTGGTAACCCAATAAAGGTTCTACCAGTTCCAACACACGCAACACTGTACCCCTGTATAATCTAAACCAAGTTAAAGTTCTAAAAAAGTTAAATTACTCATGTTATCAAAATGTTCAGCACGGATATGAGTTGTTCTTGGAAAACCAAATTCTATTATTTGAAGAATTTCTATATCGTCACCAAAAATTGCTTCATCGCCAAAATCCATTTTACAAACTTTGAATTGAGCTTTAAACCTCAAACGCAATGGTTGGTGCATTTATTTAACTTATTACTCTTATAGGAAATATTGTAATAGTGAAAAATTTGAGATACCCATTTTTTGTACACATCAGAATGCATAGATCACGGAAATCATATTCACTTATTTCCGTCGGGCTATCTGTTGGGTTTGATTTTATCAATTTACTTAAAAACTACTGCAGGGATGGGAACCAAACTTTGATGCTTTTTTCTAGTACCGGAAGCTCGATAATATCAAAGAAAGCGGATTAAAAATCTTAAACACATGCGCACTACAAGTCATTCATGCTATAAATTGCAAAGTTGCAAAATTACAAATCCCCGCATATATTAAAACTTACCCTATTTGATCTTTGAGTTTGTTGTTAAGAATGTTATTTACATGTTTTTTATTTGTCTATAATTGTGGAAGATTTCGACAAGGTGGCAGATTTTAACTGAAATTGGTAGATGTCGAATAAAAACGTACTATGTAACCACATATAAGTAATGTCAAAAGACGATATTGAAATCTATCGGTTATTTTAAGCGAAAAGGTGAAAAATATTAATAAACATAACTAAATTGAATAGATTTTAGAGACAAAGGTTCACTAACAATAACCTATGTCCTCATGAAAAAATGTTATAACAATACAAAAAGTTGAAAATGTTAAAAAAATCAACTATCAAATGAACATCGATTTTATTTAATCTTTATACCGCTTTCCGCGATACTTTAAAAGTATCGCAGAAATGCTTATCCAGGTGATGTTTAAAGGTTATATAAATTATTTTTCCTATAATCGAATATAAAAGTAGGCTTTTGCGCTATCGTTTGACAGCGAAAAGTTGCCGTGCAAGATCTTTCTGTTGATTTTTCCGCTCTTTAAATCAAATGAATAAAAATAAACAATAATCCTTGTTTTTAAAAATGATTGTTTCGTAATTTTGTTGGTAACCGATGGATTTTCAAAATTTTATTTCTTGTTAAATATTAATTTTTGCAACTTTAGTTTATATTTAAATCGATTGTAGGAGAAATGCTGGGAGTTTTTCAAAATTGTACAAAATTGGCTTGTACGGCATAATTATGCCGCTGGTAGTACATCTCGTCCAGGTGTATCAAAAATTACATTATCGTGCGAGTTCTGCAAAAAAATATCACTATCGTCACGCAATCACTATCTCATTTTTTGGATTTGTATGTCAACCCGGAGGCACACACTATAATAAGTACAAAATATTTATTTACATTTTATTTTACTATTGCCAAATTTTACATTTCTACAATAAAGTTAATAGTTTTTGATATAAGTATAATTGCAATCACCAACATTGTGAGTTTAGTAAGTAAATTATTTATTCAGCGAAAGTGTATTTTTGAGCACATAAAGGTGGCGTTTGCCGCAGCAAAGAATACGCAATACATCTCCATAGAAGCGATATGCAGAAATTTACACAAAACTACTTTTAACTCTAGAACTAGAAGTAATTTTAGTAAATTTTGTAAAAACTACTTTTTAGTTATTTTTATGGTCGTGTTGTTATTAACGTAACAAATCCTTCTAGTTCCATAGAAAAAATAATAGGTACTAAATATTAATAATTATTAAAAGATTTTATAACAAGATTTACATCTAAAATAGGCCACTAAGGTATATGATTGAAAATGCATAGTTTAGGGCACTTTTAATTGAAAGGTACATATTATTGGCGTGATTCAAATATCAAATTATATTCGTGCGCATCATATAAACTTTCCGAGGTTTGGAATATCGGCACATTGACTTTAAGTTTAAAATTTCGGCGATATTACTTAGTAATGTATCATGTGCCTGAATAAAATATCGTTGAAGAGATCCTTTTCAAAATTTGACAATAAATTGCAGATGGCATATGCTAAGTCAGAAAAAGTTTTAAAGTTTTCTTCAAGGATCTTTAATTAAGATAATTAAGACTCAGATTCTATATTAATACATTGAAAATATTGCTTTTGTTTTGATTGAAATATTTTTGTTGGTTAATATTATATTTCATACATATATTTAAATTTTTTAGTAATTTTTTGGTCTTACAATTTCGTACATTGTTAATTTTTAATAATAGTTTTAAGTAATTTGGTAAAAGTGCGAAGAAAATAGATGAAATCACAGATACAGAGGCACTCCAAAAATCAAGTATTGTTTCATAATTTTTTTTAAATGTTCGTTTTCTATTATTAGGGCCACATGATTGTTTTTAGATCAGTATGTAAATGCACGTGAGGACACTTAGGCTAAAATATTTCTCTTACATATATAGGGAACAAATGGAGGCATCAATGGTTGCACACATTGTTTACTATGTTTAAATGAGGCTTTGTAACATACGGTAAGTACCTCAAAGAAGTTTATTTGTTATGTTCAACTAGAGAAATTGTAGCATTTTTAGCTTGAGTGTCTTCTTAAATTTTACATATAATATATGATTTAAAATGTGCTACCAGTGAATTTTTTCGCTGACGAGAAACAAAAGTATTAAATTAAAATAATTAAAAGTAATTTAAATTGAAATAATAAATGTCATATTTAAAACAAAAAGCGTTAAGACGGACGTTTCATAAAGTAAAAACTAATATTTCATACGCAATGAACTCTAACAGGCCATAAATACAGGTGGACTATAAATAAATATATTAAAAATAATAAAATTTAAATATTTGTTAGCGCCATCCATTGCTGTTATCAATGTATACTAATAATTGCAAACTTGTTTTAAACCGTTCATTTAAGGACGGTTTCAAAATTTAATGGTATATTCCAAAATGCTTGTCTAAGCTTTAGGCATTTTAGAAACACAATTTGTGATAAATAAATAACCAATATTTACTTTTATAAACAAAATACATATCAGGATTGTCTTGTTTATTGTTTTTTAAAAAATAATATTGGATTACTAACTTTTTACGATTTGTAGTTAAATTGTATGAAATAAAATTATAATGTGGATCATTTACTTTGTGAAAAGCCCTTCTTAATAGTTATTTGCGTTTCTAAAAACTATACACAAACTATTATTTTTCTTGGTCAATAATAAACCAATGATATGATAAAGTATAACATATTTTATCAATTACCACTAGAGAAAGTACCACTTTGCCGTACCCATATTGAACGAGAGAAAGTGTCTCTTTGTCTGTCTAGGCATGTAAAGTAGGTACTACTCTACCTGACTCCATATAGGTAAGAAGGCCTAGTCCGAGTCAGGTAAAACAGTTTAAAAGAGATTGATTTTATTCAAATTTCGTTGAATAAAAGTGAGGCAATTGTACTTTTAGTAGTGGTAGTTGATTACATCTTGTATAAAACACGCCATTAAATTGTCTTTATCGAACTCGTTTGCTTGCAAGCCGTTCGATAAAGTATCACTTTACAGCCTTGTTACATAAATAGCTATTGTATTCATGGATGTAAGGTAGTAGACACTTACGTTACTGGTAGCAAGAAAATTATGTTTTTGACCCTAACCTTAAAATTATGCGGTAGTTGAAAATTTGACTAATTTTTAAGCTATAACACAATGTATAATACTATATTGTTGTATTAATTATTACTACTATGTTATATTAATTAACCACTAACTTCTTTCTCTAAAATTTTAACATTTTCCTAACATATTTTGCCGATTTATTAAACTCAACAAAAATAAGATTGTCATGTTTCATATTATTCCCTATTACTAAAAATGTGTAGACTTATTAGAATATGTTCAGATAGGCACAATCTATTAAAGTGTGTGGATCTTGTTTGTTTGTTCTAAAATAGAATATTTTGATATTATTTACAAAAAGTATGTGCCCAATATTACCATGATTTGTTTCACAATTTCAATATTTTATTACATATAAATTCATTGACCAGACGAATTGGTATTAGAAGTGTAATTAGTTTTAATTCATATTAATATAGTTAACAATTTGTTTAAGAAAGACTCACTATACTGTAAACAAATTAAGATAAAGGCTAGATCTAAGACTAATTATATCACAGATTGTTTTATAATATTGGTAGCAAATCGTAACTGCAAATTATTTAGAATTAGAACATTATGACAATTTAACTATTCTAGAAACGTGTGTAAAGGAAACACAAAAAAGAAAAAAACAAAGATTGTACATGTTATTGCTATACGTTTGGGTATTAAAAAAATACATGTCTTATTGTTAATACCACTAGTACCTATTTTGAATATAGCTACGATAATTTTATATTCGATATATTCCCGGGAAAAAATGCTATTCCACAGAGATTTTTAATAAAGTACGTTTCGAAAATAAAATAACAATGCTTTCGATAGTTCAAAATAAATATTAAATGTGTACGTTTTGCATATTTTTAACAATTTTAAAAACATGCAGAATTATTATTGCTATAAAGTATATCTACAATTTAATTATTTACTTATAACCAAGTTTTCTTAAATTATTATTTCCCGAACTAAAAGTAGACCATTTGGAA
Source organism: Cryptophagus acutangulus (assembly GCA_963556235.1). NCBI lineage: Eukaryota > Metazoa > Arthropoda > Insecta > Coleoptera > Cryptophagidae > Cryptophagus > Cryptophagus acutangulus. The sequence goes on from OY744561.1 coordinate 3,639,091, forward strand.
TTAATTTAATTTTGCTATTAGATATGTATTTTCAATATACATATTTGATACAGAAAGTAGAAAATTTGCTTACAAACTAATATGAGTTGCGTTCATATCATTGATATCTTAAATATCAAATATTTTAGATTATCTTAAAAACTGTAAAATATTACAGTTGTGAATCAAATGTGGTTTCCGCTAGATCCAATGGAATTTTGACTTTGTGCCATCGCATTTAATGCTTGAGTTATTGCGTCTAGTTTCTTATCCATGGTTCCTAACTATAACAAAAATGAATAGGGATAATACGAATTTATAATTAATATCTTAGTAAATGATTCAGTATCCCAGTCGACGCCATTCAAAAGTGAACTATATTTCCTTACCATGGATCTTAATGCCATTTTTGATAGATTAAATAAGGCTTTGTTCATTGTACATTTAATCTTTTATTCAAAAATTAACGTTATTAATTTATTAATAATGAAAGCCCAAAACACACAATTATACTTATGATTTAACTACTGAGGCAGAGCTTCAACCTTTATCACTACGGGAAGGCAGGAAACAATTGACATCAAACTGAGCTCTAACAGACTAACTCAGAAGATTGTTAACTGCCATGTTTCTAGTGAGTCGTCGCTATCAGATCACAGATACATTGTCTTCAAAATGGCTACTACAATTGACCTAACATTCAAGTACCATAATCCTAAAAAGACAAATCGGGACAGCTCTAGATTGTGTCCCTAAAATCTAAACCTAAAACTCAGCAAACTTCCTCAAACGCCGCGCAAAGGGTGCGAAACTGAGATGTTTGCTAATCACGTGCAAACGGCCATTATCTCCTCATACAAAAAGAACTGCCCTATGCGGGTCCAAAAGCAAAGTAAAAGAGTTTCCTGGTGGAACCCACAAATCCAGTCACTACGAGTAGAAACACGCAAACTACTAAGAATAGCGCTTTGAACCCAAAACTCTACCGATTGGAGTAGCTACAGGAAAACTCAACGCAGCTATAGAGATCTTATACGCAGATCTAAACAAGAAAACTGGAGAACCTTTTGCACAGAAATAGAAGAAATTCCAGAAGGTCTCAGAGTAAACAAGATACTGTCAAAAAACAGTAACGCCAAACTGACGAGGTTCAGGCTCCCGTCGGGAGAACTCACGTCCACCGCTGAGGAGACTCTGCGTCGCCTGACAGCCGTCCATTTTCCGGGCTCCAGGATTCTTAGGAGACCGTCGCCTTGGGCTCCCAGTTCTAGGGATTATCCAATGGAATGGGAGCTTGCCTCAAAGGTTGTCTTACAACAGAATCAGATGGGCAATCCACTCATTTGAGAGGTGCAAAAGCGCGGGCTTAGATCTTTTCGGCTCTGTTACAAGAGGCAAGCTGGAACCGCTTTGCCACCTTATCTGCTCCTGCATAGCCTTGGGCTACATACCTGTGGCGTGGAGGACTGTAAGAGTGGTTTTTATTTATAAAGTAGGTCGTACCAGCTACGACCAGGCTAAGGATTTCCGACCAATAAGCTTGACTTCCTTTCTATTGAAAACAGCAAATAGACTGGTTGATAGGTACATCAGTGATGGCGCTTTGATAAGGCAATCACTTTGCCGCCATCAGCATGCGTACCAGTCGGGACGATCAGTGAACACACTGCTTCACTGTCTGGTAACCCGAGTGGAGAAAGCGATGGAACAAAAGGAAATGGCGTTAGAAACGTTCCTGAACATTGAGAGAGCATTTGATAACACAACCTTTGAATCTATAAAAGCAGCAGCTACTCGGCACCTGGTAGAGCCCACTTTGATTAGATAGATCGACAGAATGCTAAGCGAGCGTACTGTTGTGTCTTTGCTCGAGGGTGAAACTGTGGAGGTCAAAGTAGGGAATTGTCGGTCAACCCGACCAAAACAGTGACTGTGCCGTTCACTATTAAATGCAAACTCTCCCTCAAGGAACCCTAACTTGCGGGGCAACTGCCCAATTTCTCGGATTCAGTCAAATATCTCGGAATCATCCCGGATAAGAAACTGATTTGGAAACCAGTAGCATATTGAGATACAAACTAAAAGGACAACTGCATCTCTATGGGTATGCAGTATAACCTTTGGTCCAACTTGGGGATTAAAATAAAACCTAAGATTATTTATTGGATGTTCACTACGGTTATCAAACTCATAATGACGTTGTTATCTGTTAGACAGCCTGCAGACGAGGCACCATTCAAAACCATTTAACAAAAATACAACGGCAAGCACTGCTTTGCATTACTGGAGCTGTGCGAACCACTCCAATTGTAGCACTGCAGGCGCTAATTTGACTTATGCCACTCCGCTTAAGCGTGGAAGTTGAGGCCAGGAAAGCAGTTTTCAGGCTGTCATGCTGGAAGAAAATGTACAACTCATCTAGTGACGTCGAATTTTCTCTTTCCCAGATTTCCCGAAAGCAGCAGAAGGAAAATTCATGTGATGTCAAATTCACTTCCCCACCTAATTAGGAAAGTTCAACTTGATATATGTTAAGTCAAGTTAAGTTTAGTTTAACTTCCGTACCTCTACAACGTTTGTAATCACAATCTTAGAGTAACGATTTTACATTCACATTTGGATGTCGTCGACCGTACATACTGCTATATCTATGCATACTAGTAATATATCTCTGTTTTATTACGTACTATAAATTTAAATAAATATACCTGTTGTTCTACTCGATAAAGTCGTGCTCCCACCGTCATAGGTTTTAAGTTTCCGATCCTGTCAATACCTGACAAGTAGCTACCGGGTTTACCCAGAGTTTGATCCAGTCGTCGTTGTAGTTCCTGCAAACAATTTAATAACATTAATCAATTTATTTTTAACATAGCATATTTTAAGTCATTCATATGCATTTGGGTAGTCATTATTGGTCTAAATAAAAATATGTGCATATGTGTATATTTATTTTAACCTCTAGAAGATCACAAAAGTACAATATTAAAAAAAAAATATTAATATATAATATATAATATATCAGTACAATCTTTGTTATCAACAAGATATGATTAGGGAAGTCAAGACGTCCTTTATCCGTTCTTGCCATGTGACTGCATTGACAGGTAAATTGTTATTATAAACAATTTCAAAAGAAATAAAAATCTAAAATTGTCAAACCAGAACTTTTTCGTCCGATCCAATCAACAATAATTCGAGCATAATACCCGAGGCACACATCGTGTTAAAAATAACATGCAAACCGACAATTAAGTGGTAATTTAACTATCTTCTGACTAACTACTGCCTATACAAATTTTGTAGCTTGACGAAATACGAGTTATGATTACAAGTATTATAATATTGCCAATTCTTTGGAATACAAACACACATTTGGAATACATACAAACATTTCTATTATTTTCGCTCCATTATCTTACATGTTAAGATTTCTGTTTCATTAGTAGTAAATGTGGATTCATCGGATGTCAAAGATTGTAGAAAAGCATTCATATACAAAAGCCACCTCACTCCGCATGAATGTCGCATACCTGTAACTTTGGCAATAATAACGCCAGTTCCTCTAGTCATCATAATGATGCCCAATGCTTCCTGGCTTAGTGTTAAGGAAAAGGTTGTATGTTCGTTTTGTGCAAAGCCAATTGCCGCAGTTTAAAGAAATATCCGGCCTGTGCAATGACCGCTCATCTGTATTTACTTTAGGAAGGTGAATGAGGTTGCCCAGAAAAACTCATGTATCCACTGCCTTACATTCAGGCCATTCTGGACCAGCACCGACAACCTCGCTATATTTCGAATTTGGATCTGATCGACATTACATTTCATTATTTGGATCAACATTATTATTTTTATGTAAAATTGGTTTAATTATTATTTATCATTTTTATTATGATTGCTTAGCAATCGTATGAGGTATCGAAATGGAAGGTTTCCACTTTACCGTGCTGACCGACCATCATTTATGAGACGCCATCAAGAGCCCCGACGGACGTTTGGCACGATAGAGGGTTTGGTACAGCAATTTGACATCGACATTCAGTATTTGAAAAGGGTGCTAAATAGGCTGACCGATACTCTATCTCGCAATCCGTTACCGAGTACTTTGTCATTGCAGTTCTCGTCCGAGTTATGTTCAGCACAGGTTATTTGTAAGTATTACAAACAAGCTGAGATCAAGGACAAGCCGAATGAGCTTCCAGATTATTGTGTAATCGGCGACAAACTATATCGACATTTTTGGAAAGCAAAGGATCTGCAAGAAGTAGAGTTGGCCGACAGCTGGAATCTGTGTGTCCCTACAGAAACCGGTTTTTGCGTTATGAAGGAAAAACTTGATGCTGCGATCGCCTAGCATTTAGGAGTGACCAAGACCACAGTGTGAATATTAAATAAGTATTAATTGACGCGGAATATATATATATCATTAAATACGTTCGCAGCTGCGTGACTTGTCAAGGTAACAAGCCCGTCTAGCAGAAACTCCGAGAAAAATGCAACCATCTAGTTGCTCTTGGACACTGTCAGGACTGCTTTTGTGAAACCACTTTGTAAGTCAGTTAAAGGTAATCGATTTATTGCTCTGGTCGAGAATTGGTATTGCTTACGGAAGCTGACAAGACCGAAGAGAATTCTGAACTCGCCGTCGATGTATTACTAAAAGATCTAGAAAACCGTGCCGACTATTGTGAACCTGTGGGGTTGACCTTATTTCGCGCCTTTGACACTTAAAGCTGACATTACAATTTTTGGCAGCAAAGCGGCGCTACCATGTTGGAAACAAGATAATGAAAGTAGAACATCATTTTTTGTCCGCCATGCATGAGCTTTGCAGCTTAGTTGGCACCTAAATATTCGGGACCCTATATGGTTACGAAAATACCCCATAGTGTATATGATATTAAAATTAAAACTTAAAACCGTCTCACGAATTTGATGGTGGTTATTAACGAATGAACACTATCACTATCTCCAATCCTTATCATCTGAGAAAGAAAGATTCTCGGTATGCATCGCCTTAATTCTATAATTCCAAGCCCCCCGTATGTGAGTTTCACTTAAAGATTTTCGTCCGGGGCATGGATTTTAAGGTAGAGATAGTGGTTTAGGTAACGTTTGGTTAGCCTGTCTGCATCTCGAAGAAATATTCTCGTCTATTTGCTGATCGGGAGAGAGTAGAGTAGTCGATAAATGACATAGTCCCGGAGTAATATGAGTTTCTGGTCTGGTTTCAACGGGGCTTTAGCGATATGTTCGGAGCAATAGGGAGGTTGTGTAGCGCTATTTTAGCTACGCCGCGTGCTCCAAAATGTTGGCCAAGGTACTTAAAGATGTTTATCTGGCCGACAGCCGGTATCCTGGTATCACCAATCTTGAACTGCGGCTTGGATCTCGCTACCTACACGCTTCTGCAGCTACTGCTAGGCAGGTGAATTTGGCAGAATTTGCAGCAATACCTCTTCTACTGAAGAAGCTTTCCACAATATCCAGAATAAAGGGCAAGTTTTCTTTGAAGTCCTCGAAGATCAAATCACCTACAAAAGCCATAGCTTGGCACAAACGCCGGCGGCGACAATGCCTCCGGTGTTGGTGCTTAGTCGGTCTAGAATTGGTGAGGCTTGGTACTATAGCTGCTATGGGAATCGGTGAGGCTGGTCATAACCTAGTCGACTATGTCGTCATCGAAGTTGTGTCTAGCAAAGCTCATTTTACCGAGCAGTGCGACATCGTGTCAAAAGCCTTCATGAACTCTAGACTCATTACACTATAGTGCTTTCCTTGGTCGGTCCTAGTCCTGATGTAGTGGTCCAGAATCAAAACATTAGCGAGCGTACCGACCGTCTCTACAAATACTCTCTGGTTGTAGTTGAAGGAGATAGCTGTCTAGAGGCGGTTAGAGATTATACGGTGTAGTAATCTATGTTGGGTCGCGCTAACAGTTATAGGCCTCCAGTGGTTGGCATCGGATCTGTCCCTTTCTTTGAAAACCAGTGTTGTTCGCTGCTTAGCCCAGCTGGTAGGGTGCACGTTCCTGCGTATAATGGTGTTATACAGGATGGCCAGTTCTAGGAAGCTGGTTGTTTTCGCATCCGTGACTCTAATCTTGTCTGCTCCTGGAGCAGATGGTCGCCAGCTGTCTTTAGAATGCTCAACCTCCTCTATCGAGATGGAGTAGAAAGTTGAGCTCAACGTTTTAACGTCATGAATTGGCTCCATGTTTGGTTGGGAATCAGACTCCAGAAAAGCCTAGTATAACTGTTTGACGTTGTCCAAACGTGGAGTATTACAGGAGAGTCTATGGGCTTACCCGATAGAATGAGCTCGGCTAGATTAGCGCGCTCTTTAGGAAAAGGTCCTGGATTTTTTAAATTAACTTGCTGTTGGTCCTTTTCCGCTGTTCTTCTCCTGTACGTAGCTCCTTGTTGGTTTGGCGCTGATTTGGGCATTCTTTGGCCGAGCTTTCTTAAACCCGTCTCTAGTAACCAGCCAATCGTCTAATAAGGGGACAACAATATTGGCTGGTTGGGTTATGGCCGCTGTGATGACTTCCCTCAGATTCCCGTTTGAGTTTGGCAGTGACGACCTTAGTGTGGTAAGTGCTTTGCTAAAGTCACCTGCCAGAATGTTAGGCAGAGTGTCCTGGCTGTGGGTCGATTCCGTTGGACAATCGATACTCAGGGTCTTCGACTTAGTGGTGGAACACTTGGCGGGCTACTCGTGTGGAACTGAGTGGGAACATTTGGCGTCTTCATTGTCACAGTAGCAGCAGTGCCGCAGGGGGCAGAAGTTTTCCGGGATTTTTTTGGAGGGTGCACATCTGTGGGGAACTAGATTCCCGCTAGCTCTTGCTTAGTGTATCCTCGAAGGAAGGCAAAGCTGTTAGGGGGCGCGGTGGTGGTGGATCCGATGGTTGCGGCGCGCTCAATCGCAAAATTTAATGCTTTTGACAGAACATACTAGATGTATATTTCTATTGTACTAGATGTATATTTCATTTATATTAATCAAACTGACATACAGACAAGGGTTACTTTTTAGCAATGAAATCCTGTACTGCTTGAACTAAAACTGAAAATATTTGATAGGAAATATTGGATAATGGAGTTAACAATTACTTCACAAACATTGTAACTTCATTGGCACTTTTATTCAGTACTGGTCAGTATTAAATATTACTGACCGGTTGGAAAGTAAAAGCAGTCAGTAATGACCAACCTCCCAACTTTTCAAACGCTATGAAATATCTAGATTTATAATATGATTGTGAATGAACAAACTTACTTTTATTCTAACCATCATGTTGAGATGACCCTGACTGTACTGCTCAATAACATCTCGAACATCGTACGGTTTTCTAGCTTGTTGAAATTTTCGCCTGGCTACAAAATATTTGATTTTTCGAATGGCTCGAATTGCGTTCTTATGAGCATCAGTTAACCTGTAAAAATAATCATAATTGTTTCAAAAGTTAAGATAAAATATAAATCATTGAAACTCACAGTGTCACTCTTGGCAGTTCGCCGTCATAATCATCGATATCATCGCTGGCTGCTTCTGTAACCGTGCTAGTTTGACTAGTAAAGATTGCACCACGTGCACTTTCTCTTTCGCCCCGTCGTATTCTATTTGGTGTTCCTTTAAAACCCAAAAATCATAGTCTATATAGTATAAAAAATATCAGCGAAGCATCATAGCATGCTTAGGAAAAATAAAGATGAAAATGGTCAACTCTTTTCATTGACCATGGGTCGGCATAAAAACAACATATAGAATAGTTTATTATTTACCACTTTCGTAACCGTATTCGGCAAAGACTTCTTTGATTTTAATTTTTTAAACATCCTTATCACACGCAAAGTCTATAATATACTTAGACATAGAAAGTAAATAGTGACTAATAGAAATTATAAAAATAAAATGTTTACCCGCTTTTGGTTCCTCCATGTAAAAGACGACATCAGTATCAGACTCGCATCTAGGAGGAGCATTGTAGGTATTGGCCAAGGGCTGGACGGCTGTGTCGGCTGGTGGGGTTCCAGGTGCTTCCATGCGGTTTCTGGATTTGCGTCTTTTTAAGACGGACGCCCGTTTAGCGACCTGTAACATAAGGGACTGACCCAACACGTGGAGACTTAACACCAAGACACAAACACTACATTTAAAACTAAACTAATTATTTTAATATATTCTTGCATTCGTATTGAAATTATTTGCTTAAAATATGAAACATAATTAATTCCAAAAATTGTTAATATAAATAACTGAATTTTACTAAGTTAAGTTTACTATTCTGTTTTAAGCGTGTACCAATAGGTCTTTTTGGCTTCGAATCTCTGATAGTTCGCAATTCGTCAATAATAGTCGGCCAAAGAAATAATCCAAATTGAGTATTCATGCATTCTCAAACATTTGTGTGGCTTACTAGTTTTGACGGATCGCGAACCATCAAAGAGTTAAGGTGGTCGGCTAGATTAGTTTTTCCGCATTTTACGTGTTCTCTAATACAAATGCTTAATTCACAACCTAGAAAATAGTAGTAACAATTATATATATTCATCACGAAAATATCGTTTAACTTCATTTTATTGTGTTACTACAAATTTGTTAATTTGAGATAATGCTACTAATGTACTCGTAAATGTAAATTATGGGATGAAAAAATGTTCACATATGTAGCAAAATGCTAAAGTATTGTTGTTTAGATGTGTAGTGATGGCGGAAGTAAAAACTAGATTATTAATGTAAAGGCAATTAATATATTAAGGTGTAAACCACGGACATGTAAACAGAAAAGGACTTGTACTATTTGTGAATTGATTGTGAAAAGGTTCACTGTTTAGTAAAAACTGGAATCTGAAAAATTTGGAACCAAAATATTTCTATAGAATTATTAAGAAATGTTTGAAGCCATTCAAGCAAAGTAAATCTGTTGAGCGAAATGATTATGAGAGATATGAATGTACGAAACAAGATAGACGAGCAAATTTAAAGGCGACTGGGTATGTGCAACGTGAGATATAATAAATATTAGAATGTAGGTCTGGAAATGAGAAACGACCAAACATATACTCTACTCTGACAATAATTGAATATATTATAATAAATAGAAATAATTATAATTTAAAGAATTATAATTTACATGCCCTTGTCGATATTTAATAAAGAAACAGAAACTTACATGCACTTTACGTTTTAGTTAAGATGAGGAAGCATCGAGATTGTTTAAAAGAAGAAAAAGCAGCAGTTTTTCAGTCATTGCTATTGATGCCAATAAAGTAATAACTTACCTTGGAAAGTGGAATGTTACAGTTTGTGCTACTGGAAGAGTTTGTGATTTGCATGCAGTTGATGTCCTTAAGATAGACCTGCCAGGTGGCGGTAGAATCAAAGGTCTTGTCGGCTGCGTAGCACCGCCACAGACATTGTATTAGCATGGCCGCAGCAGGAATTTGTCGATTAAAATGCTTTTGCCGTTGTTTTTGTTGAACTTTTAGTGCAAACCCTGATCCTAAAATACCCTGAAAAAGAAAAAATAATAGAAATTGCTGCAAACACAGCTAAACAAACATAGATATATGTATAAAAACAAAAGGCAAGTTTAATACTATATTAAAGAACATATTTAAGACCAATAAGACCAATTTTTTTGCACGAGTTTGAATTTAAAACCCGACCAGAAGGGGAGTGTTTTGTACCGTGTAACCGTAATGGGTTTACACGTCCTATTTTTTACCTCAAACATTCAAGATAGATATATTGGCGTACGACGCGGAGCATAATTTGCTACAATATATTCTTTTCGTGCCTGGGTCTGGGATACATTCTGGCTGTCTGGAGAACAGTGGCAGTAATTTTGAACATCACAGAACCTCACGTACCAGTTACGGGCCCGCAAAAGATTTTCGTATTCTCATTTTAAGTGTAACATCTTTTGGAAGACGCAAAAAGTTTGTTAATGTTCAATCGGGGTTGGTTTAGAACTTTTCAGCCTAGGGAATTAGCATTCATCATGCCAGAAAAATTGTCCACTGTTTAAATCCCCAAGATGAATCCAAGGCATTCCTCGCGGCTTGATTTTTTGCACAAAATAGTGAGGTATTTATTCTAAAATTCTCTCCTTCCAGTATAGGATTAATCTAATATCTGCCATATCTAGGCTTTTTGCATGTATTGCTTGTGTCGGTGTCTTTTTTGTTGGTATCACTGGTTTTGCTATCTTCACCAAGAGAAATCATTATTGGTTTTACCATTTTATCCATTATGATAAAATGTATATTAATACATGTTTGACATATAAAATATATATGGATAAAATATATATTAATACATGTTTTCACCAATTTTGCCCATTTGAAGGTTTTTGAAGGTTTTTTTTTATATTATAATTATATTTTCTAATTACAAATTTAAATAATGAAATTTTTTAAATAATAAAGAAGGAAAACTTTATTATTGAAGTGGACTCCCTGTGCATCGCAGGTTGCAAAAATACACAGCATACTAATCAATCTATAGATATAAATATAAATATAAAAAAAAACTAGTTAACAATAAATATGATAATGTAAAATTCTTAGACAAACAATTAAAAATTGTTCGGCTATTTCTATTAATAATCTTTTGTCAAGTTTTAATTCAACGAAATTTTTTATAGCATTCTTGCCTACAGTACCACGAACTCCAAACCATAATCCAATCACAGACCATTCTCTAGCACCAAATGTGTTGGCATATTTCTCTTTGTAGAATAGAATGCATTTTTCGTAAATTTGACACTTTTCTTCATTAATTTTTTTGCCTGGTTTTTCATCGTTTGTTTCGAACCTGATAGTTGGATCAATGATATAAACTTTCAAATTTTTAGGATCGAAAGCTATGATGTCACTGAAACGGTTCATTCTATCTGTATCCACTGCATGCACTTCTTCAAAACATTCAAAGTTTTCTTCACGGAGAAGTGCTGTAATCTTATTTTTAACTGCATGATGTCGACTTGTAATTTGTGCCTGGTTTGATAGACAGCTGCCAATAACATGTGCAGGGGTTTCCTTCTCTCTGTTGCATTTGCGACAGAGGTTGGAGCTGTTTGATGAGCCAGGTACGCCATTCAAGTTTGCATAGTTTGTATTAAGCTTGATAGCAGATATCCATTCAGAAGAGGAAAGCGGTTCTTTGTTAAAAACAAATTGGTTGGAATTCGTATGCGTTTGAAAGCGAATAACACCTACTCCTTGATATGATTTTTTGCACCAGTTATCAAACGCAATATTTCTTAACTTTAAGCACATCTCACGTAAACTTGAACCATCAACATGAAGAGGTAATTTGCATTCGTTTATTTCTTTTTAGATGTCACTAACTTCTGAGAGCAGACCATCATCCAAGTATAGAAGCAATTGCATAATGTTGCAAATAAACTTCCCATGATGTTCTCATGAGTGCTAGACCGCGGAGCTTACGTGGTGTAAAACATGTTGTCATTTGTACGTACTGGTAGGCCTATAATTTCTTTTACAGTACGCCTTACCATAACATCCAGGCCATTAGTTACGCATGCTGGTATCTTGTTTGAAGGAGCCGATTGTAATGCATATGTCAGCATTGGAAAAATATAATGATTAATAATATTCAGTTTTTGATCAGGTTTTAAAAGAGTGGTTGTAGCTACTTTTGTCAAATTTTTATCGAGATTTGTGACGATATTGTCATCTAAAATCAACTCGCTTGTGAAACTACAACCTAAGTATCAAATATGTTCGTTTGCTTGTACACATTTTATATGGCTTCCATCAATCAGTTGAAGATCTTGGCTATTTAATTTTCCTTTGACCAAATTGATCACTTGACTCTTCATTGGGTTGATTGCTAAACCGATTTTGCTGAATAGGTCCTGTGTTAGATGGATAACACGTATTGTTGAAGTTACTGAGTTTGATGTGATTGCTTGATCATCAGCAATTCCGGATAGTACTAAAGAATTGTAAGCGTTCGACAAACTATAACCATATGATTTCGCAAACGTTGTGTCACATATTTTATCGTAAATAAAATTTATGGCGATGTTGAATAAAGTTGGTGAAAGTGGTCCTCCTTGTGGTACTCCATTCATAATTATAATCGGCTCACTTTGGTTTTTACCCATAGTTACTTTCACCGAGTTGTTTGCTAGTAGATTCATTACAAGTCTATTTATGTTATTTGATACACCAACAGCTTTTAGCGTTTTTATAACGTGTTCATGCCCAATTCGATCAAACGCCTTAGAAATGCCTAAAAACGATACCACACAATTTTTTTTTTTTTAACTTTTTGCATCTCTTAAACAAGCATTGATTAATCTCGTATTAACATGACAACCGGGTGCTCCACTATCAAACCCACGTTGATTGCAGTTGACTGATACTTGATTTCGTAGTTTTTGATTAATTGATTTTCAATAATCCGGCAAACGACTGAGTATATCGTAAGAGGTCGCCAGTTACTTAAATTGCCAACTTTACGTTTTGTTTTGTACGTTCGTTTTTGTTTCGTTTTAATTGTTTTATTGTATAAAGAGACAGAGAGAGATAGATTTTTTGCTTAACATTCCTAGTTTCGAGAAGCGGCGAATTTTGTGTTATTGTACTGTTTTTGGCGTTCGAGCGTTCACGATCGTGGCCAGCGGAGCCGCTCTCCCGCTTTGACCGTCAACGTTCCGCAGTTCGCTTTTGCTATTCGTTTGCGCGCCGTTTTACTCGCAACTCTTTCGATTTTTTTGCACTTCGTTGCATTTCACCACAAGGCTACCCTTTTTCCATCAAAATTTCCTTTACTCATTTTTTCGCTTTTACCTTCCTTTTTTCGCTTCGCTTTTCGCATCCTAGCTTCGCTTTTTCGTTTATCGCAGCTCCAGGACGAAGATCACCATCGAGTCCACCGAAAACAGCCACCGAGCCAAAGGTAAGTGCATTTACGCTATTCGCCGTTTTCTCTTTTCGCTTATTTTAATTTGGTGCGAAACCGATTGAACTTCGCATTAACACGTTTAGATGGAACAAACGACGTACGCAACATAATATTTGCAATTGATGTAATGGCATTTGTAACATTTAGTCGCTTCACGGTTTTGGCTAACACGATAACACACAGGTGTTGATGGATTTAATTTGCTGTTTAATGTCTTCAACTTCAAATTTAATGTCATTGTGTGTAGAGTGAGTGTCATATGTATCCAGAACAGATAAATTGGGACATTCAAAAATCTCTCCGAAATGACTCTCCACACTTTTCATGTCAAGTATACATTGTCTTAAGCATTTTTTAAATTGATTTTCACAATTCTTAAATTGGGTTTTCTTCAATAAGCAATTTTATTTCATCTGTATGAAAACTGTTTTTGCTAGTGTGAAATTAGGCTTCATAAAGGTGAAAATCATAAACGTTTTGAAAGTCAAATAAACATTTTGCAAATTTTTACCGAAAACTCAAACCAACCTCAAAATATCTAGATTTTGGGAGGTAAAATTTGTTGAAAACTTAATAGGTTGTAAACGTGCACTAGATTCAAACTTTCTCTAAAACTTTGAGAGTGTCTTGTCACCCTAGGTTAAAATTTATGGTTAAAATTAGAATCGCACAGGTGCATTAGAAGTGATTTGCCTAAGGAGTTTACAAGATTCAAAATTGAATAAAATGTACTTGTAACTAATCTTAACAAACTAATAAGTGAAGTTAAACCAAAGGTTTTAATAAAATATTGTTAAAAAATAATAATTTTAAAGTATTAATATTTAAAAATTAATTAAACTTCTAAATCAAATTAACTAATATAATAACAATTATATGTACTATTAGTTTCAACACTGTAAATACGTAATATATAAATACTTACAGCTGGAAGAGCAAAAAATGAGATCGCAAACACACTGAAGCATGAAGCGACTATTTTTCCTATCCAGGTTCTTGGAACTGTATCTCCATATCCAATAGTTGTAACTGTTATGACACCCCACCAAAGAGCGTCAGCATAACTGGCAAAATCACCGGTGTTTTTTCCATCCGCTCCAACAGCATCTTTTTCAGCTAGATATACAAAATAACTGCTAAAAATTAAACCCAAGAAGCCAATGTATAATGTTGTTATCAACTCCTAAAAAAATTACCGAAAGTAAGTATAATTTTTAATTCTACTAACCTCATGTACCTGTCGATGAATATAAACAACGGAACCTAAAAGTCTCCATGTACCGCCTTGTCGATCGACGTGCAACATTCGAAGAATCTGTAAAAATCGAATTCCTCGAATAGCTGAGGTTGCAAAAACCTGACCATTAGAACCTAAGGTTAGTACTACTATGGATGCCACAACTACGATTAAATCTACAAATATTAAAAAGCTAAAGATTAATAAATAAATTAATTTATTTTATTTACTTATTACCTATTATGCATATTGGTTTACGAATAAATCGTATTCTACCCCAGAAACCCATGTATTTCGATCGACAACCGGCTGACCATAATCGAATTATATATTCAATTCCAAAAAATAGAACAAGACATATTTCCTGCAAATAAAGGTAAAACTATATATTTTCATTGATAATTCTATACAGTAACAAAAAACATTGATTACTTGAAATAAGCATAAGTTTATGAAATGTTTAATTTTAACTAACCTCCAAAATATATAAAAAATTAGCCCTTTCTAAGACCGATTTTTCTTCATAATGAGCTAGCAACCTGCTACAAGATGCTTATATAGCTTTTTTATTAACTTGTAGGTTGCGTGACAAACCTAAACGTCAATCCGCATACCTAAATAGCAAAAATATCAACTACGTAGACCTAATGAGGTATTTTCACCAATAGTCAATTATGAATACGCTTATCTCAGGTTAATATGAATATAGATATTGTTGTTGTTGACCAAATGTTCTATCCTAAACGGATATGGTTTTCGGGTTAATGTCCAAAATCGATAATATAGATTTAATGGATAACGGAGTTTGAATATTTAACTTAATCAATTTGTTATAAAGTGTATCCACATTACGACTATTAATTACATTTAAAAATAATATAGTTAACATCTCCATACTCGCCACAAGGGCACAATGGACTATAGTTATATTAATCTTAGACATATAGGCTGGAGTAGTACAATAACCCAATCTAAGTCTACTTATTATAGAGTAAATTCTACGAGACGAAAGTTCAATATTTTGAAACCATGGTCTTTTGGGGATATCTGACATGACATCTACCAAATGATGACCTCTATTCTTTGATGAATCTTGCCACATCTGCCCTCAGGAATTAAATGCTTGCTCTTTAAACAATTGAAATAAATCTCCAAGTGGAATCTCTATATACTCTGTGTGTGTCAAATTATTGATATCCTTTGCTAAAGCATAAGCCTATTATTATCTTCAATTCCCGAATGCTAGAAACAGCAAATGCTGCATGATGACTTAATCTTATCAAGATCACAATTTATCTTTTTGATTCCTAGAGTAATTGAGTTCGATTTAGATGACATTCAATTTTTCGATATAGATTTAAGCGAACTTTTGGAATTACTAAATATTACCCGTTTTTAAATAGATTCCAACTGTAGAAAAACAAGGACATCACAGATTTCCAATAGATCTGCATTGTGACTAGAAGCAAATTGCCATATTAAAACTCTTCTGAATTTTTTTATTTGTGGAATAAAAAAGCTGTATGAAACTGTTCTTGGAGTATTCTGAACCAATCCATTCGTAAAGCTAGAGACAGAGTCCGGCCATTTAGATTTTTCCTTTAAAAGAGCATTATTCGCAAGTAATTGATTCTTTTCTAAATCCAAATTATACACTACCGAAACATTTTTAAGTTGAGTATTATAATCATGTTTATACATAGGAAGTAAAGGAGCTTCAAGATCTTATTTCTATTTTCATTAATTTTTTTTATAGGAGTTTATAAAGTGAGGAAGGTATTTGTTTCCCCAAAATGTCTTGAGATACTGAAAATTTAATTCATTAATAAATTTAGCAACTTTTTCAACTAATATGCGAGTATTATCTAATACTGATACATTTTTCATCATAAAGATAACCGCCAATAAAGGTTGTCTCCTTATTGATAGAGGAGATTCAGCTGCTTCTATTGCGAGAGAATTTGTGAAAGTCGATTGCATTGCTCCTAATACAAAATGCGAAATGCTTTATAGTAGAATCTATCCAATTTTAATAATTGAGAATAAGAACCTTTACCTAATAGAATACAGCCATAATCAATTCTCGAACGAATTAAGTCTTTATATAAGGTCAAAAAAACAAAAGGATCAGCACCCCACGACACTCCTGATAAGCATTTCAAGACATTCAAAACTGAACTACCGTTATTGATAATCTGAATGATTTGAATTTTCAAAGACAAATTGTAATCTAGGTATGTGTCAAGAAATTTAACAATATTGTCAGGAATAATAAAAAATGGAATCAGAAACTTTAGGACACCAACGTGAAAATAAAATCGACGTGCAGTTTTAAGAAGCTAATGAGAGTCCATGTAATTCCACCTAAAAACCTAGAGAATCCAGATTTCTATTGATGTTGTTTTAAATAATCTCTAAATCAAAATGAGTGGAGTATATAACAATGTCATCAGCAAATTGTAAAATGTTAACCGGAAGGTGCAATGCACCTTGAATGCGAGATGTATATTAAGGCTATCCATTAAGAATATCACTACATAAACAAGATATATTTTCCAGTGGAATCTTCTTTATACCAGAGATAATATAATTGAACAGTTTTAACATAAAAAAAAATCCGGAAAAATACAGATGAGATAACATACTGTAGCTGGTAGAGTCAGCTCCAGGGTCGAATCTTTTACAACCATAAACACTTTATTTAATTCAGCCAATGGAAACTTTTTTGTTAAAAAATGAGATTGAGAACAGTCATCTATGTTGAGATAATTTGTCGAAGCAGTTGCCGGACAGAGCTTATCCAAGAATTTAAATTTCCAATTAGGATCTGATGGGAGTCGATTTTTTTGTGTGAATCCGCGATTAATCAATCTTGTCATCTTGCAGATTCTAGTAAGTGATGTATTTCTTTTAAATTTGCTACAAAACTCGAGAAAGGATTCCGTTTTCTTCTTCTTTAGAAGTCTTCTAACTTTAGCATATATACGTTTAGCATTAATCAATGATGAAATGAGCACTTCTTTTTTGAAATGATGAAGAATGGCTTTTTATTCCAATAATTTTCTTCTTATAATCCTCATCCCACTACACACAAATTGAATGTTGACGTTGTGAATTTTTTGGAATCGATTGTCAACTGCAGTATTTAAACAGTGAATGAAATCATCATATGAATCAAATTTTAAGACTGTGTTTCTAGCATTGTTTTTATATTTCAGGCTCTTCTTTCAAAAGATAATAATAGGTTGAAGGAATTTTTGAAGGAAGTGGTCACTTATGTATCACTAAATGTGTAGGAATTCGAAAGTAATTGGATATCTACCGAAGTCAAAGCCAGATCTATTAAACTATGTAACATTTTAAAATGGATGGTATATTTTAAAAGGTTGAAAAGGGGGGTGTGTAGGGATAAATCAAGCTAAGTACGACAGTTGCTCAGCGGTGAGTGGTGTGGATAAAACTTATAAAGCGCCACCCGTTTTGCGACCCTTCACTTGACTTGATCCGATTCCTTAAACTAGAAAACGGGAAAAAGGTGGAATTAACAAGAGCGATATTCCCCAACGAGTGGTTTAATTAACGCAGGATTTACAAGTCAGTATCATAACCGAATGTATAATTATAACGGTTCCTAATCGTCCAAACCGAATCAAAAGTATAACAATTTCTATTCTTAATCCGAAACGCTCCTCAGGTGCGTACATACAACAACTGACTCAATACTCTGGGTAGAGTGCACTGTACCGCAATGTCACTTAATATATGCAATATCCGAAAGACTCAAAACGGAACGCTCCGCATTAAGACAGGATTACAAATTTACTACATTTATACCCGAATGACGTCCTGACTTAACCCAAATGCCCAAAATTATCGAATTTAACCGAATCTGTACGCCGAGCAAATTACGGTTTTAACATTTGAATACACACGAAGTAATAGTGGGACTTATCACTCAGACCGATGATGCGACTATCAGGAATACCAACTATAGGCCCCAATGTAGGACAACTTGTGTGCTTGAGCCCAATCCGTCTGACACGTGTTGGTTGGGCTGGCTAGTCTTCCGTGATAAGCACATTTAAGCACCTGGCTAATTTTGCCACAACTATAAGTTGCACCTAGCCTGGCTAATTTTTCCACAACTATAAGTCGTTAAGAGAAAGTCATGAATCAAATCGAGCCCTCACGAAACTACTAATCCAAGTAATGTACTTACGCGACACATGTCGTTTGTGGCACCAAAGTTGGTAGAAATCCAACCAAATATTTGATAAATAGCCCATTAGAATGCCGTTTGTAACTATCGACTACAGTTAGGATATAACCAAATCATGTTAAGATCGTTTGATGTTATACGAAATCTTACATTTAATATATGCCCATGATTCGCAAGAAAGTGTGTAGATAGTTCGGCGACCAACAATCGAAAGGACTGCGGTGATCGCGCGTCTACCACGTGACGTGACTAGGAAATACGTCATTTGTTGGGGATATTTAGATGCGCCATCTCAAACATCTCATTTCGAGATAAGGCGATGACCATTAACCGACTTAGTTGACAGTTCACAACAACAAAACACGATTCGATGAATTGCAACGTTAGAAGCAACCGAAGGCCATATAGTAATTGGGCGATAACTTAAAATAAAAATTTCACCCACAAAATATGCTGCAAATTGATTTCAAGTTCGAATGGTTCTTCTTATCCTCAGAAAGTTGATCGACCAATATCGACGAGATTAATAACTAATGTTATCATCGCTATTTGAAAGAAAGGCCTTACCAACGTCATATGTGAGAACCAGGAGCTACGATTCGGTACGATATACTAAAATCATATTACGATAATTGTCTAATCTGACATTTTCCGCTAGTCTTCAAAAACTAACCGTAACAACTATTCTTTGTAGAACATAAATATGTAGGATTGCAGTCATTGAGAACAATAACATTTTCTGAATCCAATGCTGACCGAAAAAGGTTTTCCTTTAAATTACAAGAACTGTCACCCCAAGAAGAATGGTGAGAATTAAAATTGCTTATCAAAATAGAAGGTGACAATAAGCTTTTGAAAATGTCTAACCAAAAGGATTGATAGAGATGACATAAAGGGGAGATATACATGCCAGCAATTGTCAATTCACCAACTTTAATTGATTTATAGTTAATTTTTACTTCTTTAAATTGAATATAATTCCGAATGAATAAAACTGTACGACCTTCTCTATTCTTTCTATTTTGGAATAAAGATGAAAAAGCTGGCACATTAATAATTTTTTTTAGGTTTTAACCGAGTTTAAGAAATTGCTACTATATCTGGTTTATTATCTTTAATTAAATTTAATAAATTGTGCTTGTTTCAACGGATACTTCTAATATTCTAATGAATTATACTTAATCGTTCCTTAAACAAGCTTAAACTTTATTTGGCGAATGCTCCTCAAAAGGAGGAGAAGAAATGAAGCTACTCGAATCACTGCTACAATATTCAACAGTAATACCACAAGACCTTTACAATAGCAGGCTATTTTTTTTTTCATTAATTTATCAAGAAAGCTTGCATTTTAATAATTTAAACGAGAACTTATCAAGCATTAATAATCTGATTAAAGCCCGAGAGCTTTAGCTCGAGGGCCTTAATCTTTGATTATTAATGTTTGATAAGTTCGAGTTAAATTATTTAAAAACGCAAGTTTCGAGATAAATTATAAAAAAAATAGCCGATATTGTAAAGGTCGAGTGGTATTTAGAAAAATAATTTATTAAATGAAAATTTTGATTGCTTCTCAATTGCTTTTCAATTGCTTTTGCAGTAAAATTATAACATGTTAAACTGTCAAAATTAAATTTGCGTCGCCTACTTCAAATTTAAAAACGTCACGTGATCGGATATTGCTACCGATTAAAATAGTCGCTGATATTCCAGCTAACGCATACCTCATCCCGCAGTAAACACACATGAAATAAATAATCAGATGAATTTTCAGACACTTTCGAATTGGATTGTTTTAACTGATTTTTTTCTCTAGAAATTTCCATAGTAGATTGATCCATCGCTGAAGTCTGGTCAATTGTCGATACTTGTTCTACTCTCACATTTTCAGTGTTCAATCTTAAGAGAGCAGACTGTCTGAGCAACCATAAGAGAGGAGACTGTCTGAGCTCTTCCATTTGGATTAAAAAGGAGTTCGTTGTTATAATAATTTGGATAACTACCTTGGAAATATTTCTTGCATTGAGATTTTGTATGGCCATATCGGAGACAGTTGAAAGATTAAATCACCGGCAACAAGTACTTTTCAGGAAAATTACAATTCCATTTTATTTGGAAGAGACTTACTAGTAATTGTACATACAATCATAGAAGTGTTTTTAAAAAAAGTACTTTGTTTTCATCTACAACTATTTTTTTGATTCTACGAACGTCAATAATTTGTTGAGAAATAGAATTACATTTAAGATTATTAAGAATTTCCTCTTCAGTGAAATCTACATCTATTCCTCGAATTATACCCTTACATAAAACAAGATGTCTTGGAATATAAGGTATTAAATTATTATATCTCAGAAAAGGTTTGTTATTTAAAAAATCATTCGCCGATAAATATTTACGGAAATATATCGCTATTTTATTTTAACTTTAATTTTATTTTGGTAAAGAATGCTCGCATTCTTTACGATCTTCTGACACGATGCTTGACCTATAAGTCTATTAGTAGATTCTCCACAAACAATAAATCATATTTATCATATTTAAACAATGAATTATATTTATCATGTAATCATATTTATTCTAAACGAGATTTTTAAATTTCTCTTTAGCCGGAAGTTTATTGCGTGGAATATTTTCTAAAGATTTACCTGGATTACATAACAGAATTAATATGTTTCTTTGATTATTTGATAAATTAATTTGATTCAAGGAGGAATCCAAATAATTTTTTTTAGATAGGACGTTTCTAAGAGAATTTATAAATTAATCTGAAAATTTAATTTTTTGGCAAAATTCATAAATTAATGCATCTTGTAATATATTTTTTATAAATTCGTGTCATAATGACCTCTTTTTGGTTGTATTTTCAGTATCATAATGGCCATGTTTTTGGCAGAAGTGTCACTTTTACGCACTAGTGCCTAAAAGTGACAGTATTTACGCACTAGTGCCTAAAAGTGACACTTTCAGCAATTACACTTGTTATTTTGAACAATTTAAAAGCAGCCTCTGCTGCATTTTCTATATCAGAATTCTCTGAATCACTCATTTCAATAACTATTTTGCGAAAAACCTTAAAACTGTTTTGACAAATTGAATTATTCAGTTTTACTAAAAAATGACACGTGTGTCACAACTACTTGATATTTAGAGTTTGAAATTATTTAATAAGAAAATCGCACCATACTAATTTACGACCAATAGAAACGTTGCATTTGAATAAATTACCATGGTAACAACAACATTTTTCGGAAATTTTATCTTACTACACCAAGCAGTAGAAAATTTCAGCGGAAATTTTTATGTCAAAACAAATGTCAAAATAAATATTTTTGTAAATTATAATTTAATTAGAACTAGATACAAAAAAAAATAAGTAAACTACAAAAATTAAACTGACTCCAGACTGAAGATTTGCTTCGTTTAGTATTGTTTGGTACTGTATCTTCCACAGCTTTATCTATTGTATCCAATGACTGTTTTTCAAACCGCGACATTTTTTACTTTAACAGATTCGGTATTTTGTTTTCAACAATCGGTGCATAGATACGCAATTCTATTGCAACTTGATTAAAAAATAACAAAAACTTTTTTGAATTTTGATCAATTTTTGTAAATGTATTGGTGCGATTTTCGGACCGAATCTGCACTCGAGCATGAATTCATATCCTGGAAATTTTTTATCGTGCATTCCAACAACGTAATCGGGCCCTCGTGTTCCACTCGGGCCGATTAATACGTTGTTGAAATACACTCAAAAAAATTTGCGGATAGAATTCATGCTCTTGTGAGATTACAAGTGAAAATATGCGCAATAACAGTAATTATCTCAAAATTATAAAAAATCTTGTATGTAACGCGTTGCAAAATCATTGTTTTAGGCACTTCACGTCGCGTGCCTAAAACAATGTTATTTTGCAACTTGTTACATAAATAGCTATTTTTACATTCAATTAAGAATAAGTATCATTTAAAGAAGGTTTTTCGATATTTTCATTAATAATTAAAATATTTTGGAGGTTTTTATTTACTCTTTATAACAATTGATTCAATAAATAAAAGATATAGAATAATGTTGAACCATTGAAAGTAACAAAAATATATATAAAATGAAAACATCTGCAATTTTAGCGCATGTAATTTTAAAACAAATACAATTATTTGCTAAATTGCTTTAAGTATGTTATTGCGATTTATTCATGTTTTTTCTGCTCTGTATATCAACACAACACTCGAATTAAAACAAAATTATCCCACGAAAATTGTATGTCTTGTGTATTTTCCCCCAAAAAGTTAATATTTTCGAACGATTGTGAAAAAAATAATGTTTAGCATACTTAAGCAATCAGAAAGTTTGCCACATTCAATTACGATCCTTTACTTCTATGATCAATTTTTGAATTTTGTTTTTAAATTATCAAATACAATTTTTGCAAAAGCGTTTTATAATAGTGCTATTTTAATTGTCCTTTCAATCTTAAAATTACTTTTAGGCACAGTGCGTAAAACACTTTCTTTTACACACTAGTGCTTAAAAGTAAAGAAGGCACTATTTCTACATACTGTGTAGGTAGAATTAAAAACAACTGACTTTATATACCAAGTCCATTCCAATTGGCGCATACCTACTACCAACATTTTTAAAAATCGAAAATTTAAAAATAAGAAATATATTAATTTCTATTATAAAATGCTGGTTACAAAAAGTCTTGTATGTAATATGTTGCAAAATCGATGTTTTAAGCATTCGATGTGTTGTCCGGTGTGTTGTCAGATTCGATGTGTGACAATTTCACATCTCGTGCTTAAAACTCTCTCATTTTGCAACTTATTGCATAAATAGCTATTAAATAAAACTAATGTCAACTACAAATAAATAACGAACACTAGCTAAAATAATATTTCCCGCAGGATTGATCGATTTTGTGGCGCTTATTTGATTGGTGGTTATGATAGGTATATCGGTAGAAAACTTTAAATGTTTGCCATTTCACTAATATTTTATGGTGTAATGAAATACTTGAGGTACAAAGAACTAATAAACATAATAAAACAAATATTTTCTTCTAAAAAATCTGCACAAAAGTTACGGTTTGGTTCGAAAATCTCAAATGCGTATTCAGAAAAGAAGCCAACTTCAAAAGTATATTATGATCTGATTTTGTTCACTTGGAAACAAATATCACTGGCGGGCTACCAATGGAATCACATCCCTTTACAGTTTTTGTTTAATTTTGCATGTGAGAAAGCAGATGGAAATATACCCTATATGTTTAAAATGGTTATTAATTTTCATTTGAAATAAGACTGAGATTACCGAAGTTCTTTTCCATTTATTACCTAATGGCCAACGATACAAAACTGGTAGCAACAAATAATTATTTTATACTGACACAAAATATAAAATATTAAACCAATTAAGCAATGCAACTCAAATGTTATTTATTTTAATAACGTATTACCGCCTCGTGCTGTAATTACAGTACTGTCACAATTGTTCATAGACCTAAGTTTGTAATAACATCTTGCTGTATCTTGTTCCATTCCATTGTAATCTTCAACTCTGGGATAGTCCTAGTAGTGGTAAGTCTGGCTCGAACGCTACTTTTCAGGTCGTCAGCACAGATATTCAATAGGTTTTAAGTCTGAGGTACTCGCTGGCCACTCCATAAAAAGGATACTAACTTCTCTTAGGTACGCCCGAACAATTGCCGTAGTGTATGGCCTCGCATTGCGTTGCATCAGCAAGAAACTATCCCCCACAAACCCAGCATATGGTTCTACATGGTTTGATACACAATCTCCTCTACGCATCGTACGGCAGTTAATCCTCCTCTATTGCGTCTATCGATAAACACAAGTTCCGTCTTTCCTTCTAAGGGTCGGTCGCAACACTCGCTCCTTTCTATCATTGTCATGAAGACACAATCTGCTTTCGTCAGAAAAAAAAACGGCGTTCCATTTGTTCATCGTCTATCCAATGTGCACTCGCGTAAACTGAAGTCGCACTCGACGATGAGCTACCGTTAGACCAAATTGACCAAATGCGGGTCTAAAAGGTTCAGCATTACATTCATGTGATTTATGTTTTATTGTCCACTCATTAACATTCACGCCGCGAACATCACGATGATGCTGTTTTGCTAAAAGCTGGAACCGCAATAATTTAGTTTTGCAAAATTGTTAATATGATAAAGCGGTAATTTCGCCTAAGAATCACAGTCAACAATCAGTTAAAGGTTTATTATTTGCCTCAAAGGTCCGAACAATCAACATTATTCTCGGACTTCTCGAATGCGTTTGACCGGCTCGACTATTTCCTTTTACTTAATAAAATGGATGTGTTGGGCGTGTCTAACGGTTTGATTTATCTTATGAGATCATATCTTTGCAACCGAAGTCAATATGTACAATGTCTCAGATATAAGTCATGTTTGATTAACCAATCACCGGAAGTTCCGCAAGGTTCTGTTTTAGGTCCGTAATTTTTTTAATTTGATTATTAACGACATAGTAACTAGATTAACAGTCAATTATCTTCTGTGCGCCGACGATCTTAAAATATTCAATACCATAAGGAATGTGAATGACTGCTCCGTTCTGCAGATAAATACCGTACGGCCAGTGCCCAAATACCCAAATAGCCAGTATGGCGTCAGCATCCAAACGACTTGTATTTATAATGCGGAATGCCAATGACTTTCCATCTATGGAATCACTGCCAATATATAAAATAATGTGCTCACCCAGCATTTCGATATTTTGCAAGCCCGTTCTGGCAAACTGTTGTAAACTGGACAAATATTATGGATTAAAGGAACATTTGGAATGATTTTAAATAAAAGTGAATAAGGCTTTTCAGCCATATGTGAAATGTTTCAGACGGTGGTTTTTTTTTTATAAAACGAAGTTCAAAAAAAAGTGAGATGGCACCAATTTCATTGTTCGCCAGTTAAATTTTGATGCTTGGCCTGGACATCTTGTATCCAGGAAACAGTTGTACATTTCAAACAATTTTGAAACCCTGTGTTAAGTTGATCGACTTTGTTCGGATTCGGGATTAGAGCTAAGACATTTCATGAAATTTCAGATCTATGTTTGTTAGCTGACGTTCTCTAACAAATAGAGGACTCTCATTAGATAAGTTATCTCAGAATTGATTTGAATCGTTATTGCAAATTGGTAGGAGCATCGACCAATTGAATTTAATTGTACAAGATAACAGGTTTTTCAGTTGGAATACTTTAAGAAAAGGCGGCGAACCACATATCAAATATCCATAACTGGCAACTTGACTAGTTGAGTTATTCGTACGGTTGCTGCGCGGCTGTTTACAGCCCCACTGGCGACCGGCTGAATTTAGTATGGCTAGTGAAAGAACGGATTCTTCGTCGTGTTTAGGGTAACTCCAAAGCAAAAGTCTTTCACTTCAGGAAATCATCCCACTTAAATGACAATGATTAACAATGTACTGTCATCGGACTTGAATTATATTACACGAAGAACTAAGTACCGTGACAATTACAGAACCGAACTAAGAAGTGGAAAACGATCTTTTATATTAATAGTTAAATTGCTAACTTTAATTATAAAAAATAAGGGTAGTATATAAATCTCATACAACTATATATTTAGGAAATATATTGAACAAGTCAATTACGTAGTGATATAATTGACGAAGGTGCTTAGGTAGATTCCGAAATATTCGTATTTAATTTCGTATTGGGTTCAAATATTTTTCTCGTCCATTTATTAGCATTTATACTTTTATTTTGAGATTACGACTGTAAACAATTTTAAATTAATTTATGATATAAAAATATCTTTATCAATGTTGGTAGTACCTACATAATGAAAATAGTAATTTCTACAACAATACAACAACAATTTCTACAACAACTCATTGCTACTTACCATATAAAAAAGAGTTTCATTAGCGAAGTTTGAATACATTTCTATTGTTGATAGTACACTGAAGATCAAGCAAACTAGTACGAGCATAAATCTGAAAAAATAAAAGTATTATCACAAAAGCGCCAATTACAAATCCAACATAATTTAAATGTATACTATCCTTAATTTTCTAGTTTTGAGCCCCAAAGTATAAATACCGATACCGGAGCTTGATGCTATCGGTATTTATCTATGAAAAAGATAATTCATAACTAAAAATAAAAAATCGTTTTTCCTATGGGTTCATATTTATGACTCGGCGCCATCATCAAAAGGTATGAAAAATAGAAAAATATTGTAGGTATTCAATGTTTAATAAAAAAAAAACAAATAAAATTTCACGCTCGGCTCAAAACAAGACTTGGCGAATGGATGGGTATTCCCAAGGGAAATGTGTGTGTTCGTGATGTGGGTTTGTGTTGGTTTGCTGGTATTTCTGTTTGTATATTATATTGTGTTCTAAAGAGAGAAACAAGGTATTTTCCGGACGAGTGCGAAGTTCTTCGCCTCATGCTGCAAACTTCACAAGAGACAAAAACACCTATTTTTTTCCAAGATATACATGCTATTTTTTGCAGAGCTGGCACGAAAAGACGATTTTCGATGCTTTCTACAACAAGGCATTTTGATTTATTTTTTGGTCTTTTATTAATCCTATATCAGAGTACATCCTATATCAGAGTATCAAGAATTAGCAATAAAAAATGTTGACAATGAATATACAGAGGGTTTACGGTCCAATACCTTGTAATGAGTGATAGTACAGGTCAAATAACCAGATTTACCAAAAAGGGAACTAACATATAGATTGATACGGAACAAATAATCGACATAATAGTGTCATACAAGTTCATTTAAATCGCATTGTATTCAATTTTAAAATGTTTAAATTTATAATTTTAAATAATTTAACTCGAACTTATCAAACATTAATAATCAATGATTAAAGCCCTCGAGCTAAAGCTCTCGGGCTTTAATCAGATTATTAATGCTTGATAAGTTCCCGTTTAAATTATTAAAATGCAAGCTTTCTTGATAAATTAATGAAAAAAAAAAAAATAGCCGGCTATTGTAAAGGTCTTGTGGTATTACTGTTGAATATTTACATTGTAATTAAATAATTTAAATATCGAATTTTTGTTTGACAAAGATGATGATTGAACATGTTTAAACGTACTTCATGGTTTTCAGATACATTTTTTTGAATGTAACTCGGAAGTTCAGATTCGTATTTATTTTGTGTTGCGGTTGCAGCTGCTATCCAAATTTCTGGTGTAGAGCAAATTTCTGATTCATCACCACTTGAACCCATGTTTTAGATTAACTAATAAAGACGGCTGTATTTTTGCGGTCCTAGGACTGGAAACGTTTTCCGTCCTGCTGTTTTAGTGATGCAGAATCGGTGTAGAATGTACTTGATGCAGAATGTATAGAAATTCGCGTTTTCGTGCCAGTTTTGCAAAAAAGTATATAGTTTGACCACACCATTTAAAACATAAACAATAACTCGTATACCTACAAATAAACGCTACTGAACAGCAATAGTGCAATAGTCGGTTCGCCGAATACGCACCGTGAAGTATGTTGGATGTATACCAAGTATGTTAGAAGTATGCCAAGTACTTTTTTAAAATGATCAAAATATGCCAAGTACTTTTCAAAATTCGCGACTTTAAAAAGTAAGGTTAAAACTTGTTACTCCGATAGTAGAATTCATCGATATATGTAAACAATGTTTCTACGTACTAAAATTAATTACCACATTTAAGGTATCGTAAATATTAATAGAGAGTTTTAGCGCAACGTATTGTTAAATGCCCAAATTCCGTCCATCGTTTTTATATTCTTCTAAAATACTTTTTAAAGTTGGTCTTTGCTTATGAATCATGGTAAAGATATAAATGTTATTTCTGATAATTCTTTCATCAAGTTAATAGATTCTTTAAGACAAATTAATTTCGGACGAGAACTAAATGGTTTCCTCATGGTTTTATTTTACCATCCTTAATAATTCGCCCTTAAAGTTTGTATTGAGTCACCAATTTTTCAAATATTTTGTTGACAGATATGACAAAGCCATCTATATTATCGTCTTTATAAATAACTAACGGCGGGTAAATTTGTAATGAAAATATAATGTACGTTAAGCTATAATCAGTTCCTAAACGAGTGCGCACGCAAACTCTGTGTGTCATAAGATTCTAACAAACATCTAGTTAGACTTAAAAGTAGCTGATTTCCCATTTCAGCTAATGTAAGGGGCCTTCAGAAGTTATTGGCTGAATCAATAATTAGTAAGTGATTTGCTTACAAATCAATAAGTTTACTGCAATATTTACTAAATCGTCTAAATCATAATTTAAAAGGAAAAACACAAAAGGAACACTGTACGCCATAAATTAAATTGCAGAACTATTGCGCGTGCTTTCTTTAAACTTTATTGACAGATCACTTCACTGAAAAACAAATTAAGAAATAAATCTCTTGGTTGAATCCTCAGTGGATAGAGACCCATAGCACAAGCATCACAAAAACAGAGGACACCAAATTCTATAGTATGGTATGAACGGTTGACCAAGCCAATAATCCCATCCATCGGAAGTATTAAAAATAAAACATGAGAATTACTTAAAAAATATAGAACACGTATGAATAAATACCAATACTATGAAAGTAAATAGTAATATTAGTAAAATGTATACATTTATAATATACAGTTAGAAATTTACTATATTATATCGCAAAAAACAAAATGTACAGTGGCGGCCAAAAAAAACGCAACACCTTTAAATGAATAGTAGGCGTAATTTTAAAAGTTTTAGTGTTGTAAAATTACTTTATATTAAAATTGAAAAACAAAATTAAAAAAAATTGATATTTAAAAAACAAAAAATATATTTTTTTCCTGCAGCAACTTCTCGCAATGACCAACTGTCTTCTAATTTGGCAATGGCTCTGGATTTTTGAAATGTGTTTAATTGAGGCATTTATTTGAAGGATTTAAGTCTTTTGTGATAATTTATTATAAAATTATTTTGACACTGACAACAAATATGTGACTAATATCAAGTATGCTAAAAAGTGGTATTTATAAAGGGCAATATTAGGTGTTGCGTTTTTTTTGGCCGCCACTGTATATCGCGTGATAGTTTCAATACAAAACATCATTCTCATTATGGCCCGCTATTGTATTGCGTGCGCTGAAGACATGCTTCAAATTTTTTTATAATTGCATACTTTTACCCTACATACGATATAAACAATAGAAATAAAGTTTACTTCAATTTTTTGACTAGTACCAGATGATGCTATAAAAAATGAGGATTTTGAATTGCGTTGTTTTTTAATAAGGGGTGAACTGTCAAAATTGAGCAAATCTTTAAAATTTGTAAAGTGTCTCTGGTAATTTGAAATATTGGACACAGATCAAGATATTTAATACATTTTTTACATACTCATATATCAAGAATACAATGGAATATCATGTTAATCATCTGTCACCTATAATTCTTGACTATTAAGTAGGTTAGGTATAAACTTCATTTCTCAAAAAACACTCAAAAGACTAACCGAAGTAAATGCGGTATAATTTGAAAGATGCTTCTTCACCATGATCTCCTTAATTGTTTTCAATATTTGGATGAAATAGTTTTATTCTTGTTATTTTGTCAAATGCGATGATGCAATTTTTACCCTTCAAACTTTAATAAAAATTAACTATAATCAAAATGTTTAGTTTTTTGCAGGTGCAGGTGGTATGAGGACAAAATTTCGTAAAGGTCGATTATCCTTCACCTTTAGCATATCAAAAAATAATTTAAGGTAGAAAGAGCGGACTTAAAGATTTTTCAATTTTTATTTTATCATTGATCAACAAAACTTTTTTTTTACTAATTTTAGTAATTAGTTACCCTATATTGTGCGATATTTTTAAAGTTTCGTGAAATTATTATTATTAGCAAATTATTGGGTCGTTACACACACGTACTGGTAACTATAGTCGCATCGCGCACACTTAAAGAATATGTGTCCAGTTTAGCCATGTCTCCTTGCTCCGGACCTTTTTTTTATTCTGCTCTTTCTCAAACACATTGAAACATTTTACACAACAAAAATTCAAGTATAAATCAGATTAACCAAAACAATAAAAATAAAAATATTCTGGAAATAAAAATGCACACCAAAAATTAAAGGTAAAATAACAAAACTTTTAATTATATTTTCACATGGTAGAATATAATCATTATTACAAATCATTAAACAAAAAAAAAAAGTTTGAAAAGTTTCATGAGTAATTCAATCACATACATGCAAAACTTTACCGAAATATTGATGCGTGTTACCTAGATATTATTACTCAAATTATATATTACTAGCTTTTGCCCAAGCCAGCTTCTCAGGTGCTAATTTTGTAAAAAAAAAAAATGTCAAATGTTGAACCAAGAAAAAAATTAAACTTAAAATAAATTAAAAAAGAAAAAAAATCAACTACATATTTCAAATTATTTACCTGTTGGTAACAGCTTTTTAAATTAAAAGAAATATCTGTACAGCAGTTTTCCCATTTATAACCGTTTTTGTTTTAAAGATATAAGTAATCTGTTAATCACTTTCATCTGGTTTTACCCATCCTAACCATCCTAAAAAGCTTTTTTAGTTTCGCACATGTATTTAACTATACTAACTTTCAGGTCTATAACACCTTTGGATTTTGAATTAATAAATATCTACAAAAACACTTCGCTGTAGCACATGACTACAAATTAAAAATATTTGTAAAACAAAGTTAAAATATGTGAGTTTATTTTCATATAAAAATATGTTCATTAGTACATTGATAATTACGAAACAACTTTACGCAGTTTTCGAATGCTAGTTACACAGTATAACGTGCTTAGGAAGCTGCATTACGTATTACTATTAGTATAAAATAAAATAATCCAGAGAGGGAATGCAGCAAATATTATAGGAACTACCATTAAATACATCTTTAGATGAAATATTCTTATTGCCAAACAAAAGTAGAAAAAAATTACAAAGATAAAGATAGTTAATTTCCTTTAAAATTACAATTTACTGTTTCCGTTACAATTTTTTAGTATTTTAATAAAAAAATTACATTTATTAGTAGTAGTTAATAATTAAGTATCATAATTTCTATATTATTATAATTGATGATTTTGATTGCTGATTTTTTTTTTTTGCAAAATACTTAAATTGATATTGAAGGTGAGGAACCCACCACAAATATTGCTTTTTCAATTCACTCAACACAGATTTTTCCAACGCCAAACGTATGTAAGAAAATTAAAGCATTCAAAAACAAAGAATAGTTTTTGCTAAACCCAATAATTTTTGAGCTGCTACATTGACATTATTCGCTTCTTGAAGAAGATTGAATGGAGTAAAGAAGCAATTCGTGTTGAGACTCATATTATTCCCTAAAGTAGACAACCGATGGCATTGTGATTGAAATACTTTATACATCTTTTATAGATCCTTCGGGATTATTTTAGTGGTAAATAAATTGTTGATATGAGTATTTATTAGCTCAAGTCAAGTCACCATAGAAAAATCTCTAAAATGGATTTTTAACGTATAGAAAACTTTTATTAAATACAATTAAAATACAATAAAAAAAGCCAAGCATCAATGAAAAGCCAAGCATTATGAAAAAGGACATTGACACATTTACTCTCTGAATTGCAACACTTTTGCGATGCATTAAATGCAAACCAAATCGAATGTCACCCGTAGCTTTATTAATCTTATGGCCAAGTTGGTTCAAAAATCGTCTACCATTGGTAGCAATAGGGCCTAACGTTTAAATCACAATTGGAATAAACAGATGAAGGTTTTCCAATTCTTTGTATTTTCTATTTTTAAGAGCTTCAGCCTGCTCCACCAGTATGTTTTGCAGTAACGGAAATATGGCTAGATGCAAGGGTATCAGGATAAGTAAAATCCTAGGCACAGCATTTGCCAGATGCCCATGGAAACGTTGTATAATTAAGGCCTAATTACCGGCTAGTTTGGTGCTCACTTTATAATTTTAGTCCTTTAGTTTTAGTTTTTCCAGAAACTCAATTTGAAATATTCTATGCCAGTTTGACCCCAACTTAGCAGAGTATCCTCTAGAATTGGATAATATCCAAAATTCCTTCCACCCGAATTACGTACCTTTTAAGTGCTATTGAAACATAAAAAGCTCAAACCCAAATTTATACCGGATATATGTTTACAATATTTTTTAGGCTCTACGCACTATAGAAGCTGGCATCAAAACTGTAATCACAGAGTTGAAACTGACGGGTTAGTGCAAAAATACTTATAATGCAACTCATTTGTTACCTAGCCTATTTCATTAAAAC
Organism: Cryptophagus acutangulus; assembly: GCA_963556235.1. Classification (NCBI taxonomy): domain Eukaryota; kingdom Metazoa; phylum Arthropoda; class Insecta; order Coleoptera; family Cryptophagidae; genus Cryptophagus; species Cryptophagus acutangulus. The sequence continues at coordinate 3,671,792 of OY744561.1, forward strand.
GGCAAAATGTACATCATGTGTTCTCTTGTTTTTTTTTATGTGTGCTATTTCAAAGTATGGGCGCAGCAAACATTGACATTTAAAACAACACTCCAACTAACATTCAGGTATCTATGATAGAAATAAAGTTCAACCCCAGGGGAATCGTGCATTAAACCGCCAAAGTTCCGCCATTAAATCACAGAATGCAAAACACTATTTCCATCATGCATTATACAGCAGTTAGCCATCGAAATGCCAATTGGTATCAATATGTAAAAAAGAAGATCAGAGCTATATGCAATCTCAAAAGTTGTGTATCTCAGACGCCGCACCTAAATCATCGAACGAAGCTGTCCGTAGACCAAATATATTTTTTTATTTTTCTACCTAAAGGGAGAATGGATTTAAAAAAATATATTCGGTTTGAATTAGAATTTTATTTTTATATGTTAAATAGCACTTAAACAGCATTTGATTCAAGCAAAAAAATGGTTGAATATTATGCACTTCTACATGGTGCAGCATAATGGACTATCTTGAAGTCAGAGTGCAAATAGAGCATTTTTCAACGCGTTCTGCTCGCAAATATGCAACTTCAGTTTAGATATGGATTGGAACGGTGAAGGACAGTGACCTTAAATTACATTCCTTAAATTACATGGTTGCTGAAGAATTAAGTCCAGCATGCTGGGAAAGACCAGCACCCAGCCAGCATTTCCAGCATGATGGAAGTTGTTGTAATGTGATCCTTACAAATTTGTCACCAAACGGTATTATAAGCGCGTTGTTTCCTTTGTAGGGCAGTAAATAAGAAAATGTTTTGTGACTGAGCTGCTGAAAACCCTCGAGAACTCCATGAATGAACTCATCACAGCCCGAAACTCTTGGGTTGCCCAAAAATTTGGGGTATTTTGACTTCTGTAGGCAATGTTGAGCCCCATTATTTTTAAAGAAGGTGGCGTTAATGTGACTGTGATTTGTAACCGATCCTGTAACATAATGGAAAAAAATGTTTGCCCTAAAATGGAAGAATATGATACAGCTGCCTTCTGGTCGTCCTCGCGCTATTTGGCAAGAGATGTTTTCCGGTTATTTTTCGGACTTCTAAGAGATGTTTTCCGGACTTAATCGCTTTCCTTATTTAAGACTTTGTGAGATTTTCGAGGGCTCCTCAAGGAAGAAGGTTTTAAACATCGTCCCTAGATGAACTGAAAGAGGACATTCATGAAGAAATTGCTGGAATCCCTCCAAATGTTCGAGAGAGTAGAAAATACTTTAAAGAGCGGCTACATATGTTTATTGCCAGTCAAATAAATGGTTCCCTTTTTAAGGGTTATCTATTAGGCCACCGTTGAGTAGAGCAAACATTTTTTTGAATTGTTTCTGATACTTTTAGAGCTACATTCTGCCATTGATTTTCGCAAATCAATTTAGTACTTGCATGGTTTATTAATGTTCTTTTATAGTATATAATATGCATATTAATGATGCGAGTTCAGAAAATATATATCACATCCTTCATCGAAAAAATCTCTGAAATTGTTTATTATCCCCTTTGTTTATTATTTGGAAACATTAACAAGAAATAAAAGTCTCAAAATATGGTAAAGCAGCTTTTGGCACTGTTGCAGCCCCTAGAAAAGATCCCAAGTTACTAAAAATCAGTGAAATAAAATGCCCTTAATCGTATGTTTTTTTTTAAATACTTATAATCAATCAAGACATCAAATCAATCAATTATTAAAAAATCGAAACCGTCTATTCAAAATATGTTTGATAATTAAAGAAAACCAGGTAAATAAATATGCAATGTATTTTTTGCGATTAAAGGAATGTTTTTCTTTATTTTTCAGTAACTATTGATATATTCTAGGGGCTGTAGTGGCAGCGTTAGAAGTAAACTCCGCCGCGCAATGTGAATGAGGCTTAAGGGAGTCAGGAAAAAGAAGGAAGGAAAGTGAAAAGCAAGGACCAGTAGAATTAGAACCGTCAAACGACATTCATGTAATTACAAATCATCCAATCTTATGTACTGACTTTTGTCTTTCTGTCAAGAAGTAAAATGTTCATATGTTTTCTTATTTCAAAATTATTTCGAATCAAAGAATGAACTCAATGAGAATCGAACTACAAATTTCCCACTGGTGCACTAAGCATCAACTAAAGCTAGAAAATTTCTCAAATCAATACGATTTCTACACATTGCAGTTTGTTTGTATCTCTATGATGAATAATTTAAATTGGCAGAATAATAATTACTTCAATGAAATGATAAAAGCCCGAGTGAAAACCTAATAGTACTAAAACTCCTCAATATTAAAATTATGTTTAAGTTTATCATAATCCGATCGCTGATTAATAAATTTCCACTTTCCCAAATAATTACTGAGGCTTGACATGCAACTAAATTGAAATATTTATAAAAATATACTTACACAGTAAAATGGTAGATGAAACAGATCCAACCACATGGGTGTTCAAGGAAAACGTAGGTTCTTTCCTGAACAGTTTTGCCTTTTTTGTGATGAAATACATATTTGGCTTTGAAAGCTTGATCTATCGGCAAATAAATAGGATAGTAAGGATCAGGTACACCCCTTGGGGTGTCAGACGCGCCATCAACTACATCATCTTCTTCATCTACCACTTCTTCCGGCTGTATCACGTCTTTGGATTTGTGATTTCGAGGAAAACGGTGTTTCTTTTTGTGTTGTGTTGATTGATATTTTCGTTGATTAGCATCATTAATTCGCGGTGTCCGATGACCACGAAGTTGGTGCAAGAATGGCAATTTCTCTGAACACTCTTCAATTATCTCATCTTCACTTCCTAGTGGCTGATACCTTTTTGGAATAGGTGGCTTTTTAGTTTGAATTTTATTTTTATTACTTTTTTACGTTAATTTCAAATATTTTATAATTACCTCGGATTATCTTCTTCAACAAGTTCTGCATTACAGCTGAGCTCATCTTCATCGGTATTTGGCGTTAAGCCGCAATTAGTATCTCCTATTTCGCTGTTGGCGTGGTTAATGGGACTCTTGAGGACACTCAACACAAGGTCGTCTGCATATGGTAAGTCGTTTCTCATATATGAATGCCTTCGAACGCCTTCGTAAATATTTCCGTGGGAATGGTTGAGATTAATTGGAACCAAGCTTAATTTTCTGGATGTACGATACAAATTCTCTTGTTCAGATCGATTCATGTCGCGAAACATCACTAATGAAAGCATTTGCAGCAGTCTGGCCTTAAGGCCATACTTCAAACTTTCATTTTTTCAACGTCATGTTAATTGGGGTTTTAACTCAGGTTTTAGCGTCTAGTATAAATTCGTTTTTCTCCGTTGTATGTAATCAAGATGAACTAGTAGAATAAAAAAAAATAAGATTATTATATAAATGTAAATATAAATATAGGTATCGCAGAATGTCTCATATTGTAATGAAAATATTTGCAAATATAAGAAAATATATACCTATGATTCTATGAAGATATGCATACCTCAATAAATATACTATTTGCAATGTTGACAAAAAAATTTAAAGCTAGTAGTGTAAGATGTGAGTTCTGGAACACAAAGGGATGCCGCCGTTCAATGTAAACAAATGAGTAGCGTTATCATGTATATTTCTGAGAATTTTGTGTGATAAATGTCGGCATCGATTGTAATAATTGTAATCATATGTGATAACACATGTATAAATGTGTGATAAGTAACTGACCATTTTAAGCCATGGGGATTCTGAAACAATGACGTCATTGTATAAAAAAATTGTAGCCAGAACGTATATACGGATACTGGAACAAAATGCTGACATAGCGTTAAAGACCCTGGGGATACTAAAACAGCGCAGTGTATGACAAAATCTGTGTTTAGCAGCGCAATTTTATTTTCTACATGTACGCTTATGAGGGGTACTGAAACACTACATATTTTGCTGTGCCCATTAAGAATTTTTAATAATAAACCAAGACTTTACATTTGTAGGTTTCTAATGTTTAAAGACACAAAAAAAAAAAATTTTTTTTTTAATTTTATATGTAAAAGTGTTAAATAAATAAAACTCAGTTATCTCAGTTAATCAACTTTATTCATCACATTCATCATCATCATCAAAGTACGTAGGCTATAAACTTTTTTTTTTCTAATTTTTCTTATGCGACCAAGTGTTTTGCAGATGGAAAATTCGTACCAATCATATATACAGTCTGTGTTAGAAAAAGTAAATCGTCCACAGCAACAACAAATTAGAAAACGAAATGTTCGGGGTGAATTTATAAATCCAGTGTTAAACCAGAATAATAATCGGTCTATAGTGGAAATTAACGAACCACAAATTAAATACAAAAAAATAAGTGATAATAACAAATACTCTAGTTATATAAATACAGTGTTAAATAAAGTTGTAAATAAAAATGTGCATCAAACAAATGTTTCCGATAAGGAATTGGAATTAATTCAAACAGAATCAGCTTTCCAACGGCGAATGCTAACAAGTACAATATTAAACACTAATAAAGTATTAGACCCAAAGCGTTTTTTGCAAACAACATTTAATTTAATTCAAACAAAATTAAATGAACTTAGAAATATAGCACCGATTAAAGCACAATTATGTTTAGTTTGTGAAATGATTCTTCCAAAAACCGAAGAGGTAAAGACAATTTATTTTAATTCAAAATATGAAGTGATTTATCAGAACAATGAACTGAAGAAATGGTACGATGAAGCCAATGAAAAAATTTTAACCAAGCTGCAAGAATATCAAGAGCGAGATAGTGGTTGGGCCCTACACAACATTATACAGGTTAATTTAAATGTTAATAAATATGTTCCTTTTACTGTGGGCAGTAATTTTTATACTTTGCCTAAATATGTTCAGGCTAAAAAAGCAGTAATAAATGTACAATCCAACGATGAATGTTGCTTTGCCTGGGCTATAGTTTCAGCCCTTCGACCAGCTAAACATAACCCACACAGAGTTTTGTCTTATCCACACTTTAGAGACATTCTTAATTTAGATAAAATTTCATTTCCCATGGATTTGACTCAAATTCCAAAATTTGAAGAACAAAATAATATGTCTATTAATGTATACGCGTTGAAAAATTACAGCGATTGGCTTATCTTAACTGATTGTGGTGATGATGATGTATGTGAAATTGAATCAATAAATAGAAAAGAAAATACAAATGTTAAATATGAGATATTGCCTGTATATATATCAAATAATCATAAAAATGTACATATTAATTTATTAATGGCAGAGATTCCCGAAAAAAATATAGTAGAAGAACATACACCAAAATATCATTTCTGTTGGATTAAGAATTTATCTAGATTAGTGAGTAGTCAAATGACAAGTCAGCATCGCGGCTCTCGCTGGTTATGTGATAAATGTTTATGTTATTTTTATCAGGAATCTAAATTTAAGCAACATAAAATTGATTGTTCAAAGGCGGCTCCCGCAAAATGTGTCATGCCAACTGAATCTACTAAGTGGCTTTATTTCAAAAATCATAAAAATAAGGAAATGCTTCCTTTTATAATTTATGCAGATTTAGAATGTCTTATTTTACCTATTGATACATGCGAACCTACTAACTCTCAAAGTTATACAAATGCATACCAAAAACACGTACCATGTAGCATTTCTTATTATTTAAAATGTAATTTTGATGACGGATATTCAGAATTAGAATTATTCAGAGGTGAAAATTGTATTGAATGGTTTGTAGATAAACTAAATACAATTACAGAGAAAGTAGCAGCCATTTATGCAGATAAAAAAGAAATGCTAACACTATCACAAGTGGAATTGGATGAGTTTGAACATGCCAATATTTGTCATATTTGTGAAGGACCATTTATACCACCTTCAGATTATGCATTAGAAGGAGAGGAAGAAGATTTATTAACCAAAGTTAAAGATCATTGTCATTTGACTGGTAAATTTAGAGGAGCTTCTCATGTTAGTTGTAACCTTAATTATAAACTTCCATCAGATATAGTTGTAGTTTTTCATAATCTTCAAGGTTATGATGCACATTTTATTATTCGAGAATTGCATGAAAAAAAAATCAAAGATCGTAATGGTGAAGTGCATATTAAAAATCCAGGGATAATTAAAGCAATTCCTATAAATAAAGAGAAATACAAGTGTTTTACTAAATATAATTGTTCTAATACAATGAAACTAAGATTCATAGATTCTTTTAATTTTATGGCTTCATCTTTAGATAAATTGTCGTCATACCTAAAAGAATATAATATTACCAAAGAATATTTTAAAAATGTGGCAGACTCAAAATTAGCTCTCTTACTTAGAAAAGGCGTACTTCCATATACCTACTTAGACAGCTTTAAGCGTTTTGAAGAAAAATCATTACCTGATAGAAAATATTTTTTTAATAACTTAACTCAGACTGATATTAAAGATGATGAATATGCTCATGCTCAAAAAGTGTATTCAGAATTTGATTGTAAAAACTTAGGAGAGTACACAGACATATATTTAAAAACTGACGTTCTTTTGCTAGCGGATGTATTTGAAGAATTTCGTCTTTTATGTAAAAAAACCTATGATCTAGATCCCGCTAATTATATTACCGCTCCCGCACTATCTTGGGACAGTTTATTAAAATCAACAAAAATTAAACTTGAATTGATGACAGACATTGATATGTTATTGTTTATAGAGAGAGGTATTCGTGGTGGTATTAGTCAATGTTGTAATCGATATGCTGTTGCTAATAATCGATACATGCCAACTTTTGACGAATCTCAACCAGAATCATACCTCATTTATTTAGATGCAGTGAATTTATATGGATGGGCAATGTGTCAATGCCTTCCTACCGGAAATTTTAAATGGCTTAATGAAAACAAATGTAAACACTTCAATGTATTGCAAATTCAAGATGATTATAAAAAAGGGTATATATTAGAAGTTGATTTAAACTACCCTGAAAATTTACATGATTTTCATAGGGATTTTCCATTTTGTCCAGAAAATAAAACTCCAATTAATGGAAAACACCCAAAACTTTTAACAACTTTAGAATCAAAAAGCAAATATATTATTCATTATAGAAATTTGAAGCAGTGTCTTAATCATGGCTTAATTATTACCAAAATTCATCGTATATTAGAATTTGATCAATCAGCTTGGATGCGTCCATACATTCTCAAAAATACAAAATTGCGAATGGAATCAACTAACGAGTTTGAGAAAAGTTATTATAAATTGAAAAATAATAGTGTTTTTGGTAAAAGCATGCAAAATGTTAGGAAAATGCGTGATATAAAATTAGTTTCGGAATGGGAAGGTAGTTATGGGGCTGGAAAATTCATGGGTAAACCAAACTTTAAAGATAGGGTAATATTTGATGAAGATTTTGCAGCAATTGAATTAAATAGATTAAAAATAAAATTTAATAAGCCTCTATATGTAGGAATGGCTATTTTGGATATTAGCAAATGTTTAATATATAAGTTTCACTATGAATATATGAAAAATAAATATGAATCAGCAAGCTTAAAACTTTTATATACAGACACGGATTCATTAATTTATTCCATAATAACAAATAACTTTTATGAAGATATATTTCCAGACTTAAAACAATGGTTTGATACGTCTGATTATGCTGAGAACAATTGTTATAATTTCCCCAGAATTAATAAAAAAGTTTTAGGACTATTCAAAGACGAATTGAGTGGTCAAATTATGGATAAGTTTGTGGGTTTGCGATCTAAAATGTATTCATATTCGATAAATAATAAAGATATTAATAAAGCTAAAGGAATAGGTAAATCGGTTGTTCAAAAGCTGACTTTCGATGAATATAAGAATTGTTTATTTGAACAAGCTAGTTTATATAAATCACAACATAGAATATTATCAAAGCTACATGAAGTTAATACTGTTAAACAAAATAAAATCGCATTAAGTGCTTTTGATGATAAGAGATATATTCAAGAAAATAATATCGATACCTTGCCGTGGGGTCATTATTCTATACAATTATAGGCTAGTTAAAATTGTTGTATTCTAATTTTAAGTAAGTATAGATATTAAGTTGTTTTTGTATTTAATTTTGTTTTATTTTGTTTTTTTTTTATATAATGTACTTTTGGATAAAAAAAAATGTTTAATAAGATTTGTGTTGATATTTTTTTTGTCGATAATGAGTGTGTGTAAATAAAAAAGTATAAACATATTTCTAGTTTTATTTTTATTAAATAAACACAGATATAAATACCGAGAAATAAATATACTAATACTAACAAGATTAAGGTACTATAAATAAAATGTATATTACAAGAATTTTATAATAATATTCAATATGTTAAACAATGTAATATTCTCTATAATATATTTAATTTTTAATACAAAATATATTCTAACATGTATATAATAAACTATAGTTACTAAAAACTAATTTTTGTTTATTGAACATCTTCCGAAATCATATATCAATCAATGACCAATCATTAATATATTTAATTTATTATATTTTGAACAAAGCGTTGCTCAAATATTCTTTGACGATCGTCTGTATTGAAAATCGATTTTATTTTATTTTCAACATGTCCAATTCGGTTTTTAAATCTGCTTCGATCCCTTGCAAACTCTTCCCAAGGTCCTTTTCTCGCTGCTTGATAAGCAAATGACCATTGCACCATTGGGTAAATTTTGTTTTGATTTAGGTCAAAGCGAACGTGGATTTTATTTGCACTATTGTCCGAATTCATTTCTTAATAAGTTTATTATTTGAATGAACATTCTGGGCAGTTACGTATCATCGGTGGAGGACCATCAATCTGATCTCGACTGGATGTATTATAATGTTGAAAACAACGCCTACAGTCATAAATATTTGGATTAAGCTTCAAATTGTTTGATAATTTTTCCCAAACAGATTCTATACAATCAGCGGCAAATGTGGTCAAAAATTCTATTGGTAAACACTCAATTTCTTGAACTGTCATTAACGCAAGTTGCTTCTTTTGGTAAAACGATGAAATTGCTTGACCTATTGTGGGTTTTCGATTTGATATAAACCATTTTTGTAAGAGTTGGGCATTTTTAAAAGCACAATAATTAATATTTGCATTCAAATGTGCTGAAGAGCATTTTTGGAGTACTATTTTTTCTTTTTGTAGTAGCTTCAGAGCAGGGCACCCCATATTTTCTAAGTTCTCAACATTAGAAAAGCCACACTTCTCCAACCATTGTTGTTTATCTAACCCTTTTACATAAATTGTCATAGCCCCATTCAATGCATCATGAAGCACATTGTTTAAATTTTTGTATGGAATTCCAACAGTTTGCCAATGTATACCATGATGATGATTCAGAAGCCAATTCTTTGATGGTTTTTCAGAACATAAATATTCCCAATCATTTGGAGCACTAAATACAAATACTTTTGTATTTTTAGGATCATCAATTGATATTAATGCTACTTCTTTAAAAATAAATTCGGTTTTTTTCATAAAACCTTGAAAATCTGCAATGAACTCCATCATTTGAAAGAAAATGTTACACTAACTTCTGTACTCTACCGCTAATTGGTTTATACTCAACTATTCGATCATGCAAAATTAAACAGTAGGCCGTTGTATTTCGAGGAAACCTTTCCTTTGATTCAAATTCTAAACGTATATCAACAGGGGCAGATTTAAGAGATTCGTTTTGTTGAGAACAATCTATTAGAATAAGCGGAGCAATATTTATAAAATCAGATTTGCTTAACAACGGTTCGCTTTCATGTAAATAATAAGCACTTTGAAATCCTACATACATCTCATACAGTAAAGCATATTGGTTGTGCTCTAAGTCTAAATTCAAATTTCCATATGGATATGATTGGGAATTTAAATACAACTTAACATTATTAAGCCGACAATGATCGAACTTACTGATATCCATTGCAGCATTATTTTTACGACCAGTTTGAAAACCTAGAATTACAAACCGAGGTTTTTCTAATTGAGTAGTAGTTTTTATTGTCCAAATTTGTTTTTCCGTTGTTTGAAGCATAGGATATTCATATAACTCCCATGTTCGAAAACTCATGGAAATTGTTGGATCTTTTTCAATAAAATGTAACATTTCAACCTTATGTTTGTCGGCAAGTGTAATATATGGAACTCTCCACTCAATTTTATTTAAAATAAACTTAAATGGTTCAGCTTCTGTTTGGATAATAGCATTTAAATCAGTTCTTGACCTAACAAGGATAAGTTCATGCTTAACATTAACAATAACTTTTAGATAATCTTCAGCAAAACCCAACAGCATATTAAGCGGTATAACTACATCAAAGTATCCTTCAGCATCGGTAATGTTAGTATCAGGCTTAGGTTTCCATCCAGCATTTTCTAACATTTGACTTTTGTTTACATTAACAGAAAAATATCCTTTTATCGTTGATGTAATTCCAACATTTTTACATCTATCTATTTCTACACCGTTTAATTCGTAACGAATTTCATCAAATAAATGGCATAATCCATTGTTGATAATTTTTGTGTGTGCTACAGCAGTACCATCTTCTTTTAACAATCGACCGAAAATATGCAAACAGCTTTTGTTGGGTCTGACATATAAATCTTGATTTTGAATTGTTATACGAATTTCATCATTGTTGTTAAATGTAGACGATGCATATGGTTGATGTGCATGAATTTCATTATTAGATATCGAATCATCGAACTCTACATTTGCACGAATATTTAGCATATTAGCCATCATTGAATCTTTTTTTAATACGTATTGATAGCGCTAATGTAACTCGAAAGGACTTTACAAAAAACAAGCGTAAATGTTTGGAAATCACTTTAGTACAATTAAATTTTATTTTACAGCTGGTGGTATCTTCGATTTGATGGGGGCAACTATAAGATTTAGACTCTCCAATGTTGCTCTGCTTGCAGATGTGAGTGCTTTGATTTGTGGTGCACGAGTGACCATCTTCTTGCATTGTTCTTCTTTAAAATATGTTTTGACAATTCTTTTTAGAGAACTAACATCATTATTTCCGTTGTAAACAATTCCCATTTTCAATATTTTCTTACGTGCAACCTTATCGTAATCACTTCACCTCTAAAATTGACCAAATTATTATCTTGATCGAGTATTTGAAGAGTTATATTATCTATTGAACGTGTGTTTATTGGTAAATAGATAACGTTTACAGGTTCTTGAACTATTTTATAACCAGGTGGAACAATTGGGAAAAACTCATATAACGTATGTGCTTGATGGTCATTTAAATATGCACCGCTAATAATATTGCATTCGATTCGTATTGAATTAATTTTAAGAATATCAACCGGCAGATCAGATTCATGTTGAATATTTGGCTGCAAAACATCGTTTTTAAATCCCAATAATTTATAGATTGAATTTTTAGGAGTAAAGTTTATGGTTCGATTGCATTTTAACAAACACTTTAAAGTATTATTATTAGCTTTCATTTCAAAAACGATTCCTTTGCTCTCTACTTCACTCTTTATATATTCAGCAATATCTGTTAACTCATACGAACCCACAGGCAAAGTAACAATAAAATCATCTATGTACATTTTGTTATGATCCACATCTATATTCGGAATGGAATTAAAAGTTTGAAAATTAACCAAACCTAATTCATAATTTTCACTTTCGGATAGCTGTATTGGAGGAAAATAATTTGTAGATAACACTGATCCGTTACCAGACAGTGAAAGGGTAAACGACATCGTTGTATGGTTGGATATCAAATGAACAATTTTCAAACAACTGATATTTATTTATCATTGATATAATTGATTACAGAGAAATTTTAAACATAAGTGACCACACACAAATGTGTTATAGTTTTGAAAAGTTTCATAGTTATAATTAACGCTACCTCCTAGATATTTAACAACTTCCGCTGGTGGTCGAAGATTTCCAAAGCTATCAAAATACATAACATTACTTCCTAGCTTTCGGTAGCATACCCAATGGGTACCAGGACCGTTCTTATCATCTAAATTTACAATCCCACACTCGTTCTTATTAACTTTCTTTGGCAGATCGTTTCTCATAAACACTCCACGAAAATGTTTTATTTTAAGCTGTTTTGCATAGCAGTAAAGCTCACTATCGGTTAACGCTCTATCGGGTAGCTTATCAATTAGTTTTTTGAATTTTTTGAGTTATTTTTAGGTGGTGAAATATATAAACCATAGCCTTTCTTATAAGGTTGCATATATAAACCATGACCACCAACTTTTACTGCTTCCATAGCTTTATTATGGCGTTGGTTTTCTTCGAGTAACTTTTTTGCTGCACCGGCATCGTTAACAGCTTTAGCAATACCAGCAGCCCCTCCAGCTAGTGCTCCAATCGCACTTAATCCCGCAAAAATAGGAACAAGCATTGGTAAAAATCCTCCAGTTTTAGGAATTGATATAATTCTAGACTTTTTTATATTATGCTTTCCACCAACATTTTTTACTAAAGCATGAACAGTATTCATCGCACATTTTATTGCGGTTTTTGAATCGGTTATTTTTGCATCTTTAACTGCTTTCTTCGACATGCTTATAAGTTTCTTTAGAGACAAAAGTTTCTGTTTCTTTTTGAATGTTGTTTTTAATTTTTTATTTGTATTTTCAGAAAAGCTCTGTCCCATACCAAGTTTAGATTTTGCTTTCATTGTATTTGCCACAGACCATGCTATTACTTTCTCACCCATCTTTGCGTCTTTTGCAAAAACTCGCTTCCATGCTTTTTCGGCTAATATTTTATCAGCTTTATGTCGATTGGCAAGGTTATCTTTGTTTTGTGAATATGCAATATCATGCTCCTTACATGAGGCATCAAGAGGATTTATACCAGGATCTCCATTTTGTAAGCGCTTTGCTAATTTAGTGCCTGGGCCACAGTACTGATATCCTGGTATATGCATTTCGAAAGGAAGATTATTAATTGCCCAATTAAGTACCCCTTTTCCTTTGACTGCCTTGCGTTTAGTAGTTTTTTTCTTATTCTTACGATCCATCTTTACCCATTAACCTTCACTAATCAATTGATTATAATTGTATTGTGTAATGCTGTATATAAGCAGTTATCATCAAGATGCGATTCAATAAACAACAAGATAGTCTGAAAATTACAAACTACGATTTGTTAACAGACAATAAAACGTCTATAAATAAAAGACACGGGGAATTATTACCAAACACGATAAGATGCATAATTTGTGGACCTTCAAATTGTGGAAAAACGAATGTTTTATTATCATTACTTATGCATATAAATGGTCTTCGTTTTGAAAATGTTTACATTTATTCAAAATCTTTATATCAACCTAAGTATGAATTGCTGCGAAAAGTATTAGAACCGATCGAAAATATTGGATATTTTACATTTTCGGAAAATGAAAGTATTATACCTCCAAATGAAGCTAAAACAAATTCTATATTCGTATTTGACGATGTTGCTTGTGAAAAACAAAACCATATAAGAGAGTATTTTAGTATGGGACGTCACAAAGATGTTGATAGTTTTTATTTATGTCAAACATATAGTCGTATCCCTAAACATCTCATCAGAGATAACACAAATTTAATAATTATTTTTAAACAAGATGATTTAAATCTGCGACATGTATATGACGATCATGTTAATACAGACATGAAATATGATAAATTTCAGAACTTGTGTAGGTTCTGTTGGAAAGACAAATTTGGTTTCTTAGTTATAGACAAAGACAGAGATGTTAATATCGGGCGCTATCGTCAGGGGTTTGATTGTTTTGTTAATATAAGTAAATAACTGACATATTCGAAGAGAAAACAAAAGTTCTTTAAATATGAGAATATAAAGATATATCTATCATTCCATCATTGGCAGTTACACAGTTTAATTGATTAATAACTTAACTTTCTGCAAAACTTAACTTCAATCTTTGAACTTAACATACAACTTGACATCTAACTTAACTGTAACGTAGGAACTTAACCTACAACTTGACCTCCAACTTAACTTAAATCATTTAAGTTGAAGTTGAACTTAACTTAAACGTATGAACTTAACATACAACTTGACCTCAAACTTAACTTAAATCGCTTAACTTGACGTTGAACTTAACTTAAACGTATGAACTTGACTTACAACTTGACCTCAAACTTAACTTAAATCGTTTAACTTGACGTTGAACTTAACTTAAACGTATGAACTTGACTTACAACTTGACCTCAAACTTAACTTAAATCGTTTAACTTGACGTTGAACTTGACTTAGATATTTGAAGTGAATTTACAACTTGATAACAAACTTACCCAAAAATGTCGTTAATAGAAAGCAAAGATAAAAGAAATATTTTGCGAAAAATTGTATCAACTAGTAATGCCATACGAAGAAAACATCGACTATTAAAATTGGGAAAAATGATGTCGGATGACGAGTTGAACTATAAATTAAGTTCAGTTACTAACCCATTAAACGAACTAATTGAAGTGACAAAAAGCACCAACCGAATAAAACAATTAGAAGTTAATAACATTAAAGAGGATAATGATAACAGAAACATTATAAGTAAATATGAAAAACTTTCAACGATAAAAGGTGAAATTCCAAATCTTGATCATGTTTATGGTGTAAGAGTGGTAAACAATACACAAATGATTGGTGACAGTCCAATATATTTCCATGATGGTAAAATCACTGTAAAGGATTTTAATTGTCCGATTTCTGAGGGTTTACTAGAGTTACTATTTAAGAAGTTACCTAATGATCATATTATTACTGAAAATGACTATGTTAATTACAAGGAAATATTGATAACATCTAACGGTCATAAGCAAAAATACAAATCTAGCGGTAAAATTTCTGCATCCAGAGGAGAGAAATATCGCAAATATATATCAAAACTATTTGAAGATGATAAAAGTGGTAGATCAAAAAGAAGATCATCGATCAAATTAGAGAATGCGCAGGGTTTTGGTTTACCTAAAAGTATGAAAATAGAAGGTTTGCCTCCTAGTATAGATTATGCATATTGGGATGATCCAAATGAATTAGTCGATCGTTTAAGATTATTAATTGCGTCGCAAGCAGCTGGAAACAACAATCATCAAAATGAAATAATATCAATAGTCGAAGAGTTACGAGAAGCGGGTATTATATATTAATAACAATTTAAACTAATTGCTTAGTTGCATTTTTAAACTCAAGATCGTTTAACATGAGTGTTGATAAGTTTGGTAATCATTGGATAAATGATAAAACTGATGAAAGCATACGCAGCAGCATTCTACCACACGGTCCTCCTGGAGTTGGATTTCTTTTAACAAGTGATGAACATTTTAACATTAATAATAAACTCTTACGAAATGTAGCAAATCCAGAAGCTGAAAATGATGCTACCAATAAAAATTATGTAGACAATACAACCCAAAATATTAATAAAAACATACAAAAAATCGATAATGATATGACTCAACTAAAAAACGATGTAATGGATATAAACAATATGCTATTAGTTATCATGAATAAAAATGAAACAACAGCAACACTATCAGAAAACAATTTTAAAGAATATCAAAGTCTTATCGAGCAAACCAGTAAACATATTATTTATTTAGAAGCTCAGATAACTTTATTAAAATCCCAACTTAAGAATATATAATTAAATATAAATATAAAAAATCTTTATATACATAAATTATTTTGATGTTATCACATTATTAAATAATATATCAAGATGAGTGAAGCAAAAGAACAATTAGTAAAAGAATTGCACGCTCCTGCCAGAAGAAATTATCGTAGAAGGCACGTAATTATCAAAGGTTTGGATGAATCATGGCAAGCAGATTTGGTCGAAATGATTCCATATGCAAAAGTAAACAAAGGTTACAATTACATGCTAACCGTTATTGATAATTTTTCAAAATATGCATGGGCTGTTCCTTTAAAACGAAAATCAGCTGGGGATGTAGTTCAAGCTATGACAAAAATATTATCTAGTGGACGAAGTCCTCAAAACTTGCAAACTGATCATGGTAAAGAATTCTATAACTCCAAATTTAAAGCTCTCTTAACCACATACCAAGTAAATCATTATTCAACGTATAGCAATTTAAAGGCGAGTATATGTGAAAGATTTAATCGCACCTTGAAACAGAAAATGTGGAAAAGATTTAGCTTACAAGGATCATATAAATGGATAAACATCCTTCCATCATTATTGGAAGACTATAATAATTCAATACATCGCACCATCGGAATGAAACCTACAGATGTAAACAGTAAAAATGAAAAAGATGTTCTCAGAAAATCATTCAATCGTATAAAAATGGTTGATTCTACTAAGTCAAAATTCAGATTGGGTGAACAAGTACGCGTTAGTAAATATAAGGAGGTATTTGAAAAAGGATACACACCGAATTGGTCTACAGAAATATTTACTATCGACAAAATTTTGCTTACTAATCCGAAGACATATAGAATCAAAGACTATCAAAACAACAAAATTGAGGGGTGTTTTTACGAACAAGAATTATTGAAAGTTAAAAATCCCGACATCTATCTAGTGGAAAAAATAATTAAAAGACGCGGTGACAATTTATTAGTCAAATGGTTAGGATTTGACAGCTCTCATAATTCTTGGATCAAAAAAAATAATATGTAATAAATTATATTAAACAATTTGTAATAAAAAATGTAGTTAAAAAAATCATTCAAATAAAATATATAAATATTTTTTTTTCTTTATTAATACATTTATTTTATTTAAACAATACACTAATTATTATCAACAGTATCACTAGAGTTTTTCATCGGTTGTTTAAATTTAGATAGTAGAAAATTCAGACGCGTCTTATCAATTTTTCCATCTAAGTAGTATTCACATGCTTCAATAGCGTTGTGGCAATCCAATTCTTTCTTTGCACATTCTTCAGGTTCCAGAATTGGATTCAACCTATTTTGTTCGAGGCAATACTCCATAGCTAGAATATTTAGAACTCCCATATGATGTCTCACTTTATTTTCAAACGTATCCTGTTCACCGTCATGCTCTTTATTTAGATTATCCAACGCATAGCAAGTCCACATTGTTTTTACTATATTATAAAATAATAAAAAAAATAAAAAAATAAAATGAAAATAGCAAAATAAATATACTTACCAAAGCACGTCAACTTTTATTGAGTTTATTCTTTGATGGAGTTCAATCGTTGAATGAATATTATTTTGAATAATATTACACAATTTGAATTTACATCACAAAATATTTATATATGCGCAACTAAACACAGAATTTGTGATACAATGCGCTGTTCTAGAATCCACATTTTTGAAAAATATTTAAAATAAATTTGTTTTATTATTGATTTAAAATATTTATTGGTAAATAATAATTATAAGTATCTGATTATAAATTCCACATAAAATTATTACATATAAAAAAAGCACTTAATATTTGGAAAATTTACTTTCTGATCCTTTTGCTGCCTTCATTTTCTTTGCCACATCAAGTGTAATAGAATTCAATGTATCAAACATTTGTCGATGTTCCTTTTTCTCAATGAAAACTTTAGCACGAGTGATACTTTTTTTCCAAATATCACTGGCTGGTATTCCTGCAATGTCTTTCATATCATAGATTTCTATTTTTACCATATGTGTAGCATCTGATGAACCTGGTGAGGTTATTGTAATAAGACCATTGTTGATTTTTCTTGAGAGCGTTGATGTTAATGGAATAACACTAGCTTCAACATTTGAAAATAAATCTTCAAACGCTCCATTGATATCATCTTCAAGGTTTTGAATATCGGCTGCTATATCCATTCGAATTTGTTTTCCTTTACCACCTGTTGATGGAATAACCATTTGAGAGTTAGCAGAAGAATTTGTAATGGTGGTAGCTGCTCTTTTGCGCCTATTAGATGATGTTGGGGGGTGTGATGGTGGTGGTGGTGGTGGTGGTTGATTTAACAACCCTCCATAGGAGAGCAAATCGGTGTCAAAAATGTCAGATGGAAAATTGTTCATTGTTGTTTTCTTAAAACAAAATTGAAATTAAATGGATAAAAAATTGAAACAAACGTGTATTTAAGTTATTTATTGAGATAATAAAAGTAAATACTCACCAAAGTACACAACTTTAATTACACTACCTTCTTTTACAAGAGTTAGATTTCAATTGCAGGATAGAATAAATATTATTTATAATGATATTTTCCAACCACTGCGCAATTGTATGAATTATATTTTAGCTTCTGTTGTTGTTTCTGAAATTTCGTACTTTTGCTAAGTCCGCAAATAACTGTACAATAAAATATGAAGTGTTCCAGTACCGTAACATAAGTAGAAAATAATATTGCACAACTATAAACACAGAATGTGTTTTATAATAATGCGTTGTTTTAAAAATGTTTTTTTTTTCCAGTCTTTATCTCTATATGTGATATGTATTATTTTACTATGCTGACGTCACCGTGTTGTTTCAGAAATGTCGTATACAGTTTTTGCTAAGTCGGCAAATATTTGCACAGCAAAAAAATGTAGTGTTTCAGTACCCCTCATAAGCGTACATGTAGAAAATAAAATTGCGCTGCTAAACACAGATTTTGTCATGCACTGCGCTGTTCTAGTATCCCCAGGGTCTTTAACGCTATGTCAGCATTTTGTTCCAGTATCCGTATATACGTTCTGGCTACAATTTTTTTATACAATGACGTCATTGTTTCAGAATCCCCATGGCTTAAAATGGTCAGTTACTTATCACACATTTATACATGTGTTATCACATATGATTACAATTATTACAATCGATGCCGACATTTATCACACAAAATTCTCAGAAATATACATGATAACGCTACTCATTTGTTTACATTGAACGGCGGCATCCCTTTGTGTTCCAGAACTCACATCTTACACTACTAAAGCTCTTAATCAAATTAACAAATCAAATTATTTCTCGTAACAGAATTATTTTTGTGCTAAAAAATAGGTTTTTTGTAATGCCACATTATTGCCAAAAAAATTTCATTTCACTTTACATTATTTAAATATCCTATTATATTTAATTCAGCTTACTAAATCCGAAGCATAAATTAATACGGATATGGCTTCAAAATATAAAATTGCACACATTTAATATTATGTAATTCAAAATTATTGAATAATTCAATTTTATTTATTTATTCAAATAGTTTTTTTTTTTAAATAATTGCAAGGTGGCTTTCTGCGAGAGATGTTTTCGAGGATGTTTCCCAATGAGCAACAAAACATTAAATTTAAAATAATAGTATCCTGACGAAAATTGAATCTCGTGTGTATTTTAGGGATATTAATAAAAGACTCAAACACACACTGAGAATTTAAAATATTGTTTCGCGCCTTAAACATAGTTTAAAATAAGAGATATTTAAATTTTTAATTTAGATCGTTTTTGAAAAACGTCAAATTAGTTAAAAACTTCTATAACTTTAAAAGTGAAAAATGCACTAATAAAGGATTTTTCACCGTGAATATCCAAAAAATGCTGCATCTGATTGGTGGATTATTTGAGGTTTTTATTAAACTATTTCAAATAGATTTTATTTATTTTTTATGCTTAATCCATTCATAAATTGTTGAAGTTGTTTTAGAGCATCTCAGTTCTTAGTATGAGCTTTTTATAGTGACAATTAAATTCGCATGTGAATGCTTCCACATGGCACTGCATTTTTGTCACTCTGACAGTGACAAATGTTAGCTCTTTTCTCAAAACAAACATTTTTTCGAAATCAAAGAAAAAATCAAAAGTAGTGTGCCGCAGAACACTACATCAATTTTGCTCATTAAATTGTCTTACCAAATTTCACTTCAGCTTTTTTGTCAAAATAATAAAGTTGCATTTTTCTAAACGCAAATTTTGTTGCTGACAATAAATTGCTTGAAAAATAACCTGCGGAATCGTAATTTTTTCAGTTTTTTTCGTCGTATGAGTGAGTTTTTTCGTCGTATTGCCAAGCAACAAAATTCTTGTCACAAAATTACAACTTTACGTTCGACAATAAAAAAAATCTAGTGTAATTACAAATGAAAAAAGAACTATAAAAAAAACCATTTTAATAGGAACCAACCAATTGTTTTATAAATATAACAAACAAACTTATGTTTCTCAAATGATTTTGGGGTCATTTTCCATTACATTCAGAAGAATTTTTAAATCTAGCGCATGGATTTTTGTTCGCATAATATTCTTTACCGCCAGAATTTGCTTAAAAAAAACTTCATTAAATCATTGATCGAGTATAACGATAGTTCAAATAACAACTTTGGATGCAGCTAGTATATGTGCAAAAAAAAATTTGCGGTCACGTCATCAATTTTTAGATCAGTTCAGACGATCATATGGGTGGCTACGCTATCCATGACAATATGCGCATGACAATATGCTGTGATACGTATGTCGGTTTGATGACATTGATGATGTGACAGCCACCTTATTTTGCACAACTATAATATCATAATAACATGAAAAGTTTTGGTATCCTGATATAATATTATATTGCCACTTGCTGAGTTATTAGCTATTAAAGTTGAAGAAACAAAGTATTTAAATTTTAAAAGTGTTCTATTTGAAAGCAAATATCTAGATCGTTTTCTTAAAAAAAAATACTTATTTATATTGATAGATCTGAAAGAACTTTCGCAATGTATTTTCGCAATGTGCAATGTATTACATTTTTTCTACTACTGATCGATAGAGGTTTGTTCCATCAACACTTTCTGACTGTCATAAACTGTCCTAAACAGTTTGCCAAATAAATCATAACAAACTAGGAATTTAAACGTATTAGAAATTTGGTTTGATTGACTATACTTTTGATTTTGATAGTTGGCTGACAGTCAGAAAGTGCTGATGAAACAGATTTAGGGTCGAATTCATAGACGCCACTCACACTCAACTCACACATAACTCAATTTTCTTTCTTAACAATTTGACACTCATAGTAGTTAAAAAATATAAATTTTTCAAGAAATGTAGATTTAAAACTATGTACTTTACATTTCTTGAAAAAACTATATTTTTTACCTACTATGAGTGCCAAATTGTTAAGAGAGAAAATTGAGTTAAGTGTAAGTTGAGTGTGGCGTCTATGAATTTGACCCTTAGTGTGAGATTTAAATATATCACGATTATTAAATTTATCGACAATTTCAATGACATTTTTATTAACTTTTATAATTAGGTAACTATGAAAAATGTTTTCCCAAATAGTACATGTCAACAAGGTTTGTCATAAACTTGGAATTTGGCTGAATAAGAAAATAATTAGCGGGTGGAATTCAAGTATAATCGGATTTATTTAGAATGACGGTCACGTCATCAATTACTCGATCTAGCTCGGACGTTCGTATTGTATTTTTATTTACTCCTAACACATAATATACCCTTTGCGCATGCGTTTTCTAATACATACCATTATACATTATGTCACCTATGCGGTAATGAATCATTACTAAACCTAAACGTGATCATTACTAATCGGGAATGTCATATCGATTTTGGTTTCACCTTTGTGTTGTTGAAATTGTAATTGTTTGCAAGCAGCAATACTTACATTGTCAATTATTAATACATTCTTGATTAATAGACAAGAGATTATAAATAATAATGTTAATTTAAATGAGTAAAGTTGAGCTAGATTTTTGATATCTATTCATTTTCCACTTTCTTTCTACACTTAAAAAAGGCTTTTTTGTTAGGAGGAGTATTTCGGCTGAGCTCCCATTTCAGCGCGTTTAGCTGGAACGCATGCTATTCTTATGGAAAAATCACTGATATTCGGTGTAAGGCCCACAGGAAAACTACTGAATCAAATTTAAATATTTAAAGTGATATACATTCTAGAAACATTAATCTACTCTTTTAGTGGAACAAAGTTTTTTTAGTTCATTGTAAAAAAAGATACAGCCACTCAAATTTAATATAGTTGATTGTTCAAATACAAAATAACATAAATGACACTTTCTCCGTTGAAATCACAGATAAATCAATTCACATTATATATCAGTTTAAATATTGAAAATTAATTCTTTAGTTTTTAAAATTGCCCTATATCCGATTTAAATTTTGGTATCATATTTTGAACGAGAATCATCGTTAGAGTGCCTGTTCTAGTGCCTATTTCTTAAACGAAAGATAGCTTCGAAGATAGCTTGTTGCGTCTCATTTCAACACATGCAAATATAGTCCAATTCCAGTATCATGCTAATATTTGTGTCCTAACTCTAATAAAAGAGATGAAGGGTAACGTTTGTCGCCTCCACAATTTGCGTTTAGCGTTAGCTTTAAAAAGTCCTCCTCTTAACAGTTGATAAAGTATAGTACTCTACTCGTTAGAAATAAGCCATTATTTAGAAATAAGCCATTAGATAGTCATTAATAATGACTATCATTTCTAACTCGTTGAATAATATACTATTACAATGCATCACATCCTAAATAACTCTGAGTATCCCCGCCTAAATACCTCCGAGTATACCCGCTTATGGCTAATATGACACGTGGTTCACTGTACGCGATAAAGTCAAAAGTTTTTTGTTCTTGTTAATAATTTTAGGTTGATAAATTTCAGAAATCAACAACCTAGAAAAATATACTATTTCTTTCAAATTTGACGTTTTCCAGCACGAACGGGTGGTTTCAAACAAATGACGTGAAACTTTTTTTGTTTATACTCTATTTGGCGGACAAACACACGACAAAAATGCACCTAAAATTTAAACTTACGCGATTGTTTGCACATAAAATCCAGTTTTACATATTACATCCAAAAATATAGTTTTAACATATTTTGATCAATATAATTGTTTGAAATAATTATCTGATGTATTATAATATAAGCAAAATTCTTAGAAGAGTCTGTTTTGAATTTAACAAAGAACACACAAACCGCAAACGTATTTGACGCCTATATTTATCACATTATGAAAATAATTGTGTGTTTGGGCTATCAAAATATGACCAATATTTTTTTTTTCAAATCTAGCGTGCATTAGTAGAGGTGGTTTACGTCCGTTTCTTGGCCAAATATAGTATAGTACGGGAAGTTCTGCTTCCGTAGCTAGCAAGCAGGATACTAGCAACTTCTTTTTCGTTATCGTTCTTTAGATATGTAAAGTTTGCTTATTTTTATAGTAGTATCATAACATACTTTTTTAGACTTTAATGCCTCCGCCGTATTTCACTCTCGTGCGCTAAAATAAGACTTCGCACACTAGGTACAAAATTAACTATTTATTTAAAATAATTCTTTATAATTTGTATTGCTTTTGAAATACTCCTATATGAGTATTTCAAAAATGTGTCGGTTGGGTAAGTAGATTTTTTTCAAAAATGAGTAAGAAAGATAAAAGTTTTAGAATTAAGTATTTGTACCAAATGTTATTATAAATTTGATACTAACTCAGCAACAACAACATAAATCATTTGAGCATTCGTGAGTTAAATGTCATCAATTGTTTTTCAGGATACCATATATAGATCAGTCGGTAGAACAGTGAGATACAATCCAAACGTCTTGGGTTAGTACCACCTTTTAGAACTGAATTTGTATGGTTTATTTGCTCAAAATATCATCCAAAATATCATGATTAAATATCAATTATTGATACCCACTCATTTCGATAATTCTCTCAAATAAAAGAATAATATTTTTTCTAATACTATTTTAGAATCACATTCTTGAACTAATTTTAATTTGAGAATGTACTCATTCTGCAACAAGTGCAAGAATATTCATTCTTATACAAGTGATATAATGACCACATGTGGCGCCATCTCATGGAAGTTCACGCAACATTAAGCTATTGTATTTTGATTAATGAATTATTCATTTAACTTATTAATTGTTGATATTAGTAATATTATAATTCAATCAACTAAATCATTCATATTTAGAACATTCTTTATGACATTTTATAACTACTTTTGTTTATTAATACATATATTATAGCGGCGACATCTGTGAACTAATTGCCGAAAAGCGATAGGTACTAGACAGCGACTCAAACTGACGTATTTTAATTGACGATAGTATTAGAAAAAGTATAGTCTGAACTCGTCGGAATGAGTATTCAGCCCGAGTGGAAATTTGTCACACGAGCCGAAGGCGAGTGTGACGGTTTCACGAGTATACTATTCTGCAACGAGTGCGGAATCCGAATATTCAGCCCGCGCGGAGTGACAGTTACAGTTACACGAGGGCCGAATATTCATTCCGACAAGTTCCAGACTATACTTTTTCCGAGACGATTGTCTAGAGACAACAGCTACGAGTTATTCTGACTGATAAAAATGACCAAAAGATTGCTGCCACGAGTTGTATTTGACAAGACAATCCAATGAATGATTTGAAATGATAAAATCTAATAAAATCAGGGTGCCTTTTTGTATACAGTTTGTATACTTTCCTGTTTGTATTCTGCATGTCAAAGTGATAAAATACATTTGTAATTCATAAGCAAAGCTAACAATTTCTAGCACTGCTGTTCACGATTCTGCTAGTGCAAGTACTGGGCAAGAAATGCAAGTTGTATTTAATAATTGCAATGTTAATAACTATCATTAATTAAGTGATATTAAGTGTATTAACTAGCGTTCTTGTTAACTTCGTTTCATTTTTTGACAGCGACAATCGAACATTTCTGACAGCGACAATAGCAAATCTAGGTTTCTTGTCGAAATAATAGCCTTCTTTTTAGTTTCTCAGAGTAACATTTAGAACATGAATTGGTTTGTCAACAAAAGTAATTTCATTTTTAGTAGTAATATGACAAGAGAGTGAAAATAAATTGAAAATAATTTGACAGATTTGCGAAAACCTGTTGTCTGGCAATAGACACTAGAGCCCGTAGGGCTCGAGTAGCTATTGTAAAATAATGTAAACGAAATGAGAAATGAGTGGTTAATAGAAACGTCATCAATTTTTGACAGTTAGTTTGACAAATGACAGTCAAGTCATTTGTCTAAAAATGTCGCCACTATAATTAATGTATTAAAAAACAAAACAAGTTATAAAATGCAACAAGGATGATGTAAATTTGAATCACTTTATTTCGTCGAAGTGAAATAGTACAACTATTATTACAATATTTAAATAATTTTTCGATGAAAACTCAACATTTTATAATTCCTTCAACTTTAAAAAGTTGGCGCTAGATGTGCCTTCTATACCTCGTATAAAAATGAATATTCTCGCTCTTGTTAAAGAATGGATACATTCTTAAATCAAAATTAAGTCAAGAATGTTGTTATTCTAAACTAATATTAGAAAAAAATATTTTGAATATTTTCTCATTTTTGTGAAATTTCCAAATATGTCATAAATTAAATTAAACATAAAATTTTAATTTCTATTTATTTCTTCGAATGCGTGGCAGCGATTATGCTGATCGCGATCGGGGTTTCTACGGGTGTCAGTATGCCAGAAGGACAACATTCGACATAGGGGGTGGATTCGTGCTCTATTTCTTTATTATTATTTCTCAGATAAATACCAAATTAAGTGCTGGCTCATCTGCGAATTTTATGAATATTTTAGAAAACTTCAAAATCAAAATTCGTTGATGGAACGTAAGTTATAAATCCCTGCACAAAAAAACGCTTTATGTCTTAAATATATAGATTTCAGTAAGGACTTATTGGAGAGTGAAATTCTCACTCTTCAATAAGTAAGCTAGCAATAAGCCCAAAATTGAAATATATACTATTGTTTATTTATCATTATGAAAAACTCAATAATTAAACATACCACTATTTGAGAATGAAGCTAATAAACAATTTTATTACCTATTTAGTAACAACTATTAGATTTTGTATGAGTAATTTTAAGTTCAGATGCCAAAACTTAAAAAAGCAAGTTTACCTAAGCCTAAATAGTTTATTTTATGATCTTTTTGTAAACATTTATTAATTTCTTATTAAATTGTACTCGAATCTATTCAAAAATTTGCCAATAACCTTGGAGAATACAATAGACCACTATATGAAGCAAGATCCTTAATAGTATGGATCTTTTAACAACTAATTTTTTTTTTAAATGTAATGAAATTTTAAAACTAAGTTTTGAAATTTCATTAATTTGGCTTTGTTAAATAATCATTTTCTAAATTTCATAAAGTGATATTCTCGAAATAGTAATGAATTATAATAAACTCTAATATATTGCTTTGTACTTGATTTATAATCACTTTCTAATTAAAAAAAAGATAAATTGTAGTTTGGATGATTTATTTGATATGATTAATGATTAGGCAGGTAGAGTTATAACTTCAAATTGAGGAAGGAACAAGTATCTCCTAGATGTCTAGAACATTTTTTTAGGTTTTTCTTTAATAGTATATTACAAACCGAGGTTGAAAGTATTTAATTTCTGTCGAGAGATGAGATAGTTGACCTTGGCGCTTCGCGCCTCGGTCTACTACACTTCAAGACAGTAATGAAACTTTCCACTGAGGTTTGTATACTATTTTATTTACAATAATACCTAAAACCTTGGTATAAGAACATAGGGTAGAGCCACAACTATTCTTAAATTGGTCGCCTATTGTCAGATTGACTGGCTAGCCGAGGATGAATCACGACGTTTACCGAAGGTAAAAACGAACTGACGTTGTTATTGTTTTGATTTGATGGCGTTTTTGATGTATTGCAGTAGTGCGCAATGAGTATATATCTATCTTGTTTTAACTTGTATTGATAACACAGGACAGAGATATACTCACTCTGCACCGGTTCACTAATTTAAAAACGCTATTAGATTTGACATTTGTATTTGAATTTGGTTATAATCACTTTGATTTACGTTTTGTGTATCTTTTTAATCTACATATATTACAAAAATGCCTCGTTCTGCAGTGAGAGAATGTAAAAACTATTATAAAAAAACATCGGAAAAGGTATTAGCTATTTTAAGTTTCCAAAGAATAAGAACTTGTTGTAATTTGTATTGTTTATAATTTTCATTTGCAAAAAAATATCTAATTATTTAAAACTACTGAATCTTGGTATAAGAATAAATAATAATATTAAAAAAAATTGTTTTATTTATTTGATTTAATTGTCAAATAAGCATTATGTGTGCTAGTACAACGATATTCATTTAAAATTTCGCGGGCATATTGTCATTTAGTTCGACTACGGTCGGCTACCGAGTCACAGTTTACTTCGGCTAATATGCGCGTGGCTTTACCGTATGTTCTTATACCAAGCCTAAAACCGAAAATAAGTGATAATAAATTTAAATTTCTGTTTCGGTAAATTTAAGTTTTGAACCGTCAAAAGATAAAGATAAATCAAGATAAAGCTGGTAATTTTGTTATTTTGTGTTGGTGCTATGCAAATTCAAGGTTGGAAAGTGTTCTCTTGGGTGGAAAGTGAACACTTTCCTAGGGAAGAAAGTAAAAGTAAATAATGTGTCATTTTCAAACTTCAAAAATACAGAAATTGCGACATTACATATATGATTGTAAATAAAGTTTTTTTTGTACCATGTTTGTTCCTTCTCTAATAATTCTAGCAGATTCCTTATAGATGTTTTCTCTTTCTCTATTTATTTATTGTATCATTAATAATAACAAAATATTCAATTCAAATAACCCCAATTCATGGGGTCAATTTTTCTTAAATAAGTCGTGAACATAACAAATTGTATAAAACAGCAAACTATTGAGTAAAAGCCTATTGTTTGCTGAACTGCTGAACAATTACTTTCATGGATTTCCTCAATCATTGTTGTTATAACAAGTAACCAAACAATAAAACAATAAATCATTAATTTATTGACAATATGAGACGTTCTGTGGATTTATTTTATCACACGTTTATTAACGTAAATGGTAAATGTGTTTCGCTTTCATGGATTGTTTGTCTTGTTATATTGGCCAGTTACTCAGAAGTAGCTAATTGGTATAGTAATCGGATCAATATATTTACTCAGCTAATAAAATGCTATTTGTTTATATTGCAAGCTAGTTTAGTTTTCGTTAAATTTCTGCTGGTTTAGTTGAAGCACTCTTTAAATCTATAGTACATTTGAAAATCATTTATTTATGTTTATGTTTCTCAAAATTTCTCTTCTCATCTCATTCAATAACTATATATTTGTATCAGAGTTCGTATCATATAATAGATAGCAACCATTATTAGGAACAATTGTTGCTATGTACTTTAGAGAACAAATATATAGTTAATGATTAAATAAATCTTTTGAGAAACCGGGTATTAGTATTTTATGATCTCAAAAACCCAATATATGTTAACAACAAGAAACTTAAAAATCTTGATATTGCGAGTAATAGACAAATTGAAACCACAATTACAATTAAAAAGAATGTAAAGAAAATTAAAAAGTATGATACCCGTTTTAAATACTTATAGATATACTGTACCACGAGTATCAAATAAATTAATAAATTTTTAAATCGATTTAAGGAGAATATTTATAGAAAAGCTGGTGCATTCGCCAATCAATATTATTTTAAGTAGAGCTTTGAGTGAAGCATAAAACAGTATATTTGAAAATAATGTATAATGAAAATAATAAAACTTGAGATAATATTGGTTGAAATAAAAAAATAATATTTGTCATTATACAAAAGGCAATTTATTGTAAGCAATATGAATCAATCTCTGTCAATCTTTAATTTGCTTGTTGTTGATGTCAAGTTAAAATAAATGGCTTTTCTTTACTGGTATTACAGTTTTTCAAAGAAAAATTTAAATTAACTTAAATATTATAAATATTATATTAAGATCTAAAACCCTTGGTAGATTAAATGTTTAAATTTTGTAATAAATTTAAATTTATATTTTTTTTCTATTCAATTTTGAAATGTGTTATTTAGTTAAGTACCAGTTCAGAACTTAAAATTTGTGAACTTGAAAGCTTCATATGGCTTATATTTAAATAAAACCCATATTAAAATACTAAATATCTATATAGAATTAAAATAACAAATAGCAAAATATTTCGTCCATTAAAAGCAAAACGAATACTAGTTTTAAATTGATTTACTTATAAATCGGACTAATCATCAAATAGTAAATATTTGACGTGCTGACATTGATGTGGGTTCCAATAATTGCAGAAACAACATTCCACAATAACCATGGCTGCTACCATACTAACGAAAAATCACTATTTTTTATAAAAAATAAATTCACTCACTAACGATGCATACTTTAACAAAAGAAACAGAAATTTGTACATAAACTGTATAATAATAAAGTGACACTGTTCGAACGATTTTGCTTATGTAGAAAATATGAGTCAAATCAAATTTGATAAATAATTAAGCAACTGATAATGAAATCAACAATGACAAGTTCAGGACAGTGGTTTAAAACCAACTGTTGGTTGCCATTTACAAACGCGCAACCGTTTTTCGCCGTCGCTCTATAAAACACCACAGCGACGTCGCTATACCAAACCATCGATCTTAGCCGCTGTGCTAACAAATCAGGTAGGTCGACTTCAGGCATAACAATTATTTAACTATTTGCTTTTTTACTATGTAGGTTTGCATGCGTAATGTAAAAGTATATTATTGGTATTCACTAAAATGAATAGTTTATGATGTCAAATTTTGTTAAACATTGATTTGAATTCGTACAGTGCTTCAAGAATAATTAATGGAATTAACATTTGATATAATATACT
The DNA here is from genome assembly GCA_963556235.1 of Cryptophagus acutangulus. Classification (NCBI taxonomy): domain Eukaryota; kingdom Metazoa; phylum Arthropoda; class Insecta; order Coleoptera; family Cryptophagidae; genus Cryptophagus; species Cryptophagus acutangulus. The sequence continues at coordinate 3,701,486 of OY744561.1, forward strand.
GCAACTTTTTTATGTTTTGTAATAAAAAATTTATTTAAAAATTTATTTGCATTAAAATTGAATAACAATAGATATTTATGTTACAAGTGGGATATGGACATTATTATTACACGCGTGTAGAAGTTGCGTAGCCATACAAGTGTATTATTAATACATTAACCCTACCACGAATATTGTACAATATTACTTACGCTCTTCGAAAACTAAGAAACGAATGGGATAAGAAGCCTTTATTTCACGCGCGTAAATGTACAAACCATAATAAATTTAAAGAATAAACGCACAAAAATATTTCGTCAAACGACACACCAGATGGTAGAGAGGACCGAATGGAGCCGTAAAACGAAGTTAAGAGACGCCTGCGCGTGAAACTTGTTCACGGCTAGTAATGCGCATGCGTCTCTAATCTCCGAATTTGAACGGCGCTTGAGTTCACTTAAATTGAGTTCTCTCTATAGTTTCCACAATGATTACTGACTTTTCTCGATCTATTGCGAAACTTATCTACTGCTGTTAAAAAAAACTGTTTGAACATGTCTCCCAAATCACAATAACTTATTTTCTCAACAATTAAGAAATATTCATAGTTTCAAAACTGTTTTATTCGTGATAAAATGAATTAATTATGGCAATAATCATTTCTTTTTGTTTTTTACTTGTAGCTGCATCTACTACAAAGATATATGTAGAGTGATATCCTCACACATTTTACTGCGCAAATGAAAGTAGAGAATTTTTCAGCCAGTTGGCAGAACAACACGAATTTGAAATCCAAATATTATTCAAAGAACCGAAAGAATAAGTGCGTGTACATATAATAAGTTAAATAGATTAAAAAAGGTTCAAAATTTTGTGGGCTTTCAAAAAATACCATTAGATTTATTGTACATTGCTTAATAATAAAGATATTGCATAACTTAGAATAGCATACTGAGCATTTAAGACATGTTTTACGCAAATCCACGCAGTACAGGGGACACATACAAAGGAGCTAATGAAGTTACACTAGCAGGAATATATACAAAAGAACTTGGATGAAAATGCTTCGAAACACTCGTGCTAACTAGAAGTAACGAAAATTATTAGAAAAACACTAATGTTAAGGCATAGATGCGATAGATTTATTGCAATCATCAAGCCATTACACTATGAAAATAACTCTTATTTTTCGGAAACCTAATATACCTAATCCCGATTCCTTTACTGCGTCACCATAGTTTTACAAGAGTTTCATGAAGCCATTTCACTTAACACAATTTTACTACTCGTATTTTAAAATGACGGAATGTCAAACCGTATCTCAAAAACATAAAGAAATGTATTAAATTCGGCAGTTTCTTCGGCAATTGTCGAGATTTGGCTGAAATGACAATGGGAGACCAAATTTAGTGTAGTTGTGAGGACATCTGTCTACATATATATATATCTTGGCTTCAATGTTTTGTTACTTCTTTAGGCACTTTCAGAGACTGGTTAAGTAAGTATGTAGCAAGAGAATCTGAATGTGTTGCATTACATACAAGATGCTTCTCAAAGGACCAAGGAATCAAAGTGATGCTATCTAATCTCTTCCCAAAGAAACCTATTGGTTCTAATTTTGAGGATGTCTTAGCTAAAGTACAAGCTTTTGACATTGTGTTTTCAGATAATATTTTTCATACTATTGTTTCCAGATGTCATTTTTAGCATATTTTGTTACTGTTGTAATTTTTGACATTTTTTATGACAGTTGTCATTTTTGATATTTGTTATTTTTCACAATTAATGTTTGTTAACCATCCATCTCGAGTTTTCTCAAACGAGCTGCATTGAAGTCACAGGGTTCAATTGCTCTGCTGAGCAAAATCTGATTACGCTGTGTGCTAACAAAAGTCACAATATGAAACACTCTTTCATACATACTACTTGTTAGCTTCTAAGGGGTCTTGCACTCGATTGATGTATCGATCTAACTCAGATGTTCGTATTGTATCGCTACTATCATACAAGCCTATTATAGTATGCTTGAGTATAATAAACTGTGCATTCACTCTTTCTAAGCCCTCACAAATTATTTTTAATATGTCTTTGTTTAACGGAGATTTTCCATATGCGTGAAAATATAGTTATGATCAGCCAAAACATAAATCTGGCTCTCTTAATAACATTAAAATTTCTAGAGGAGTTTGCAATCAATCTGCTTTACCTAAACTGTTAGACAGCTTAGTGTGTGATCAACTTAGTTGTAAGTAAGGACTTGATAATGAGTGAACAGCATGTTCTTTCAAAGGGAAAGTCAACGGTCTCAAATCTCGCAGTGTACGAATTGAGGTTGTTAGGGGCATTTGAGAAAAACTATCAAGTGGATGCTATTTAAACTGATTTCTCCAAGGCCTTTGACAGGGTCAATCTTGAACTTCTTTCGGCTAAATTGCATAATATTGGGTTCTCTCCTCAGTTGTTTCAATGGCTGAAAAGCTTTCTTGAAGGTTGTCAGCAACGCGTCAAGCTAAGGGAGTTTATTTCTGACAAGTTTAATGTTACATCAGGAGTACCGCAAGGGTTTCACTGTGCTCCCTTACTATTTAATCTCTTTGTTAATGATATTAAAAACTCTATTAATTCTAGTTTGATTTTCTTCGCAGGTGACATCAATGTATATCGAGTAATCCATTGTGAGAAAGACTTAATTGAACTTCAAAAAGATGTGGATAATATTTGGAGATGGTCTGTTAGTAATAGGTTGAATTTAAATACCGACAAATGTTATTCAATTCGTTTTTTTAGGGGTAATAAGAAATTTAATAATTCCTATGATATAAACTCTAGTATGTTAAAATATGTTAATGAAATTAGGGATCTAGGCGTTATATTTAACTCAGCTATTAGGTTTTGTGAAAAGAAATTGCAATGACCTAGCTGTGCCCGCAGTCAGAAATGTCTATTGCTCTCTGATTAGATCTATCTGTAAGTATGCATCGGTGATTTGGTCACCTGAATAAAACTTATTTATTAATAAGTTAGAGAAAATTCAATCTAAATTCCTAACGTACGTTGCATTTAAGCTAAATGTTCCTAAAAAAACTACGATTCGTCTGAAGTATTAATTTATCTTAATCTAGAACCACTTCAAGTAAGTAGAACTGTATTTGACGCGTGCTTCATATTCAAAATCCTGAATGGTACAATCAATTGCGCCGAGTTACTAGCAGAGATTAAACACAATAAACCTTCACGTAACTTACGTCATCACGATTTGTTTCACATACCTTTTTATAAATCAAATTATGGATGTCATTCACTTTTAGCAAGTTTAAAATTCAAGTTTAAAACTACTCAATGATCATAGAGAAATAAATGTTGTCTAATTGGTTATCAGTTTCTATACGTTAGAACCATTGAAATACTATTTGAAATATAAGCTCTGTAAAATTATGTATTAATGGGGTAACTTAATAAATAGTAAAATATTACGAATGTTTGCAATACGCCACTGATGGTAAAAGTTTGCCTGTCCTTGAATTGATTTGATTTAGTTTTGCTGCAGTAGTCGAGACTGCTGCAGTAGTAGATATATTATTAATGCAATTTCACATTCAAGATTTTGCTTTTTAGCTTTAGTGAATGCCACATTCAAAGTAAAACACAATGTTTCGGTTTTGAGGCAATATTGTTACAAAATTTCCGTTATATTAATAATTATCTAGGTGGGTCAGTCTCTTACAAATGTTGCCTTTTATATAATATATATATATACTATAAAGAATAAGCCAGCTACCAGTTTATGAAATATTTTATAAGTTTATCTTTTATAACAAAAGGCAATAGAAGTTACTCGCTAATTATAAATTTGGATGTATAGGTCATTTATAATTAAGAAACTTATTATTTTGTACTGCTTCAAACAAAGCCCAGCATGCTTCTTACTTTGGCCAAATATGTCTAAATTGAAAGTCATCATTTTTCACGCCCTTTTTAATTTGTTTGTATGCTATGCTATGCACGCGAGGATAGTTTTATACAAACATTTTTATTATGGATTATTCGTTAATAAAGAATATCACTTGGAATATCACAAAACACCAAGTTCATTCTGAATTTTTATACTTCGTAATTCAATAAAGTAGATATGGTCTTATTATAAAGTCAAAGTAAGAAATAAATTAAATTATTCTCACACAATCAACTTTTAAAAATAATCCGCTAATCCACTAATTATTTAATGTTTCGTTTCATGTGTTTTTCATTTATATGACGAAACTTGTTTGATATATTTGGCTTTTGATACCTCGTTTCAATGTTTTTAGGTGTGTTATTGTATGTATTATTATTGTATTGCATTATTAGGTCGTCTCAACAAAATTTGACTATTTGAGTGAATTTGGCTTTACTAAATGACCACAATGATTTGAATTTGACAATTTCTTGTTAATATATTCAGATGTAATTACACAAGAGCTTTATTATTGTCGAACGTAAAGTTGTAATTTTTCAATAAGAATTTTGATGCTTGGCAATACGACGAAAAAAACTGGCAGTTTTTTAAGTCAAAAAAAGCTCGAGTGTAATTCGGTAAGACAATTTAATGAGCAACAAAAGTGTACAAAAGCTTTATGTTAACATGACATTTATTTTTAGTCTAGCATTTGTTTAGAGAAAGGCTACTAAAAGCTAGTGCATTATATTCGCAAACAATATCACTAGTGGGCAAATATTTTCGACGATAATTGACGAGTTAAAATCAAGGCTGAAGATGTCACGAGCCGAAGGCGAGTGGCATCTCCAGCCTTGATTTTAACGAGTCTTGATTTTAACGCATAAGAATTCTGGTGGAATTTAATTAACGAGCCTTGATTTTAACGAATAAGAATTCTGGTGGAATTTAATTAATAATGTTTGTAGTTTATCCATCAATCTCAAAATTGGAGTAAATTTATTTAAAATTCTGAGTAAAAACGCAAAGTCTTCTCCAATATAGTATTTATCAATTACCGTTACATGTTTCGGTTAAAAACCATCATCAACCATTGACTAATATGAAATATTTTGTGGAGAAATAAAATTAAAAAAATTTGACAAATATTAAATGACGTTAAATAAAACAAAAACCAAGAGCGGTTTTTGTTTTTGTTGAACGAAACAGCAGCTTGATTCGTCAAATTTCCAGGCAACCTCGTTTTCGTATAAACTAAAAAAATATCCGATAAAAAAACAAGTTCTTGTGCAATTGCATACAATTATTTGCTTGTAAAAAGTCTACATTTACATAATTAATACCGAATTTCGTGTTCGAAGTACACAGTAAGTGTAATTTTTTCAAAACAAACTATATTGTGGTCCATTCCTCAACTTTATAAAAAATTGCAAGAATTTTTGATTTGGACTTTGACGTTTTATAAAAATTTGATCGAAAATTAAAACTTTGGAAAATTTATTTTGAAGATTAGTTCTGGGTTTTGAACATTTAAAGTAATTTGGATTTGGAAATGGGCAGCTAAACTGATTCATGTATGGACCTAAACGTTGATAAAAATGCAGAATCTACTCGACATCTTAGCAGTAAAGACATACTGCATGTGCCTGCATCTTAGGAAATAACATGTGACGTTTGCAAACAATGCTTCAGGAGTACTCGTGGAATGAAAATTCACAGAAATATTTATTTTAAGGAAGCCAATTCACAGACAGCATGCAATATACTAAAGCGAACACGTTCGAAATCTCGGGGAGTATTAAATGAAGTCACATCCAGTGCAGACACATTAGAAACATCACCAACCTGCTTGTCTGGTTTAGAAAATAAATCTAGACATTGGCAACGTATATTTGCTGCACATGATAATGACAATGAGGTGTCTTTAGTACAGTTTGACCAAGATGTAACTAACCTCCTTGTTTTCCTTTTTGAAGCCAATGTAAAATTACCGGGACCGACACACCCAAACGTAAAATACTATCGCTTACGTAAAAAACGCCAAGAAAAGAATGCAGCTAAGTGTTCAATATCAACAAATCCACAAAGAGCAGATAAACAAGCAAGAACTAGACGAAAAGCGTCGTCTGAATTTGAGCTCGCTCAGTTTCATTATTACAATCAACGAAAGAAGGTAGTACGTGATGTGATGAATAATGGTAGCCTTCGACAGTGCAAACTTGATATTCGAACAGTGACAAACCATTTCAAAGATGTGTTTGAAAGCCCTAACCCATTAATTCTAGAATCCTACGGTACACATACGATACAAGCAGATATTCGGTTTTCGGTTGACGATATTGACCAACAACTAAAATCTATAAAGATTGATACTGCACCAGGTCCCGACCGAGTATTAGTAAGTACTGTAAAGAAAGTGAACGTAGCACAAATTATTACGTCAATAGCGAACATCATGCTACGTACATCATTTGTACCATCCAAGCTTCGTGAAGGCCGTATGGTACTGATTGACAAAGGTGGTGATCCTAACGAAGTTTGTAATTGGCGTCCGATAACGATATATTCAGTTGTTCGTCGTATAATAGAAAATGCAATTAATCAAAAACTTAAAGAACAGGTACCTATAAACTGCAATCAACGTGGTTTTGTTTCCCGACTTCCTGGCTGTCATATTAACACACGATTGATTAATGGCTGTCTTTTGGACGCTAAAGCACAAAAAAATAATTGTGTTGTTTCATTCTTAGACATTTCCAAAGCATTTGACAAAATTGGACATGATCACATAAACCGAATCCTTCAGTCAATGGGTGTGTCCAAAAATATAAGTGGTCTATTAATGAACTTACTATCGAACAATTTGGTTAAAGTAACTATCGGAAAGAATGAAAGTGAACCGATCAAAATATGCAGAGGCGTGCCTCAAGGCGGTCCTACGTCGCCTACATTATTTAACATAGCCATTAACTACATTTATGAAGAGATATGCGACACATCTTTTGCGGAGGCGTATGGCTACAAATTGTCGAACGCTTACAATGCTCTGTGCTTAACTGGATTTGCAGATGATCAAGCGGTTACTACAAACTCCGTTAGTTCTGCAATTCGAGTTGTACAGTTAACACAAGATCTTTTTAGTAAGATAGGCTTATCAATCAACCCAGCGAAAAGTCAAGCCATCAACATATTGAAAGGAAAATTACACTGCGAACCAATTAAACTTAATGATGAAAACCAAATAAACTGTGTCCAACCAAATGAGCGAATCCGATATTTAGGTTGCAGTTTTACCAATGAACTTGTGTTCGATGACACTACGATCTCCAACCTAGATACAAATTTGACCAAGTTAGCAACATCAAGTTTACTTAAACCAGATCAAAAGCTAAACATTATAAACCAATACATATTTCCAATGCTCACTTATGCTTTGCAATCGGCTCCAACAAACAAGATACCAGCTTATGTATCTGATGGCGTTGATGTTATGATCAGACGAACGGTAAAAGATATTATTGGTCTACCAGCTCACACAACTAATAATATGTTCTATGCGCCTCGTAAGCTTCGTGGGCTAGCAATGATGAGGTGTTCTTGGGAAGTACACTTACAGCATTTTTCAATTGCATCAAAACTAAATGCTGTTAAAGACAGTCTACTACAAGAGATTAGTCACTTTCTCACAGAAATAAATGATTGTCAGGAAGCATTAAAAGTAGAGGGCATTAATTCACGAGAAATGCGTTTAAAATTAAGAACAAACGCATTCAATGACTGGTGTTTGAAACCATTTCAAGGAATAGGCGTCTCTTCGATTCAAACACACTTAAAATCAAACAGATTTATTTTTAATAAACAACCGCTTTCGTCTTCTGAATGGGTATCTGCAATAAAACTTAACACAAATTATGCCAACTTAAATGGTATTCCTAGTTCGAACCATAGCTCCAAGCTCTGTCGCAAATGCAACAGAGAGAAGGAAACTCCTGCACACGTAATTGGTAGTTGTAGTTCGAACAAAATACAAATAACAAGTCGGCATCACACAGTTAAGCACAAGATAACAGCTCTTTTGCGTGAAAAGAAGTACGAATGCTTTGAGGAAGTGCATGCAATTGACACCGATGGAAATAATCGCTTTAGTGACATCGTTGCATTTCATCCAAAACAACAAAAAGCATATATTATTGATCCAACTGTAAGATTTGAAACAAATGATGAAAACTAAGACCAAGAAATTCATCTTAAAAAATGAAGGATCTATGAAAAGTGTATACCTTTTTATAAGGAAAAATACACACAGACATTTGGAAATCGTGAATGGTCAGTGATCGGTTTATGGTTTGGTGCTCGAGGCACTATTGGTGCAAATACAGTCAGATTCTTCAATGACTTTAACTTGAATTCAGACATTTTGGTGGATATTGCCGAAAAAGTTTTGATTGACTCAATTAGAATTTTACATAACCATATATATTGTTAATTTTTTTTTCTTTTTATATATTGTAATCTATATCTTCGGACTAATCGGTATGCTGTGTATTTATGCAACCTGCGGTACGCAGGCAGCTACTTTTTGAAATATATATTTTGACATATATAGTACGTCCCAATAAAAGCTCTTTATAACCCCTTGCAATTTCTATATTTTCAACTAATGGCTCTTCTTCAATAATACCAAAATCAAAATTTGCATCGCCTTCTTCCTGCTCAGGTTCTGGCACATTGTGGTCGTACAATTAGGTGAAGGTACAATTACTACTTGAGTACAGTCTATACATCCCACAATCCCCGATAAATTATAGTGATCATGAAACTCATTTCTTAAAGTATTAAGTTCTTGAAAACTGGCTGGAAATTTGTTATTGACTTACTGCTAGAAATTGGTTAGCTGCTAGATCTATCTGATAACTTCCTGTTAAGAAAAATGATATTAACACCTTTAATTCAACAGTAAGTGCAGACCTACTTCGTGGAACTTCAATGTAATGACGCAACAATTATATTAAAAACCCGGTAAGGTCTTTTGTCAGAAGAAACATTCCTATAAATTTTTTGTCGGAAATAGCAAAAGGATCTTAACGATTTAGATAATATTCGCGTATAACCTCTGCCAACGGCTCCATTTCTCCTATGTTATTAATCACTTGCACTATAAGAAGTTCGTCATCGTCCAAATGCCATAATATCCGAGTGAAGACTAACACTAATGTAAACACTATTATTGCTTTTTTTGTGTTTTACTGATATTGTAATATAAGTAAAAATAATAAAAAATGTAATAGTTTTTGATGATCGAGCATTATTTTGAGATATTAAAGCAGACGTTCAGATTGTTGTACCATATTAAATTGCGGAAAATGGAATACATAGTACATTGCATACGTGCAGCTTGTGTGCATAATATAGCTTTAATGGATGAGTTTATACTGGAAAATCGAAATAAAATACAACCCGAAGATAATAAAATACAAATATAATGATGACGGAGAAATATATGATGACGGAAATGCACGAAGAATTAGAGATAACGTTATAAATATTTTGCCATAAGAATATGCTAGTAACGTTCATTTATCAATAAATAATTGATAAGAATATGGTATTTTGTTTACTTTAAATTGTATTGTATAGTCACAGCTAGAAAATTCCGCACGATGTGTTTTTCGTTTGTAATTGTGGTTTTTAAACCACAACCGCCTATTTTTCTATTTCTGATATGTCAGTTTAATTTAAAAACTAGCAGATTTGTCAGTTTTATTCTTACTTTTACAAAGTTTCATATGCCGTATCATACGTTAACCGAAACTGAAAAAGGTTTTGCAATACCAAAATTAGATGAAGGGTGGTCGTTGCAACGAGTAGCTGACGAAATTCAGTGCTGAAAAGCACAATTTTTGATTATAAAAAAATTATTTTATTTGTTGTCTTCGAATGTGATTCAATTTTGTTATTTTTATATCTAATTAAATTAATTAACCTAATAATTTTCATTAATGTTAAACTTTAAAATAAAATTGTTAACTTTTTATTTATTTTATGTTTTTATAATTTGAAAATAAATTGTACGCCACTGAATTTCTGAATGTTTTTTAAAGTTCGATTCACTATAGGAAATTTTTTCAAAAACCTACCCACTTGATTAAAAATCGTGCGGAATTTTCTGGCCGCGACTGTACATACATAAAAACAACTAAATCATGTAAGCAAGCAAGCATATTTAAGAATAACAAAACAAAAATTAAGTTTTTGTACTAAGTTGTCACAAAACTAACTCAAAAATTCAAAACTTTTACTAATTAAAATAATATAAAAAAAAATATAGCTATTTTTAGTACAAGTGAGTAAAGTGCGTCATTTAATCGCTAGTCTGAATGTTGGGCGCCTGAGCCGTAGGCGAGGACCCCAATCAGACGTGTGATTAAATGACTTTGCTAACGGGTGCTAAACCTGATTTTATCCACTTTTGTAGAAAATAAAACCATACATATTAACAAAATTATTGAATGAATTAATATTGCAATGGAAATACAGTAATATAGCAAATTAGATATTGCAATGGAAATACAGTAATATATTATAATATATTACAATAAGTGGATAATAATTCTTAGCACAATGCTAATTAACATGAAAAAAAAGTTATTAGCTCATTTCTGCCAAAAAATAGGTTTTATCTAATTAAACTAATACATTTTTTTATAGTTTTTGCACCATATAAGTTATATACCAAATTAAAATTAATTAAAATATATATCACTGTAATAGATTTAGAATATTTGCAATTGCACTTTAATATGCTAGTGAATGCTTTTAAGTTGTAATTTAAATAATTAATGTCATTGGGAATAGATTACTAGATATTATGTTAAACGTCAATGTATGAGTGATTAAATATTTTTTATCCAAAACTGTCAGATAATGTGTTTGTTATTGATTAGAATTTAAATTATAAAGTAGGCCATAACTCACTAGTGGACAAAAGTAGTGATTTAAAGTATACTTTATCTCACTAGTGAGTGAAAATGCACTGATACTCACTATTTATTAAAAGTTGTTTTAAAGGTACTTTTAGTTACTACAGAGATATTTATTTTTTTAAAACGTTTATTATTTTTAAACTTTTCCGGAATTAAACAAGCTGTGGCTTCGTTTGCTTCTTGTAAAATTTCGATAGGAATTTCACAATTCTCCATTTTGATGTATTCTTTTAGTAAACAAATTCGGTTTTCAACATGACAACCACAGTTTTCTGACAACCAGCCTTCTGTGATCAAAATTATCAATTTTCAAATAATGACGTTTTTCTAATTTAATTTATTATTTTAAAAATACGATTTAATAAAAGTTTTAGATAAAATTTTGTATTAAACACGTGAGTAATTACATATAAGTCACTCAAGAGAATTAGCCCACTCGCCCTTCGGGCTTGTGGGCTAAACTTTTCTTTCGTGACTTATATGTAATATTACTCACTAGTCTAATAAATAACTATTAGTCACTGAGTGATTAAAAGTAGTACTTTACTCACTCATTTTGGTGACCAAAAGTAGTCAATATTCAACAAAAGTGGATAATAGCTATTTTTAGTACAAGTGAGTAAAGTGCATCATTTAATCACTAGTCTGAATGTTGGGCGCCCGAGCCGTAGGCGAGGGCACCAATCAGACGTGTGATTAAATGACTTTGCTCACGTGTGCTAAACCTGATTTTATCCACTTTTTGTAGAAAATAAAACAATACATATTAACAAAATTCATTAATTAATTAATATTGCAATGGAAATACAGTAATATAGTAAATTAGATATTGCAATGGAAATTCAGTAATATATTATAATATATTACAATAAGTAGATAATAATTCTTAGCACAATGCTAATTAACATTAAAAAAAAGTTATTAGGTCATTTCTGCCAAAAAATAGATTTTCATCTAATTAAACTATTACAATTTTTTATAGGTTTTGCACCATATAAGTTATATACCAAATTAAAATTAATTAAAATATATGTCACTGTGGTAGATTTAGAATATTTTCAATTGAACTTTAATATGCTAGTGAATGCTTTTAAGTTGTAATTTAAATAATTAATGTCATTGGAAATAGATTGGTAGATACTATGTCAAACGTCAAATGCATGAGTGATTAAATATTTTTTAATCACTAGTGATTAAAAGTAGTACTTTACTCACTCATTTTGGTGACCAAAAGTAGTCGATATTCAACGAAAGTGGATAATAGTTATTTATACAACAAGTAGCAAAATGTAAGTTATTTTTTCACAAGTCGTACATTTGTCCAACGAGGCGTCAGCCGAGTTGGACAATACGACAAGTGAAAAAATAACTAATTTTGCTCGTGTTGTATACACTATTTTTTGCAATTTTTAATTAAAATAAAAAAATATTAAAGATTATTTAATAATCAGATGACAATCGGTTGCTTCATTCAAGCTTAATTTGTTATTAATTAGAGCAAGCATTGATAAAACAATTGAAATCGCCCCTAGGAACGAAAAATCAAACAGCTTCCTTCACATAATTCAAATCGAATAGAAGTGTTTGCTAACTCAAATTTAATGGAAATGTTGCTTATATGTTTCTGTTTAGTTAAATATTCTTACTAATTGTACAATTAATATTGTTAATAAATAAAACATTGCGGTTTTATAACTTTTTGCCACGTTTTTAGCAATTTTTAAAATAATGAAAAAAAGTAATAGGAGTGAATATAAGTAGAAAAAGAGTGAAAAAAAGTCTTTTTTTCACGCTTTTTTTAGAACAATAAAAAAAAGAAGGCTGTTTCAACATCAAAAATGGCAACTAAAAAGATGTCATTTTAATCGCAAATTGCAAAAAATACTTTATAGTTTTTGTTGCGTATGTGTAACATTTTAGTTATTATTCATTGTATAAATCATTGAAACAAAGAATAATAACTAAAATGTTACCCATACGCAGCAATATACTCCCCCCCCATTGAGAGGATGGAGTCCAATAAAGACAGATAACAGATACAATAGTTACATATTGACTTAAAAATACACAAATACGTCGAATAACACGAGAAAATTTTAATCTACAACACAAATTTTTCACTTGTTTATAATTTTGCACATATAGACACTGACAAAAAATTATTACCGAGTAAACAGAGCAGAAGTCCCCTCAGCATGCTGAATAGGTAGTGGTGCTATCTTGTGAATGCATTGTTTAAGGTTGATGCTTGTTATTTTATCAGTGACCACTCGAGTCACCCCATCAGCATCAGAGTGTAGTTCGGTAACTCAGTGCCAGGGTGTAGTTCGGTAACGAGGAGGTAGATTGTCTTTCTTAAGTAGAACTACACATCGCATAGTTATGGTGGATTGGCCTTTACTCCATTTTGAGGCAGTTGGTCAGCTCATTGAGACCAAAAATGTCGACGCATTTGCTAAAGATGTTGCCAAGGCGACAACCTATACACGACAACCTAGGGATGTGTTGCAAATCCTGGTCTGGTAAGCTGATTAAGGCATTTACAAATTAGGAAATGGCCAGGAGTAAGTACAAGTAGATCATTGGGATCATATGAAATTGGAGTAAATAAACGTGAATTGAAGACTGGTTCTACCTCAATTGCGAATGTGTTGAGTTCTTCAAAAGTGAGCAGTTGCTCTCCAATGACTCTTCTGAAGTGGTGTTTAAAGGATTTTACGGCAGCTTCCTATAGTCCACTGAAATTAGGAGCGCTAGCGGTATAAAATGCCAAGAGATTCCGTGGTTTACAACTAATTTATTCACTTGATCTTGATGTTGATGACTACTGAAAAGCGCGTGCAGTTCCTTCAATTGGATGTAAGCTCCTACAAAATTGGTGCCATTTTCAGAGTGAGTGTTGGTACATAATCCTCTTCGAACAACCTGTAAATACCGCGAATCAAACTACTGTGTACTAACTACTAAGGTATTTATTGTATTTCCAATCTAATCAAGTGTTACAAATCTAGGACCCGTTCTATCATCTCTGCCTTTTACGTTCGTCTGTCCTCTACTTATATTCACTGCGCACACTCCGGGCGATTTAGTCTACCAGGCGATCTACAAAGAGCCAGATACTACATTTCCTCCTTTCTTTTAGAACAAATTAAAATCGATCTGATCACCAAACGACTGTCAAACTACACTAAAGCCTAATACTATTAACTAAGTTCAAATTAAAACAAACCCCTAAAACTAAATTATACAATACAAATGAACCCATCAAAAGTAAGAGTTGCAGCTTCAATTATAGCTAATACAATTACGTAAATACAACTTAACATGTATCTAATTCTCACTTAACTATATCGCAAAACTCTTAACTAAACTACAGTTACATAATGGATATTATAACCAACTTGTTTTCAGACTATTAAACAATAAATGGATCCAACTGACTACATTCTTCTTTTTGGATATGTTATCTACATGACATGCTTATCGCAAAACATATTTTTCCCACGAACACATACTAAAATCATAGTTTCCGTACAAGAAACATACGACGAAAGCATGCAATATCATTCGGCCGTGCGATATTATATCGCACGAGTAAGCTGTGCCTTAAGAATTCGACCAATAGCGTGCGACTCGGCAGAGGTCTCTGCCAGAAGCCTCTAGTCCCAGCCAATGAAAAATTTGGATTTACTAGTCGTATTATCCAGGGAAAGCAAAAGGTGGTCAAAAAAATTGAAAATCGCCTCATTCTCATATTGACTATTACATCATTAAAAAATATGTCAAAATAATTAACATTCGTTAAATTATTGTTTGGTCGTGGGAAAAATAGCGTACATAACTCGCTGGAAAGTGACTCAACACACTCGTGGGTTGCCGCAACTTCTCCTCTCGTGTGTTAAGACTCACTTTCCGCGCTCGTTTTGTGATATACTATTACTTAACATTCAAATAATCAGTACAGATAATTGTCTAGGTACTTCGAATGTTTCCGACTCCGTCCACTTTTACGAACACTTTCACTTTGAATAATCTTGTCACTCGCGAAGCTTTTATCTAATTGCCCTTCACTTACACTCTGAATTGGATCGGCACTATTTGTTTTTACTAATGCAGTCGCGGTTTTTAATTGCCCATGATTTTCACTCGACTTTAAATTCGTGTTCACATCCATTTTAGCACTTTCAGATTCATTATCAGCCGGCCCGGGTGGTGGTACCCCCTTCGTCTCGTAGCTGCATCTATGAAGGTGCTGTGAATTTCTTCTTATTTCTCTCCCATCTGCTGCACCAATAAGTACCTGGTTTCCGTTCTTTTCGGTTACAACAAATTTTTCTTCTCCAAAATTAGTTGTTAATTTATTTTTTCTATCTTGCTTCAGTAGATCTTCGTCTTCTATTCCAGGTCCCTAATTTTAGCTCCTCTTCTGTTGTCTGCGTATTCTTTTCCTTTCATCTTTGTCTCCATATCCTTTTCCCTAATACTATCATCGTCTATGTTCTTCATTCCTACTTCTGGTAATTTATTTCTTATTGATCGTCCAAAAAAAAGTTCTGCAGGTGTTTTACCAGTAGTAGAGTGTTGAGTTGTGTGGTACATTAACAAAAAAAAAATCCAATTCTTCGTCCATGTTCCGTCCTTCACTGTTGGCTATTTTCAATCGTTTAAGTAGTGATCTATTTTGGCGCTCGACTTCTCTATTTGCTGGTGGCCACAACGGGGTTACGTGGTGTAACATTATCCCAAATTCTTCAGCAAAGTTTTTATATTCTTCGCTTATAAATTGTGGGCCGTTGTCTAAATGTATGCACTCCGGGTTGCCATATTTGCTAAACCATTTTTCATAATTCTTATCATCTTTGAAGCAGTGATTATTTTCATGAATTCAACTTCCACAAATCTCGAATAATAATCTACTATTACTATTACGTTATGTCCCGAAGGTAACGGATCCATAAAATCGACAGCCACTTGTTGCCACGGTTTTTCCGGAAATGTAGTCCTTTGCATTGGTTCGGGCAGATCCGGATGCGCAACGCGTTGACAGCCATTGCACTGTTTGCAATATTTTTCAATGTCCATATATCCATTTGAGGCTACCAAACTTTAGTTCTCATGTTCCTCTTCATTAGCGTCACTCCTAAATGTCCAATATGTTCAATTTCTAACACTTTACCGATAAAGCTCCTTGGAATCACTATTCTGGTGCCTCGCAGAATGAGATGCCTCATCACGCACAACTCATCATTTAAAAATTTAAAATCTTTCAACTATTTGTTTTTGTCCATTTCCATTTTCCAATTATCTCCATTTTTAATAATTCTTTTGATTTTCTTTAAAATTTCATCCGTGGCTGATTCATCTTCAATTTCCCGCGTTGTCATTGCTTTTGGTGTTGCATTCATCGCTACCCATTTCACATACAAATCTTTTTCTTTTCCTTGAATTTGTTGTACTTTTAACAGCCTTGACAACGGATCTGCAATATTTTGTGACCCTTTTTGATAAATGACCTTATACTGGTATGGTTGAAGCCTTAACACCCAACGCTCTATTCGTGCTGAACTTTTCGATTTTTCTGAATAGATGCATTCTAAAGGTCGATGATCTGTTATCAATTCAAAGTTGTTTCCTAATAAATACATCTGAAACCTTTCAAAACCCCATAAAATAGCTAACGCTTCTTTTTCGGTCGTCGAATATCGTTTCTCCACGTCTGACAGACTCCTACTAGCATAAGCAATTATCTTTGACTCCTCATTTTGAATTTGTGCCAATACAGCTCCCAGTCCGACAGGGTTAGCATCGCAAATTATCTGTGTTTTCTCGCCTGTTTTAAAAAATCCCAGTGTTTTACAATCTACCAACACTTCTTTCAATTTCCTATATGCAATTTCTTCATTCTTGCCCCATCTGAAAACTTTACTTTTCCTTGTGAGTTGCCTAAGCGGTTCATTTATTATTGACAAATTTTCAATAAATCGGGCACTGAAGTTAACTAGGCCCAAGAAACTTCGGACTTCTTCGGCGTTACTTGGTCTTCTAAATTCTTGTATGACTTCGATACTAGTTTTACAAGGTTTGATATCATTTTCATTGATCTTATGTCCTAAGAAATGTATTTCGGTTTTGGCCCATTCGCATTTATCCGGGTTTAACGTAAGTCCCGCTTCTTGTGCTTTTTCCAAAAATGTTTGTGATCGGGTTCTATGTTCTTCTTTTGTGGCACCAAAAATTACAAAATCGTCAATAACTATAGCAATTCCTTCGCATCCCATGAATACCCCATTCATTATTCGTTGAAACATTTCTGGTGCACAAGAAATTCCAAAAATCAAACGTTTGTATCGGTGGAGTCCTTTATGTGTACTGAACGTGGTTATCTCACGTGATTCTTCTTCTAACTCAATTTGATGGTAGGCCATTTTCATGTCGACTTCACTGAAAAAATTTGCGCCTCCCATTCTCCTCTACTCCCATTCTCTTATAATTTCGTCAAACGTTGGTAGTTGGTATCTTTCACGAATTATGGCTGAATTTGCTCGTCTCATGTCTAAGCATAACCGAATTTCTTCCCCATTTTTCTTTGGTACAGCCACGACTGGCGATACCCATGGTGTGGGGCCTTCCACTGGCTCGATAATATCTGCTTTTTCCAATTTAATTAATTTTTCTTCAAACTTTTTTCTATTGTTGAATGACACTCTCCTTGTAGGCTGCGCCACTGGTCTTACATTTAAATCTATTGGCAATTTGAATTTGAACTGTTTTAGTTTTCCAATTTTCTATTTGTCAAACACTTTTGGAAACTTGTCCACTATTTTTTGAGCTAAAGTCTCTATGATCTGGTTGATTTCTCCAATTCTAAGAATTCCCAGTTTAATGGACGTTTCGCGACCTAGAATTGGCACTCCTTGTCGATCAACCACCAATATTTCTACATTTTTCAGTCGGGTATTCTTAAAACGAATTTCCGTGACAAATTTTCCCATTACGTTTATTCGATGATTTCCGTACACTCTCAGCTCTTTTTCACATTCTTGTCCTTCAGAATTTCCCACGTATTTCTATCCACTACGTTGCAATTTGCTCCTGAATCAATTAACATTTCCGTTTCCACTTCACCTAATATGACGTTGACCAAAGCATCTTCATTTTTCTGTTTTCTCGTTATCATACCGACCATAAACGCATACGCATCGGCTCCATCGCTATCCGACTCTTCGACTTGATAAGCTTTTCTATTTCTACGGTTTTCCTGACTTTCACTAGCCATTTTCTTTGTTTTGCACATTTCCGTTGCATGACCTTTTAATCCACATTTCTTGCACGTTGCTTTTCTGTCTGTACATATTTTATCGCGACTTATATGGCCGTTTTTTCCGCATCTAAAACATACGATTACTTTTTTTTCGCTGGTAATCTTGTTTACCTGCTCTTCTGCTGATTTGCTTTCGATTGCTGCGGCTTGCCTGTCGCAATTTTCCAATGTTCGAGCTATTTCTAACGCCGCAATTAGTGTTACAGGTTTTTCAATTAGTCGTTTCATTAATTGAGAGGATAGGCATTTGTCAATAATTTGCCCCAAAATTTCTTCATCGGCATTTGCAAAATTACATATTTTGGCTTGTTGTTTCAGTCTTATAGCAAACTGATCCATTGTTTCGGCTTCGCTTTGCTCAAGTTTCCTAAAAATATGTCGCTCAAAGGTATAACTTCGTTGCGTTTCAAAGTAATTATTTAACACCACTAATGCTTCCTGGAATTCGTATACTTGCACTTCGCCACTTGCTACCGGTATTGGTAAAGTTTCAAAAATGTCTTGTACATCAATTCCCGCACAGTCTAGCAACAAAGCTTTCTTCTATTGAGCTTTTTCAATATCGTTTGCAGCCACGTAAAACATAACCGACCGCAGCCATCTTTTCCAACGTTGCCCGACGTTTCCGATATCACTTTTGCAGTCAAACGTAGTAATACCACTCATATCAGTTAAGTTCATCCTCGTCGCCATTGTAAATACCGCGAATAAAACCACTGTGTACTAACTACTAACGTATTTATTGTATTTCCAATCTAATCAAGTCTTACAAATCTAGGACCCGTTCTATCGTCTCTGCCTTTTACGTTCGTCTGCTCTCTACTGGTATTCACTGCGCACACTCCGCATTACATATATACTACGCGATTTAGTCTACCAGGCGATCAAGAAAGAGCCAGATACTACTCAACCTTTGTGTGCGTAGTGCGCACACAAAGGCCTGTGTAGATAGATTGCTAACGACTTCCGAATATAGCGATGTAAACCTTGGTTTTGGTTCAGTTCTACATAATCCATAAGGCTGAAGTAGTATTAGAACACCGCCATGGATTTTGTTAGTTCTGGCATAAAAGGATCCAACGTCTAAAGAGTTAATTTTTATAAAGACACACCCATAACTTTTTAGCCAGTGTTCAGATACACACATCAAATTTGTTCACCGAATCTAGTAAGAATGATTGGAATTCATCAGTTTTATTTCAAACGCATTGTATATTGAGAAATAACGTTTTTATTGAGTTTAAGGTAGGTGTACTGTTCAATGATAACCAATTATCATTAACATTTATGGTACTGTTCGCGATTGTGTGGCCTTCAAAAAATTTGGTTTTAAAAATATGAATCGGCTGATTGCGGTTTCTTCGGGCCAAACATTTGCATCATATACAACATCGTGATGTTCAAACAGATAAGACACTTTAAAAGAGGTAGCGTGAGAAGTTTTCTTAAGCAATACACAAGTAAAAATAATATAATAATCAGTAAAGTTTTAGACAGATAATCTGTAGACATGAAGGTGTCCCTGCTTTTTATTATCCTTTAACTGATTATTGGAATTTACTACTTTTTTGCCCATTAGAGGAACATCATATTTTCTTTGAATGTTAGTCTTAGCCATGGCATCAAGAATCGCAACTTTTACTTGGGTTTTTTACTTGGTATTTGTACTTCACTCACTCACTGAATTGGCATTAGTAGTCATATTGTGCTTGTAGTTGTTCCTGACAGCTACTGTAGTTTGAAGCTATCTTCTCTAGACTTGGGGAAAGGGAACGCTTACTATTGACACTTTTTTCACACAAACGATGCGAGGTTTTGACGCCAGCTATTGATGCTGTTGTTTTCTCATGGGTATCACAGCGGGATTGAACTGATGAAGAATCCAAGAACTTAGAATTCATTATCCTGGTTTCACCTTTTTCTTCTAACTATACAATTTTCTCATTGAGAAGTTTAATATGATCCTTTCGCAGCATATTTTTATCACCTGTTTCGTTTAGGAACCTTATTAGCAGAGCGATTTCCCTGAGAAGACTTTTGTTACTTTCACCGATTGTGGCAGTGACCACTTACGACATAACCTCAGTATTTTTGATTTTTACTTTAGATTTCACTGAGCACTTTCCCTTTTCTGCAAGCTTCTTCAGGCATGCCGGGTGAAAACTACCATCACAATCAGCGCAATTAATAGCTGTTATTACCACGACAGCACAAAATTTGCAAACAAATTCCGAAGACTCATCAGAGACACTACCGTCTCCCGCCATGATCGCAGGCTATTCTTTGCCAATACTTCCTGTGGAAGTCTAAGGTAAAACCCAGGTTTTTCAGTAAACTTTTCAGTTATTGCTGTCATATGGCCAAGATTTAAATATTCTTGTAATACCATATTGTATTGAGCCCGGAGATAGGGGTTCAACAGAGGCTTACGTTTGGTACTATTCAATCGGTGTCGAGCGGTCGTCTTGTAAGTTCCTAGGTTTGGCCTTTTCAAATTGAACGCTAACGCGACCGAATACTTGCCATCAGAGATTTTTTCGAAATGGTTTCGAAGGTGTTCTTTGCAGGTAGCTTCCTCCTTGGTGAGGTGTATCTGGCTTTGCCCCGCTTCTACTTACCAAAAATTACTTAAATCGAAGTTAATCTCAGCAATGGTATAGTAAACTTGGGTTCGAGTTGCTTAGACTGAAGAAACGCTGCACCAATGACCCACCTTATTTGTGTTTTCTGTACATACAAATCCGGACCACCTGCAGGGAAAGTGCAGTACCCGCGCCGATCAGCATGTCGATCGATGCAAGATGATGAAATTCGGGATCATCAAGTTTATTATTTTTTGTAATATTAATAGAACTACGCAAAATTGGTTCACTAGGCACCAGATATGATATAGTTAGAACCGTGAGAAACGTTGGCGTTGATAGCCATTGAATTGAGATTTAATGTTGGCAGTGACAAGATGTTTGGAAACAGTGGTAAGGGCATTGAGAGCGCCAATAGAGATGCAGCATTTTCGTTTTGGTAACTTGAGGTAACTTGAGAATTTCATTGATAAAGTTGGCGGTTGGTCACGTGTCAATCAGACTACGACATCGCATTGGTTGTTGAAAGAATCGAGGATCGCAGTGACCATTAGGTCACTAGTGGCAGAATCCACAATTAAGGATCATGCAGCAAGTTGCCGCAATGGTGTTTCGGATTGAGTAGTAGTCATGCTTTTTGACGCGCATTATCATCACTGACTTCAGTTGATTGGAATGCAGCTGAATTGCTCGATGGCGCAGATGATGTAGAGGCACGGTGTAGCAATGAGTGGTGATTCTCCCTGCATCGATTGCAAAGCATCTCGGACTTGCACTTGATTCACAAATTGTGAACTTTTTTTAATCAAACAAGCTTTTTACTAGAGACCAGTTTGGGTTTCAAAAGCGGTGCTCAACAACTGATGCCATCATATCTCTTGTCGAAAAAACATTAGAATGTTTCGAGCGAGGCGAATACTCTTTGGGATCCTTCATTGATTTGAGTAAGGCGTTCGATTGTGTATCGCATGATTTACAGACCTCTAAGCTGTTTAGATACAATTTCAGCAACGATAGTTGTAACTTGATGGGATCTTACCTCACAAATAGATTTCAATCGTTGCTTGGGATGGTTGAACCTCTACAAAATTTCTTGGCGTGGTCTTTGATTCGAAACAGCAATGGAAAGATCATGGCGATGCTATTGCTAATAAACTCTGTAGTAGCATCTTCCTGCTCCAAGGTCTTGCAGGTTCGGTCTCTGCAGATACTGTATTATCAGCATATTATGCTCTGGTGCAGTCTCACTTGAATTATTGCCTAATAGTTTGGGGTCATTCTGTATTCAGACATAGAATGTTTGCGCTGCAGAGGAGCCGTTAGAGTTGTGGCAAGGATGGGCTACAAAGAGGATTGCAGATGTGCTTTTATGAAGCTAGAAATAGTAACTTTTCCTTGTATGTATATCTGCAGTGTATCATATATATAAAAACGCCCATTAGTGATTAGATAACTCACGGTGATATTCACAATAATGATACAAGAAGTAAGCAATTGATATGTCCAATTAATGTCAGACTAACTAAATCCAAAAATTCTATTTGGTACTATGCACTTCGGTTTTATTACAAACTGCCTAGTCGTTTTTAAATAGACAATTGATACTAATTTGCGTAATTGCGTAATTATGTATTTTTGTAATTATATTGTAATTATGTATTCTCAGTGTTATATTAATGTATTCCTTATGATTCAATTTGAATTTCTATGTATTTGCAATGTGTCTATCGCCCACTGATTTTTTTTGACTTGTGTAAAATTTATTTTTTATGTATATACACCAATAAACTGATTTGATTTGAATCTCGTTGAACGACAGCTTATTGGTGGGCCCCACCATCCAATCTGAGTTGTATGCTCTGCTGTTGAAATTCAGAAAACACTGAATTGTTGTTATTACTGGAGACATCGAAAAGATGTATCGACAAGTTATGGTAAGACCCCAAGACCGTAAATATCAGCGTATTTTATGGTGGAATTCTGATGGACTAGAAAAAACCTATGAATTGAATACGGTTGCTTTCGGTATTGCCTCTGGACCTTATCTTTCCTTTTGTTGCATTCATCAACTCGCTGAAGATGAACAAGATAATTTTTCTCAAGTTTCCAGATTCCTTAATAAAGATCTGTATGTTAATCATGCTATCACTGGTGCTGACTTCATAGAAGAAGCCATTATCTTACGAGATCAATTATCTAAAATATTGAAACGAGGAAACCTCAAAATCGGGCAATGGGCATCAAATCTTCAGTAATTATTGGAAGATTTGCCCACTGAGTCCATCAACCGTCAGCTAGTGCTGAGTGACTCGCCAACAATTAAAACTCTTGGAGTTGAATGGAACTCCAAAAACGACACCATCGTTTTTACGGTGCAACCTTGTGCCCAGTTTGTTTATGTAACTAAAACGATAATGCTGGCTGAAATATCTAAAAAATCTTTGATCCATTACGTCTCTTAGCACCTGTCATTATCAAGGCTAAGATTTTGTGCAAAAGCTGTGGATATTAAAACTAAATTGGGACGAATAACTACCTCTGGATCTTTATACCGCTTGGGTAAATTATTACCAGCAGCTCCAATTACTCAATAATGTGAGTTTTGAACGAAGAGCAGCTCTCCGTACCACGAATTGCGTGGAGCCAGTTTACTCACCGATCTAATCTGTACCGTTAAGCAAGCTCTGCAACTTAAACAAAATCGCGTTGTTTATGGGGCTGACTCAACTATTGTATTACATTGGCTTCAATCACAATCTTGTACATTGCAAACCTTTTTCGCGAATAGAGTAGCTGATATCCAATCAAAACCTGATGTGAACAATTGTCAACATGTTCGCACGCACGACGACCCTCGAGACCTTTTATCACGAGGACAACTACCTGAGAAATTTCAACAACTATCTTTGTGGCTGCGTGACCTACCATGGCTTTGTCAAAGTCAAAGCACTTGGCCTGTCACAACTCTAAAACCAGTAATCCAAGATGAATTAGAATTGAGGAAGGTTCAATGCTTACAAATTACTCCTGTGGACGATAGTTTAATCACGCGCTATTCGTTTATCTATTTAACCAAACTGAAATCTGTTATCGCATACTGTATGTGTATGGAAGGTAAAGCGCAAAACCAAACACTTTTAACAATAGCTGAACTAAAAAGTGCATTGCTAATCATTATCCGGATGGTGCAAAAACATGCGTTTGTTGAAGAAGACAACTGTCTTCATAAAAACGAATTGTCATAACCTGTGTAACTTGCTCCACACTTCGTCCACCTTCCAAGGACTAGATAATGGAAGACTTGTTTGCTTTTCGAATAACAGCAGTCCGACCATTTTTCAGGGTTGGTATACATTTTTGTGGTTTTTTTTATAAGGGAAAAAAGATATCAAAACCGAACCAAAACCAAGGTTTACATCGCTATATTCGGAAGTTGTTAGCGATCTATCTACACAGGCCTTTCTGTGCGCACTACGCCGTTTCGTTGTTCGAATAGGATTATGTACCAACACTCACTAGTGACCTAATGGTCACTGCGATCCTCGATTCTTTCAAGTATCAACAACAACCAATGCGATGTCGTAGTCTGATTGACACGTGACCAACCGCCAACTTTATCACTGAAATTCTTAAGTTACCTCAAGTTACCAAAACGTAAATGCTGCATCTCTATTGGCGCTCTCAATGCCCTTACCACTGTTTCCAAACATCTTGTCACTGCCAACATTCAATCTCAATTCAATGGCTATCAACGCCAACGTTTCTCACGGTTCTAACTATACCATATCTGGTGCCTAGTGAACCAATTTTGCGTAGTTCTATTAATATTACAAAAAATATTAAACTTGATGATCCCGAATTTCATCATCTTGCATCGATCGACATGCTGATCGGCGCGGGTACTGCACTTTCCCTGCAGGTGGTCCGGATTTATATGTACAGAAAACACAACTAAGGTGGGTCACTGGTGCAGCGTTTCTTCAGTCTAAACCACTCGCACCCAAGTTTGCTATACCACTGCTGAGATTATTTTCGATTTAAGTAATTTTTGGGAAGTAAAAGGCGGACAAAGCCAGATACACCTCACCAAGGAGAAAGCTACCTGCAAAGAACACCTTCGAAACCATTTTAAAAAAACTCTGATGGCAGGTATTCGGTCGCGTTAGCGTTCAATTTGAAAAGGCCAAACATAGGAACTTACAAGACGACCGCTCGACACCGATTGAATAGTACCAAACGTAAGCTTCTGTTGAACCCCTATCTCTGGGCTCAATACAATATGGTATTACAAGAATATTTAAATCTTGACCATATGACAGCAATAACTGAAAAGTTTATTGAAGAACCTGGGTTTTACCTAAAACTTCCACAGGAAGTCTCGGCAAAGCATAGCCTGCAAAGCATAGCCTGCGATCATGGCGGGAGGCGGTAGTGTCTCTGATGAGTCTTCGGAATTTGTTTGCAAATTTTGTGCTGTGGTGGTAATAAAAGCTATTAATTGCGCTGATTGTGACAGTAGTTTTCACCCGGCATGCCTGAAGATGCTTGCAGAAAAAGGAAAGTGCTCAGTGAAATCTAAAGTAAAAATCAAAAATAGTGAGGTTATGTTGTAAGTGGTCACTGCCACAATCGTTGGAAGTAACAAAAGTCTTCTCAGGGAAATCGTTCTGCTAACAAGGTTCCTAAACGAAACAGGTGATAAAAATATGCTGCTAAAAGATCATATTAAACTTCTCAATGAGAAAATTGCATGGTTAGAAGATAAAGGTGAAACCAGGATTGTTGGCGTATCAAGAAATGAAGCGTATGCGTACCAGGATGCAGAAATCGCTGATGAAAATCCCCGATTATTCATTCCGTTAAGCGGCTCGAACTAGGCAAAAGGATATTGATGCATTTTGAAGGCGACCGCCCACCCTGAGTATACCGGTTTCATCTAAAAAGGGAGTCAATCGTTTAAACAATTTTAACAAATTTTTATATTCTAAAGAATTAATTTCTTCAGAAAATTCGCGCGCCTGAGTGCGTTTTATAAGAACGAGTAGAGCTTTATGCAAGTCGACAGACGAAAGAGAGTCACCATTGCGAGACTTCGATTTGCAATTTGAAATAAACCGAAAACAATTGGCCAGAATGTCTTGAATTTTGCGCAGTGACGAAAATCGGATTGTCAACTCGTCTATCACATGAGAATCAGCCTCCACTAGCAATACGAAACGTTTTTCTTCTTTTAAGGCTTCCGCGCTATCAGAACTGTCAACCTTTGAAGAACTGAAATCCTTCTTTGAAAAAGAAGGATTTTGCAACTTAGCTGGTCCCACCCACCAGAGATAAAGTGATAGAAGGTCTCGAGGAAAAAGACCACGCAAAGCACAATCTGCGGGATTGTTTGAGGTTGATATATGATACCAACTGGCCCAAGGAATCCTGTGTTGGATTTGCAAAACGCAGTTGAAAACAAAAGTTTTTTTATCGATGAGGAGATGACCGTATCTAGGCGAGAACAACCATAGAATCGGACCACGCGTAGATTCCATGAAATTCAGTAAAATCCTGATAAATCTTTATAACCGATTCTAATATTTGAGAGAGCAAGAGAGCAGCGCAAAGTTCTAAGCGAGGGATAGTTAACCGTTTTAGCGGAGCAATTTTTGACTTCGCGCAAACTAAACGAACCTTAATCGTGTCATCCGCGTTGCGAAATCGAATATATACCGCGGCAGCATATCCTACTTCGGATGCATCACAATAACCGTGAAGCTCACAATAAGCAAAATCTTCCGACCATACAAAGCTTGGAATTCTTAGTTCGAATAATAACGGTAATTTTTGTTTGAACTGATTCCAACGATTAATAACATCAGGGGGAGGTATATCATCCCAATTTAATCCTAAGGTCCATAAATGTTGTATCATAAATTTTTCAAAAGCTGTTAAAGGAGCAAGGAATCCCAGAGGATCGTAAAGGCGCGCTAATTCAGAGAGGAGCGTTCTCTTGGTACATTGTCTGTCAATTGGCTGAACACTGTAATGGAAATAGTCTGAATGTGGATTCCATTGCAGACCCAAAATTTTACCTATATTTTTAGAATCATCATCAAAGCAGATAGGAGACGATTGACAATGAGATTTGTCAACGTTAGCAAGGATTTGGGGATGATTAGCTGCCCACTTGCGTAATTCAAAACCTCCAGCCAAGAGCAAGTCAATCAATTGAGTTTTCAAAAAATGAGCCTCTTCTATTGTCTTACATCCCGTGACTATCAATAATATAAACGTCTCGTAGTAACCCACTCGATCCAAGCGGAAAAGTACTACTTTCATCCCGAGTCAATTGTACCAAAATTCTAAGCGCTAAAAAGGGTGCCGCAGATAATCCGTATGTGACTGTGTTCAACTGGTACGTTTGTATAAGATCCGAAACAGAAAATCTCCATAAGATTCGTTGATATGGTCGTTGCGGTTTAAGTATGCGAATTTGACGGTACATTTGTTTAATGTCAGCAGTAAACACGAAAGGATGTATGCGAAACCGACACAAAATCTGAAAAATGTCACTTGCATAAATAAAGAGTACTGTCTATATAACTCTACATCTTTTTTTAGGCGACGCTTCAATGACAACAATCGTCGATATGCAACTATACGCAAATCAGTGAATTCAGGCTGATCGAATTTAAAAGTTAAAGTAACCTCAAATCGGCCAGACGAATCACGCAAATGTTGAGAAACGAAAAGGTGTTCTGCCTGGGCATCATCACTTGACATCATTGACTTAACGACAGGAACTTCTTCCAATTCCCAAAATTTATGAATTATAGATTCGAGAGAGGGTTCTTGAATCAGGTTACAAAGCGAAGTGACATTGGTCGTAGGAGCTGAAGCGGTGCGTCCTATTAAAATCCATCCAAAAGCGGTGTTTAGAGCTGTTGGTTCGTTATATTTTCCCACGCGTCTTCCTGCTCTTATAATTGTGGCAAAAATGTCCTCATCTGATAACAAATCTATGCTACTAGAAACGTTAAATTTGGGATCGGCGAGTTTTATATTAGCAATATGTGACCAATGTTTTGTAGCGAAAGTTGTGCTTGGCATATGACCACACACTTGAGGAAGAACAACTGCTTCAATAGTATATTGGGGTTTTTCCAAAGTTTGCGGTTGTATTCTACAAGTAATACCTTGTGAAGCTCCAGCCTGCATATCACTTAAACCATGAATGTTAAACGAAATGTTGTTTTGTGAGAAACCTAATCTATTCGCACATCTTTCGGACACAAAATTATTGGCTGGCACTATCTAAAAGAGCGCGCGAACGGGGTGTGCAATGCCCTTTTGATCAAGCAGATCAATGATAGCAGTCGATAGTAAAATCGTCAAAGAAGAAGCTGTCGAAATAGTGAGAGAGTGCACATTCTCTGAAGTAGACGCGACATTTTCCATGGGCGGAGAGAATTCTACATTAAAGTGTAGAAGCGAATGATGTTTCTGTCTACACGAAGGGAATTTAGAACTAAAGTTACAATTTTTAAGCTGATGTTTATCACCGAGACAATTTAAGCACCATTTCTTCTCTTTTACGACAATATACCGATCTTTAGGAGATTTTGAAAGAAAGGCCGGACATTTGTAAATAGGGTGAACTTGTTGGCAAAACGCACATGATTTATCCGTGCTCACTAAAAACGAAGCACCTTGTCTAGGGGAACCGTAGTTATTTGAAGCTTTGGGAATTGACTGAGGTTTTTTCTAAGAAGAGTTCATAAACGATACACTATCGAAGGCATCACACTGTTTGGTCACAAAGTCGATTATTGCTTCAAAGGTAGGAGTTTCGTCTCCTAGATTGTTGGCCAATTCAAAACGCGTAACAGTTTCTGTGTTCAGTCTTTTTAAAAACATGTTGAAAAATACAAAATCCCATTGTTCTAACAAAAAGCCAAGGTTTTTTAGAGCCGCTCTATTTTCAAGAAATGTATTTACTAAATGACGAAGGGTTTTCGAATTAGGTACGGAGTCCGTTAATTTTTGCGAGTTTTCAAGCGCGTTCCAATGCGAAGCAGCTAACAATCGTTTATTATCGTAGCGTTTTAGAAGCGACTCGTATGCAATCATGTAATTTTCATCTGACTTAGGAACCAATGACAAAGGAGCCCCATTAAAACAAGAGGTTAAGAAATTAAATTTTTTGATTTCCGATAAATTTGCATTGTGATGAATTGTGGAATTAAACATGCCGAAAAAAGATTTTCAAACTTTTATATCGCCATCAAATATAACATCTAACTCGTTTAAATCATTCTTTGTTAATGCAGCCTCAAATTTAATTAAAAACTTAGATCCACTCACAAACTATCAATAAACTTCCAAAGACATGTCCAATGTGAAATTTTCAAATTTAGTGAAGTCTCTAATATTACAGTCAGAAATGCTATCACTAGCTTAAAGAATAGCAAAAGCAAGGACACCTATAATATTAATAGAAGTTGTCAGTCAGTTAAAGACTATTAGTAGAAATAATATTAGCGTAGAAGTTATCAAATCAGTTAAAGACTAGATCATCTCATGCATAAAATTATCGGTTTTTTCAGATGCCTTAAAGCTTGCAAGTATTATCCCGCTGCTAAAGAAAGGTAATAACAATGATATCAACAATTATAGACCAATATCACTACGAGTACATCCGATATTTTCAAAAATATTTGAGAAAATTTTAAATTCACAAGTTGTGAAGTTTTTTTAATCAAACAAGCTTTTTACTAGAGACCGCAGTTTGGATTTCAAAAGGGGTGCTCAACCACTGATGCCATCATATCTCTTGTCGAAAAAACATTAGAATGTTTTGAGCGAGGCGAATACTCTTTGGGATCCTTCATTGATTTGAGTAAGGCGTTCGATTGTGTATCGCATGATTTACAGACCTCTAAGCTGTTAAGATACAATTTCAGCAACGATAGTTGTAACTTGATGGGATCTTACCTCACAAATAGATTTCAATCGTTGCTTGGGATGGTTCAACCTCTACAAAATTTCTTGGCGTGGTTCTTGATTCAAAACTGCAATGGGAAGATCATGGCGATGCTATTGATAGTAAACTCTGTAGTAGCATCTTCCTGCTTCGAGGTATCGCAGGTTCGGTCTCTGCAGATACTGTATTATCAGCATATTATGTTCTGGTGCACTCTCACTTGAATTATTGCCTAATAGTTTGGGGTCATTCTGTATTCAGACATAGAATGTTTGCGCTGCGGAGGAGAGCCGTTAGAGTTGTGGCAGGGATGGACTACAAAGAGGATTGCAGATGTGTTTTTATGAAGCTAAAAGTACTAACTTTTTCTTGTAGTGTATCATATATATAAAAACGCACATTCGTGATTACATAACTCACTGTGATATTTACAATAACTGCCTAGTCGTTTTTAAATGTTATCATTATGTATATGACATAGCTGTAGTTATACAGTGTGTGTTTGTGCTCTTGATATAAATTGTCATAAATTGGTTGGTAATCCCAATCAATTGCAAGGTTCCTGTGCGAATTGTTTATTGGACACTATTCTACAGACACATATAAAAGTTGAGTTGATTCCTCATTGGTGTTGCTTTGCAAGAAATTTTGTTGAAGACTTTGACGTTTGGAAAAAAATTTTTATAGAAAAAACTGAAAAGTCACTGTTGCTGGAAATATTTTATTGTTGCATTGTTGTTTGTTATATTTTGTTATTTTGTTGTTTCTATCATTAATACTGTGGAGGATGGTATATTAGCGGCGGTTGAATTGAGTAAGTTGCCTCCACTCCACAGTTGGTAAAAATGGGAACTGATGATAAATATTGCTGGACATGCAATGTAGACTTTGATGGTGATCAAATAATTGGCTGTGATGGCAAATGTAAAGGCTGGTTTCATTTAAAATGTGCGAATGTAAGTGATAAGCAATATAAAATGATAATGGAGTGCCCAGGAGTCAAATGGTATTGCCCAGAATGCTATAAAGAAAGTGAAGTCAAAGAAAGTGAAAATAAGCAAAATAATGAAATTCAGGATATATTAATAGCTATTTTTCTAATTTTGGCATGTAAAATGTGACTTTTCAAAATCGATTGTAGTTGGCAAACGGCACATTTTACGCAACTGGTGATGTAATGAAAAATATTTCACAACTGGTGATGAAAAGTTCCGAATAAAGCCTACTTGTTTTGATAAAATTCACTAAATTATTAATATCATAAGTTTAAAAAACTCTTTTTTGAGAAGGTTCTTGTAAAAATTAGAAAAAATCTTGTATGCAACATGTTAGGAAATGCTATTTTGTGTAACTCGCGTTATTTTGCAGAACTCGCTGCGCTCGTCCCGCAGAAATCCGCTCGTTACACAAAAAAATGCATTTCCTAACTGGTTGCATAAATAGCTATTATGCAACCAGTTAGGAAATGCATTTTTTTGTGTAACGAGCGGATTTCTGCGGGACGAGCGCAGCGAGTTCTGCAAAATAACGCGAGTTACACAAAATAGCATTTCCTAACATGTTGCATACAAGATTTTTTCTAATTTTTACAAGAACCTTCTCAAAAAAGAGTTTTTTAAACTTATGATATTAATAATTTAGTGAATTTTATCAAAACAAGTAGGCTTTATTCGGAACTTTTCATCACCAGTTGTGAAATATTTTTCATTACATCACCAGTTGCGTAAAATGTGCCGTTTGCCAACTACAATCGATTTTGAAAAGTCACATTTTACATGCCAAAATTAGAAAAAAGAAATTAAAGAATTGCGTACATACATTGAAAATAAGGAAAATAAGACTATGGTAAATAATATTAAAGCAAATGGAAATTATGCAGAAGCTGTAAAAAAAGGAAATCCAAATGTAGTGATTCTTAAAGCAAAAGATCAAAAAATTAAAAGTGTTGAAAATGTAATCATATCACAAATAAAACCTGATGAGTTACAAATTGGTATTGATAAAATGAAAAACACAAAAGAAGGTGATCTGGCTGTAACATTAGAAAACAAGTGTGATCGAGATAAACTTATTACTGAAGTTGAAAGAACATTTGGGGAAAAAATTGAAATAATTATTCCAAAAGATATAATACCTAAAATTAAAATTGTTGGAATGCAAGAAGAACTAGATGTGCAACAAATAAAGGAATGTATAGTCAAGCAAAATGAATTTCTAAATGGAGAAGATGTTAAAGACCTTAAAGTAATTGGCACTTTTAAGAGAAATTATGGGTATAATACAATAATAGAAATAAAACCTGAAGCATATATAAAAATTCTACAAAAAGGACGACTCAAAATTAAATGGTCGAATTGTGCAGTTTACGAATATATTAGTATGATGCGATGTTACAAATGCAATGGCTTCAACCACAAAGCTAAAAATTGCAGAAATGCTTCCTGTTGTGGTAAGTGTGCTGACACTTCACACACAACGAAAAACTGTACTTCTACAACAGTTAAATGCATAAATTGTAATATTAATAATGAAAAGTTCAACTTAAATTTGGATGTTAATCATACTACATATGACGTAAAATGTGAAGTGTATATAAGGAAAATGGAAAATGCAAAAAAAAAGATTCAGTATGAAGGAGGTGAAAGGAAGTAGCAATCAAAGAAACTGAGAGAAGATGTGTATGTTCAAAATTCCCAAAGTACAATAGCTAATTTTGATGAAATTTGTATCTTTATACAACAAATGAATCCAGCATTGATGTGTCTAACTGAAACACACCTTACTGAAGATATAGACGATCATGAAGTATGGATAAATGGCTATAGTATAGTAAGAAAAGATTCGTCTTCTAGACATACAGGAGGGGTTCAAATATATGTGAGAAATGACATCAATTATCAAAGTTACTATTCATTTAGTTTAAATAAAAAATTTTGGGTACTGGTCATAACAGCAACAATTCATCAAAAAAAATATCACATTATGTGTATATATAGATCACCAAATTCACCAGAAAACATATTTCTAGATTATTTTGAAAATTTTATTGAAACTCATTTGAACCAAAAATCTCTTAATGTAATAATTGTTGGTGACTTTAATATTAATATTGATAATTTAAATTGTTACTATTCTAAAAAACTTAGTTATCTTTTGAATAATATGGGTTTAAAGCAACATGTTGATGATTATACTCATTTATCTACAAGCGGTCAAAAATCAAAAATAGATCTAGTTATTAGTAATTATCTTGACTTAGATTGTACTGTATTGAGACAACCAACATTTAATAGGCACTCACTGATCAGGTTCACATTGGTCAATCAAAAGTCAGCCCAGCATATTTTCAAATGTAAAATTAGAAAAAAATTAACTGATATTGAAGGGTTTAAAGAAAAAATTAAAGAAATTAACATAGATTATAAATGTGATGATTTAGATTTCAAATATAATAATTATTATGAACAGCTAAAATATATTATAGATATTGTAATGCCAGAAATATATATATATCAATGGGTAATAAATATAACACATGGTTTAACACAAATATAATGAATAAAATGAAAGAAAGGGACCGTCAACTAAATATATTTAAATGGACCAAAGCTGAAAAGGATTGGGATAAATATAAAAAGTTGAGAAATGAAACAGTTAAAGCAATTAACAATGAAAAAATTGCATACTATGAAATGAAGATAGATCAAAATAAAAATGACTCAGTAGGGATGTGGAAAGTTTTAAAAAGGATAGTTTCGGGAGTTTATAAAGAAATATATAATGAAATACATTTTATAAATATAGTTGTGAATGATCTAAATGAAATATCTGAAAAATTTAATGATTACTTTATAGAGAGCATAGAAGAAATAATAAACTTAATACCAACAAATAATACTGCTTTAGACTTTAGGTTTTATGGAGGAAAAAAAATGGAGAATTTTGAATTATTAGATGATGAAATGGTACATAAAGTATTATTATCATTACCTAATAAAGGAAGCCCAGATCAAATATCAGTAGAATTATTAAAATTGTCATATGAGGAAAATAAAGATAGCCTTATTCATATAATAAACAGTTCATTAGAAAAGGGTGTAGTGCCAAAAAAACTAAAAATATCTACAATAATTCCTATTAGGAAAAAAAGAGGAACAGTTAAAGCAGAAGAATTTAGACCTATCAACACTTTACCGGCTCATACAAAATTGTTAGAAAAGGTTGTTTACTTACAACTAATAGATTTTATAAACAGTAATAATATCTTGAATGACTATCAGTCAGGTTTTAGACAAAATTATAGCCCAGAAACTGCCTTTCAATTAGTACTTAATGATTTAAAAATTAGTAAAGATAAAAAAATGATTACAATAATTATATTTCTCGATCTCAAACGTGCGTTTGAAACAATCAGTAGGGACATTCTAATAGAAAAATTAAAAATGTATGGAATTGATAAAACTGTTCTTAATTGGTTTATAGACTATCTAACTAATCGAAAACAAAATGTAAAATGTGAAAATTCAACATCTAGTAAAAAAAATATAAATTGCGGTGTTCCCCAGGGTAGTGTACTAGGGCCTCTATTGTTTGTTATTTACATTAATGACATAGTAAACGTGTTCAGGCATTGCAGATATCATCTATTTGCAGATGATACAGTTTTATACTTATCGAGTTATAATACAAAAAACATGATAATAAAATTTGGAGAAGATTTACAAAACTTAAAGCTTTGGCTAGAAATTAATTTATTAAAATTAAATGTATCAAAGTGTAAATGCATGGTAATAGGGGAAGATTCGAAAATAGCAGAGGGCAAAATATTAATAGATGGAGAAGCTTTGGAAGTTGTAGATGAAATAAAATATTTGGGCATATTGATTGATAAAAATCTAAAATTTGAACAACATATAAATTACATATGTAAAAAAATATCTAAAAAGATAGGAGTTTTGAAAAGAAGTTCTAAATATCTTTCATTTTGGTCAAGAAAAACGGTATATAATACGATAATATTACCACACTTTCACTTTGCGAGTACTGTTCTATATTTGGGAAAATTAGAAGATATAAAGAGGTTACAAGTACTACAAAACAAAGCAATGAGAATAATATTAAAAGTAGATAGGCAAACCAATGTAAAAAATATGCTGGAAAGATTGGGATGGATGAATGTGAAATACTTATTAGAGAGTAAAGTCATGGTATGGTTGCATAAAATTAAATTGGGATTAATGCCAAATTATTTTAATAATATAGTGACTTTGTTTAATGAAGTACATTCATATAGTACAAGAAACAGGAATGACTTTAAACTAGATCATAAAAATACAAAAGCCGCTCAAAATTCTATATTTTTCAAAGGGATAATAAAATACAATTTATTACCTGAAAATCTAAAAACAGAAAAAAAGATAACTAAATTTAAAGCATTGATAAAAATATATTATTTAGAAGCAAATAAAAATAAAATAGAAGAATAATAATATGCCATAAAATATAAAAATGTATATATGTACAATGTAGGTTTATAAAATATTATAATTGTTTATGTATAGCTACTTTTGCTAAATAAAAATATCATTATTATTATTATTAGAATCCTTTAGACAATCGATACTAACATTCCTACTGGAAAATGCTTTTTATAGCGTAGATGATTATTTGAGTTTTAAGCTTGCGTAATTATGTATTTTTGTAATTATATTGAAATTATGTATTCTCAGTGTTATATTAATGTATTCCTTGTAATTCAATTTGAATTTCTTTGTATTTGCAATGTGTCTATCGACCACTGATTTTTTTTGACTTGTGTAAAATTTATTTTTTATGTATATATACCAATAAACTGAATTGATTTGAATCTCGTTGAACGACAGCTTATTGGTGGGCTCCACCATCCAATCTGAGTTGTATGCTCTGCTGTTGAAATTCAGAAAACACTGAATTGTTGTTATTACTGGAGACATCGAAAAGATATATCGACAAATTATGGTAAGACCCCAAGACCGTAAATATCAGCGTTTATGGTGGAATTCTGATGGACTGGAACAAACCTATGAATTGAATACGGTTGCTTTCGGTATTGCCTCTGCACCGTATCTTGCCATTCGTTGCATTCATCTACTCGCTAAAGATGAACCCTTCCTCAAGCTTCCAGAGTCTTTAATAAAGATCTGTATGTTAATGATGCTGTCACTGGTGCTGACTTCATAGAAGAAGCCATTATCTTACGAGATCAACTATCTAACATATTGAAACGAGGAAACCTCAAAATCAGGCAATGGGCATCAAATCTTCAGTAATTATTGGAAGATTTGCCCACTGAGTCCATCAACCGCCAGCTAGTGCTGAGTGACTCGCCAACAATTAAAACTCTTGGAGTTGAATGGAACTCCAAAAACGACACTATCATTTATACGGTGCAACCTTGTGCCCAGTTCGTTTCTGTAACTAAACCGATAATGCTGGCTGACATATCTAAAAAATCTTTGATCCATTACGTCTCTTAGCACCTGTCATTATCAAGGCTAAGATTTTGTGCAAAAGCTGTGGATATTAAAACTAAATTGGGACGAATCACTACCTCTGGATCTTCATACCGCTTGGGTAAATTATTACCAGCAGCTCCAATTACTCAATAATGTGAGTTTTGAACGAAGTGCACTTCTCGAAACTCCCACCTGCATTGGGCTGCATGGCTTTTGCGATGCAAGTAAGCAAGCATACGGAGCTTGTCTATATCTAAGATCCACTGACCATTAGGGAAACATTCATACTGCTTTGCTTTGTGCCAAATCACGAGTGGCA
The DNA here is from genome assembly GCA_963556235.1 of Cryptophagus acutangulus. NCBI lineage: Eukaryota > Metazoa > Arthropoda > Insecta > Coleoptera > Cryptophagidae > Cryptophagus > Cryptophagus acutangulus. Next base: position 3,738,066 of record OY744561.1, read on the forward strand.
CTTGTAAAATGCGTCTACATGCCACGAATTGCGTGGAGCCAGTTTACTCACCGATCTAATCTGTACCGTTAAGCAAGCACTGCAACTAAAACGAAATTGCGTTGTTTATGGGGCTGACTCAACCATTGTATTACATTGGCTTCAATCACAATCTCGTACATTGCAAACTTTTTTCGCGAATCGTGTAGCTGATATCCAATCAAAACCTGATGTGAACAATTGTCAACATGTTCGCACGCACGACAACCCTGCAGACCTTTTATCACGAAGACAACTTCCTGAGAAATTTCAACAACTATCTTTGTGGCTGCGGGACCTACCATGGCTTTGTCAAACTCAAAGAACTTGGCCTGTCACAACTCTAAAACCAGTAATCCAAGATGAATTAGAATTGAGGAAGGTTCAATGCTTACAAATTACTCCGGTGGACGATAGTTTAATCACGCGCTATTCGTTTATCTATATAACCAAACTGAAATCTGTTATCGCTTACTGTATGTGTATGGAAGGTAAACCGCAAAACCAAACACTTTTAACAATAGCTGAACTAAAAAGTGCATTGCTAATCATTATCCGGATGGTGCAAAAATATGCGTTTGTTGAAGAAGACAACTGTCTTCATAAAAACGAATCGTCATAACCTGTGTGACTTGCTCCAAACTTCGTCCACCTTCCAAGGACTATATAATGGGAGACTTGTTTGCTTCTCGAGTAACAGCAGTCCGACCATTTTCCAGGGTTGGTATAGATTTTTGTGGTTCTTCTTTTCAAAAATCTATCGAAACCGAACCCAAACCATAGCCATGTAAACAAAGGTTTACATGGCTTTATTCGGAAGTCGTTAGCGATCTATCTACAGAGGCCTTTGTGTGCGCACTACTCCGTTTAGTTGTTCGAAGAGGATTATGTACCAACATTCACTCTGAAAATGGCACCAATTTTGTAGAAGCTTACATCCAATTGAAGGAACTGCACGCGCTTTTTAGTAGTCATCAACATCAAGATCAAGTGAATAAATTAGTTGTAAACCACGGAATCTCTTGGCATTTCATACTCGCTAGCGCTCCTAATTTCAGTGAACTATGGGAAGATGCCGTAAAATTTTTCAAAACACCACTTCAGAAGAGTCATTGGAGAGCAACTGCTCACTTTTGAAAAACTCAACACATTCGCAATTGAGGTAGAACCAGTCTATTTATTTACTCCCATTTCATTTGATCACAATGATCTACTTGTACATGCTCCTGGCCATTTCCTAATTGGTAATGCCTTAATCAGCTTACCAGACCAGGATTTGCAACACATCCCTAGGTTGTCGTGTATAGGTTGTCGACTTGGCAACATCTTTAGCAAATGCGTCGACAGTTTTGGTCTCGATGGTACCGAGAATATCTCAATAAGCTGACCATCCGCCGCAAAATGGAGTAAAGGACAATCCACCATAACTATCCGATCTGTAGTTGTACTTAAGGAAGACAATCTACCTCCTCGTTACCGAACTCCACCCTGATGCTGTTGGGGTGACTCGGGTGGTCACTGTTAAAACAACACGCATCAGCCTTAAACGAAGCATTCACAAGATAGCACCACTACCTATTCAGCATGCTGAAGGGACTTCTGCTCTGTTTACTCGGTAATAATTTTGTGTCAGTTTCTTTATGTGGGAAATTATAAACAAGTGAAAAATATGTGTTGTAGATCTTTTCGTACCGTCTGCATAAATATGTGAGAGAACCGCTCCGACCGGGAAAGGGCTGGCGTCGGTTGATAGTACTAATACTAGATGTGAATCAAAATGTGCTAATATTCTTAGTGATTGTATTTCTTTTTTTACATTTTGAAAAGCCACTTCACATTCGCTTGTCCATTTAAACGTTACATTATCCTTTAAAAGATTGTATAAAGGGTGTAATGTATCGCTTAATTTTTGTAAAAATCTATCATAATAGTTGACCAAAGCTTTTACGTCTTTTTATTCTTTTACCTTTACACTTTGTCTGCAGTATGACCGTAGTTTTATATCCGTTTCTATTAATTTAAATTTAAATAAAAGTTGCTTGTACATCGTATATGAAACTACAGTCACAGCTGCGCCACTATCAACCTCAAAGTTTATTGGAATCATATTAATGTTAACTGAACATGTACATTTTTGTGTAGTTCCTCATGATTTGATTGCACAATTAAAATTTCATCTATCATATTAGCTTGTTCATCATCTTCCACTAAATGTGCATTTTGGTTCGGATTTTTTAAGCATACCTGAGTTAAATGATTTTTTTGCGACAATTTCTACAATATAAATTATTCCTAGTGCATGCATTTGTCAGGTGCTGTGGCGAACCACATCTAAAACATTTTTGATCCCTACTTTGAGCAATATTCGACTAATTGTCGAGTGATCTGACATTTGTATTCCTAAAGGACCTACCATTATTGCTACTTGCGTTGAACTGACTTTTCTTGTTTTGTGCAGAGTGAATTGAATTAATGCGGTTTAAAAAATAACGAACTTTTTTAATGCGTTAAACATTTACAACTATGATATAATCTCATTAACGGAAACTTGGCTGAAGGAAGGTGTGTATGACAGTGAACTTTTCGGTGACAACTACTCAGTATTCAGATGTGACCGTCGAAATGGAAAGGGAGGAGGAGTATTAATTGCTGTCAGGAGAGCGTTTAATTGTCAAAGTATACCTATCAATCTTACCTTAACAATTGAGATAGTGGCAATAAAAATAATTATGAATAAGAAAGATTATTCAATAGTCTGTTTATATATTCCGCCGAGCACCAGCGTTGAAGATTATGTCATATTATTTGAATTTCTTGAAGAAAACTACAATTTAGAGACATTAATACTAGTTGGCGACTTCAACATGCCAACCTATTACAATAATTCTGCAGATGGTTTACCATGCACCAAAACTGATACTTTGACTCGTTTTTTGGCCTTTTAGCCTAACAGACCGACCGGCAGACCGACAGACGGAAATTAGTGACTATGATTTTCGTAATCTACGCATTTTATAAGGTCGAAAACAGCGAAATTTGGAAATTTTTTTTTTCATGAATACAATACTTCCCTCTACGAAAGAAGTAATTGATGCTAAAATATTTAAGAAAATTGAAACCTAAATTAACTATGGGTGCTGATCAAATACCAGCTTTCCTAGTCAGGGACTCTGCTTATCAGCTGGCTCCCCCTCTGACCCATATATTTAATTTGATGCTAGTAAATGGCATTTTTCCCAAATGTTTGAAACTAACTCGTATAAGTTCAATTTTTAGGTCGGGAAACCGTTCGGACATCGGAAATTATCCTCCGTTAGCACTAATTTTAAATTTCTCAAAGGTGTTTGAAGGTATTATTTCAGAACATATTCACTCAAAAGTTGATCATGTACTTTCATCAAAACAACATGGATTTATGAAAAAAAGAAACACTCAAACAAATCTGATGAACATTTCACAATTTGTTTCAAATGCACTGGATCATAATAGGCAAGTAGATGTACTGTACTCGGATATAAGCAAAGCATTTGATCGAATGTGAAAAAGTCAATTAATAAAATACTTATATCGTTATGAGATTGGTTCAAATGTCATGAATGTGCTATGTTCATATATTGATGATAGAGAGCAGTATGTTGCGTATGTGGGTCATGAGTCGGGAGCATACATTGCGAAAAGTGGCATCCCTCAAGGTTCAAACTTGGGCCCACTATTGTTTCTTATTTTTATCAATGAATTGTTTAGTGATCTAGACTGTGATTACTTAGTATTTGCAGATGATGTAAAGTTGTTTCGAACAATTAACACTATCACTGACTGCAATTGTTTGCAAAACAACTTGAGAGCGATGTCTCAATGGTGTACGAAAAATGGACTTAGTATAAACGTTTCCAAATGTCGAATTTTAAGTTACCATAGAACGCGTAAACAGATTCTTTATGACTACACCCTCAATAATAGTGTTGTGAAAAGAGATAGGCAAATTAGAGATCTGGGAGTGATCTTCGACGACAAGCTGACTTTTAATGTTCACATCAGTAAATTGGTCGGGGATTGTTTTAAACGATTGGGTTTCATCATTCGTAGTTGTCGCGATTTCAAATCTAACAAGCCGGTCGTACGCCTTTTTGATAGTCTGGTTGTGAGTACACTAAATTACTGTGCCTGTGTTTGGTCTCCAGGATATAAAAAATCAAACATCAATATAGTTGAGAGTGTACAAAAGCGCTTCGTGAAATACTTGTACTTCTGCAAATATAGTATGTACCCGGATTTCGGTGTCAACTACCAAGATCTATTACTAGAATTTAACTTACCATCAGTTTTTAATAGACATAAATATATAATAATAGATGAACTATATAAACTGATACATAACCAAATAGATAATAGTGATCTAATGAATCAAATTATGTTTACAGTACCGCGCTTGTCTAGTCGGAGTGCTCGTTCATTTAGTTACGAAACTCCTCATACAACCCACCATTCGTTTTCACCGTTGCTTAAGATGTTCACTAAATATCATGAAGTTCAGTATGCACTGGATATTTTCCGTGCTGACAGACATGAGTTCTCAGCTTGTTTAAGATCTTGCTTATTGTGAATTGTAATAAATCGGTATATTTACTATATTTACTGTATCTAATGTCAATTTTATGTATGTACTATTGAATGGTAACTAAGAGCTATATAAAAATAACTTTTGATTATCTTGTACTTTTCTCTGTAATTAGGCCTCGGCCTGTTGAGTTAAATAATTAAATAAATAAATTTTATAATAACGTTTTCATTTTTAATTTGGGCAGCACTTTTAGCTGACAGTTCGAGGCTAGTTGCAATTGTAATTGCTTTGTCTAAATCTAAATCTTTAGTTTCTAATAACCTGCTTTCTAATTTCTGCCCGAATGCCAAACACGAGCTGATTCCTTCGAGCAGTCTTCAGGTAATCTCCAAATTTGCAATGTATTGCCATTTTCTGTAGTGCGGTGATGAATTCTAAAATTGATTCTCCCTCTTGCTGCGTACGCCTGTAGAACTTGTAATTTTCTACAATTTCTAATGGCTCTGGATTGTAATGACTTTTCATTAAGTTTACTAATTCCTCGTAAGATGTAGAAGTAGGTTGCCTCGGCGCCAACTTATCACACAATGTATCGTAAGCGTCCTGGTCCATGTAATGTAGCAAATAAGCCTTCCTCGCTGGCTCGGCTATTTTGAAAACTTCGTAAGCTGTCTCCAAACGTTGCAACCATCTGTCGAAACGCGTTTTTGTATAATCGAACGGTTCTATTGTAAATACGGTTTGAACCACTTTATGAGTTTCGTCCCCATTGTAAAATGTGCTGCAGCGGGCTGCGTGCAGCGTTGTTATGATTTGTAAATCCTTCAAAAATTTTCCAAACACTCACTGTTTTCTGTGCTTTTTGGCCCAGATGAATTTATCCCATTCTCGTCACCACTGTTGTGTATGTAGGTGGTGGATAATAAACACTTTCTTTGTTCACGATATACATTATTATTAGACAGACTCAGCGCCCTAAAGTATGCAACAACTTCTACACTTAGTATTTGGATATACAACACGTACCAATGGATAATTTTCAACTTGCGATAATTTTCTTTTACACTGTGATTTTTAATTTAATTTATCATTTGAGAACATTTTAATAAATCATTACTAATACTATTCACCATATTTTTATGAATTAGTGTACTTTAAACTTGTTTAAAAGCTTATCTACTAATAAACATCATCAGTGCAATAAAGCTCATAGGGTCCTACAAAATAAAAAACCAATGACAAATTAGATGGTGTTTACGTTTAGTGCGTTTTAGTTATTTAAGTATTAAGATCAGTAAGTGCATACTACCGGTGGAGGGTGTGTTTGGAGATCGAAACGTAGTCGAGATCTCCAATACGCCCAATACCGGTAGGGCACTTACTGACCGCAATGCTTATTACGTTTTTTGCACGATCGAGCACATAAGAAAATTACTATTTGATTCATAAATTATAAATGTAATAAATTAATTTTTATCAAGTAGCATATGGTTTGGTTACTACTTATTAAGGTTACGTTGCTAGGGTACGAAGTTCAATAAAACAGGGTTGTACCTTGCTGTCATTTAATAAGTTAATTAATAATTTCCAATGCGCCGCATTAGTGTGACGTATTTTTTGTTGGAGTATACCTGACTTCTGGGTCAAACAAATAATTATATCGAAAATTCTTACATCGAATGCGTCGACCGTCGAACTTCGTCTGACGTTTGAAAATTGGAACCATTTTGCTGTCAGTCGCGTATTCATGATCGTTTTTTAATTGCTTTTCAAAAAGTATAATTGTAATAAAAGTTTCTTCATTTTCATTCGTATTAGTGCGGTATCATTGTTACATGAGTGTTTCGTTTTTATAAACAAAAAATAAGGTAAGTTTATTTTAATAAGTGTTGTTTATTTAGTCGCGTTTGTAACTTTAATATTAAACATACAATTTATACCTACTAATTTACAGGAACTTGTTAAAATGGGTAAATGTTGGGTGGATAGTTGTAAGCACTATAGTATTCGTAGTAAGTGCAGCTTTTTTTCGTTTCCTAAGGATATTAAAATAAAAAATACATGGAAGGATATGTTAAGGTAAAATTAAAAAAAAACATCCGCACTATTTACTTATTATTACTTTTACTTACTATGATTTGAGTAGTGTGTAGTTGTCATTTTCCTCAAGGAAGAAAGATAAATGGGCCCCAACTTGTTCATATTGCAAAACCCCAAAACGAAAAGTAATTTCTAGATATTTATTTTATTCCTCGTTTTATACATATTTTTATTAATTTATGTATTGTAGCTTAGATCCTGCTGGTATTGCAAATAATTCTGCTGCTTTTGGTTGTGCACAGCAAGTTGCAACTAAGAAACCTGAAGATCTTTCGAATGAAACTACAGGCTGGACGGTAGTTACGGAATCGGATTCGAATGAAACAGAAACTACTAGTTTAAAGACTGAAACAATGTCTACTTCTACTTAAACTATTAGTTTAGATTTTTCTGTAGATCATGCGTCAACATCTATAAATGGCCAAATAGAGCAAGAAATAATATCTACCGCACACCTTAAAGCTGAAAATTACTTTCTACAAAATAAATTAGAAGAAGAGAGGACTTTTAGACAACCATCATTCAGTTTCAAGCAGATATGCGACAATGAAAGTTTGGTTCATTTATATTTTTTTTTTTTTATTTTTTTTACGGGTGTTGCCGGCGCTTGAGCTAACCGGAGCAAGTGAACCCTATGAAATGAAGAGATGCAAGCGCTCAGGCCATGTAGGCCCATTGCGCTTGACAACTCCTCAGCGAGTCTCCATTGTGCTTAGGCCAGCTACATCCAAGAAGGATAGTAGTTTGCCCAGCGGCATGGTCCTCACAGTAGAAGGTGACAGAACTGTGTCACCCAGTATGTCTCTTCTTATTTCGGCAAACGCCGGACATTCGGAGATTAGGTGGAATGGAGTTTCCTCCTCTTCTTCACAGCATCTGCAGGTGGCGTCTCCTATAAGACCCATGGTGTGCAGATGTTTGTTTAGGGTGCAGTGTCCCGTTAAAAGTCCAACTGCGTTTCGTAGCTGCTGTTTGTTCAGTGCCAGTAGTGCCCGTGATCTGTTATTCGAGGGCACATCTATGAAGAGTTTGCTCTGCCGCAGACCATCTAGGTTTTTCCAGTGTTGGCTGAATTTTATTTCAAAGCATCGCCCTATTTCGGTTTTAACCGTGTTTGGGGTAATGCCACATGCTGGTTCGGGTCCAATCAGCTCTGATTTGGAACCTTTGTCAGCTAGCAGGCTGGCATTGGACATGCCTGGAATGTCAACCTGCTTAGGGATCCACAGAATGCGAACCCGGTTTTGCTCACACAGTCTCCCCAGGGCTTTTATGCAGTCCTGGAGGAGCACCGAGTTGCTTTGGTACGAACCCAAGGCACCTTGACTGTTGGTGCAGATCGTGAGGTTCTTATTGTGAGTCCCTCGGTTTAGGTTTTCTTGCGCACAAGCCAAGATTGCAACAATCTCCGCCTGAAACGTGGTAACCATTTTTCCTAAAGAAAGCGTGTGGCTATATTTAGGTCTTTCGCATGTAATGCTTGCTCCAGTGCCGTTTCCGGACCTAGAGCCGTCTGTGAACCAGACCGGTCCACTAGGTTTAAGAAACCCCTCTGGATTGGAGGTCCAATCGTTTAAGCATGATATGCCAATTTCGTATTTCCTCTCGAAATTGAAGAGTGGGTCACATCTATCCCTCCTCATAGTTGAAGAGTTATGGGTCTGAGTCACGTCGGACCAGACCCTGCTGTGTCCCGGTCCTCTTATCAAGAGTTTACATTCTCCGCATGACAGTCTGTATGCAGCTCTTCTGGCCTCCGCCTCAACACTTAGATGGAGGGGCATGAGTCCTATGAGCGCTTCCAGTGATGCCGTGGGAGTGGTACGCAGAGCTCCGGTTATACAGAGCAGTGCTTGTCTTTGCACATTGGCAAGTTGGCTTTGTATGGTGAGGCGTTTGCCGGCTTGCCACCAGACCAGCGCACCATAGGTTAGCATTGGTTTTACAACCGTAGTGAAAATCCAGTATATGATTTTGGGTTTGAGCCCCCATGAGGGCCCGAAGGTTCTGCTGCACATCCATAAGGAAGCGGTGGCCCTTTTGTTTTGTCTTTCGACGTGTTTTGCCCAGAGCAGTTTTTTATCTAAGATCACTCCAAGATATTTGACCGACTCCGAGAGTGTAAGGGTGTGTCCCGCGAGTTTGGGTTCTTCAAACGAGATTTTCCTCTTGTTTGTGAACGGCACGGTGACTGTTTTAGTCGGGTTTACCGACAGTCCTCTTGCCTTACACCATTCAGTGACTATCTTCAGTGACCTCGTCATAATCTCCGACACTATTTTCGGATACTTGCCGATGGCCAAGATGACAATGTCGTCTGCGTAGCCTTGTGCGTATACACCCGATTGGTTCAGGGCCCGTATGAGTTCGTCAACGACCAGGCACCACAGTACAGGTGAAAGAACACCACCCTGCGGACATCCTTTGTTGACTTTGACCTCAACGGTCCCCCCCTCGAGTGCAGACACGACAAGACGTTCGCTTAACATCCTGTCAATCCACCTGACGATGGTGGGTTCGACCGAGTGCTGAATTGCTGCGTTGTTTATGCTTTCGAAAGTAGTGTTATCGAAAGCACCCGCAATGTCCAAGAAAGTGGCAAGTGCCATTTCCTTTTGCTCAATCGCTTTCTCCACCCGGGAGACAAGACAGTGAAGTGCTGTGTCTACCGAGCGTCCCGATTGATATGCATGTTGTTGGGTGTGTAAGGGTTGTCTTACAAGTGCCCCATCTCTGATGAACCTATCTACCAGTCTCTCCAATGTTTTTAGTAGGAAAGATGTCAGGCTGATAGGTCGGAAATCCTTTGCTTGGTCGTAGCTGGTACGGCCTGCTTTTGGAATGAAGATTACTCTTGCCGTTCTCCAGGCCACCGGTATGTAGCCCAGAGCCAGACAGGAGCGGAAGAGGTGGTACAGTGGTGCCTGCAGGCAGTTTGCCCCCTCTTGTAATAAGGCCGGAAAGATCCTGTCTATACCGGCGCTTTTGTACCTTTCAAAGGATTTTATTGCCCAGTTGATTCTGTCGTAGGTGACAACTTTTGATGCAAGGTCCCAGTCCATCGGTCGAGCCCTTGGACGTGGGGCCCGAGCAGTTGTCATCCTTGCATTCTCAGAGCCAGGAAAATGAACCGCCGTTAGATGCCTTAGAGTCTCCTCAGGGGAAGTTGTGAGCTCACCCGAGGGGAGCCTCAGAGTCGTCAGCTTTGCGTTTCTGTTTTTAGATATAACCTTATTTACCCTAAGAGCCTCTGGAAAACCTTTTATTTCTGAGCAGAAGTTCTTCCGGCTTTCCCGTTTGGACCTGCGTATGAGGTTTTTATACCTGCGTTGCGCGCTTTTGCACAGGTCCCAGTCAGACAGGAATCCTGTGCGCAAGGCGGTTCTCAGTAGTTTACGTGTTTGCACTCGCATTGTTTGGATTTCGGGGTTCCACCAAGTCACCCTTTTCCCCAGTTTTTGTGTCTTCAGTTGACAGTTCTCCTCATAAGAAGATACCACCGCCTCCTGAAGAAAGTTTGCAAAGGTTTCCGAGTCACACACTTTACGCGGTGTGGGTGGAAGGTCACTTAGCTTTGTGCTCAGAGAGACTCTATAATTGTCCCAATCTGTCTTTTTTGGGTTGCGATACTTAACTGTGTTGTTAGTCTCAGCAGCCAGTTTAAAGACTATGTATCTGTGATCCGACAGTGACGGTTCGTTTGATACATGCCAATTGACAATCTTCTGAGAAAGATTGTTAGAAGCTAGTGTGACATCAAGGGTTTCCTGCCTGCTTGCGGTAACAAAAGTTGGTGAGCTACCGCGATTTAGCAGGTCCAGGTCCGTTCCGTTCCTACCAGTCGGTAGCAGTAGAGCTACCAGATCCCTGCTGCAAAAGTTGTAGAGGGGTTTGACCTGTAACTTATCGGAGATAAATATGCAGGCGCGAGGGTGGGTGTGCGAGGTGCAATAGTGAGTATTCCCTCCGCACCCTGAAAGCCCTTTTACGATTCCCTTGTTTATCCAAGGTTCTTGTATGAGGTATATGTGTGTATGCCCCATAGCCATTTGACGCCCTATAAGGAAGGACGCCGCCTTGCTATGGTGCAAATTAATCTGAGCAAACACTATTTCCTTAGCCATTGCTAGGATTCTAGGGTTTGCCGGTTTGTGGCTCTGGTCCCCCTAAAGTCGGGTTCTCAGGCTGGTTAGCTCCAGCAGTTCCGCCTTCCGCTACCACACCAGGTGTGTTAGCAGAGGTGGTCCCGCCTTCATTGCTTGTGGAGTTGCCTTGAAGAGGTTTCTCCACAGTAGAGCTTGTTTCAACCACTTCGGTTTCCATGGGTACCATTTCCACAGAAGGGTTGACTTTGGCTCTACTTGAAGGACCTTGAGGAGGAGCCTTCGTTTTGGGCTGGGGTCTGTGAAGTTTGAGCTTCATTACCCCAGAGTACACCGAGAAGCTGAGGGCTTCCAAGTGCTTCGCCGATGCCGGGTCGATACCAAGGACTAAACGGATCTTGGAATCCTCGTCCTTCCTATCGTGCACCTTCCACAACAAAGTATTGAGGCACTGATGGTTGCGCCCAATACGTTTAAGAATATCAGCCGTGGTCTCAGAGGTTTCTTCGCCCACGGCGATAAACTTTTCCAGTTTAGGGATTGCTCCCCCCTTCTCCAAGCGAAGGTTAGAGCCCTCCCAAAAGCTGATTGTTGGGAAAACCTCTTCCAGCCATTCAGCAGTGCGGGTGTCTTCGCAGGAGACGTTGATCGTCCCCAACTCCGACAACCGAAACCCACCAAACCGCGGGAAGAAGCTACCCTCAATGCAGTCTGCCTTCTTTGAGACCGCCGAGGAAACAAACAAACTTTGTTCCCTCGTTATCGTTACTTCGGGGTAATCCGAAGGAGCGATTGCGTATCTCAGTCCAGCAGCCTGAGCGTAACTAAAAGCGTTGGCGGAAGGCCTCGGCTTTTTAGCAGTTTGGGTGATGCTGGGAGGAGTGTCCCCCACGCTGCGGTCCCGCTTGGAGCCCGCAGACGTGGAGGCCACTACTTCCTGCGTCACCGAAGAGCTGGCTTGAGCTGCGAGACGCAGCCTCCGCCTTCTCTTCTTTTGTGCTCCTGAGAGCTGGCCTGCTTTCTTGGCAGGTGTTGCCGAGTCACCAGACAGTTGTGCCTCTGCTGCGGAGTTCCCCTTGACAGGGCCCTCGGCTACAAAGTCCCCACTGCCGGATGGCTGAATAGCGTCGTTTTTACCGACGCGTTTCGGGGACGAGGTAAGTTCCTTGCCAGGACTAGCCTGGTAGTTCCTTACGTCGTCCGATTTTGTTTTAATTGAATTTAAATGGTCCATATTGTTCCCACGAGTATTCAGGAAATAAAGGGTCCGTCAGCACAGTGCCTGCATGTGCTGGTAAGGCTATGTACAATGGGGGTCGCCCGGTACCCAAGGTTCGCCGCTAAATACTGGTCTCCCACCAGTCACGCATCCCGTCGCCGCGCACGACTGCTTGGGATTGGGGTTTATTATAGAGGTTGTCTCCTCGCGACTTGGCCGGGTAGCCAAGCCACCGTTCCTTGTAGCTACTACCGTACGCTTGGGTTCCAATCCCCTCCCGTCCGGGTCGTTGCAGCCCACAAGGTTTACGGAAGCTCGGGTACCTCGGGTTTGCTGAGCCCAAACTACGATAGTGCAAGCCATCGCAGTTCCTGAGGGCTTCATTTATATACTGGGTTGCCAAATAAAAGGATTTGTTATGCTTTATTCAAACTCGTCCAGAACATTGTTATCAACTATTATCTAAAATGGCACGTTAAAAAAATTTCCAAAGAGGATCAGCTTTTTATATGTTTAATGAAGCTGAGACGAAATTTTCCGCATCTTGATTTGGCTCAAGGGTTTCAAGTTTCACAAGCAACAATCAGCAATGTTGTAATAACATGGATACATGTATTGCATGAAATATTATTTAAACAACTTATGCAAACTATTCCTAGTAGAACTAAAAATAAGAGCTGCCTTCCTAATTGTTTTAGTAGCTTTACAAACTGTAGGATCGTACTTGATTGTACCGAAATGGCAACAGTTGTGCCAAGAAAATCCATGTCGGCGGAAAAAGCTACTTATAGTTCATATAAACATAAAAACACATGGAAGGGGCTTATTGGTGTAGCACCAAATGGGGTAAGTTAATTACTTACGATCGATCGTACTTTTGCTTACAGTTTTTTTTTTTAATATTGTGATATTCAAATTATTTAAATAGTTAAGGATTATAGTTAATTTTATAAAAATTTTACTGTGTGGGATATAAGGTTTTAACTATTTAAGTAATTTGAATATACTTTAACATAACTTAACTTTGTCTTTCCACTAGGTGACAACATACGTTAGTGACTTGTATCCAGGTTCAAATTCCGACAAGAAAATTGTCCAAAATTGTGGAGTGCTCAGCCAAATGAAAGCAGGAGATTTAATTATTGCAGATAAAGGCTTTCTTATAAAAGATATTCTCCCTGCAGGTGTGTCTGTAAATGTTCCACCATTTTTGGTGACTCTTCAGTTCACACCGCAGCAAGTTCAGCAAACCGAATCCATAGCCAAAGCAAGAATCCACGTAGAACGTGCGATCAACAGAATTAAATGTTATTCCATTTTAGACTACATACCCGAATCACTCATACCTCATGCTTCATGCATTTTCCAAGTAGTAGGAGCTCTAACCAATTTGCAACATCCACTCATTAAAGAGGTCGAACAAATGTATTGAAATCAAAATTTAAAGTTTTAATCATAATTTTCAAATATATATTTGTATTTTGTTAATTTAAAATAATAGTTCATAAACCTATTTTAATCCCTTTAGATAAGGTAAAAACTTCTGTTGATAAAAGTTTTCTAAAATATTTATGTTTTTATACCAGTGTGCATCTTTAGATATAGGAACGATTTGCGTTTGTTTAGGTGTCCAAATTACTAAGTAGCATTTATTTTTTTTGGTAATATGCAGCTGTCCCTGGATCTGATGCCAATAATCGTGCGTTTTATTGATTGTTATTTTATCATTTGTATCTTTAAATATAATGTAAGATTTGTCTTTTTTTAATCCATCTTCTAGATTATTATTTCTATATTTATAAGGGCATTTCACTTCGATTAATGAATCTTCCCCAACTAAGCCATCTGGACTGGCTCCCAAATAGCCACACTCGAGAAGCCACACACCCGTTTCAATAATTTTTAACCCTGTGACATCTTCGAATATTTTTTTAGCCACGACTTCGTTTTCTCTACCCCATTGAACTGCGCGAATTTTATCAATGTCGTATCCTTCCACCAAATTCGTAAAAAGCGAAGCAGAGAATCTATTTTTATTGGATGCTGACAGTACTTTTCCAAACTTACTAGCCATTAATCTGTGTTTTCTTGCTATTTGCCAAAATTCATTTTTTGATTGCCCCGTTGTTAACTTTGCAATCTCCTCAATAACACCAGGAGTTATTAAGCAATATTTTTTAAATAAAGAAATTTTGTCGTTTGAAGTATCAAATTGCGAAGAAAATAATAAATCATCTATTTGGGGAAGAATACTTAATTTGTTTTCTGCTACCTCTGGGTGTAGTAACCAGGTAAATCCGACGACTTCATTATTTAGATTTTCTAAAAATTCAGCAACTTCTGCTTTCGTAGCACTTCTCTTGACTGCACAATAGTCATCGTTTTTACAAGGATAAAAATCCTTCAATGTTTTAACATCGTTAGATGTACTGCTTTGGGAGCACTCCAAGCACAAGCTTGATCAGTGACACTAATATTGTGATGACCATATATACACAAAGCTGCCATGTGATGGCATATCACCTGTCCTCGCGGGCACGAACACTGCCCACCTAATATTAACTTATTTTCTAAGTCAATTGATATCTAAAAAGGAAAATTAGGTTGGGTTAGGTTAGGTAACACAATTCACGTTTATTCGAATTATTCAAATTATTGGAATTATTCAAATAAGTTTCCTCTTCTTTATGCAAGATAATTGTAGTTTACTTTAGTATAGTTATTTCTAGTTTAGATAAACTATAAGAATATTTCTTGATTGCGATTTATTGCTTCATATAGATATTTGAATAATTCGAATGATTGGAATAATTTAAATTGTTTGAATAATCTGAATTAGTCATTCGAATATTTCGAATAATTATTCGAATATAAATTAAAACAAAGTATTTTTAGAGTATAAAACTTAAAAAACTTACTTCAACGTTGTAGATTCTGGACTTCATACTTGCAGCTACTTCTCCTTTTAGATGAGCTGGCTGCAGATCTGGTTCGAAAGACATTTTTTTCACATTGCCACTGGTGCAAGAATTTTCCCCTCTCAAAAGTTGAGTCTGATTTTCTTTAAAAAAATCCGCAACCATGGAAAAGGATAAAACCCGTTTATCGTTCATTATTCTACAATTAATGCGTAAATAGTAATCATTGTAGAAACAGAGAATAACAGATTAACAGCGATTTGAATAAAAATCTATTTTAACGTAAACCTCAACGTTAAAATAGATGTTTATTCAAAATAAATATTAAAAATAAACACATCAATTGATTTACTTACCTTATGTAAATTAATAAAACACCTATACACTTAATGAAATCCTTTTTAAAACAGAAATACGAATATGTAATATAAATTAACACGATTAGGAAAGCGACTAACGAAAGTGATTTGAATTTTCGACTCCTGTCAGACGTAGTTCGACGTTCGACGTATTCGATGTAAGTCGAGTTTTCGATATAGTTGTTTGTTTGACCCAGAAGTCAGTTCTACTCCAACAAAAATGCCGTTTTACGTCATCACTAATACAGCGTATTAGTTTCATTATTAACTGATCAGAAATGGGAGACAGTGAAGATTCTAATATTGAAAGTGCTAGGAACATAGGTGTTCGGCAATTATTCCTGAAAAATCTAAAAAACCCAATTAATTAAATCGATTTATAAAAAAAATAAAAAAACCAAAAATTGAATCGCGTTTACTTACCGCCACGGTATTTTGTAAAAGTAACCTACTATGATTATTATAAAATCAGTAAACATGTCAAATTACACGATCGTGCAAAATAGTTATTTACGTTTAGAGGGCCGAAACAAAAAGATTACGCCCGCAGTCGAAGTTTGAGGCCCGACGCGCAGCGAGGGCCTTTATTCGAATAAGGGTGTAATCTTTTGTTTGGCCCGAGGAACGTACAACGTTTTACGCACAACTTAATTATTTGTAGCATATTTTAAATGATATGAAGGTATATTTTTACTAAAAGTCATAGCTAGAGAAAAACTAGGTGGCTTTTGAAACAAAAATAGAACGTTGTTAAAAATCTATTTATTTGTCAATAAAATACTAACGTCAAACTACGAAATAGACTTAATGCAAGCAATTCTAGAAGATATTGTCGTTGCAGCTGATGAAGCTATTGCTTAATTAATAGTACTATTGTTTAATTATTTATTAAGTTTTGTGTATAACAAGTTTATAGTTAAATATATAAATATCCAATATATTCAATTCAATGTTCATTTTATCGGGCGGGCTTTTTTTCCGGGCTTCTTGTAGTTTTGACAGCCCGCATATTGTAAACACTTAGTTATCGACTCGGTAAATAGGCTGTAAACAATCAATTAGTATCAAGTTGTACGTAAAAAATATAAAGTTGCACTGTGGTTTCGGCATTTGAACATACATTATATATAAATTAAATATTTTATTGTAATGAACAATCGGCTATGGACTTTCGTCTTTCTGCCTATACATTATAATATAATAATTTTCTTCTAAATGATCAGTGCTTCTAAAATAAGTAAGTAGAAAATTGAACAAAATTTCCATTTAATAAGTTTTTTTATAAAATCCAGTTTATAATCTAATAAAAACGTGAGACAAAGTGTAATTAGAATTAATACGCAACGGCGCATAGAAGAGAAGTTTTTTATTTTATAAAAATATACATTTTATATGTGAACATTCATAAAAATATACATAGTTTTGTACATTTTATTAAAAAAATTTACAAAACACTATTACAAAATCTGCAAACATATTTATTAAGCAATTTACATTTTAAAAACAATATTATTACATTAGACGATGCGTATGCGTAAAACAATATTATATGGACTAGACAAAGAGTTGTCGGAACTTCAGAGTTCCATCGTCTACTTCAGAGTCATACCACAGAATAAGTAAATAAGTCTTCGTCAGACAATCCCGTGTTAACTGTGATGACCTTTTTAAGACTCAAGCCTCATTTGTACAATGGCGTACAATGGCGTACAATTGCGCACAATGGCGCCGCCACATGTAAGTGGTTTAAACGCTCCTAAGAATCTTAAGTGTAAAAGATGCAATGCATCACCGATTAATGAGTCAAAGTGTGTTCAATGTGTACATACAGTGTAATGCAATGTTTCATCCTAGCTGTGTGAAACGAGTGAAAGACATCAAGATCATTGACGAAAAGCATGTGAATTGCTGTGAAACTGATGAAAGTGTGGATGAAACTGTTTTTAACAGTTCAGATGTGTCGTGTGGCAATGACATTGTAACTGAACTAAAGTTTGTGAAGATGGAAATTATGTACCTAAAAGAACTTATGGTTCAGAAAGATAACGTAATTTCAAATCAGCAAGATAACATTGCGTCACTGAAGGATCAAATTTTAATGTTAAAATCAAACGATTTTCATTTAAAATGTATTAACGTCCCTTTTACAAAAAGTAAAACAATTCAGAAAGTGATACCTATTAAGAAAAAAGAAGCAGCTGGCGTAGTCGACATTGATGGTTTATCGCTAATTCAAGATCGCAATGTCCTGGCGAGCAATAAAAAAATTCTAAACAAATCAAAGGATAAAACAAAACAAAAATCAAACAGCAATGATGATTTAACAGAAAAAGAAAAAAAATGGACTAAAGTGGTAAATAAAACTAAACGTAAGTCTTCTAATTTGCCTATTATTGGATCAGCGAGCTCTTCTGGTAATCACCAATTAAAAGCAGCGCCTAGACAATTTTCATTTATTCATGCTTTTAAACTGTATAAATCTACTACGAAAGATGATGTAATTAATTCTTTAAGCCACATATTCCCTGAAGTACAGTGTGAAATGCTGATTTCAAAATATCCTGAATACTATTCATTGTTTAAAGTGACAGTGTATGAAACAAACTTAGCGAAAAAGCCATGGATCCTGCACTTTGGCCAAGTGGCTCCTGCGTAAATCGTTTTTTTCATCGAAGAACCGGAACAGCACCAACAAAATAAACTTTGCTCGTGGCGAAAATTGTAAAACAACTAGAAATAAATTATCAATTAGTATGCTGCATTTGAATATTCAATGTATCTCAAATAAGGTAAACGAATTATGTTTAATAACGGATAAATTTAAATACGATATTGTTTGTCTCTCAGAGCATTGGTTGGATAAACTGTCTTTACAATCAATAAATTTTTCTAATTTTGGCATGTAAAATGTGACTTTTCAAAATCGATTGTAGTTGGCAAACGGCACATTTTACGCAACTGGTGATGTAATGAAAAATATTTCACAACTGGTGATGAAAAGTTCCGAATAAAGCCTACTTGTTTTGATAAAATTCACTAAATTATTAATATCATAAGTTTAAAAAACTCTTTTTTGAGAAGGTTCTTGTAAAAATTAGAAAAAATCTTGTATGCAACATGTTAGGAAATGCTATTTTGTGTAACTCGCGTTATTTTGCAGAACTCGCTGCGCTCGTCCCGCAGAAATCCGCTCGTTACACAAAAAAATGCATTTCCTAACTGGTTGCATAAATAGCTATTATGTAATTTTAATCTCGCAAGTTTTTATTGTAGATCTACACGCATTCATGGAGGTGTTTCCATATTTGTCAATAGTTCAATTCAATATAAAACCATAGATTTAACGAATTTTTCAGAAGAGTTGCATGCGGAGTTTTGTGGTATTTCAATTCCTTATGAGAAATTAGCTATTATTTGTTTATACAGTCGTGCTCTGGAGATTTTGATATGTTTATTAACAGATTCGAATTTCTTTTAAACATGCTGTATAAAAAGTATTCAAGGTTAATAATTACAGGTGATTTTAATGTGAATTTCAACAGTCCTTCTACTAATCTAACTAACCTGTCAAATTTATTAGACTCATTTGGATTGAGAATCACAATTACGGAGGCGACTAGAGTAACAGTGCACTCTGCATCTTGCATTGATAATATTCTGACAAATCTAGACAGTAGTACTTTTAAAACGGGTGTAACCGATCTTTGCTTATCTGATTATGGTCAGTTTCTGAATTTACAAACTGATCTAAAGGAATCTACTAAACAAAAGGCTAAGGTTAGAGTCTTTAACTCAGCTGGTATTTACGATTTGAGAAAATCTTTATTGGAAATTAATTTTTACGACAATTTTGTCTTAGACAGCAAACAAAATATTAACAATTTTGCTAATTTTTTAACAAAATCATTCACGGATTTGACTAATAAACATTTCCCTTTGAAAACTCATAAACCAAAGTGCAAGTCAATAGTGTGGTTTAATGATGAACTAAAATATATAAGAGATAAACTTCTTGCGATTAAGACTATTTATAATGTCACTCAAGATTCAGTATCCAAGAATGCATATCATAATTTTTGAAAGCTCTATAAAGCTAAAATCAAAAAATCAAAAAAAACTGTTATTAATAATATTATAAAAAACTCGAATAATGTCGTCAAAGATAGCTGGAACATTATTAATTCTGAGAGAAATAAACAAAAAAAGAGCAAAAATACCAATAATATTACAAATCAAGCTTTCAACAACTACTTCTCAAATATAGCCGGAGATATTGTCAAAGAGCTGCCTGTAGCAAATTTAGACGCTATGGATTTAATAAATCAACACTCAATTTCTCCATGCTCATCATTCTTTTTAAAATCTGTATCAGAAAACGATGTAATGATAGCGGTCATGTTGCTAAAAAATTCAAATTGTCTTGATATATATAACATAAATGCAAAACTGTTAAAAAATACTATAGACGTCATTATTGAACCATTTACCAGTTTAGTTAATGCTTGTTTTAGTAATGGTTTTTTCCCTGATGCTTTCAAAAAGGCTCTAATTGTTCCTATTTATAAAAATGGTGATGCTAAAAGTATAGGTAACTATAGACCTATCTCTATTCTTCCAATTTTTGGTAAAATTATTGAAATTCTTCTCTAAACTTAACTTATAAACTACTTCGAAAATAACAATATTCTGAGCTCGTCTCAATTTGGTTTTAGAGCAGGCAAATCGACTACTCAGGCTATTCAGAGACTTGTGAGTAATATTGTGGAAGCTTTTTAGAATAAAAGTAATACTTCTATAACTCTCTGTGACTTAAGCAAAGCGTTCGATTGTGTCTCTTGTGCACTACTTGTACAGAAACTTGAATTTTACGGAACAAGAGGTCCACCGCTAAGTCTTCTTAGATCGTATTTATCAAATAGAATACAAGCAGTTGGTAGATCTGAGGTGCACTCAGATTTTGCTAACATTGTGCATGGAGGCATTGTGCATTGTCCACAAGGCTCTATTCTCGGTGCTTTATTATATATTATTTATACTAATGATTTTGCTAGCTTTATCGGTGAACCTCGATGTATCATGTACGCTGATGACACTACGTTAGTATCTTCAAGTGCTAATAAATCTGAACTAATAAAAATTAGGATACATCTCGAGAAGCAGGCTGAGCTGTGGTTTAATGCAAACAAATTGAAACTCAACTGCAATAAAACTCACAAATTAGATTCTTCCTCAACTCACAACAGCTCGGTTGATCTACAAAACATTAAACTACTTGGAATTATTATTGATAATAGACTTTCTTTGTGTGATCATGCAGCTTTTGTCTGTAGGAAGATTTCAAGTGCAATTTTTGTACTTAGAAATTTAAAACCAATACTGGAAACAAGTCTTCTTGTGACAGCTTACTACTCTTTTATACAAAGCCATCTGAATTATGGCATTGTATTATGGGGTAACAACACACACGCATCGAAAGTTTTTAAAATGCAAAAAAAAGCTGTTAGATTGATAGTTAGTGCAGGTTGCAGAGATCACTGTAAACCCTTGTTTGTTCGCCTTAGAATATTAACATTAACTAGTTTATATATTTTTAGCTGTTTACTCAAAGTTCATAACAACAAGTCAAATTTTAAAACACACTCAGATAATCATAAATATAACACAAGAATGCGAACAAAATTGTGTCAACTAAATTCAAAACTAAAAAATCTTCTGATAATAGCATATATTCAAAGCTATATAACATACTACCTCTAGACATAAAGCTTCTAAATGCAACTCTTTTTAAAAATAAAGTTAAAGAACATTTAACTAGAAACGCCTTCTATAATGTTGAGGAATTCATGAAAACTCCGTTTCTAATGTGAAATTCTTACTAATGCTATATGCTATATGTACCCTTTTTTTTGTATTATGCGTATTTCGAGGCGTTTCTGTATTGTGTTATGTAAAGGTTAAATTTAGTTCTAAGTTAAGTTATTCTTAATGTTATACTTATTGTAACTTTTACGTATGTGTTTTTTTTTACTATTTTTAAATGTAAAAACTGATTTCTTGACCTGCCATAAGTTTTGTAATTGTACGTGCAATGTGGTTGAATAAACGTTTTCTTTCTTTTCTTTCTTTAGATTAAGGGCCCTGCCCTATTCTATAAGCATTAAATTTCTTAACAAGCTGAATAAATCAATCAAAAGAAAGCCACCGAGTTTGCAATGTGTTTGTTCGAATGTTCGTGTTTTTAATAAAATTTTAAGTTCAACTGAATAGAATCTAATATGCTTGCAATTTGTTATAATAAGAATTAAATAATAATTGTATACTAATAAAATAAATAGATGTAAATTGAATCCTCTTGTAAAACAACTACAACCAAGTGTGGATTCTGCACATCCCCACCGGGACCCCCCTTATAAATTTGATTTGCTCTACCATCCCTCGGGCCAGTAGTGGAACAGGACAACTTTCTTACCTTCAAGATTTTTTGATAATTTGATTTTGTGGCTTATCACGTTTTTACAATAAGCCATTCAATTAGTAAATCAAATTTTAGTTGTGTAAACTTGTCTCGTTTAAACGCAGTAAGGCGCTAGGGCTCCTGGATGCTAAAATGCTAACTTTACTCTACGGCAATGGCTTGCATTTGCATATAAAATCCGAACGTAGCCGCACATTTACATAACCTCAATATAGGAAAGTGACCTTTTGTAATGTTGATAAATATAATTATCACATTATTTACATAAAGTTTAAGCTTCATATAGCTTCCTTATAATTTTTTTGATTTAACAAAAACAAGCTAGGTAAGAAAGTATTGCATTATCACACACATTATTGGCAAAACTAAAACCAACGACAAGTGGTTCAGTGGTATTAAGTTTGTTTAATTGTTTAGAACAAAATTCATTAAAGAGAATCACTTAAGAAAATGCGTGTTGGCGCATCTAAAAATAAATCTTCGCAACAATACTAACCACTAAAAAATATTTTACAGTGAAAATGAAGGTTGTGGCGTTGATCAGTGGTGGCAAAGACAGCATATTCAATATTATGCAATGCGTTGCAGCTGGCCACGAAATTGTTGCTTTGGCCAATTTAACCCCACATGGACAAACTGAACTAGACAGCTACATGTATCAAAGTGTCGGACATGAAGCTATAGACCTAATAGCAGCCGCTCTAGAAAAGCCTGTAATTAAATTGACCACACTAGGAAAATCGATTCAACTAGGAAAACATTACGAACCTTCCGAAAACGACGAAGTTGAGGATCTTTTCAATTTGTTATCCACCATGCGATCGTCCCTCAAGTTTGATGCTGTTTCTATAGGCGCGATTTTGTCCGACTATCAACGAGTTCGAGTTGAAAATGTGTAAGTAAAGCACTTCAGTTATTTTATGCATAACCGTAGTCCACGATTAAAATTTGATATCAAAAAAGTCGAATATGTGATCTTAAACTTAGCATATTACTATTACAAGAGAACCTAGCCTAGAGACAGTCAAGCCAGTGCCAGTGTGAGTTAGTATTAACATTGGTCGAGGCGTAGATGGCGAGTTAGTGGAGTATTAGTATTAGATGGCGGAAGTGCCGATTAAATTTAATATCTAGTGATCTTATTAGGCCACTAGATTGGCAAATAGCAGATAGATATTCTCTAACTGCAAATAGCAGATAGAGATTTTTATAGAAAAATTAATGAAAAAATCAGAACATTTCTAAAATGTAACATTTGCTTATTAAATCATTTTTTCTAATACTATTTTAGAATATCAACATTTATGACTTCATTTTTATTTAAGGCTTCCTTAGTCGGGTGTTTGCAATCAGTAATGCACCAAAAAATGTAATGTGAAATAAATTTATATTAGTGTTTGTCGATCTTTTGTTAAAAAAAATATATATACTTAGTGTGCACTAGTGCAACTTATTGAAAATCTTCATTATAGTTTATTGCGTGCAGGAGATAGGACTTTTCATTTCGCTAAAAATTTATCAGTTTTGCTTCTATTTCACTCTTATTTTTTATCCGATTTTGTTGTGTGATACATCAAGTTGTTTTACAAAACATGTGCCTTTAAGAAAAAAGAAAGAATTTTTTTTTAAAATAATGTATATTTAATTATCAATAGTTGAAGTTTAATAGATAAACTTCATTATGTTTCAACCATTTCTTATTAAATATATATTATGTTATCACACATCAAAATCGGATAAAAATTAAAAGCAAAACTGATAATTTTTTAGCGAAATGAAAAGTCCCAGCTCCTCCACGCAATAAACTATAATGAAGGTTTTCAATAGCTTGCACTAGTGCACACTAAGTTGCAAACACCCGACTAAGGGAGCCTTAATAACATATTCATCTTTCAACAAGAGCGAGAATGTTCATTCTTATACAAGATATAGAATAGCCACATCTAGCGCCATCTTTTGAAAATTGAAGAAATTATAACATTTTGCACTTTGATCGTTAAATTATTTAAATATTGTAATAGTTGTTGATATTATTATTTTACTTCAAACAAATGAAATAAATCAAATTGAGTTAATTTTTGTTGCATTTTGTAACTTATTTTGTTTATTAATATATAAATTATAGTGGCGACATCTTCAAACTGATGACTTAACTAAGTTCTCCAAAATCCAAAAATGCGGAAAAGTTATGTTGGTTGCATACACACGATAAATAGAAAAGAAGGGATTGCTGTAATCATAGATAAAGGAGTCTCGGCTGTAATGTGTATACTGATAGAGTTGCTAGTAAGAAAACGTTCTTTATTTTTTTCTCAGAAAATTCTCTTCTTAAAAGGGTTGCTTACACTGCTTGTTCTCAAACTTCAACAATCATATAGCGGTTTTATTAGAACTGTTACACTAACAAAAAATGTTTATTCAATAAATACATGACTACAAAAATATAACACATGAAACAACGAAAATGGATTTCTTGCATTGGCATTAAATTTGACATTGTTCCACGAATACAAGCGGCGTTACCTCTTTGTATACCCAATAAATACGATGCTATATAAATAATTCTTGGATTTTGGTTCGCTATTTTCCAGTTTCAAACAAAGAACTACAATATCTCTTAAAATAGTCTCCGATAGTCTCAATAAATGTTTCAATGAATTTTTGATACCAGATTTTTATTTTTCACAAGAAGTTGAAGAATGAAAATGTTACACAGCTGGTGATAAATAGTTTATAAAAGTACAGTCAAGATTGACATTGATGTTCATAAAATGTTTAATATAATTCACGAAATCAATAATTTAATAAGTTTAAAAGCAGTTTTTGGATAACCTATTGGCAAAATTAAAAAATATCTTGGATGGAACATGTAAGAAAATACGAGTTTGTGTAACTCATTTTTTGTAAAAATCTTCTCAAAATAAGCGATTTCCTAACTGGTTACATAATAGCTATTTATGCAACTAGTTAGGAAATGCATTATTTTATATAACGTATAACGAGCGGATTTTTGAAGGACAAGCGCAGCGAGTTCCGCAAAATAACGCGAGTTACACAAAATAGCATTTCCTAACATGTTGCATACAAGATGTTTTCTAATTTTTACAAAAACCTTCTCAAAAAAAAGTTTTTTAAACTTATGATATTAGTAATTTAGCGAATTGTATCAAAACAAGTAGGTTTTATTCGGAACTTTTCAATACCAGTTGTGAAATATTTACCAGTTCCGTAAAATGTGCCGTTTTCCAACTACAATCGATATTGAAGTCACATTTTACATGTCAAAATTAGAAAAACATAATTTACTATGATTTTGATTCAAGCAACCTAGACTTTTTCTGTGGTTATAATTTAACTATTACAAAATAAGATTGTGGTTGGCGTCGGATTATTTGGAATCCATTTTTAATTTTGAACAACCTGTAATAAGTAGTTCTATCGTATTTTTAAATCTATTAGATGTATTCGATTGGGTCTCACACCGCTAGCGTACTTATGGCAGCGAAATCAGGAAGAGTTATTAAACGAAATGATCAAATGCGAAGTGGATGCAATCGTTATTAAAGTGGCTGCTTTGGGTTTGGATCCAGCTAAGCATTTGGGACGAACATTGAGTCAGATGCAGCCTCATTTACACGATATGCATGAAAAATATGGTTTGAATGTTTGTGGAGAAGGGGGCGAGTATGAGACACTTACGCTAGACTGTCCTCTCTTTTGTAGTCGCCTAATCATGTAAGTACTTAATTTGTAGTAATTTCATTTTGTTCAGTAATCCCCTTCACGTTCACGAAGAGAACTGTTACACAATAAAGGAATTTGATATATTTTTTCTTATTATTACAGAGTAGACTCAGAAATTGTTTTACATTCAGATGACCCCATAGCACCAGTCGGCTACCTCAAATTCAACAAATTAAGATTAGAGAAGAAAATTCCAATGTTGGAATTGCCCGATCGTTTAAGACATCTGCCATTGAAAAGTAGTGATGGTTACGTTATGGACCAATTCCAGGAAGTCTTTACGGATTCAGAACAACGAGAAGGTTACTGTTAGGCGCAGAAGATTTTAAAGGGTATTCTCAAAATAATATTTTGTAGAGTTAGAAGTCGAACTTACAAACAATACTTTTGAATTAAACACCAGGGTAATACCCAATTCGTTATTGCGTCAAAAAGTGATGTGTGCTAGAAGCAGTGAAGGTTGGTTGTCGATAGGTGGGATTCAAGGAGAATCAACAAGTCCTAATGAATGTATGCAGGAAGCTGTGGCAATTTTAAAGTGTAGGTATGCAGTTCAATTAATTTCCATCAAATCAAAAATCGAATTGGTTCTCATGATTATAAATCCATCCATATAGCCACGCTTGAAGAGAACAACCATTCCTTATCAGACCTGTGTTCAATAACGATGTTTATAAGCGACATGGACCAATATTTGGAATTAAATAGAGTTTATGTTGAAACGTTGAATCATGCCAATCCACCGTCACGAGCGTGTGTTCAAGTGCCTTTGGACTGGAAATGCCCCGTTACTATAGAAGCCCTCTCTTGGAGCCACCCCGGAAATACGAATTCTGGAGAGAATTTAATTGACAGGTAAGCGATAAGTTTTTAAATACATAAATAATTAAGAGCGTGTCGCTGTGTTTTAAATCATAGATGGCGACACTAGAATTTGGCGAATAATTAATTACGAGAAAATGAATAATATTTCTTTTACTTCGTTATCAGTAACCGATCGTGTCTTCTATCATTATTTTTAGTGTTTTTACTTCTCTCTTAGAGGAAGTATTGTATTTATGATTTTTTTTCCAAATTTCACTTTTTTCTACTTTATAGAATACGTAGATTACGAAAATCGTATTCACTAATTTCCGTCTCTCGATCGGTGTGTTCGTTTCTTTACACCACTATATATCGGAATCTACTGACCCCATTTAAACATAATTTGCGTCCTTTTTTCTACTTGCCCATAGGTGATATCGAAGAAAACAAGTTTATGAAATTCTCAAAGACCTGCGCGTTATAGGCCAAAAACATGCTAAAAATGGCAAAATCCCTCGGTGGATCCACTTAATCTTCTAAAGGCTAGCCGATTTTCACCAAATATTGAAAATATGTATTGTGTATAGCCCAAGTGGTGAATGCTTTCAAAAATCTGGAGTTTTTACGGTGTTGAATTTTTATTAAGGATTAAAGAGTCGGTGTAAAAGATAAAAGGTGTAAAAATGCATAATTTGTAACGTGAATACCTGCCAGGAGGATTATTTTATTTGAACCAAATTTGCCATACATATTAGGAATACATTGAAGAAAATGCTGGTGAAAGTTTCATTCCCTAAAAATAAGCCCTTGTGGCCTGTTGGTCCTTTAAATTAATTGTTTAAAAATTGACGGTGTTTTGATTCTTGTATCTCAGCATATTAATTTCCATTCGTAATTTTATATATATTTACACAATGAATGATTAAAAATAATTTGCGACCCTAACTACACAATTTAAAAACTTTTTTTTAGAAGTACAATGCATGTACAAAGTAGATCGCATTGGGCACCTGCAAATATTGGTCCATATAGTCAAGCAGTTCGTATTGGCGATTTAATAAATCTGGCTGGACAAATTGGTTTGGTTCCAGGAAGTCTAGAACTGGTCAAAGGTGGCATTAAATCGCAATGCCAATTAGTTTTAAGGCATATTGGGCGCCTTCTGAAAGCGGTCGACTCCAATGTGCATCTACGTGATGTTGTACAGGTTTGTTTGTTTTCATCCAATCAATTAATTTTTTTTCATGAAGAATTATTATTTCAGGGGGTGTGTTATGTCACTGATTTAAGCCATGTTGAACCTTGCCGGCAAATTTGGGAAGGAAAAACAAATAATGCAATTGTTGATTATATTGTTGTTACGGGACTACCTAAGAATGCTTTAGTTGAATGGCATGTCTGGGCCCATCGGCATAATAACCAGTTTGAATGTAAGTGAATTATAAGGGTAGCTTAAGGGTCCTTCACCGGCTGTCTCGAAGTTGTCTGCAACCAGCATTGCATCACAGAGAAGAGTGCGAATGATTGGCGAGAGCTTAGGAGAGAGGGAGAAAAATATATAATAAACACGCATATTTATAATTATTGTATTTCGGTTATGCGTTGATGGTTTTTATCGCTCTTTTCTCTACGATACAATGCTGGTTGCAGACAACTTCGAGATAGCCGGTAAAGGACCCTTATCTACTTCAATTATTTAGAGTTTTATACTTCAACAAATATCTTTACTAACTTTTTAGACGAAGAAACCGGTAAATGCATTGAGGCCTATTCAATATCAATTTTCCGCCGATGGAACTACGAAAACAACATAGCAACGATTGTTTCTCACTTAGATCACCTACAAGATGTTTCGTTAGAGGGACAGGTTTTCCGGGAAACTTTGGAATACACGTTACGAAAACTTGAACAAGGCCACGAAAATGATTCCAATTCCGTTTACACTATTAAAGTTTTTTACTCTACGATGAAGAATGTAAACCCGGCCTTATTTTTACAACATCTAGAGGATTTAAGAGAAAGTAAATGTTTAGTTTATACGATTGTTCCTGTGGTATATCTGAAAACGGCAAATACAATTTTGTCGATTTGTGGAGTTCGATTTCAGTAAGCGTTTGTCAAATAAAGAGGGATGAGATCAATTGTTATGAAAATTGTTAATAAATTTATATTATTTTTTAAACAGTTTTCTAATTAATATAAATAAAAAGAAAGTTGCTCAATAGTGAGAAATTTTTATTTCTGTAATTCTTAAACAACGGTTTTAGGCAATAATGAAATATTTAGAATACTAAACTAATACTTCTTACAATTGGATTCGTTTGATGTTCCACAATTATTGAAAAATTTAAAAATAAAAAAATACATTGATGAGGATTGACGTTTTCTGAAAGTAGTATTGCAAAATTCAAGTTATCCAGCCAGCTGGGGTTTGTAAATGAAACGTGTGTACAGTGGCAGCCAAAAAAAACGCAACATCTTTAAACGAATAGTAGGCGTAATTTTAAAAGTTTTAGTGATGTAAAATGACTTTTTATTAAAATTGAAAAAAAAAATATAAAAAAAATTGATATTTAAAAAAATAGCTATTTGTGTATTTAGAGCGCAAAGTGATACTTTGTCGCGCGAGCCAGAATGTTGTCGTGCGACGCGATAGCGGAGCACGACAATCTGGCGAGAGCGACAAAACACTTTGCGCTCGAAATACACACAAGATTTTTCCTACAATCGATTTTAAATTGAATTTTTGTTGCAAAAATGTAAAATTAATATTTTGACGACAAATAAAAATGTGATTATATCATCGGTAACCAAGAAACGCTAATTTCTAAAAACAAAAACTATTGTTTTACAGCATGGTTTTGATTTAGCGAGCGAGAAAGTCAGCAAAAAGATCTAGAGCGGGAAAGTGACAACTTCTCGGAAAACGCCAACTTTTCGTTGTCAAATGAAAGCATAAAGGCCTACTTTTATATGCGATTGTAGGAAAAATATATTTTTTTCCTGCAGCAACTTCTCGCATTAACCAACCGTTTTCTAATTCAGCAATGTCTCTGAATTTTTGAAATGTGTTTAATTGAGGCATTTATTTGAAGGATTTAAGTCTTTTGTGATAATGTATTATAAAATTATTTTGACACTGACAATAAATATGTGACTAATATCAAGTATGCTAAAAAGTTGTATTTACAAAGGGAAATATTAGGTGTTGCGTTTTTTTTTGGCCGCCACTGTATATTTGCTAAAGCAAACCATAATAACAATTTCGTACCATCTTAGAAATACACCACACAGTCTCAGGGACTAAAGACCAATTCAAGAAATGGTTGGTACCAATAATATACCGTTCCATAATTTTATGTTCAAAGTAGAACTTTTAAATCTAATGAAAAACTTATCAAGTAATGGTATAACAGAGAATGAATTATGGTTAGTCCTGATTTTTTAATTCCTGTTGGTAACGATATGAATTAATAAATTTATCAAGTGATGATGATCACAAAAATTAACTTCCAACAAGAACTTGAAACTCCTTTTCTCAATATTACATTAATTTAATCGAATGTAATGTAATATCACAAGTGCTCAAATTTTATCGATAAATTTTTGAAACATTTTTTCGAAATCGTTTTTTCCGTGTAATTTAAAGAGTAGAAATTGGGGAATTTTTATCTGATAAAAGTGCACTGCGATTTCTCAATAAACGTCAAAATTTTATCATGATAAAATCGCACTGCGATTTCTTCACCCTAAAACTGATTTTAGAGCATTTCAGAATCAAACTTGTGCCCTTTAAACAGAAATTTGACAGTTGTGTGAAATAATCAATATTATTGTTTAATATTTAATCAGTTGTTCAAAAATTCTGCTGAATGATTAAATATTAAACAACAATCCAATCAATAATCAAGAAAATGTGCACCAAGTTCTTGTTGTAAGTTAATTTATATAATATCGTTTCATTATCACTTTCCAATTCATCGACGCGGTCGTTACTAACATGAATTATAAAATCAAAAATATTCTCAATAATTCATCCTCGATAAGTTTTTCAGTGATTATAATTTTCAATTTTTATAAATTTGGAGAAGAGATTTGCAATGCCAATTTCCAAGTTGGTTCCTTGTATCCCCCTTCCCCCCAATCATTTCAATGCATTAAATTGTTAACGTTCTTTGATTTTGCACTTCCGCGCCGAAGAATTCCCGAACCGATTTATTCTGAGGTTTATCTGGCGTTTGTTTAGAGAAAATCTACTATGATGTAAAAAGTAGTATAAATATGTCGCTGTCAAGTGACAAAATGCAGTGCCATATGGGAAAGTTCAGTGCGAATTAAATCGTCATTTCTAATAAATCCCAAGGAACACAACATCATGGGCGACTAGGAAATTTAGTTTTTCTAAAATCGTTTAATAATGTTAACATTTTTTTAACTCAAGAGAGTAAACAAAGTAAGAATTTTGATCACAAATAAAAAAAAATAATGTATTATTGTGTTGCATAAATACGGGTGTTAATTAAGGGCCGAGTTAAGAACCTAAGATTTATGGAAAACTAAAAGAAGGGATAGTTAATTTAAAGCAACAAGAAAAAATCGCTTCAGCTACGCTGTCGCAATTTATTCATGCCATTTCTACTCGAGATATTTCAACAAAACATACGAATATTAAAACAAAATTATGCGACTAAAATTGTTTCTCGTGTATATATATTTATGTGCCACTTCTAGTGTCCGTTAGTCAGTTTTAGAAAAAACATTTATTAAATGCGATTGATTTTATTAATATATTTTTATTTTTTGTTAAGATCTGTCATTTTTAGTAGACAAAAATTAATCCGACTTTTAGATGAAATGTCATTTATTTGACAGTTGTCATTTTAAGTAAACGTCTATTGTATTTAATGGTTTCTATTAGCGGTTTTCACTTTTAGTTGACATCTGTCAGTTTCTGTTGACATTTCTCACTTTCGATCAACAATTATGAAATTTAACTGTTTTTAATAAAATTTTCAATTTTTTGTTAAGATCCGTCTCCATTCCGCCTCGGTACACAAGTTCCGTCTCGGAGACAAAAATTCACTTAGCACTACTACAGGAACGCAAATAATTAATTTAACAATTTTTTAATAAACATAAATAAAAAGCAAATTGTTTAATAGTGAGAAATGTTTATTTCTGCAATTCTAAAACAATGATTTTATGCAATAATAAAATATTTATAATAATAAAAGAAACCCCAAAGTCATATTTCTAACGATAAGGAGTTTATACACGAAATTCTTACGGACACCATAGGGTCCGATTGTTTTTCTTTTATGTTATATACATTTGATATATTTTATATACAGTTAAATAATAACGAATAAATAAACAATTACAAATCTGATGACTGACAAAAAAAAATAATAAAAACTTAAATAGACTAAAAGTAAATATAGTATTAGCTAATCTAGAAAAACGAAATTTAAAAATTGAATTGCACCTATATTTTACACATAATTATTTATCAACTAATAGTACATTATACATAATAGAATATAGAATTATTAGATAATCAAAATAAAAATATACAAGATTTCTCATTAAATAGATTCAAAAATGTTAACTAACACCAATTAAAATCTCTGTGAGCAGATTTAAGTCGAATAAAATCTACGACAAATATGTATAACTCCTATATACAATACATTCGAGTTTTTTTTTTTTAATTTTTGGCTACGTACATAGCTATAGACAATTAAGTAAAACACGATTCTCTTTATACGGTTCTAACTTTTTTTTATTTATTTATTTATGTACAAACTTTTATTGCCGACTACCACAACTTTTCTGGATAAATTAGTGAATTTTAGTTAGTTTTTCGTCTCAAAAACAACTTTTGCCGTCTAAAAATTCACTGTTAATTAAATAATTTGCAGTATTTTTGATCACAGCACATTTCGTGATGTACATTTTGTTTGAATCAAAATTTGATTTTCGAAGATTACACCTGAAATAATGTTTGGTATTGCAGTGCGATCTTTAAAATCATCATTCTGTAGATTGTAAGACAGAACTCGATTATTTTAGTTAAATTTATTGTTCTCCATAATCGCCCCCTAATTGAAAAATTAACAAAAAGTTGGCTTTTAAAGAGCTTGATTCGACTAGCACCTTCAAATTCATTTTAATATAGTATCTTTCACAACCACTTAAACGGGTAGGTACATTATTAATTCTATTAATAGTTTCTTAACATTCACGAGATTTTTGTAAATTATTTTATACAACGAAATTTTCAGTCAATTATTTTTGAATATTTACAATCTCATTTCGAAATTAATATTCAGTCAAGTTTACAAAGCTTTTACCCATGCTGCTGGTACCCACTGCGGTTCTCGTTCCAGACTATTTATTTCCCCTAGCAACTGGTGGTATGCACGTTCGGTATCGTTATTTATGATAATCATATCGAAAAAGTGCCCATATTTGTCCTCCATATCACGCGCCTTTTCGATTATGTCCTTCAACTCTTCTTCCTGTTAATAAACAACATTCAATGTAAGTGATTTTGCAAAATAATTTGAATCGTCTTTTTTAAATTTTCACAAAAATTTAAACTTATTTGTTTTTATTTTAAAACGCTTTATTCAACGACAGTTTAATAGCGTAACTTAAGGGGGCGAAACCGCTACATATATAGCTGCTCTGGTCGCTAGCGAATCTACATAGTTTTGCTTATCTAAATTCACTGCAAATTTCGCGACATCTGATAAAGAATAGGTGGACTAAGATCTGACTTATTTGCCACGTGCTTTAGCCGAGAACATTAGGAAAGATCGAGAGGTGTGGAAAATTCTCAAAAACTGGTAAAGCAGTTTGCGGCTTTGTTATAACCCCTAGAAAATATCCAAAACTACCGAAAATTAGAGAAAAAAAATACTTATATTTTGACGAACGATTTGTTCGAATAGCCATTAATTAAGTAAAATATGAATAAAAAAACGCCGATCAAATATTAACCACTTGCTAATTAGCGGTAAAACATAAAAAAAATTCTGTCCATTTATTGCTACATCTGTTCTCTCTCTAAATCTATCATTAGATATTTTCTAGGATAATTAATAGTGTCTAAAACGGTTTTCCCGCGTTAAATTCCCTGAGCTGCTAAGCAACGTTTCACGCATAAATTTGCACACTGATTTCGTGCCCTTAAATGAGGTAGTTTAATGACGTAACTTCTTTTGAATTATGAAAACTTTAGAAAAAAACATAGCAAGTAGTCATAATACTGTTTAGATATCCAAAACCCGACTTACCTTATATGTTTCCCCGTTACGTATTTTCTTGGTTCTAAGTTTTTCAAGACTAGGTGGTGCGACGAACACAACATACGGTTTAAGATCAGAAGTTCGAAGTATTTTCAAACTTTGTGGATGCAAATTAAGTACACAAATCTTTCCAGAATTGACTACCGAACGTATGGCATCTAAGGATGTCCCGTAATACGCTTTTTCATATTCACCATGTTCGACAAATTTTCGAGAAAGGATATCCGCTTCAAACTGAGCACGGGTTATAAAATGGTAATCTTGACCATCGACTTCACTCTCTTTTCTCGCTCGCGACGTATCTGCAAAAAAATTGTATGTTGAATATGAATGTTCTACATGTGATTACTAATAGTGGTCTTACGAGGTATGGCAGCCGCAAATCGTTCAGCATCTTCCATGAGTCTCTGTCTCAATTCGTGTCTTCCAATATTTGGTGGACCGATAAGTACAATGGGCCTTTTGTTGTTCGTTCTCGGGTAATACAAGGAGACTTCTTCGTAGGTCAGAATCTCTTCTGGGTCATATTCATCCACAGTATTCGAATACATTGGATAACCACCCTCTGCATATGCGCCTTTCTTCTTCTTCCTCTTCGTTGTTTTGCCGCAAAGCAACGTGGACGATTTCCGTTGGGGTTTCGACATTCTTTCTTCAGCCGCAAGCCGCATACTTTCTCTTTGATGCTGGAATGATTGCGATGGCACTAAGCCAGCTAAGGTCTGATCCTCTTCACCCTCCCGATACGCTTGCCACCAATTCGCATCCTCTTGACTAATAACATGTAGAACGTCGCCCTTTTGGAAACTAATGCCTAGTTCGCGACAGGGGATGTACATATCTTCTTCAGGATCGTAATCGAAATGAGCTCGCACATGAAGAACGGAATCGCGTCCGGCAATTGCGCGCGCTTGAGATGCTGGGACGATTAGAAAGATCAAGGTACCTTCCATGGCTTGAAGAATATCACAGACTGCATTCACGCTTTTTCCACGCATTTCAATGCCGTTCACCTCGAGAATTTCGTCGCCTTCATGAAGAAGTCCGCTTTTCTCAGCGGCACCTCCACGAACCACGCGTCCGATTACAACGGCATCGCCTTCATTTCGTACAGTGGCACCCAGAGGTTCGGTGCTTTTCTCAATTTTAATGATTTTAATATTGTCTTCGCCGTAACGATGGTCTGGCAATGATTGGGGGATTGATTCTTTAAGGGGTGGTGTTGGACTGGTCGAGTCCTCGGGAAGGGTGGATGCAACGCCATCATGAGCTACCATAAGCGCCTCCAGCTCATATCCTGCAAGTCATTTAAGTAAGTTTCAGATTGAAAATTGAAATATGATTAATTGACAGTCATCTAATTGTTTGACTTACCAGTGAGTAATGTGGCCAGTTCGACAGCATAAGCACTTTGAGAAGTACTTAATGCATCGAGACAGTCCCTAAGTGCAGTTTGAGCATTTGGCGTAGGTCTGGGTGTAGTTCGAGATCGCACGGTTTGGACTTTATTATAAACTGCAAGAGCACGTCCAAATTGGGGTGAAAGTAGAAGAGATTGAACTGCAGCCACTCGCCCTTCGAGACCACCTAAACCACCACCAGCTCCGGCTTTTTTCAGTTGCAATTGCAGTCTTTGCACAGAAGATACTAAATCGCCGTAAGCTGTTGAAAATAAAAAATGGTTAGAACGTAATAACATAACAAATAAGTATTTGAAGCAATATAATTAATTATATTCTTGTTTTGAAAAATACCTTTTGCATTTAATATAATGTAAAAAATAAATAAAAGATTTTCCAACTACTAATAAAATACAAGGTCTAGCTATGCAAAATTTAGTGTACAGGAGCGGATTGTACTCATATTCATTTATATTTTGCTATAAATGTAACAGTGTGGTCCAAATAATAGGTATTTATGATATGAGTGTGAAATGTGACATTTTATTTTGTGAGTGGAGTAGCTCCACAAACAAAATAAAATCACCTTTAAGGGCGGAGTTTCACTGTTGTATATATAGCCGTGAAACCCCGTGAATTTGAAATTTTCCAAAAGCATTATTATTAAGCAATGTACAAGCTATCTAATGGTATTTTTTAGAAATCTAACCAAATTTTGAACCATATGACATTTTTTAATCCATTCATATTAATTAGTTTAAAGATTTTAATGTTTAACAAATTTATAAAAAAAAATTCGTCATAGAGTTCTATCGGTTCCAAATTTTGTTGGCTTTCTAAAAATACCAATAGATTGCTTGTACATTGGTTAATAATAAAGATTTTGGAAAAGTTAGAATAGCCCATTGAACATTCAATACATGTTTCACGCAAATCCACGGGGTTTCACGGCTATATATACAACTGTGAAACTCCGCCCTTAACACAAATATACCTAAGATGTTTTTAACAAAAATATAAACAAAAATTTAGCCGCCTAAATTGATAACATTCAATTTTGAATCGAGTCAGTTTAAATTAAAAACGCCACTTTAAATAGAAGTTACAAATACATCTATCATTTTTGAAAATTTTGATTTTTACAAAATAAATCAGTTTAATGGTTCAAAATGTTTTTGACATTTTGTAATTTCTCAACATTATGGTGAAGTGAAACAAAATTATTTGGCGGCGCAAATTTTTTTCTCACATTTTATTTTAAATAATGAAATATTAATTACGATATAATCCTATCATCAAGTTCTATTTAAGTTTTCAATAAATACAATTAATGAATTCTATAAATTCCTTGCAGCCGACTCTGCTGCAATTTTGTATTATAATAAATACAATAAGGATAAGCAATAATTCATACATATCTTGCAATACATTAACTAGTGAGTTAAACCAAACAGTCATCTTTTGCATAACAATTATTTCAACATAATAAAATTCTTCAATTTCAAGGTACTAACTCAACCAAACAAAAAATTTAAACGCGAAATCTAATAAGATGATCTAATGTATGTATATTTAAAGTGAAAAGTGATAATTATTCGAATCTTAAATATCTTTAAAATTTAATTTTTTGGCTTAGAAAAAACAGTGAATAATATTAATTACCATAAGAAACATGAACCAATTCTTTCTCCACACTGGGTGCCGGTGTAGTAGATCTTGAAGAATCTTGGGCTTCATCTTCGAACGCGTCATTTACGGCACCCTGAGGCCGACTTTCTAAGGCTTGTAGTTTTCGGGAACCGCGAAGGGAACGATTTAGAAACTCGTTTTGAGCTGCTAATCTATCTTCTTCCTCTTTGCGTTTTCGAATTTGCTCCTGGAACAAATGACATGAAAGAGTGAAATAGCAAACGGTGTTGTATGACCTACAAATACTTCTAAATTTAAAAGTGAGTAATTAAATATTCAGTTCATTAGTACCAAATTAATAATATAAATAAAACAATCCGAACTTCAAATAATATTTAAGTAAATTTACATATACTAGTACCTTGTTATTAAGATTTAAATAACAATTGTTATTATAATTAACAAAACCATTGTCGCACATTTTTGGTGACACCATAATAGTAATTGGTTAACAAGACATATAATTAATATTTAAATTTGATTTGAATCGGAACTGCATCATAAGCACAATTTTTCAATTCGTTTATGTAAACAATTAATGGTGTATGTCATATACTCATATGAAAAACACTGTGGCACACAAACTGTAAAATTAAAAATTGTAATTAGTTACAAACAAATCACTCGTGACGTCGTAATTTTTTTTTTTTTTTTCAATAAAGATAGGTGTAATCCGATTTGCATGGTGTGGTAAAAGACAGCAACAGTTCCGTTTTTTAAATGTATTGCGTACAGGTACTACAAGCTAGAAGTGTAGGTAATCTACTCCCACCTGACATTATCACATGCATTTAGAAGTAAATATAGATAGCAAATTGTTTACTTATTTAATTTACAAGTACATAAATATAAATTGCATTTATTTTATTACGAAAACTATAGTTATAAATGAAATTGTGATTGTTCCGGTGAAACTAAACACTAGCAAATTATTGGTCTTTTGTGTTTAAAATTTTGTTGCAACGGTAAACTTTATTTCCACCGGAAAAGAGTGACTCATATGAAACATGTTAATAGGGTCCAATAGTGCATTGTTTTCACCCTTTGCAAAGTAAAAAGGCTGAATATTTTAGTATAGTTTTGTTTGTAGAGGAACAAATTCAACAACACAAACATCCATTGTAAAATGAACGAACAAAAATTGAAAACTGCCAATTTTTAAATAAATAATTGGAATAATTTGGGATAAAAGAATTACAAATTACTTGTTTGGTACTACGTTTGATCCAATTTTGATTCTTTACCTCTTTAAATTGTACAATTTAAAAAGTGTCTAAAAAACCCTTATGTACATTGGCCTTTATATGTATCGGCAATAAAAGCCATAAAACAGAGCAAAAGTCACCCTTATTGAATTTGTGGCCATATCAATCACGTACAGTTTATCGATAAGGTTCAGTTTTGTGCCAATTTAACCATGCTTTAACGCCAATCATAAGATTTTAAACTCCATTAATGTAAAAGGTGACTACAGATGCGACGTGGAGGAATGATACTATGAATTGCAGAAAAAACACGTACAGGCAGAATTTGCACAATGTAAGTCAGGCTCTTTTAGTTCCGAGATATGACAATAGATAGAAATGTAGGTAAAATTTGTTTTTTAATAACTTATATTTATATCATTTTATAGCATCAGCTTGTTGAAAACATTTATTACCGTGTATTAAAAACTTCTTTGCTGAATTCAAAATAGTTTTTTTTTCAATATTATGGCTTATATTGGAATACATCAGGAAATTAATTCAAACAATAAATTATATTGATCAAAATACGTTAAAACTATATTTCTGGGTTTGCAATTTCAATTTTATTAGATATGGCGGAGAGTTGTAGCGTGTGAAACCGGCTTGTATGTGCAACCAATCCATAGTACACATACGAACGTGGAAACATGATACCATGCATATACAACCAGGAATACCAATTTCTGAATATTTCGTTCTGTGTGATCGCAAGGGGCGATATACAGGGCGGTCGTAAAAAAGTCTAGCCAATCTCAAAGAGGCCTAAAATAATGCGGAGGCGCTCTTGCGTCCTGTTGTAACGCAATTTCCATATTAAATTTTTCTACCTTGGCATACACTACATCTTGAATCATACGATGAATTTGGTTTTGAAGCATGTTCAGATACAAAACTCCTGTTAAATTTTTCTTCCCAAAATATTTCCCATTGATCCTGCCCATAAATTTAATTTTTGATCAAACTGAGTTTGACCCTACTGAGAAACATGTAAGTTATTTCAGTACCCTCTTTGGTATACCCAATTTATTATTTCATTGAAAAAAAAGCGCATTTACCACTGAAACGAAGTAATGATTGCGATGAAGTGATGAGTGTAAGCGACATTTAAGAAATCAACTACAACAAATCTTCCATTTAGTCTACTATATTCAGTGTTCAATTCAATAGGTGGCAAAAAAACTGACATCAATTTTCAGTAACCCGTAAAAAATTAAGTTTTATTATTTTATCTTTGATTATTTATGTCATAGAAATTTATTAAAGACATAGAGATGGGACATTCCATTGTTGAACAACCAACTGCAATGTGTACGCTGGTCTCGACCTTGACTAAATTAGGGTTACAGAGTAACTAAATTAGAGTACAATAATGAGGTCAAATGGCCCTTGAAATGGTCGTTACATTTTGTAAATTGGGTGTGTTATGGGGCCTATAACGAACATAAACGTAGTTTCCCATTCCATTACCCATTGTACTGCAAGTGCGAGGATGATTACAAATTGTGTGCTTTTGTTTTCTAAATATCTCGCATTTTTATCGGACTTTTGGAAATTATGTTCAAGACCAATCTTGTAGAGAATGAAATTTTCTAAAATTGTTATTCAAGACGTATTATTCTAGAACCACTCGTCCGAAAGTTATATGTTGTCAAAGTTGAACAATGTCTGGTTGAAAAGTTTCTATGCCATATATCTCGCTTTCCCTAAAGATTTCCAATTTATGCACATTCCTCCAACTTTTCACAATTTTGGAAAAAAGTGAATTCGTATTTTTTTTTGTACGATTTTTATAGAATTTCTGGCCACTTTTTGTATACATTTTTTTTTCTTCTAAACTATACTGGTCCATTAAGAGGACTTTTTAAAGCTAACGGTAAACGCAAATTGTGGAAGCGACAAACGATACCCTTCATCTCTTTTATTAGAGTTAGAACACAAATATTATTAGCATGAGACTAGAATTGGAGTATATTTGCGTACCTATCTACCGAGCACTAGAACAAGCACTCTAACGATGATTTTCGTTAAAAATATGATAAAAAAATTCAAATCGGGTGTAGGGCAATCTCAAAAACTAAAGGATCAATTTTCAATATTTAAACTGATATATAATCTGAATTGATTTATCTGTGATTGCAATGGACAAAGTGTCATTTATGTTATTTTGTATTTGAAATTTCAACTATATCAACTTTGAGTATCTTTTTTTACAATAAACTATAAAAACTTTGTTCCATTAAAAGAGTAGATTAATGTTTCTAGAATGTATATCACTTTAAATATTTAAAATTGATTCAGTAGTTTTCCTGTGTGGGTTACACCGAGTGGCCGTGATTTTTCCGTGAATAATATGTATAAATAAAACCAAAATGATAAGAATAATAAAGATATTGAAGTTAGATCTGCCTCATCTACAACTGACATTTAAAATTTTATAAATAAACTCCGTTATTCCTAAATAAAAAAACAAGCGCTGCGTTTTTTTAGGAATAACGGGTTTTACGCGTCCCTTCATTTAAATCAAGCGCTCAATTTAATTTTAGGAATAACGGGCTTTAGTATTTATGACCTATACAATACTCGGGAATGTGTTAAACATCAACATAGTAATATAATATTTGACGCATGAATATTACTACAATAAGGGTATTCACTATTCAATGAACTGAAATAAGACCAATTCTCTTCGTTACAAAATAATGCAAAAAAGGTAAAACTTTCGAATGAATGAAGTAAAGACTAACCTGGTATTTCTTTATGCTATCCAATTGCTCTCTCGTCGGCTCAGCTGAAGTCGGGATCAGAGCGGTAGGAGTCGGTGCGGTAATATTATTATTATTGGTAATTCTAGCAGGTAACTGTGGTGCAGGTGCACGACTGACAATTCGCCCATCTTTTTCAATTTTCAAATGGTCTCTTGGCGGTGGCACCGGCTTGGTTGTCGAGTTTGGTAACGTTGCTTGAACAGGCAATGTTGTTCCGTTTAAACCGCTCTGCAAAATACGTACTCAAATTTAGTTAAATTGTCACAATTTCATTAGTAGAAAAACAATTAAAACGAATATCCGCAACCAAGTTAATTTCGCCTTCAAGTTAGAAAATCTCCCAGATTATACTAGAAAATAGGAAAGCGAATTGTTCACCTGCGATAAAAGAATAAAACTATTGCTCATCAGCCGTCACATATGGGTTCCTGTATAAACCTATTTAATTGTAGTACCCTTACATATGCAATCACTAAATGTACTTATATAAATACAAGAACAACTAAAAGGGCTTTTACTGCATTGTCATGAGAAACATTGAATTTGCTGACTTGTTTCTACATGTTTAACTTACAACTACGAGTAGCAGTAAACTTCAATTGAACTATTTGTTTAGACTTTAAAATTGGAACTATCTGCATGAACAATCGACAAGTTTACATTATTCACATATTCATAGAATGTTTATTTGATGAACAAAAAAATTTAACTACTAGTTCAGATGATCAAAATAAAAACAAATGTGTGTACAGTTGAGAATTGAAAAAGTGGAACATCAATGATATTATTTTTAGTTTTGATGTGAATTAATCTATAGTCTATCCAAAGATAGAAGATCGTTACGTCATGAATGTGAAATAATGACGTACTTAATACCAACCTAAAATTATAAAAAAAAACTAACATAATCAAAATGAATTTAAGCATAAATTCTTCATTTAGTACTAATATTAACATTGCTATAAGAATAAAGTCATTATATGAGGTATTAAGCGAGAAAATGCGTTAGAAAGTTTTTTTTTTAGGGATTATAGTGGCTTAGGTTGCACCTGGCTAATGAAGGGTTTACCCCCAAAAATTTCACAATTTCACAAATAATCGATTGTGTATTGCTGGCAATCTAGATCGATTGTCAGTTACACTGCTTAAATCATAGCATAAAGTCAGGTTAAGTTTTGTGACTATTGCTATTCTTGTGCTAAGTTTTGTGAGTATTAAGTGACTGTTTTGTCGATAATCGATTCATAGTCATATCGCTTTGTAATAAAAGTAAGTAATAATTTTGGCAACATTCAATACAAATTGCACATTGAAAAATATTGATGTAAATAGACCTTAAGCCTACGTCATATAGCATTAATGACGTAACGATCTTCTAACTTTGGATAGACTGTATACCTACTCTCGGAGTAATAAATGCTGACCAAGTTTTAAACAGGTATAATAAATCAAAGGCAGAAAGACGAAAGTCGATAGCCGATTGTTCTTGTGACAATAAATATTTAAAGGGGCGAAACCGCTACATATATAGTGGCTCTGGTCGCTAGCGAATCGACATAGTTTTGCTTATCTAAATTCACTGCAAATTTTGCGACATCTGATAGAAGAATAGATGGACCAAGATCTGACTTATTTCCCACGTGCTTTTGCCGAAAACATTAGGAAAGATCGAGAAGTGTGGAAAATTCTCAAAAACTGGTGAAGCAGTTTGCGGTTTGTTATAACCCCTAGAAAATTTCCAAAGCTACCGAAAATTAGAGAACAAAAAATACTTATATTTTGACGAAAGATTTGTTCGAATTGCCATTAATTAAGTAAAATATAAATAAAAAACATCGATCAAATATTAACCACTCGCTTGCTAATTAGCGGAAAAACATAAAAAAAACTTTCTGTCCATTTATTGCTACATGTTCTCTCTCTAAATCTACCATTAGATATTTTCTAGGATAATTAATAGTGTCTGAAACTGTTTTTCCGCGTTAAATTCCCTGAGATTCTAAGCAACGTTTCACGCATAAATTTGCAAATTTATGAAATCTTGGTCCATCTATTCTTATCAGATGTCGTGAAATTTGCAATGAATTTAGAAAAACTATGTAGATTCGCTAGCGACCAGAGCGGCTATATATGTAGCGGTTTCGCCCCCTTAAATTTGTCTATTTGGTACCACTAATTGTTTATAGCAATCTGCCATAAGTCACTCACTCTACCATTTATCAACGTAATTATTCTATCCTCCGTATCAAAAGAGAAAGGCATTTAGAAAAGCTTAATATAAAATTGAAAGTATTAATCAGAAGTAAATACAACTTTAAATTACTGACATGAATAATCAAATGTGAAATGAAAATATAGCCTAATTTACATCGAACTTTTCAAAACTGCTAAAGAATGGTATCCCACTGGTTCTGCTCCTATCTACCATTTTTCAAAATTTGGATTTCTATTTGCTGTAAAGAATTTCTCAAAATGCATGATCCATTTGTTTCAGAACTACTTATATAAGTTCTTCTCTATTAACAAAACCAATCAAAAAACCTTGATATTTGTAAGTTTTTCTGCCTTTTTTTAAAATCAGTGCTTCCTCTGGCAATCAGTCTAAGATAAAAAAATGTATCTCCCGTTACGATCAAGTTTATTCGCAAAACTACTTAATAGCGTTTTTAATTTTAATATAAATCAAAAATCACCTTCGAAAAAGTATTAGCCAAAAGTTCAAGTTTCATGCTCAAGATTGTTATTCTATGAGTGTTGTATGAAAGTTATCCTTGATATTGGTTTTACCTTAACCGAATTGAGTGAGGGGTATTTAGGTGGCGTCTTTTTTCTCTCTACAAAATTATCAGGCACGTCTATGGCACGTTCTTGATTCTCATCACCAAAAGTTACACCTAAAAGTCTGTTGTACCCGACCTAAATACCACAATGAAAATAAAAAAAAATCAAATCAAATAAAAACAACAAGACTTTGCTACATTTTGATCTGTTCAACTTACTTGGATGGCAGGTTTCGGGGGTGGATATCGAGGTGGCGTTTTGTTTCTGGCTATGAACGTGTCCGGCACATCAACTGCCATTTCTCGATGAGGTCCATTATCACCGGCCAACATCATAACCATATTGTAATCAATATTATCATCAAAATCGTCCGGTAATTTCTTCACCGGCTCCAAGTCCCCGTCAAGCACTACAATACTGCTACCAGACCTACGTCGGGGCCTACAAACAAAAACAGGTTGATTTTCATTCAATTGTTATATTTTGAATATGCAGGTAGGTAGGAGGTACTTATTGTCGTAATGGTAGAAAAATTTAAATTTTATTGCAGGTAGTCTAAGATTCTAGACACTAATCTAATCTTTATCTTAAAGTAGTGTAGGTAATGGAAGAGAACCGCACCGTTGGTGCGGTGGGTCAACGATCCTGGTTTACACTTTTTTGAAAGTACTTGTTAAAAGTAAAACTATGTAATTTGTTTCACTTTTTATCCCGCTTAAATAAG
The DNA here is from genome assembly GCA_963556235.1 of Cryptophagus acutangulus. Lineage (NCBI taxonomy): Eukaryota > Metazoa > Arthropoda > Insecta > Coleoptera > Cryptophagidae > Cryptophagus > Cryptophagus acutangulus. Next base: position 3,782,286 of record OY744561.1, read on the forward strand.
CATCGGAACAAATATTGTTTTTGTTAATTTCCGGCTTTTTTAGTTTAAACTTCCTGTAGGTAGGTATTATTTCGAGTATTATTTGTCGTATTATTGTGATGGAATTCGAATTTATTACAATTTGAACGTTAGCCAAGGATTATTAATTGTTAATGAAAATTTAATGATAGAAGTTATTTATTATATGGAGGGATAATAATTTACCTTTTGATTCAGGGCCGGTTTGATAGAGAATTCATCCTCCTTTCTATTATGAAAAACTCAAAATATAAAAATCAAAATTGTAGAAGAAGACGGATAGATAGAGAGTAAGCACATTTATAAAGCAAATAAACTCATGTATTGCAACAGCTAATAAAATAGCAAATTAGTAAAGGTACAACAAAAATTGGATTTTTTCTAACTAATATTTAAAGCCGGTCCTGCTGAACTTTAATTTTAATTATTTAAACAACAAAGCAATTTTCTAGTGAAATAGTAGTAAACAATTTAAATAATATTGCTGTTCACTTATTATGTTCGAATACGGTCAAAATGTTTGAAAACTATAAAAATTCAATATTTTGTTATATGAGACGATTTGAATCTTTTCTTTTGTTTGGTGGCCTTAGCCACATTCAACTACCTTTCTAAGAATACTTAACATTAATGTATTTTGTAAATTTATATGAGCGATACATGAATCAGGTTTAGCCCTGAAGGATTTCACTATAATTTCATTGTGGTATTGTGGAACGTCTGCCATTGCAATACCACAATTAAATGTCTGTGAAGTTTTTGAGCAATTTCGCACTTCTTATTTCTGATTTTAATTTTTTAGAAAAAATTAACTGCAAAATGAATTTGTATTGAAATCCTACACTGGCTTACCAAGATCTTTTTTGAATTTTTGTGTAAAATATTAAAATATCAATATTTAAAATAAATCTAGGTGTATTCTTGAATAACAAAGTGAGGATAGATTTTTGCTGTTATAGCACAGTGTATAGACCTTTAATAAAATAAAATTTCAAAATTCCAATGCTGACATTAACTTACCAATAGTATTTAAGTATCCTCATGATATTTTGCGTTCATATGCAATACTAATAATCAAAAGTCCACACTTTAGCGCACAGGGTCATAAATAAAATTGCACCAACATGATTCATTTATTTGTCGCTAATCATTCATCAAATCATACACAATTCAATTAACAACAAACCCAAACAACAACAGCCAGTAAAAGATAAAGAACCAACACAAGTACAACATTGGCTTGACAAAAAGCAAATGCGGATTGCTTTAAGAAACCGGTGTGTATGGTGTGTATAGCCCCCGACGACGACGTTAGAGACTTCTTCCGATTCTCTGAGTAGACTTAAAAACCGTAGAACAAGTGGGTGTGCAAGGCAGGTACAAAAAGAAATTAGTTTTGATCGTTGCTTTATTCACTTTTACGTTCATTTGAATTGTTCGGTTTCGATATTTTCTTCGGATTAGTCAAACGAATCGTAAGGGCATTCCACCATGAAAGAAATTTTAGTTTAGTGCAGAATTTGGTCTGGACGATTCATCATTTCTTGGATTGATTCGTTAAATGCCACAAAACCAACAGCGCTTTTTGAAAATATTTTCTGAAAGGGGTCACCTTTTTTAGGCTAGTCTTGGATTGCAGTTGTTAATTTTAAGATTAAATATTGTATTGTATGTAGATGTTGTTACGAATGTTGCGATGCTGGAAACAGGAAAACGGCTGGGCTCGTCAAGAATTTCAAAATCTTTTGATCGCATGTTTTGAATCTTAAAATGCATATTCCAATCTCTACATTGTAAACACGATTTTTATCGCAGAAGCCACATCATAATAAATGTACCTAATCGTTTATTATGCAACATCAGAGATTGTAGAACCTAAAGAGGATAGGACCCGCCAAAACGAATGGAATATTATGCTAATTCTAGTAATTCCTAATCCGTACAATTAAATTAATATATTAATATTAAATATGGAGATTAATGGCACTTATTTGTCCAATGAATATCAAATATCTTTACAGCATTTTTGATAATAATAGTTTATTAACTTCAAGCGTAAACCAGTTGTGTTGACCGATGTGATACGAAACACTTTTTGGTTTCAGCAACGCAAATCTTGTTAAATCTAATGATTTTCTCAAGAAAATGTGGGTTTGTGTTTCAAGCTAAATTGTATGTTTATATTGAGTCGAGTATTGAGTTGACGAATCCGAGTACGAATGATATAATCAGTGAAATATTGCTATTTAAGTAACCAGTTAGGAAATACCTTATTTTGTCTAACGAGTAGACTTCGTTCGGTGCGAACGAAGCAAGTACGCAAAATAACACGAGTTACACAAAATCACATTTCCTAACATCTTATATGGGTACTTACAAGATTTTGCTAATTTTACCAAAAAACTCTCTGGATTTGGTAAAATGGATTTCATTTTTTGAATTTTTAGCAAAAAATGTCGATACCATAAAATTGAAAAATTATCCAAAACCTGATAGCTTTGTATCACATCAAACTTCACATTAAAAAAAAAATAGAAAAAAGTGAGAGTCTCTGTTTACATTTGCTCAACACCATCAGAGGTAAAAGCAGAAAGACTGTGATTTGAAATGCGGTTCAAATGGTTAAAATTATGAGTATGACGTAGATTTCTCACAAAACCACTTCTAATTTAAATTCTATTAAGGGTTGCTAAAAATGTATGTAAGTAGTGTAAGATGTGAGTTCTGGAACACAAAGGGATGCCGCCGTTCAATGTAAACAAATGAGTAGCGTTATCATGTATATTTCTGAGAATTTTGTGTGATAAATGTCGGCATCGATTGTAATAATTGTAATCATATGTGATAACACATGTATAAATGTGTGATAAGTAACTGACCATTTTAAGCCATGGGGATTCTGAAACAATGACGTCATTGTATAAAAAAATTGTAGCCAGAACGTATATACGGATACTGGAACAAAATGCTGACATAGCGTTAAAGACCCTGGGGATACTAGAACAGCGCAGTGCATGACAAAATCTGTGTTTAGCAGCGCAATTTTATTTTCTACATGTACGCTTATGAGGGGTACTGAAACACTACATTTTTTGCTGTGCAAATATTTGCCGACTTAGCAAAAACTGTATACGACATTTCTGAAACAACACGGTGACGTCAGCATAGTAAAATAATACATATCACATATAGAGATAAAGACTGGAAAAAAAAAACATTTTTAAAACAACGCATTATTATAAAACACATTCTGTGTTTATAGTTGTGCAATATTATTTTCTACTTATGTTACGGTACTGGAACACTTCATATTTTATTGTACAGTTATTTGCTGACTTAGCAAAAGTACGAAATTTCAGAAACAACAACAGAAGCTAAAATATAATTCATACAATTGCGCAGTGGTTGGAAAATATCATTATAAATAATATTTATTCTATCCTGCAATTGAAATCTAACTCTTGTAAAAGAAGGTAGTGTAATTAAAGTTGTGTACTTTGGTGAGTATTTACTTTTATTATCTCAATAAATAACTTAAATACACATTTGTTTCAATTTTTTATCCATTTAATTTCAATTTTGTTTTAAGAAAACAACAATGAACAATTTTCCATCTGACATTTTTGACACCGATTTGCTCTCCTATGGAGGGTTGTTAAATCAACCACCACCACCACCACCACCATCACACCCCCCAGCATCATCTAATAAGCGCAAAAGAGCAGCTACCACCATTACAAATTCTTCTGCTAACTCTCAAATGGTTATTCCATCAACAGGTGGTAAAGGAAAACAAATTCGAATGGATATAGCAGCCGATATTCAAAACCTTGAAGATGATATCAATGGAGCGTTTGAAGATTTATTTTCAAATGTTGAAGCTAGTGTTATTCCATTAACATCAACGCTCTCAAGAAAAATCAACAATGGTCTTATTACAATAACCTCACCAGGTTCATCAGATGCTACACATATGGTAAAAATAGAAATCTATGATATGAAAGACATTGCAGGAATACCAGCCAGTGATATTTGGAAAAAAAGTATCACTCGTGCTAAAGTTTTCATTGAGAAAAAGGAACACCGACAAATGTTTGATACATTGAATTCTATTACACTTGATGTGGCAAAGAAAATGAAGGCAGCAAAAGGATCAGAAAGTAAATTTTCCAAATATTAAGTGCTTTTTTTATATGTAATAATTTTATGTGGAATTTATAATCAGATACTTATAATTATTATTTACCAATAAATATTTTAAATCAATAATAAAACAAATTTATTTTAAATATTTTTCAAAAAGTGGGTTCTAGAACAGCGCATTGTATCACAAATTCTGTGTTTAGTTGCGCATATATAAATATTTTGTGATGTAAATTCAAATTGTGTAATATTATTCAAAATAATATTCATTCAACGATTGAACTCCATCAAAGAATAAACTCAATAAAAGTTGACGTGCTTTGGTAAGTATATTTATTTTGCTATTTTCATTTTTTTTTTTTTTATTTTTTTTTATTATTTTATAATATAGTAAAAACAATGTGGACTTGCTATGCGTTGGATAATCTAAATAAAGAGCATGACGGTGAACAGGATACGTTTGAAAATAAAGTGAGACATCATATGGGAGTTCTAAATATTCTAGCTATGGAGTATTGCCTCGAACAAAATAGGTTGAATCCAATTCTGGAACCTGAAGAATGTGCAAAGAAAGAATTGGATTGCCACAACGCTATTGAAGCATGTGAATACTACTTAGATGGAAAAATTGATAAGACGCGTCTGAATTTTCTACTATCTAAATTTAAACAACCGATGAAAAACTCTAGTGATACTGTTGATAATAATTAGTGTATTGTTTAAATAAAATAAATGTATTAATAAAGAAAAAAAAATATTTATATATTTTATTTGAATGATTTTTTTAACTACATTTTTTATTACAAATTGTTTAATATAATTTATTACATATTATTTTTTTTGATCCAAGAATTATGAGAGCTGTCAAATCCTAACCATTTGACTAATAAATTGTCACCGCGTCTTTTAATTATTTTTTCCACTAGATAGATGTCGGGATTTTTAACTTTCAATAATTCTTGTTCGTAAAAACACCCCTCAATTTTGTTGATTTGATAGTCTTTGATTCTATATGTCTTCGGATTAGTAAGCAAAATTTTGTCGATAGTAAATATTTCTGTAGACCAATTCGGTGTGTATCCTTTTTCAAATACCTCCTTATATTTACTAACGCGTACTTGTTCACCCAATCTGAATTTTGACTTAGTAGAATCAACCATTTTTATACGATTGAATGATTTTCTGAGAACATCTTTTTCATTTTTACTGTTTACATCTGTAGGTTTCATTCCGATGGTGCGATGTATTGAATTATTATAGTCTTCCAATAATGATGGAAGGATGTTTATCCATTTATATGATCCTTGTAAGCTAAATCTTTTCCACATTTTCTGTTTCAGGGTGCGATTAAATCTTTCACATATACTCGCCTTTAAATTGCTATACGTTGAATAATGATTTACTTGGTATGTGGTTAAGAGAGCTTTAAATTTGGAGTTATAGAATTCTTTACCATGATCAGTTTGCAAGTTTTGAGGACTTCGTCCACTAGATAATATTTTTGTCATAGCTTGAACTACATCCCCAGCTGATTTTCGTTTTAAAGGAACAGCCCATGCATATTTTGAAAAATTATCAATAACGGTTAGCATGTAATTGTAACCTTTGTTTACTTTTGCATATGGAATCATTTCGACCAAATCTGCTTGCCATGATTCATCCAAACCTTTGATAATTACGTGCCTTCTACGATAATTTCTTCTGGCAGGAGCGTGCAATTCTTTTACTAATTGTTCTTTTGCTTCACTCATCTTGATATATTATTTAATAATGTGATAACATCAAAATAATTTATGTATATAAAGATTTTTTATATTTATATTTAATTATATATTCTATTATTGGGATTTTAATAAAGTTATCTGAGCTTCTAAATAAATAATATGTTTACTGGTTTGCTCGATAAGACTTTGATATTCTTTAAAATTGTTTTCTGATAGTGTTGCTGTTGTTTCATTTTTATTCATGATAACTAATAGCATATTGTTTATATCCATTACATCGTTTTTTAGTTGAGTCATATCGTTATCGATTTTTTGTATGTTTTTATTAATATTTTGGGTTGTATTGTCTACATAATTTTTATTGGTAGCATCATTTTCAGCTTCTGGATTTGCTACATTTCGTAAGAGTTTATTATTAATGTTAAAATGTTCATCATTTGTTAAAAGAAATCCAACTCCAGGAGGACCGTGTGGTAGAATGCTGCTGCGTATGCTTTTATCAGTTTTATCATTTATCCAATGATTACCAAACTTATCAACACTCATGTTAAACGATCTTGAGTTTAAAAATGCAACTAAGCAATTAGTTTAAATTGTTATTAATATATAATACCCGCTTCTCGTAACTCTTCGACTATTGATATTATTTCATTTTGATGATTGTTGTTTCCAGCTGCTTGCGACGCAATTAATAATCTTAAACGATCGACTAATTCATTTGGATCATCCCAATATGCATAATCTATACTAGGAGGCAAACCTTCTATTTTCATACTTTTAGGTAAACCAAAACCCTGCGCATTCTCTAATTTGATCGATGATCTTCTTTTTGATCTACCACTTTTATCATCTTCAAATAGTTTTGATATATATTTGCGATATTTCTCTCCTCTGGATGCAGAAATTTTACCGCTAGATTTGTATTTTTGCTTATGACCGTTAGATGTTATCAATATTTCCTTGTAATTAACATAGTCATTTTCAGTAATAATATGATCATTAGGTAACTTCTTAAATAGTAACTCTAGTAAACCCTCAGAAATCGGACAATTAAAATCCTTTACAGTGATTTTACCATCATGGAAATATATTGGACTGTCACCAATCATTTGTGTATTGTTTACCACTCTTACACCATAAACATGATCAAGATTTGGAATTTCACCTTTTATCGTTGAAAGTTTTTCATATTTACTAATAATGTTTCTGTTATCATTATCCTCTTTAATGTTATTAACTTCTAATTGTTTTATTTGGTTGGTGCTTTTTGTCACTTCAATTAGTTCGTTTAATGGGTTAGTAACTGAACTTAATTTATAGTTCAACTCGTCATCCGACATCATTTTTCCCAATTTTAATAGTCGATGTTTTCTTCGTATGGCATTACTAGTTGATACAATTTTTCGCAAAATATTTCTTTTATCTTTGCTTTCTATTAACGACATTTTTGGGTAAGTTTGTTATCAAGTTGTAAATTCACTTCAAATATCTAAGTCAAGTTCAACGTCAAGTTAAACGATTTAAGTTAAGTTTGAGGTCAAGTTGTAAGTCAAGTTCATACGTTTAAGTTAAGTTCAACGTCAAGTTAAACGATTTAAGTTAAGTTTGAGGTCAAGTTGTAAGTCAAGTTCATACGTTTAAGTTAAGTTCAACGTCAAGTTAAGCGATTTAAGTTAAGTTTGAGGTCAAGTTGTATGTTAAGTTCATACGTTTAAGTTAAGTTCAACTTCAACTTAAATGATTTAAGTTAAGTTGGAGGTCAAGTTGTAGGTTAAGTTCCTACGTTTCAGTTAAGTTAGATGTCAAGTTGTATGTTAAGTTCAAAGATTGAAGTTAAGTTTTGCAGAAAGTTAAGTTATTAATCAATTAAACTGTGTAACTGCCAATGATGGAATGATAGATATATCTTTATATTCTCATATTTAAAGAACTTTTGTTTTCTCTTCGAATATGTCAGTTATTTACTTATATTAACAAAACAATCAAACCCCTGACGATAGCGCCCGATATTAACATCTCTGTCTTTGTCTATAACTAAGAAACCAAATTTGTCTTTCCAACAGAACCTACACAAGTTCTGAAATTTATCATATTTCATGTCTGTATTAACATGATCGTCATATACATGTCGCAGATTTAAATCATCTTGTTTAAAAATAATTATTAAATTTGTGTTATCTCTGATGAGATGTTTAGGGATACGACTATATGTTTGACACAAATAAAAACTATCAACATCTTTGTGACGTCCCATACTAAAATACTCTCTTATATGGTTTTGTTTTTCACAAGCAACATCGTCAAATACGAATATAGAATTTGTTTTAGCTTCATTTGGAGGTATAATACTTTCATTTTCCGAAAATGTAAAATATCCAATATTTTCGATCGGTTCTAATACTTTTCGCAGCAATTCATACTTAGGTTGATATAAAGATTTTGAATAAATGTAAACATTTTCAAAACGAAGACCATTTATATGCATAAGTAATGATAATAAAACATTCGTTTTTCCACAATTTGAAGGTCCCCAAATTATGCATCTTATCGTGTTTGGTAATAATTCCCCGTGTCTTTTATTTATTGACGTTTTATTGTCTGTTAACAAATCGTAGTTTGTAATTTTCAGACTATCTGGTTGTTTATTGAATCGCATCTTGATGATAACTGCTTATATACAGCATTACACAATACAATTATAATCAATTGATTAGTGAAGGTTAAAGGGTAAAGATGGATCGTAAGAATAAGAAAAAAACTACTAAACGCAAGGCAGTCAAAGGAAAAGGGGTACTTAATTGGGCAATTAATAATCTTCCTTTCGAAATGCATATACCAGGATATCAGTACTGTGGCCCAGGCACTAAATTAGCAAAGCGCTTACAAAATGGAGATCCTGGTATAAATCCTCTTGATGCCTCATGTAAGGAGCATGATATTGCATATTCACAAAACAAAGATAACCTTGCCAATCGACATAAAGCTGATAAAATATTAGCCGAAAAAGCATGGAAGCGAGTTTTTGCAAAAGACGCAAAGATGGGTGAGAAAGTAATAGCATGGTCTGTGGCAAATGCAATGAAAGCAAAATCTAAACTTGGTATGGGACAGAGCTTTTCTGAAAATACAAATAAAAAATTAAAAACAACATTCAAAAAGAAACAGAAACTTTTGTCTCTAAAGAAACTTATAAGCATGTCGAAGAAAGCAGTTAAAGATGCAAAAATAACCGATTCAAAAACCGCAATAAAATGTGCGATGAATACTGTTCATGCTTTAGTAAAAAATGTTGGTGGAAAGCATAATATAAAAAAGTCTAGAATTATATCAATTCCTAAAACTGGAGGATTTTTACCAATGCTTGTTCCTATTTTTGCGGGATTAAGTGCGATTGGAGCACTAGCTGGAGGGGCTGCTGGTATTGCTAAAGCTGTTAACGATGCCGGTGCAGCAAAAAAGTTACTCGAAGAAAACCAACGCCATAATAAAGCTATGGAAGCAGTAAAAGTTGGTGGTCATGGTTTATATATGCAACCTTATAAGAAAGGCTATGGTTTATATATTTCACCACCTAAAAATAACTCAAAAAATTCAAAAAACTAATTGATAAGCTACCCGATAGAGCGTTAACCGATAGTGAGCTTTACTGCTATGCAAAACAGCTTAAAATAAAACATTTTCGTGGAGTGTTTATGAGAAACAATCTGCCAAAGAAAGTTAATAAGAACGAGTGTGGGATTGTAAATTTAGATGATAAGAACGGTCCTGGTACCCATTGGGTATGCTACAGAAAGCTAGGAAGTAATGTTATGTATTTTGATAGCTTTGGAAATCTTCGACCACCAGCGGAAGTTGTTAAATATCTAGGAGGTAGCGTTAATTATAACTATGAAACTTTTCAAAACTATAACACATTTGTGTGTGGTCACTTATGTTTAAAATTTCTCTGTAATCAATTATATCAATGATAAATAAATATCAGTTGTTTGAAAATTGTTCATTTGATATCCAACCATACAACGATGTCGTTTACCCTTTCACTGTCTGGTAACGGATCAGTGTTATCTACAAATTATTTTCCTCCAATACAGCTATCCGAAAGTGAAAATTATGAATTAGGTTTGGTTAATTTTCAAACTTTTAATTCCATTCCGAATATAGATGTGGATCATAACAAAATGTACATAGATGATTTTATTGTTACTTTGCCTGTGGGTTCGTATGAGTTAACAGATATTGCTGAATATATAAAGAGTGAAGTAGAGAGCAAAGGAATCGTTTTTGAAATGAAAGCTAATAATAATACTTTAAAGTGTTTGTTAAAATGCAATCGAACCATAAACTTTACTCCTAAAGATTCAATCTATAAATTATTGGGATTTAAAAACGATGTTTTGCAGCCAAATATTCAACATGAATCTGATCTGCCGGTTGATATTCTTAAAATTAATTCAATACGAATCGAATGCAATATTATTAGCGGTGCATATTTAAATGACCATCAAGCACATACGTTATATGAGTTTTTCCCAATTGTTCCACCTGGTTATAAAATAGTTCAAGAACCTGTAAACGTTATCTATTTACCAATAAACACACGTTCAATAGATAATATAACTCTTCAAATACTCGATCAAGATAATAATTTGGTCAATTTTAGAGGTGAAGTGATTACGATAAGGTTGCACGTAAGAAAATATTGAAAATGGGAATTGTTTACAACGGAAATAATGATGTTAGTTCTCTAAAAAGAATTGTCAAAACATATTTTAAAGAAGAACAATGCAAGAAGATGGTCACTCGTGCACCACAAATCAAAGCACTCACATCTGCAAGCAGAGCAACATTGGAGAGTCTAAATCTTATAGTTGCCCCCATCAAATCGAAGATACCACCAGCTGTAAAATAAAATTTAATTGTACTAAAGTGATTTCCAAACATTTACGCTTGTTTTTTGTAAAGTCCTTTCGAGTTACATTAGCGCTATCAATACGTATTAAAAAAAGATTCAATGATGGCTAATATGCTAAATATTCGTGCAAATGTAGAGTTCGATGATTCGATATCTAATAATGAAATTCATGCACATCAACCATATGCATCGTCTACATTTAACAACAATGATGAAATTCGTATAACAATTCAAAATCAAGATTTATATGTCAGACCCAACAAAAGCTGTTTGCATATTTTCGGTCGATTGTTAAAAGAAGATGGTACTGCTGTAGCACACACAAAAATTATCAACAATGGATTATGCCATTTATTTGATGAAATTCGTTACGAATTAAACGGTGTAGAAATAGATAGATGTAAAAATGTTGGAATTACATCAACGATAAAAGGATATTTTTCTGTTAATGTAAACAAAAGTCAAATGTTAGAAAATGCTGGATGGAAACCTAAGCCTGATACTAACATTACCGATGCTGAAGGATACTTTGATGTAGTTATACCGCTTAATATGCTGTTGGGTTTTGCTGAAGATTATCTAAAAGTTATTGTTAATGTTAAGCATGAACTTATCCTTGTTAGGTCAAGAACTGATTTAAATGCTATTATCCAAACAGAAGCTGAACCATTTAAGTTTATTTTAAATAAAATTGAGTGGAGAGTTCCATATATTACACTTGCCGACAAACATAAGGTTGAAATGTTACATTTTATTGAAAAAGATCCAACAATTTCCATGAGTTTTCGAACATGGGAGTTATATGAATATCCTATGCTTCAAACAACAGAAAAACAAATTTGGACAATAAAAACTACTACTCAATTAGAAAAACCTCGGTTTGTAATTCTAGGTTTTCAAACTGGTCGTAAAAATAATGCTGCATTGGATATCAGTAAGTTCGATCATTGTCGGCTTAATAATGTTAAGTTGTATTTAAATTCCCAATCATATCCATATGGAAATTTGAATTTAGACTTAGAGCACAACCAATATGCTTTACTGTATGAGATGTATGTAGGATTTCAAAGTGCTTATTATTTACATGAAAGCGAACCGTTGTTAAGCAAATCTGATTTTATAAATATTGCTCCGCTTATTCTAATAGATTGTTCTCAACAAAACGAATCTCTTAAATCTGCCCCTGTTGATATTCGTTTAGAATTTGAATCAAAGGAAAGGTTTCCTCGAAATACAACGGCCTACTGTTTAATTTTGCATGATCGAATAGTTGAGTATAAACCAATTAGCGGTAGAGTACAGAAGTTAGTGTAACATTTTCTTTCAAATGATGGAGTTCATTGCAGATTTTCAAGGTTTTATGAAAAAAACCGAATTTATTTTTAAAGAAGTAGCATTAATATCAATTGATGATCCTAAAAATACAAAAGTATTTGTATTTAGTGCTCCAAATGATTGGGAATATTTATGTTCTGAAAAACCATCAAAGAATTGGCTTCTGAATCATCATCATGGTATACATTGGCAAACTGTTGGAATTCCATACAAAAATTTAAACAATGTGCTTCATGATGCATTGAATGGGGCTATGACAATTTATGTAAAAGGGTTAGATAAACAACAATGGTTGGAGAAGTGTGGCTTTTCTAATGTTGAGAACTTAGAAAATATGGGGTGCCCTGCTCTGAAGCTACTACAAAAAGAAAAAATAGTACTCCAAAAATGCTCTTCAGCACATTTGAATGCAAATATTAATTATTGTGCTTTTAAAAATGCCCAACTCTTACAAAAATGGTTTATATCAAATCGAAAACCCACAATAGGTCAAGCAATTTCATCGTTTTACCAAAAGAAGCAACTTGCGTTAATGACAGTTCAAGAAATTGAGTGTTTACCAATAGAATTTTTGACCACATTTGCCGCTGATTGTATAGAATCTGTTTGGGAAAAATTATCAAACAATTTGAAGCTTAATCCAAATATTTATGACTGTAGGCGTTGTTTTCAACATTATAATACATCCAGTCGAGATCAGATTGATGGTCCTCCACCGATGATACGTAACTGCCCAGAATGTTCATTCAAATAATAAACTTATTAAGAAATGAATTCGGACAATAGTGCAAATAAAATCCACGTTCGCTTTGACCTAAATCAAAACAAAATTTACCCAATGGTGCAATGGTCATTTGCTTATCAAGCAGCGAGAAAAGGACCTTGGGAAGAGTTTGCAAGGGATCGAAGCAGATTTAAAAACCGAATTGGACATGTTGAAAATAAAATAAAATCGATTTTCAGTACAGACGATCGTCAAAGAATATTTGAGCAACGCTTTGTTCAAAATATAATAAATTAAATATATTAATGATTGGTCATTGATTGATATATGATTTCGGAAGATGTTCAATAAACAAAAATTAGTTTTTAGTAACTATAGTTTATTATATACATGTTAGAATATATTTTGTATTAAAAATTAAATATATTATAGAGAATATTACATTGTTTAACATATTGAATATTATTATAAAATTCTTGTAATATACATTTTATTTATAGTATCTTAATCTTGTTAGTATTAGTATATTTATTTCTCGGTATTTATATCTGTGTTTATTTAATAAAAATAAAACTAGAAATATGTTTATACTTTTTTATTTACACACACTCATTATCGACAAAAAAATATCAACACAAATCTTATTAAACATTTTTTTTTATCCAAAAGTACATTATATAAAAAAAAAATAAAACAAAATTAAATACAAAAACAACTTAATATCTATACTTACTTAAAATTAGAATACAACAATTTTAACTAGCCTATAATTGTATAGAATAATGACCCCACGGCAAGGTATCGATATTATTTTCTTGAATATATCTCTTATCATCAAAAGCACTTAATGCGATTTTATTTTGTTTAACAGTATTAACTTCATGTAGCTTTGATAATATTCTATGTTGTGATTTATATAAACTAGCTTGTTCAAATAAACAATTCTTATATTCATCGAAAGTCAGCTTTTGAACAACCGATTTACCTATTCCTTTAGCTTTATTAATATGTTTATTATTTAACGAATATGAATACATTTTAGATCGCAAACCCACAAACTTATCCATAATTTGACCACTCAATTCGTCTTTGAATAGTCCTAAAACTTTTTTATTAATTCTGGGGAAATTATAACAATTGTTCTCAGCATAATCAGACGTATCAAACCATTGTTTTAAGTCTGGAAATATATCTTCATAAAAGTTATTTGTTATTATGGAATAAATTAATGAATCCGTGTCTGTATATAAAAGTTTTAAGCTTGCTGATTCATATTTATTTTTCATATATTCATAGTGAAACTTATATATTAAACATTTGCTAATATCCAAAATAGCCATTCCTACATATAGAGGCTTATTAAATTTTATTTTTAATCTATTTAATTCAATTGCTGCAAAATCTTCATCAAATATTACCCTATCTTTAAAGTTTGGTTTACCCATGAATTTTCCAGCCCCATAACTACCTTCCCATTCCGAAACTAATTTTATATCACGCATTTTCCTAACATTTTGCATGCTTTTACCAAAAACACTATTATTTTTCAATTTATAATAACTTTTCTCAAACTCGTTAGTTGATTCCATTCGCAATTTTGTATTTTTGAGAATGTATGGACGCATCCAAGCTGATTGATCAAATTCTAATATACGATGAATTTTGGTAATAATTAAGCCATGATTAAGACACTGCTTCAAATTTCTATAATGAATAATATATTTGCTTTTTGATTCTAAAGTTGTTAAAAGTTTTGGGTGTTTTCCATTAATTGGAGTTTTATTTTCTGGACAAAATGGAAAATCCCTATGAAGATCATGTAAATTTTCAGGGTAGTTTAAATCAACTTCCAATATATACCCTTTTTTATAATCATCTTGAATTTGCAATACATTGAAGTGTTTACATTTGTTTTCATTAAGCCATTTAAAATTTCCGGTAGGAAGGCATTGACACATTGCCCATCCATATAAATTCACTGCATCTAAATAAATGAGGTATGATTCTGGTTGAGATTCGTCAAAAGTTGGCATGTATCGATTATTAGCAACAGCATATCGATTACAACATTGACTAATACCACCACGAATACCTCTCTCTATAAACAATAACATATCAATGTCTGTCATCAATTCAAGTTTAATTTTTGTTGATTTTAATAAACTGTCCCAAGATAGTGCGGGAGCGGTAATATAATTAGCGGGATCTAGATCATAGGTTTTTTTACATAAAAGACGAAATTCTTCAAATACATCCGCTAGCAAAAGAACGTCAGTTTTTAAATATATGTCTGTGTACTCTCCTAAGTTTTTACAATCAAATTCTGAATACACTTTTTGAGCATGAGCATATTCATCATCTTTAATATCAGTCTGAGTTAAGTTATTAAAAAAATATTTTCTATCAGGTAATGATTTTTCTTCAAAACGCTTAAAGCTGTCTAAGTAAGTATATGGAAGTACGCCTTTTCTAAGTAAGAGAGCTAATTTTGAGTCTGCCACATTTTTAAAATATTCTTTGGTAATATTATATTCTTTTAGGTATGACGACAATTTATCTAAAGATGAAGCCATAAAATTAAAAGAATCTATGAATCTTAGTTTCATTGTATTAGAACAATTATATTTAGTAAAACACTTGTATTTCTCTTTATTTATAGGAATTGCTTTAATTATCCCTGGATTTTTAATATGCACTTCACCATTACGATCTTTGATTTTTTTTTCATGCAATTCTCGAATAATAAAATGTGCATCATAACCTTGAAGATTATGAAAAACTACAACTATATCTGATGGAAGTTTATAATTAAGGTTACAACTAACATGAGAAGCTCCTCTAAATTTACCAGTCAAATGACAATGATCTTTAACTTTGGTTAATAAATCTTCTTCCTCTCCTTCTAATGCATAATCTGAAGGTGGTATAAATGGTCCTTCACAAATATGACAAATATTGGCATGTTCAAACTCATCGAATTCCACTTGTGATAGTGTTAGCATTTCTTTTTTATCTGCATAAATGGCTGCTACTTTCTCTGTAATTGTATTTAGTTTATCTACAAACCATTCAATACAATTTTCACCTCTGAATAATTCTAATTCTGAATATCCGTCATCAAAATTACATTTTAAATAATAAGAAATGCTACATGGTACGTGTTTTTGGTATGCATTTGTATAACTTTGAGAGTTAGTAGGTTCGCATGTATCAATAGGTAAAATAAGACATTCTAAATCTGCATAAATTATAAAAGGAAGCATTTCCTTATTTTTATGATTTTTGAAATAAAGCCACTTAGTAGATTCAGTTGGCATGACACATTTTGCGGGAGCCGCCTTTGAACAATCAATTTTATGTTGCTTAAATTTAGATTCCTGATAAAAATAACATAAACATTTATCACATAACCAGCGAGAGCCGCGATGCTGACTTGTCATTTGACTACTCACTAATCTAGATAAATTCTTAATCCAACAGAAATGATATTTTGGTGTATGTTCTTCTACTATATTTTTTTCGGGAATCTCTGCCATTAATAAATTAATATGTACATTTTTATGATTATTTGATATATATACAGGCAATATCTCATATTTAACATTTGTATTTTCTTTTCTATTTATTGATTCAATTTCACATACATCATCATCACCACAATCAGTTAAGATAAGCCAATCGCTGTAATTTTTCAACGCGTATACATTAATAGACATATTATTTTGTTCTTCAAATTTTGGAATTTGAGTCAAATCCATGGGAAATGAAATTTTATCTAAATTAAGAATGTCTCTAAAGTGTGGATAAGACAAAACTCTGTGTGGGTTATGTTTAGCTGGTCGAAGGGCTGAAACTATAGCCCAGGCAAAGCAACATTCATCGTTGGATTGTACATTTATTACCGCTTTTTTAGCCTGAACATATTTAGGCAAAGTATAAAAATTACTGCCCACAGTAAAAGGAACATATTTATTAACATTTAAATTAACCTGTATAATGTTGTGTAGGGCCCAACCACTATCTCGCTCTTGATATTCTTGCAGCTTTGTTAAAATTTTTTCATTGGCTTCATCGTACCATTTCTTCAGTTCATTGCTCTGATAAATCACTTCATATTTTGAATTAAAATAAATTGTCTTTACCTCTTCGGTTTTTGGAAGAATCATTTCACAAACTAAACATAATTGTGCTTTAATCGGTGCTATATTTCTAAGTTCATTTAATTTTGTTTGAATTAAATTAAATGTTGTTTGCAAAAAACGCTTTGGGTCTAATACTTTATTAGTGTTTAATATTGTACTTGTTAGCATTCGCCGTTGGAAAGCTGATTCTGTTTGAATTAATTCCAATTCCTTATCGGAAACATTTGTTTGATGCACATTTTTATTTACAACTTTATTTAACACTGTATTTATATAACTAGAGTATTTGTTATTATCACTTATTTTTTTGTATTTAATTTGTGGTTCGTTAATTTCCACTATAGACCGATTATTATTCTGGTTTAACACTGGATTTATAAATTCACCCCGAACATTTCGTTTTCTAATTTGTTGTTGCTGTGGACGATTTACTTTTTCTAACACAGACTGTATGTATGATTGGTACGAATTTTCCATCTGCAAAACACTTGGTCGCATAAGAAAAAACAAGAAAAAAAAAGTTTATAGCCTACGTACTTTGATGATGATGATGAATGTGATGAATAAAGTTGATTAACTGAGATAACTGAGTTTTATTTATTTAACACTTTTACATATAAAATTAAAAAATTTTTTTTGTGTTTTTAAACATTAGAAACCTACAAATGTAAAGTCTTGGTTTATTATTAAAAATTCTTAATGGGCACAGTAAAATATGTAGTGTTTCAGTACCCCTCATAAGCGTACATGTAGAAAATAAAATTGCGCTGCTAAACACAGATTTTGTCATGCACTGCGCTGTTCTAGTATCCCCAGGGTCTTTAACGCTATGTCAGCATTTTGTTCCAGTATCCGTATATACGTTCTGGCTACAATTTTTTTATACAATGACGTCATTGTTTCAGAATCCCCATGGCTTAAAATGGTCAGTTACTTATCACACATTTATACATGTGTTATCACATATGATTACAATTATTACAATCGATGCCGACATTTATCACACAAAATTCTCAGAAATATACATGATAACGCTACTCATTTGTTTACATTGAACGGCGGCATCCCTTTGTGTTCCAGAACTCACATCTTACACTACTTATGTATGATTTCGTAATAATTTATAGTATCCTGTCTGTGACTATTAATCGTTTATCGAGTTTCCGACCTAGCAGAGACAGCTCCATTCAATAACAGACATCCATTCAAATTCTATTTATTGCAACTTGAGTACTTACGATATGCTACATGTTTTTTAAAGGGGATATATTTATTCACATATGTACTCGTATATAAATAAGCAGATCAAAAATAATTTAATAATTTTTTTGGTATAAAAATTGCTAATTTTTAGACGCTTATTTTAACCATTGTGAACATGCTAGGTTCACAAATAAAAAAATTGATAATGATATGTTGTATTAATAATAATATAAACTTTTTGTTTAATCACAAATTAAATTACCCAGTCGATTAACCAATATTAATGTCAAAGTTTTGATGATATCAGACAGTTTTTAATTGTCAACAAAAGGTGCCTCGAAATGGGCTAGGTTACTAAATAAGCTCACAAAAATACATAGGCAAATTATATTTCTACTTAATATCACAAAGAAATAATTTAAATTCTTAATTTGTCAAAAATAAATTATACCCGTTGATTGGAGTAGATCAGTTGGAATGGAAAGTAATTCGTACATAGACAAAAGAATTAAATAGGAATTCATTGAAAATATTAATACAAATGTAATATTCAATTTTAAATTTTTCGATATAGTATATTAATTATAAAGAACGGTAAAGGTGGTTTACTGGTGAAAGACAAAAGTTTCGCTCAGGCCTCAATTAAGGTAAGGTAAACGGTAAGGAATTACTTACTGTTCTAGAACGGTAAGAATAGTTGTTAGATATAGCAACCGTAAAATCAACATACCCTCAAGCAAACTGACACGATAAATTGACAAAAAAGACTTGATCAAGATATTCAAGTAAAAATAATCTCAAATCTGTAATTCCTTTTCCCGGCCTTTTACCTATATTGCCTACTGATTAAAATTATTCATTTATTTATATTGTAGCGAATATCTTATTAATATGCACAAAACAATTTGCATATTACATAGATATAAAAAAGTCGTGATTCTGGTATTAAAGAATGAATGAATTACATAAAGTCAGTAGACAAGAAAGAAGCAGGGCAAGACTTAGAGTCGTGGGAGTTTTTAAAGAACCTATTGTGTTTAAAAGTACGGAATATACGGATAATACGGATAACAATGTCAGACACAGGTGTGTTAGTTGAATATGTGGTTACCTTTACCTGGATCGGGTGACTGATGTGTAGAGACTTTTTGTATATTTTGTAAAACTAAAAATTCTTTCTATGCATGGGCTATTTTCCCAAGCGCGATCGTTTTTATCAAGTTTGCTTAAATATGGAAAATAAAAATAATTGTCGTGTTGGTAGATGTAGATGTAATTTTGAAACGATAACAGTTTTCCGCTTCGCGCCCCAATAACGTATCATGAGGTGGATCATTAAAGATCTAATGATCCTACTTATAGGCTATTCAGAAATTTTAAGAATAAATGGTATCAATAGTCATGACGCCACCTTGACTTCTTTGCCAACGGGGCATTTTTAATCGACAAAATATGCAAATTCTGGCACTCACACAACATTCATAAAGAAACCAAAGCTAAACAAGTAAAAAATACTACTATAACCTCAGATTTCAGCTGTGACGTAACTTTTTAAATGTTCTGAATAGCCTATAAGATCGCAATTTTTTTTATAGTTTAATTTAAAAAAAAAAACATGATTTAAATATTATGTGAAAAAATCTGAATTCTACTACATTTTGATATTAATGCAAAAGTATTCTCTACGTTTACAGGATATTTTAAATTATAAAATTAGTTGAAGTGTGAAGAAGTTTCCGTTTGACTTAAAGGACATGCTCATTAAAATTACGTATAAAAAATTAATTGTGAGAAAATATCATTTCAATGCGAAATATTATTACCGAGTTCGAGTTTGTTACTAAAGTAAACAATAAGTTAATGAATGAAGAAATGCAATTATTTTGGAACCTGTGTTTTTTATAACTAGCAAAAATACACTAGCTCATGGACAAAGCGAGGAAGTACTACTACATGGTTCTGTGTTTACCTGTTTTCGGTGTCGATTCCCAATTTGTTGTTGTTATTGCTCTCGACAATGGCCGTAGTTTTGAGTTTATTGTCATCGGCGCCAATCAGCAATTCCGTCCGACCATTCTGGAACGGCGAAGACGCTCGCCTGTCCGTCAACTTTCGCACTTCCAAAGCCTGCTGCGTTGGACTATTCGGTAGGAGATGCTCTTCACCAGCACCAACTGGTGGTGGTGCAGTTCGAATATCGTTTGGCACTTTATTCACTAAGTCCGTGTTATTAGATTTTGCGGTGTCTACAAACTGTTGAGTTAAGATTAAATCACTGGAACTATGTCCGTTGGGCAGTAGAGGTTTTGGTGTGGTGATTACGTCTTTATTAACGGCTACGACGGTGGTGGTGCTCGAAATTACGCCGCCGCCCGATTTGTTTGCGGTGGGATTGTTGTTTAAATTTTCTTTGGCAGTCAAAGAAGTTACGTAAATTGGCGAGTTGTTGATGAACCCGTTCAGATCTTCGTTTGAGGTCGTTTGCTGATTCAACTAGAACAATAAGAACTGTCAAACATTTTTTGAAAAATAAACGCATTGTTCGAATTGGAGAACAATTTTGTAACTATATATGGCAATGGCAAATGTCAAGAGTTGGCAAAAGGAAGCATATTTATTACTAGTGGGCGTAAGGGCATCCCAATAGTGTCGTGGGTCATGCTGGGCTATGGGCGCCAATAGCAAAATACTCAACCGTGTCATGTTTGACTTTCCTAATTTATTAATTACTAAATAACAGATTGTTACTTATTTCGTATTAGTCGTAATGAGTCTACTACTTAAAATGTTACCCATATACATGCAAAATGGGCTCTCTACTTAATTGTTTATGTTTTATTTTATGATGAGTATAAAAATGTACATACAAATATAATTTTTTTATGTTTTGGGGTCTCGGAAGGGGTTAACATTTCAAATTAAAAGTGATATAACGTCACAATTTGACCTCACCTCGGACGCAATTCAACCATTTATCAGTATGGTTATGCATTTAATCCCCTCCAAATATATCTTTCCAAAGTCGATTAATTTAATAAAAATTGATTTTTTTGTGAACAGTAAAATTTAATATATTTGACGATATATTTACTAATGTCTTTGAAATTCAAGTTAACCCCCAACAACAACAAAAAGTTATATATATTGACCGCCCTAAAATTCCAAATAACATTCTTTAACCGAAACTGAAATCCATTAGGCATAGGGTATTTTATCAATTCTGAGAATTAGACTAGTGACTCAAGAGCTAGACCCCAGTCTTCCAACAACAGGTATCTTTTATTAGTATACAATTATTATTGAATAATATCGTCTAAAAAAATGTGAATTCGGTTATACACATAATGATTTATTTTATTCAATTTTAAGTGGATCAACATTTGAATCTCAAACTGTATCAAATTAAATCCTCACATTTTAGTCATATTAAACAAATTTGAAATAGGAAGCTTACGAGAGTGTAAGAAAATCGTGGAATCCTGCTTTTAAATTTACGTAAGAAAAGTTTTACATAATTTTTTTTTAAATATACCTCACTAAATGGACATTGTATAAAATATGAAAGCCAAATATAAAAATGTCTAATTTTGGGAGTAGAAAATATTATACTCAACCCGCATACAAAATTACGTAAGAAATAGTAAATATTTCAACAAAAAAAAGGTAACCATTAGCTATTTCTAATCGGGATATTTTACGTAAATACCTAATCACAAGCAGGAAGTAATTAAGAAATAACTACTACATATAAAAATTATTATTCGTATTAATTAAAGATATATTTTTAAAAATGTTTTTTTGCTTATAGAAAGTAATTGAACGTGCTTCAAAAAGTCGGGAAACTCAAAGTTGATCTTTACTGCATATACTAAGGAAAGTGAAGACTAAAGATCAACTTTCAGTTTCCCGCTTTTTGATAATAATTTTTAGCAACATAAATAAATTATTAGAATTAGTTTGCAACTATTTTGTAGTGTGCGTGGGCCAATCGCCCCAAGTTTAATTTAATTTGATATACCTATACAGTTTTGACAAAATTTGTAGTAAAAGCATTAGTATTGAATTTAAAATTGTAGTAATTTAGCGTAATTTAGTATTCGCTATCTACATCCCATACATTGAGAATTAAAAATCTAGCCTCGATGTTTTTAAAATGATTAAAAATATACCAAGTGATTTAAATAGAATTTCGATTAAGAAACAATGCACATTCGCCGTAACACACCCAGTACTTTTTATATAGGTATAAATACATTCATAAGAATGCATCCATAAGCTGTTTAAAAACATAAAAAGAAATATATGTTTCACACCATTTACTTCACGATAAAAATGATCAAAGTTGGTAGGTGCACCCCCCGGTCCACCCCATTTTCATAACGAAGAAATTGTGCAATACGACAAAACTGCGAATTTAAAAGACATTCTCAAAAAAGGCAAACTGGTGTCTAGTAATCATATAAATATTGGTATAGTGGTTTGCATTGGTTTCTTTTTAAATCAGATTATTCACTAATACAACTAATACAAGCTCGTAAATCTGTCTAGAAAATTACATTTTAAACTAAAAGCACTTCACTTAAATTCATTTTCCCAAATTAAAATTGTCGTCTGGAATCTGGATATCCTCAAACGTCCAATCTTATCTAAACCATGCAGAGATGAAATATTTTAAAAATAAAATATGTTTAGGTATCAATTACAACCATCTATGTAAGTACTAATAATCTTGCGAATTATTAGTAGGTTTATATCTTAAAGTGGCATCGGAATACATTTGAATTCATAATCAATGGAATTCACGTTTTTAATTCGTAATTCTGATTGATTACAAATTTAAATTCAATCAGATTGAACGACTTGATATCAACTTAGTATAATATATAAATATTGGTATTATCAAAATTGCCTTATACGAGACAAAAAAAAAGTTCAATTAGCCAATTGGTGATTTTGAGTGAAGTAGTCTGGGATATATGGAATACCTGTTGGGAGAGCTTGGTCATGTCGACGGGCGTAATCCGCTTGAGCGCTGAGAGCCGCTCCAGGCGTTCTCGAGCCTGCTGCTCCACGGCGATAACGAAGGCATCTTGAACATTGCTTGAACACAAATCTAAGTCCACTGCTAAAAAAAACAGAAAAACACAATTATATTATAATTTTTTAGTTAATAATAACGGTAATTATAATACAAAAAAATAAAAATGATTATTTGAAATTCAGTTACTATTAATATTTTGTTTAATTTTCAACAAACTAATTTCATTGAAATTGATTACAAATATGAACCAATCATAGAACATATACGAGTAGTTATCCAACCGTTGGCATCCGTAAGCAGCCATATTTCACTTGGAAAACGAAGGATTCAGATTTTGATTTAAAAACAAAAGTATTTAGATTATTCGCTATCTTATATGCTAATATAAATGCGTATATAAGTACTGTCCAAGATTTAACATTCTGTTAATACATAACAGAAGAGTTAGAGAATCTATATCCTCTAACTATATTGGTCTATACCCAATTAACGGTTAAACCGTCCATCATATAGGCGAATTTACACGGTTCATGTTGGATGATCATCCCGGATGAATCAACCAACAGAATTAATCATTATCTAGTTAGACGCATCATCAAAATTGAATTGTCGAGTTCACTATATTAGAAATAATGTCCAACGAGGTGGAACAAATAGGAAGTAGTCCAAAATTGTGTATTTTCTAAAAATAGTATTAAATTTGAACAAAAGGTAAATATTTAAATGGTATGCTAATGCTAATATAAATTCGAGTATAAATTCGTATAGAGTACTATCTAACATCATCTTAAAAATTAACGAAATGGTTAGAGAACGACATCAGTAATATGAGTCCGAAATGCACCAGTTACGACCCCTCAAAGAATTTCCGACCTATTGGCCTGACTTCATTAGTTCATTTCTTTTGATTTTGTATCCTGATCAAAGTCAATAAGGGATATGCAGATAATATACTCATTTAAATAATCGGTAAGTTTCCGGAAATTTTCGACTGTTGCACGACAATAAACTGTCGGTGAACTTAAACCAAAACAGTGATTGAGCCGTTCACAAATCTGCTGCCTGCAGTCACATCCCCAACTTATTAAAGTGCAAAAGCAAACATGTTTTTTTATAATTAGAGCTGAGTGGACCAGTTCCACAGCACCACTAGGAGCGCTCATAAGATTTGTGCCAGTTAATTGTGTCAATTGGATCTTGAAGTAGAGACCAGAAGAGCTGCCTTCAGGCTTTCAGGCCGTTTTGCTGGGCCTGGGATAGCAAACTCTTGATATGAAAGACGGGCTACTGCAACTATTATATCTCTTCCCCTATAAGGGTAAAAGATATGGACCGCTCATCAACTTCGAGAAGAAATACAAACTCTACATAGCATGATGAGACGACTGAGTTAGAAACCCGGATGTACTGCTTAAACCGAGAGTTAAACCAAGAGGAAGCGTCTGCTATATAAAAGGCTCTAGCTCAGTAGATGGCACTAGTGCAAGCATGCGGAAAGCCCTAAAATAGTGAATCACTATTACTAAACGAAACAGTGACTGCATTCCTGGTGGAGACTATAGCAAGTCTAGCCCTTGCACAAAAAATACTTATGTAGAAGATTCTACCATAAGTAAAGCGCCTTATGTATTTTATTAAAATAAGCCTTCGAGATTTCATGAAAGAAAACTCCGGGTTACAAACGTTATAATATGAAATGCATCCTGTATGGATTCCAACCCGCTCGTATTCCCGAGAAGGTTCCAAGTCAATACGGATTGAACCTGAGCTAGCCTGTGGAATCTCCCCAAATGTGGTCAAAATTTACCTACTTTGATCTAAAGTTCAACCATCACTGAAAAGACTTTGAAAAGCTACGCCTGAGCAAGCTGTTCATTGATAGCGCCGAACATAAAAGGGCTGGGTAGCCGAGTAGGTCACAAGCGCTACTGGCACTGTGCAATCCCCAGCTACGTAACGCGCTTATATAAACAAGACAGGGCAGTGCACCCTTTACAAAGGTCCGACACAATGAGTGTTACTAGCTTACTGAGGACGTTACCTGTAGGTGTTGCACTCGGTGTTGCATTTATAAGAAAGAATCGAGGAAAGAATGAACAGTTCTGCCTAACCTCCAAATGTGAGACTCCGGCACTTGCTGACATAAAAATATCTCTTCAAAGTCTTTTCAGGGTTGTGGTTGAACTTTAGATCAAAGTAGGTATATTTGTATTGTATTTCGTTTTGACCACATTTGGGGAGATTCCACAGGCCAGTTCAGGTTTACTGGGTGACGAATTTCAACTCAAATTCCAGGCACCATCTAATGTGAGAAATCTGAATAAAAATATTAGGTTTTCAATTAGATATGTTATTGTTCTGATTATTGCAATTCAAGTGTTAATAAGTTAAGCACTTTCTGAGTTCGTGAGGAGTACCTATGAGTAGTGGTCGTTGTTGGGCAAATGCCAAGAACATTTGACTGTACAAATGTGCCAATTTTCATTTTCCAGGCTTGTACTTAATTAGACACACTATTTTTCACTTTCACTGAATGACAATAAAAATCAAAACTATAATTATGTTTGAGATTAGAAACTATAATAAGCCATTGTGAGCTAATGTTAACATAAAAATGTGCCAAATATTATATAAATTTGCGTTCAGCAAATTTTCCAAATTAGTCCCATAAAATTTGCTGAATTTGGTTGAACCTGCACAATAGCCCTCCAAAACCTTTAGAACCACGTGGTTTTATTATTATTTATATCACTTTAACCTGGATCTATATTTTACATTTGGCTTTCTATATTTTGTAATTTATTTACAATAGCTTCTAATGAATTAAGTGACACATGTTATAAATTATTCACAATGTATTATGGGTGCAATCGAGGGTGCAATATTTTATATTTCAATAAACCCTTTTCCCAGAGTATATTGCAATGCAATAATCTATGGTCAAATCTGTTTAAACTAAAATGTACTATACATGCTTTATTACCTGTCCTTACGAGCATGAGAATAATACATATCTACAGTGTCATCTCCATTCTCAAGCATATTCGCCCATTTATTTTTATTTCGAACTTTGTTTTAATTTAGCATTGTTTATTTGAAGCATTTTATGTTAAACAGTTTATGGACTATTAAGCATTGTATTTAGAATTTAATTACAAATAAAAATCATCATTAATATTATGTGGATTATGATCGAATGATTTGAATGCAATAATAAAAACTAAGTAAACGCCTTTTAGCTGTTAGACCAACAAAAGCAAAAAGAAACTTTTAAAAGGCAAATTTTATGTTAATCTCTTTGACACGCCTTTCAATTTACATGTTCAAGCATCAGAATTTAAATACTGTTTTTGACACTTTCAAATGCAAACTACGTTTTTCTATTCTATTGTAGGATACACTCATTACTTTTATTATTGAGTGTTGAGTGGTCTTGTTACAATTTTAATTAAAAAGGTAAAGTAATACTACAGTACTTCTTAACCAACTTAATTGCATTATGAAAAAGCATAAAGCCTTGTTGTATTATTATTATACCAACAACAAAACTTGAAATTGTTTGCTTGTTTGTAAGAGTCAAAAGTCTACTTATATGTAAATAAAATCTCAGTCTTCTAGGAAACTTGAGAAGTCAAGCCACTTTCTTATCAAAAAGAAGGAAGAATGTTGAGCGAGATATGGAGGATGGTTTGGATTCAAAAGCCACTAAAACGCCAGCAGGATATGCAACTTGTAAAGCAAAATTCTATTGTTTGGTTCTAACAAACAGTAACTTATAAATACATGTTAGAATTTCTGTATAAATTGATTAAGTTTCTACTCGTAATTACAATTTAAATAAGCCATACGTGCAATGTCCTGGGGATTATAGTTTTTTAATTTGACATTTTTCATAATTGCCACATTCTATAACATATTTACTTTTTTGTTGATCCTTTCATGCTGATAGTAAGAATGGAAAGTATTGTTAAAAAGATTTGAGATATGTAATTTCGAGTACGTACAGTTTTTATGAAGTTATACCAGGTGGTTAATTACTCTGTTAATTACCTACGTCACTATTAATAAACTATAAAAATTTCAGATAAATTGAATAATTACTTAACGAAAAATAAATTTTGGTTGCTTTTAATTGTCAATGACTTTTTGATTATTTGACGATTGCTTTCAGGTGGGAGTTTCACTGTTGTATATATAGCCGTGAAACCGCGTGGATTTGCGTGAAACATGTATTAAATTCTCAGTGAGTTATTCTAACTTTTTCAAAATCTGAATTATTAAGAACCGATTGAACTCAATGCCATTTTTTTTATAAATCTCTTAAACATTAAAATCTTTCATTAATTAATATGAATAGATTAAAAAATGTCATATAGTTCAATCGGTTCAAAATTTTGTTGACTTTCTAAAAATACCACTGGATTGCTTGTTCATTGCTTAATAATAAAGATTTTAGAAAAGTTAGAATAGCTCACTGAACATTTAATACATGTTTCATGTATAAAACAGTGAAACTCCACCCTTAAGAAACAATAAAGTTTTTCCCTTCATGGATCCCACCCCTTCATGGATCCTTCCCCTCATGGATCCCACCTCAAATTGAATTTCATTTATAACTTAAATTTTTTGAGGTAAATACTAAATAGGTAGGTAGGTGCTCCTTTTTCCATAAAAATTAGTGTGGCTTTGGAGTCAACGCAACTTCTCAAATTTTGAAAACACTTGTTTTAAGGAATATGGACCTGTTATATAATTGCCGAAACGAAGAAGGAAAGCAATATCGATTTAAAAGTGTTTTCGAGATTTGATTTGAACGTAAGAAAAAGTGCAAAATAAGCCATGAGACTGAGCTAGTAGTCTCGACATAGCAGTTAGCAGTATCCAGTTAGCCTTGACTTCGAGTTCAATTGTCTTCTCCATTGCATACTTTCAGAACGATTTTGTATTGTAAATTTTTAATATGTATTTAGGTGTGTATTTTTAAAATACTTTATTTCATTTTAAATTAGATGTGCTTTGATTTTATGAATTTTAATGACTACATTCCAAGTTACATTCGCACTAACGCAACCATCGGCAACCACGATGGGTTACATTTAACAATATTTGTAATCATATTATTTGTTTTTTGAAAAATATAACATTTTATTAGCTTTCTTTCCTCTGTCCGTAGGTCACGTTTTGAATAAGAAATTTCGCAAACTCAATCTGACAATATTGGATTACCTTAATATTACCTTTCATAATTAAATTGAGCTCCATAAGCAACATGCTAGGCAACAAGCCGCAACAAGTCTAACAACAAAGACTACGTTTTTGTACATTTAAAGAAAAAAAAAAAATACCTAATCAAAAATTTTTAAAATAAAAAAGTATATTGTAATTCTAATGCAAGGGTGGTAAATAGATCATCATACTACTTTGCGGCGCGAACAAACAAATGTCAGCGATTGGTGAAAAAAAAAATATAATTGAAAAATTATATAATTTTATTAAATATTTTTCGCCATAAACGCGCGTTTGGGAGGTAAAAACACGCAAAACGCGTGTTTTGTGTTTTGCACTGTGTTGTCAACTTAATGGTAGTCCACCCGTGTCACCTCAAATATGTGTAATATGTTGTAATATGACCTTACTGTCGCGCTACTCCCTTTGCCCCTGAATTTTTTAAGAGGGCGGGGATTCTATTAGTTTGAAGCGAGGTTTGAGTTTTACTACCATTAGGCACCAATTGTAGTAAAATTGAATACTGAAGTATTTTAAATGGTTTTTGTCGTTTTTTTTTACATTTTACACAATAATTTCGCATATTAGGTAATAATAATAATAATAATAGCTAATAACAACTTAGGTAATAATAATAATATAACAAACTATTTGAGTTCGATCTCAAATTTTCAAAGCGTCTGTAATATCTTACTAACACTTTACCAAATGGGGCTTCGACAGGACATAGGGTTTAGTGACTTTAGTCGTATGGCAGACAAAAATATCCAGAGATATTTAGTAACTTGTTGCAAATCTCTCGGAACATTCTGCCACGAATATCATCTATGCAAAACTGCTCAGGTATTAGATGCGATTCATCAGCACCCTATCGGTAGATAGGATGCGGGAACTCAGTGTCAGTTTCGGGCTGTGTTGAATTTCAGATCTTGCTTTTATGTCTTCAGAAGGCTCTGGACAATATTTCCTAAATCAGGTTTAGCCAACGACGGATGAAAACCCTGAATAGATATTGAATCTAGTATTATGAATGTATATCCCTGAACATGTTATATTTGTCCAATTTTTGAAGCACTAATTCCCAGCTAGAGATAGCAGACAATGACCAACAATTGGCAAAATAAACAAAAGCTATGACCAGCCAGATCGGCTATGGCGAACGCTTTGTAAAAGCCTCCACCAAGAGAGTTGCCACATATTTCCACTCAGGAAGTTCCATTTACATTCGCTCAAACAAATTCTTCGCATTAAATTTTAATACTAACTCCTCAACTAACTCTAATTTAAGTAATAATATTATAATACAAATCGTTTCAATTCGATGTCAAATATTTAAGCGCCTTTATATGTTACCGAGTATGTAACTATCACTTTAACAAATCATTATCCAACCAGTGCACCGATATTGGATGTTACGATGCCACATTGCCTATTAATGTGGCTTCATCGAGGACTTCATCGTCCGAATTGGCAAAGATATTGCTTAATTTCATAGCAAGGCCACACGACATGCAGTCGAATTCCTATTATGCTAGACAACTTTGTTTTAAATTAATTGCCAAATGTAGATACCTACAACTCCCATAACAGAAACAATTTTTGATTGCTACTATTGCTCGCCATTATAGCCCTAACGTTTCTTTCTGATTAATTGGGATTTATAATTATTCGTGAGCTTTCTTGGAATCTCTCCAACAAGTAGATTATTGTCATCATAGGCCAGGATTGGTAACCGCTCCGGCCACTGATCATGATACGTGGCAAAATCTATTTTCAGTCGTTTAATAATAATCCTAATAATAATCGTGGAAATAATAATAACAATAATATCAATAACAGTAGGTATAATAATAGGGATAATGGAAACATGGCCCCAACCTAACAAGTTTCTACGGGAGACATAGCGAAGGCTGAGACAAATGCCATTTCGGAATCAGAATACAGATTCAGAACATTCAGATCCTTCATGCCTAGATCCTAACATGGAGTGTTCGGTATACCTTTTGCAAAGAGTGTAGATTTTATACAATCAGTACTGAACAAAATAGATCTACACGCTATTCAGCGGCTAATGCAAATAGGAAACCACTAGGACTTTTGTGCTACTTCGGGCAATCTGAAAGTTGTAGCTTGCTTTCTATGGCAGCGAGAATACCCCTTTTTGTTCACCATTAGTAATCGAAATTAAAAGAGACGTACCAGCAAGAGTTTGTATAGACTCAATGGTTGTAGATCCCGATGCAAAGCGGCCTAGGCCTAAATGAATGATATTCATCGTAGAGTACATAATGTCAAATGTATGAGTTTCACAGACCCAGAATGTATGAGTTTCACAGAAAAAAAGGACAAAAAAAGATAGATGACAAAACATAGTTGCTCTCACTAGGATAATATAAGGAGCTAAATAACGTCTACCTCGAAGTAATATGCCTAAGTGGTTCCAAGGTAAGATGCTCTAAAAAGTAGGAATTTTAGTCAGTACAAATCTGAACCAACTTAGTTGCCAAATAACAGACAAGGTGTCTTTCTAAAGATTGCTCCTCCTTAAAAAAAGTATCTTTGGTTGTTTTTGTCTGCCAAACAACTAAACCAAGAACTAAACACTCTGTTCTGCGGAAACCCGCATGGCAAACAATTCTGCCACCTGGACCCAACCCACTTGTGCATAGGCGTAGATGTTTCTACAAAGAAAGTTTGCCACTTTTTATCTATACAAGCGAGCAACTAAGAGCGTTCTCAACCGGTGGTTTGGTCTTATGGTTTGTCAAAAAGCACACTTTGCAATCATGGTACACAATTTAGCAATAAGTGGTTTAGAGCGCATCTCGGTTTAGCAGGCAACCATATCGAGCTTGTTCTGCGTGAACTTGACAGGTTGTTTCGGGTTTTTGGACCCAAGAAACATCAACTATGAGCGTTCAAAATTGAAAAAATGGCCAGATGTGCAAACTGGCCCATTCTCCACAAGACTCTAAAACGATTGCTCTTCTCGGGGTTGGTATTACGACAGTCTACTAGTACCGAGACTAGTACTTTTGGCCCACATATAAGCTTACCTCCTCGCTTACCCCTAATTACAATAGAGCTTTTTGATTGTCGAGCATAAAATTGTAATTCAATAAGAATTTTGTTGTTTGGCAATACGACAAAAAAAACTGACTCTGAAAAAATCACGAGTCTGCAGGACAAGTCATTTTTTCTGGCAATTTTTTGAGTCGTATTGCCTTATAGCAACGAAATTCGCATTTAGAAAAATGCAACTTTACTAGTCTCATAAAAACAAGCCAGAGTGTAATTCGGTATGACAATTTAAAGAGCAAAATTGATATTGTAGTGTTAATGGGGTTCTAAAAAAGTAAAAGGTGGTATAGATTTGTCGCTGAAAAAGTGACAAAAATGCAGTGCAATGTGCGAGTATTCAAATACAAATTAAATTGTCAATACAAAATATAATTATCACCCAATCATTAACACCAGGGACCCTCAAACAACCTTAGGTACATTTGATGAAAAGTGACAAATGTTAAGCAAAAAAATGTTCTTCTCATGCACTAAAGTACCAGTTTGCCTCGCACTTTGCCCACTAAGTTCACAAATAACTAATATGATTATTCGAGTACTTATTAAATTATAGCTATTAAGAATTATACACCCGGTGTAGCAATTATGGCTCGAAGTAATAAATAAAATTTTTAGAAAAAGTTATTGCAAATATTAATGCGAATGAATTATTATTTATTGTCAGACATATAAAGTTAAAACTAAAAGACTTATTAAATAATCCTCGAAATAGCATATGTTACTTTCGGATTATGTAAATACCAATAATTTGTTTTGTGGTGGGCATATCGCATATCAGCGAATAAAATGTTATTTAAAATTTTACAGGAATTCTGATTTGATAAAAATCTCATTAAATACTCTAAATTGCTAAGACCCCATTGGAGCAAAGTGAGCTAGATTTAAAAATGAACATCCAAGAGTTATAGTATCCATACAGGATGCTGCAATAGTCCCTAAACTAGAGTTAAATTTTAACCCGGACGTCATTCCTTATTTCTGGAATAGACGCTTCGGCAAACAAACATTAGAAATTTTAAGATATAGTAAATTTAGTTCTTGGGATTGAATGAAAAAGTTCACAGAGGCCCATTTCGTGTCCTGCAAACTTACAGAAACAATCGTCACAAATTGACCATCAGACCTAGAGAGAGGTGAGTTCAGTGACCGGGCCGTCAATGTGTTGATGATGCTGGCACATGGAGATTTAATAACTGTACCTATACTGCACTCTTGTCGAGGTCTCGCCCGTTCATATACTCTTACATATTTACCAGCTACTCGTATGTTGTGAAATAAAAATTTCATGATAACATTTTAAATGCTATAGATTACTCATGGTACCGGTTTTGCTCTTTTTAGGTTACTTCTCAACTCGCTTCTCAACAAATAATATGCACTTTAAATGGCGGTGAAGATAACCTAGTTAACTTAGTTAAACGTTGAGTTGAAAAAGTGAACAATGTTGTACAACATATGAACACTTTTGGAATTTGTTGTACCCGCTTAGATTTGGTCTAGATGAATTCAAGTTTGTGTTTTTTCGTAAAAAATAATCCTTTTCTGTTGGAACTGCCACCAGTTCAAAGACGACGCATGAGCTAAAAAAAAGGCTAATGCCCTGGATGCACCAAAGATGCCTCAAAATTTGAGCCTGCAGTGGGTATTACCCGAGGACCCAATATGATAAAATCAAGTCAAGAAAAGTCTCGAGAAAAGTATTAAGGAGTGGGCTAAAGGTCAATATTATCCATATACTGGATACAGAATCACCAAACAGAAATTCGGAAGTTGAAGAACTTTGTCAAAGGACGCTCAACGCAACTGCAAATTCCAATAAACTTTTTGCACTAACTATAAGGAGCCTATTAAGGAGCAGTTATTGGAGCAGTTACCAAAGTTAGTAGTTAAGTAGTTTAGTTAGTTAGTTAAGTTAGTTCAGTGCCGTCGTATGAATATCTTTTATTTTTGTATTGGCGTGTCGCTGCTGCTTGGAAGACATTCTACGCTACTGGTAAAAATTTACCATGGGCTTCAATTGATTTGGTGCAGGCGGAATCAGCTGAGAGCCCACAGGTCAGAACAGAATAGGTTTCACTATATATACTCAATATCGCCCCAATTATGTGGCGAAAGTACGATGTGTACGACAATAATCGGGAGTGTATTGAGAACTCAAATTAGGTGAATTTCGCGGCATTTCTCAAAAGCACCCCGGCGCCTGCGCACTATAATTCTAAACACGAGTGTTAAAGTGTCTCATGTGCAAGTATAGTATAACAAGCGGCGTTCAGCTTATTACCTAAGGAGCTGCCTAATCATTTTTGTTTTGGTTTCTTATTATACTTTCATTACTCGATTTTTTACGAGATTTTTTACTTAACATGAACACATGGCCTCGCACTCGGCCAACTGCATTTGACAAATCGCTTGTAAGGACTTGTGATATATATTGCTGTTGATTATTATTTATTGGATGGTAGATTTTATGTTTTACAATTAACACACTGATTTACTATTCACCGTACTATTCAGTATTCACCATGTGATAAATACGCGCTGTAAGCATATATTGCAGTTAGAACAAGAATAATTTGTTATGTCTTCGGAAATCAAGTCTGGTCAAGTTCGTACTCTCGATTTTTAAGACTTGTGGGCTGTATAGAATCGTAGAGGTAAATATTCGAAACTGAATTTTCTGCATTAGCGTGCAACATACACAACAATAACCGAGACAATAACATACCACATGCTTCCTTATATCCTTCCACCGAAGGAGGCGTTTCTCAGCAAGTATGTGCAGTGCAAAATTTGTGCCACAACAAAATATTCATTTTTAACTCTATTCTGGCCTATTAATTACATCAAGAAGGTTCAAAGTCAACATTCCTAACCAAAATAATTTTATAACATTTTTATTGCAACTTTTTTGTAATGTAAATGTAGCAAATTAAATCTGTTATTAACAATCAGTTACATTATTGCGGATCATTACATTAATCTTTTTGTTTCAATTGAAGAATGGAGAGCACAGCATCAATGTATACTTCTGTGTTGGCAATCTAGAATAAACTCGATAATAAAGTTAATTTACTGTTCTCGTGTTCTAGAAAGATTGCGGGGTTAAATCACTATTACATAATCTAACTCAAAGAAGAATACAACATTGACAATTAAGTCACATAAATGCACGCTTTTATGACTTTTGGAGTATAATCGTATTTTTACCTCGGTTTTACTAAATTTTAATTAAAATCAAGTACAGAGAAAAATCTCGAAAAAAGAGCTCGAAAGAGTAACCATTGCTTCTTCCTCTAAATTCCAGACTTTGCTCAGTCTTCCACCGAGTCCCGGTCCTTTAATTTTTATTGATATTTTTATTCATAATATATTTTGAATTAAGAATTTCTGTAGGCATTCAAATTTAATTAAACATACATTTTCTTGCAAACTGAAGTTGTGCCTAATCAAAGAACCCATGCAAAAACTGAAATCCAAATAATTTCGTAATCCAAGCGGTAATCTTTTGCTGTATTATAATGCAAAGTACAGAAATACGTAGGTAGTTGAAGATACACTATGGTATTAATTCGACTAAATTCGTAATCGTAGTCCTATTAGTAGTCCTATATTATATCCTATTAGTTCTTGGATTTTGTTTTTAAATATGCTTCTTAATTAATTTATATTTTAATATTATGATTAACTTATTAATGAAATTATTATTTGCGTGTTGAACTTAAACCAAGACTCGAGCCGAGACTTCTATATAAAACTGGCTTTTATATAATTATATCCTGGCATTGCATTTTATTGATTATGTATTAAGTAACATTTTCCACGTGGAATGCAGTTTTATAACGATCCATCTAATATTATAATATTTATTATACATGTAAACCTAGATGTTTTTTTTTGCGGCCTACTCCACGGACACCACCCTGTTTACTGTTTATTATTTTATTCTCGAATTTGTTTTAGCAACCTAATCAGCTATTATTTTTATTATTTTATTTGTTTAGCATATGTTGTCGATTTATTTGTTTACTATATCGCGTAACATGATACATGAATAGGAATTTATTTAAATATAGTTGTAAAAACAAAATATTATTTACAAACAATTATATATATGCTATTATTTATAATCATGTAATATATACGTGTTAATTTGATTTGAATTAAGTTATACATAAGTGAACGAGTTGGAAACTAAATATGGCAATATTTAAAAAACAAAAAACAAAATATAAACCTCGATAAAAAGTAAAAACCCAAAAATATTACGTAACACATGGTAAATTACATATTATACCAAAATGAAATACTAGAACTAGAATTATAATTCATTCGGTTCATTTGTGCAAAGTTATTTAAGCGTATCTTGTTTTCATTTATTGTAAGTCATATAGAATGCACATTACACAAATAGAATTACTTGCAATTATAATTACTCATGAGTCATGATCCACTTTTAATTTTTGAGTTCATTCGTAATTTCCAAATGTATTATGAAAATCAATGTCATCGTCTGTTCATTTATTTAAAAAAAAACTGTTATTCGATTTAAATCGACATTTAAATAGATTTAAAATTAAATTGCAGCAAAAATATTTTATTAGTCCTACACTCGGCCCTATAGGTCCAACCCGGAACCTTATGGAATGCAATGACAAATCCGCTCGCAAATCCGAGAATTAAAACTTTGAATTCGCTTTGGACTGACTGGTTTTTTTTCTAATTTAACACATTAGCAACTTAATCATAATAACATTTTTTTTTGCAAAAATGACCAACCAAAATGAAGAATACCACACTGCCGGTTTATCATAAATATATTTACAATAATTACGTGGAAATAGCCGCAGGAGAAGACGTGTTTG
This sequence comes from Cryptophagus acutangulus, assembly GCA_963556235.1. NCBI lineage: Eukaryota > Metazoa > Arthropoda > Insecta > Coleoptera > Cryptophagidae > Cryptophagus > Cryptophagus acutangulus. The sequence goes on from OY744561.1 coordinate 3,818,697, forward strand.
TCGTGGTTTTCTGACGGCCACTTTTTATCAAGAATTCTTTGATTGGTAATAGCAATGGCATCCACAGTTTTTGCTCCAAAAATAATTATACGACTAATATTCCATATTGTTTGTTTTCCTCCATATTTTTTGTAGATCAGTTGTAAACATACGATAAAAATAGGTATAGGTTTTGACGCGAGTTCTTAGAATATCATTTTGATTAGAAAATTAGAATAGATTCAACTCGATGATGGAAGAAACCTGGGGAAACCAAGAAATAAACTAAAATTCAACTTTGATTTAATGATTCCATTTAAAGGAAACACCGCTCAGAAAACCTCCTTTTTCTATATCCAATAAATAATACCACCTTCTTAATATAAGCGTTTTCTGATATGCACTTATTGCCGAGTGTATTGCTATTCACTCGGCTATTCATTACTCACGGGTGTTGAGTAACATTTCATTACTCAACTATTTCCAGGAGAATCATAAAATTTCAGGTCATTTATCGACTTGCGCGAGGTTACCAATACATTTTTTTTGCTCGTTTTTTTGTCAACATTTTTACTATGGAATTAAATATTATAAATTTAGTCCAAATTTTCTACTGCCAAGAAATTTTCCCTATTAAACATTCTTAGAAAAAATATAGTATTGTACACGCGTGCAATAGCTATTCCTCATGAGTAATAACCATCATTACACGTTCGTCGAATAATATACTATTATTCAAAAATACGGTTGTAATTTTTAACCGGTGTTTTACACAATAATTTAAAATGATGTTTCCACTATTTAAGAAGAATGTCGGAGGGAATATCGAGGAATATAATTATAATATCTAATTTGTATTACACAATACGTAAACTCGAGCTTAAAGCTCTAGATAAAGCTTAACCTAATTTTCCTTTACAAATAAAACTTTACTCGAAACCGAGCTCGAAACATTATTTAGTTAAATGGCAGAAATAACGATGGGAACATTATATTACATCAGCAAATCAACCAATGGGTTTTGTCTTAGGTTTTTTTTTAATATTATAAACTGCATTCCTTCAATATTCGTGTTTTTGTCTTGCTTAATAATCAAGTAATTAACGATGATTATAATCATTCAGTGTTGCATTTCAATAGCTGCTTTATGCAAATAAACACTTTTAAAACTTTGTAAATCCCGGCACAGGAAAGAGAAATCGTGTAACATTACAAAAAATATGAATTCATTAATTTGTTTGAATTATGTACATGCCACACAATCATCTTTTTTTTTCACATGTATTTGCCTTATCTGTTTGTTCTTCTTTTTACTTTCTGTTTTGGTCTATTAATTACTTTTTACAAAAATTAATTTGTGTGTTATTAAAATTTGTAATACATTGGAATTATCAATTAACGCGAGAAGTAAAAAGAGAAGACTCCTCGGAAGATACGCTTAGTTCTAAAAAATGAAACTAAAAATACTTGAAGCTATATGAAAAGTAAAATACTGAATATACAATGCGATACAATGCATTTTCATATTTTATTCAACATTTTTCTAAAAGTAAATAAATTCACAACTTAGAAAGTTTTTCCATCCGAGATATGAATCATTCTATACAATATAAATACATTAGAATCATGTAGACATTTCATTTAAAATGCAATATTTCTCTGGCGTGTATGTACCTACATACCGAGGTATTACATACATATGCGAGTACATATGTAAGTATGTCTAGAGTCTAGCTCTAAAATAAACGGGAAAATAAATTTTTATCCATCTGTTAATTGCACTTTATCAACTTCACAAAGTAGTAAAATAAAATAATGCATATGTTGAATATATCTCGAAAGTGAAACCCAATTTAAATAGAAGTATGGTCGTTTTTTCAAAAGTCTTACCAAAATCAAACCATTAAATCCAAATGTGAAAAATCCAATAAGACTCGAATATTATCCAATCAGAACGTTTGCAATAATCCTACTATAAGCGCAAATATGACACCACTCTATATATACAAAACACTTTTCACTTAAAAATCACTTGGCATTTCGGATCCTTTTTGAAAAACGCATTGACATATCTCGAAACACACTAAGATAGTAGAAAAGAGAAGAAAAACTAAATAAATAAGGGAAAAAGCAGCACACTCGAATCGCAGGAAAGACGTGTACTGTTGTGTTGTGAACGAAACGCAACGCGGTTTTCAGTCAGGTAATCTACCTTTACCTTTACCTGGTCGTGACTCCGGTCTCCGGATTTGACCGGAATTGGACGACTAACCCGTCAAGTTAATTAATGCATTTAATATACATAAGTCCAGTTACATAATATTACTTCTAATTAAAACCGTACACAATCATCAGAATAAGAAATTGCAATGAAATGGTATGTTTGACTTTGATTTGAATGACAGTGGCAGATGAATGTAATGCGATTCTCAGTTTGAGGGCGTCTATATTTGAATAAAGCTCGATTTCTATTTAGTTTCAATTTGTTCGGAATATGATATTCTTGTTGATAGCAAAAGTGGGAATTAATTGCTCAACATACTTCAAATTATTAATTTTCACACATTTATGGTGTCTAATACGAATATAATCACATCTTCAAACTTCAACAAGCTATAGAATACAATTTTTATTATTTTTTAAAATTTTACAAACTTTAAGTAAGCACGCATAAACTGCACCTATTTTGAGGACAATATAACATTGATAAAAATTCTGCATAACAATACAAATATTTGACTAGATATTTTTCTCTTTTATGTTCACAAACAAAATTGGATTACGATAGAAAATTAGAAATATTAATTAAAGATATATAAAGTTAAGAATTATTTCCTCGATTATTTCTATATTAACATTTTTTCTACATGGAGCATACCGTAGACATAAAATGTAGAAAAATCTCAAAAACCTGCGCATTATGATTCAAAAACGGACAGAAAATGGCCAAATCCATGTTAAGTAGATGCATCTTCTAAAGTTGCAAATTTTCATCCCTCAAAAATAAGCCCCAGTAACAACCGAGATAGACAAAGATGGACAACCCTTTGCTCTACGCAATATTTTAGAAAGAAGCCACATATGCCCTACGTCACAACTAACATTTCCTATCTCAACTATAAGGCGTACAGTAACATTATATTATAGTATAATGATTACTAATGTTATCATGTTTACATTTATATTATGTAAAAACATTACCTATTAAAATTCATAAATATAAACTTTAAAACATAAAAGTTAAATAAAAAGTCAGCTTCAATGAACATTTAAGGGTGAACCAATGTAAAATAGCACTAATGAAACACACATATCAAAAATATGCACTGCCCTTTCAAATATATGATTGCGCATTAAATTGTGCGCAGCGTAGTAGTTTTACATACTGCATTCACTACTCATTTCCGTCGGTCAGTCTGTCTGTTGGTCCTTTTTTGTTATTTTCACTTTACTCGAATACTACTACTACACAGTTCGGAACAAAATTTGAATCATTTTTTTTTATTGTCGCGTAAGCCCCATAATATTAAAGAAGAATTCGAAGAACAATTATTAGAATTCTCAAAGACTTGTGCACTAGGGGCTATAAACATGATAAAAAAACAATAATTTGCACATTTTAATAACAAATTATTAACAAACTTAACAATCTGTAGCCCAATCTAAATTTTAGACGCATATTAAGAATACATTGCGAAGAATACTATATTGAAGGCAAATTCCTTAACACAAATCCCATCTACCCAGTTTTTCCTTTGAGTTTTTGGTTAAAAATCAGTTATGTCAGTGGTATATGTTAACGAAGAATGACACATGTCCAAAATAAATAACAGTTGTCAAAAATAATGAAAAAGTCAATAAAATGAATACTTGATTTGATAGATGATTCAAACTGACAAATTGCAACCAAAAATGGCATTTGTCAGTAAACAAGACAAGTACCACGAATGTATTTGAATTTGTTTGTATTGTATGGTTTGTTTAAGTACGACCAATAGACAATGTACTTATATTGAAATATCAAGGCGCATTTTACTAATTTTTTTCTATGCTAAATTTAGGCCGTTCTGGCATTACAGATCCTTAGATTGTAAGTCCTTGTATATTAAGAGGGGCGTATCATAAAGTATATGACCCACTTTACAATTTTATTTTATAATATTCAGCTGCAATTGGTAAAAAGTTATTAATTCAATATTATTTTTCCAAAAAAAAATGGACAAGACAAGAACGTGATGTATTTTGTTTGTGAAATTGGATAGTGGTTACTTAGTTATTAATTTCAGAAGTTTAAAATTTATTTATCACAGATCATGTTTCTAAAATGCATAAGATCTTAAACAAACATGTTAGAATATGCCACTAAATTTGGAAACCATATTTTGCACTAATTAAAACCAAAATTACAAAACAAGTTTGCTTGGTAGATAGATTGGTAACAACAATAGATGGCGCTGCTAAGAAATAGGTGCAGGTGCACCTATTTACATCTCCCAATTAAAATCAAAATATCACCTAGCATTTCTAAACAAGTATTTTTTAGAATCTTGATATTGTTTAAATTGACCGTTAAAGTTCTTTGCTTATGAAATGGTTTTTGCTTTTAACCAACAGATAACGCTTTTCTAAATTTATATCTATAATGTGGTTCATCTACTTTATGAAACGCTTGTCTTAAGTTTATATAGTTGTTAGAAATAATGTTCTTATTTAATCAATTCATGTTTATTTGATTTTTCAAGAAATGATACAGAAAAAAATATATAATATAATTAATGTAAAAATATACATTTTTACATTAATTAGTGCTGAATTTATTTAGACTAGGGATATTTTTTTCTGGTTTTAACAATATTATGATATTGGTTATACAAGTTATCGATTCCCGCCGTAAAAGTGGCCTTAACATATTTTTGAAATTTTTTATGTTTAGATTAACTGTGGAAATGTATACTTTTGGATGGACACCTTGAGTGTACTCTCTATATTGCAATTTAACCGAAAATAAAACCTGAAGTCAGTAAAAACTTCATGTTCCCCATAATCAGTCATTGTTGCAACAATTTAGTTGTCCCTAACGAATATTATTTTAACATGTTTTTTGACATTTATTGCGCCATATTGCAAGCGACGTATATGGACCCACACGAAACTAGACGTCTTCTTGTTTTTATTTAAGGGGGGAGATATATACTCGTAAAACTGCGTTGCTGTTGTATATATACTCGTAAAACTGCGTGGATTTGTGTGTAACATGTATTAAATGCTCAGTGAGTAATTCTAATTTTGGCCATATCTTTCTTATTAAGATCTGTAAAAGAAATCTAATGGAATTTTTAGAAAGCTAACAAAAGGTTTAACCGATTGCAATCTATGACATTTTAAGTCTATATTTATTAATTAGTTATAAAGATAATATTTAACAAATTAATAAAAAAAAAATATTAAATAATGTCATAGAGTTCAATCAATTCAAAATTTGATTAACTTTCTAATAATACCATTAGATTGCTTGTACCGATCTTAATATTAACGATTTGGCCGCAGTTTGAATTACTCCAAAGATATTTAGAATTCAAAACAAAAATATTTTGATATCAACTCAAGACAAAAATCAAAATTTTGCCAACCAGCTATTAGTTAATTTCCAACTTCTGTAAATTTATTGACACGCAAAGAATCTTCGTATGTAATTTGGTTTTCCTAAAATTACGTCCTTTGGTCCTTTTTGCTCTGTGAGTTTATCTTCAATAAATCTAGATAAAACCATGGTTTAACCCTTACTTTGAAACTGATCCCACATTTTACATGTTTTTAAATAAAGTTATTGTCCGGAAACAAAGGGTTGAAACGGTGACAATTTTATTTCTGTAAGTATCTACGAAACCCGATTGATTTCGTATCTACTAAATACAAATTGATTTAATGATATATAAAAATTCGCTATAAATGAGATTCCACAGTACTTCTCTTATTGTTAAAATTTCTTATTACACTTTTTAGATTTTTAAACCATCTTTTGTTCTATCGGGTTATTTAAATTTTTAAGAACAAAATTTGTGAAAAGCAGTTGAAAAGTGAAAAATGTGATGTAGGTACCCTATTTTAATAAAACTATTTGAAGCAAGATTTAAAATTACCAATATAAATCAATGTTTGATATAAATTCTAGCACAATTAGTGTAAGGGTTATATTAAGAGTATTTTTGATTAAAGTAGTTGATATTATATTAAACTTTAAACATATTCAAAAGAAATCTGACAAATAAAACTGTAAGGGGTGTTATTAGGGGTTTCAGTTGTAAAATTTTAATCCTAGCCTAATTTCAATTAATTTAAGAAAATAATGATAAGTTAAATAAGTTAAAATCACTACTGGAATCCAAATTTGAAAGAAATATGAGCGTTGTGAACTGCAAGGGATACCTATATTAAAGGTTTAAATTATAAAATAAGAATCACACACTATTTTTAATTAGATTATTCGTAAATATGTTTAAAATGTATAGTACAAGTCCAATATAAAGAATAAAATCCGATGTATATCACTCAAATGGTGTATTTGGGGGGTGTGGGTGTGTGTTAAGGGTCAAAAATTATTTTTAATCACTATTTATTTAAATATTAGTAAAATAACTGATGTGAAATTGTTGTAAGGCTGCTACATTAGAATCACAACACCGTCAATTTTTGAGCAATTAATCTAAAGGGCAAATGGGCCACAGGGGCTTAATTTTAAGGAATAGAACTTTCACCAGCATTTTATTCAATATATCCATAATATGCATTAAAAACTTGGTTCAATCAAGTATTCCTTTTGACAGGTATTCACGTTACCACTTATGCATTTTTACAACTTTTTGACCATTCAACCCTTAATAAAAATTCAACTCTTGAAAAAACTCCAGATTTTTTAAAAGTATTCACCACTTGGGATGTACGCAAAACATATGTTCAATATTTGGTCAAAATCGGTGTGCAACTTTAAAAGATTAAGTCGATACACCGATTTTGCCATTTTTGGTATGTTTTTCGCATATAATGCGCAGGTCTTTGACAATTTTATTTTTTTTTTCTACGATATCATACATAAGCAAGTAGAAAAAATGACGTAAATTAAGTTTTAATCGGGTCAGTAGATTTTGAAATATAGTGGTTTAAAGAAACCGACAGACAAATACACGGAAATTAGTGAATATGATTTTCGTAATTTACGAAGTCCAAGAAAGTAAAAGGAGTAAAATTTGAAAAAAAAAATCACAATTACAATACTTCCTCTACGAGAGAAGTAATACATATCATTAATAAAATAAGTATTTTTTTGTCAAATTATAAATCTTTTCACTAATTATCAAATAAAATATTTAAGAATATTCAAAACATTTTACATAATGTTTTATAGAAGGCATTTAAAACTGTTTGAAATTGTGATGGTTTTAAAATGAGGCTCACCTAATCGAGCTCCACTTCTCCTTTTCACCCGAAGACATATTGTTCTGGATCTGATGCACTGAAAAAATAATAAGAATATTATGCAGTTCAGCCATTAGCAATGCAATTAAAATGATTGTATTAAAAACATTTGTGTCATCCTAAATTAACTCAACTCAATCGAAAGCATGGTGATATTTAATTAAAATGCATTTGTTGTAATGGTCGCATGACTTTTACAAGTTAATTAGTATTGCGGATTGCAATGCAAGCATTTAATTATATTACTATTCCAATCAAGTAAATAATCAATATTCGAATAACAACTATCTTGAGTTTAAAATGTGTGTAAATTGAATTCAGGTGAATTGCACCATACATATGTGATTCTTTTTGAAATACCAAAAAACAAACCTGATGTATATGACTAATAACTTCCGTATGCGTAGCGTCGTCTAAAGTTTTTCCATTGACTTCTAAAATCTCATCCCCTACCTCCAGGTTGTCCTTATCAGCAGGCGAACCTGAAAAGCAAACGAGAGAACCATTTTAAGGAAAATAAACAAATTAATCGTCTACTATATAAATATGGCTTAAAGGCAAAAAGATTAGGTAGTATTATAATGGATTAAGTACATACCATAAAGCTTGATCTTTTTGTCCTTGGTTTCGACCAGAATTATTACATAACCTCCTAAATCCACCATGATTTAGGTGGCGCGTTACTAGAACAGAAAAATGAACATTTCTGTTAAATGCAGCTTTTAAGCTTTTAAAGAAAAAATTAGGATCACTTCCATACCATTTTTACTTACTTTGTTGCAACAACGATGTTAACAAATGAAGTACGCCTTGACTTGTAGATTTATTATCACATAACAACTTATATATTTATTATATTTAAAATTTGCCGTACGATACGTTTTTAAATTGTGCGTAAAATTTCTGTGTTTACATAATATTTATATAATCAATTGCTATTTTGAAAAAAAAAAGTATCAATAATTACGAACGAACTGAAGAGCGAGTTTAGTTTGTAAAACCAAAATAATAATCTCAGGTACTAAAGACGTGGCGAATTTGTTTTAGATAGTCCAAATGCACGAAATATTTCCACCATTTGAAACGTTTTTTAAGTCCCATGGCAAAAAGATTTGTTGTACCATCACTTGATGTTGCCATTTTGTACAAAATTCACATATTAATTTATAGATAGATTATTTCTAAACGTTACGTATTGTGATTGCGACGTTTTTGAAAATTAAAAAACGCGTTATAAATCATGACCGGGTTTACAAAACGGACCACGGGTGTGGATAGAGTCCCTCTCGAGGAGAGAACACCACTTCGTGATCAATAAGTCCTTACAGCATCCAGCTTGCGCCTCCCGATTGCGTTGTGTGCCCCGCATTCTGTCCTAATTCGCGCTACTCTCCGTTATACGCTCCCCCATATACTTTATTTGCTCCAAATTCACTCATGAAAACTTAAATGCTTTTCTGTCCAACTACCTTCAATTTATAATTAATTTCCAACAAATTAGCGTCTCTCTGTCCACAATTGAGGACACATCCAACATTTTATGTCTTTTCGAAAATTTTATTAACTTTTATTTTATTCTTTAATTCCAATCCTCTATCTCGTTGATTCAGTTGTATATTTTTCACTGAGCAAGGCCAATAGAATTCATATTTCCACATTTTTCTCTTATTGCTCACTACTATAGAAACTCAAACGGTTAGATCAGATCAAAGAAACTAAACGAACATAAAATGTTGTACATTGGCAGATTATGCAAAATTATGAGATAATATGCAAAATGTAAAAAACACTGGGATATGAATAGTTCAATTTTTTCAATGCGAACATACTGATAATAGAACATTCAAATAATTAATTCGTTTGTTTAATAATTAAAATTGGAAAATATTTATGAAATATTTTTTTATATACGGAAATCTAATCAAATATCTTTCTTAATTTGTGTGATAGGTCGACAAATCTGAGTAGCCATACACTGAAAACGTTTCTTGTATAGTTATCAATAGTGATAACTTTCCACCTAATTTGGATTAGTCATCTAAATCACGTGATTCAAAATGGAAACATATCATTCGTGTTCAATACATTTCTACCTAATCAAGTATATTTCAGTCAGTTGCAAAATTGACTTAACCTAAATATGTCAAAAAAAATTGCTGGAAATGAGATTCCACAGTACCTCTATCGTAATGTTAAAATTTCTTATTCAAATTTTTAGATTTTTTAAGCATATTTTGTGGAAAACATTTTATCGGGTTTTTTAAAATTGTTTATTAAATTTTAACTCAGAACAAAATTTGAAACAAATCTATGCGATGAAGTTGAAAGAAGATTTAAAATTACCAATATAAATCAATGTTTGAAGTAAATCCTAGCACTGCGTAAGAGGTGTTAAAACACGAATTAAAGATTCTAGTCTATTTTTGATTAAACTAGTTTAAATTATATTTAAATTTATCAAGAGAAAACAAATTCTAAAGAAATCTGCCAAATCAAACTGTAAATGGTGTATTAGGAGTTCGAGTTGTAAAATGTTTATCCTAGCTTAATTTCAATTAAATTAACAAAATAATGATAAGTTAGATAAGTTCAAATTACTACTAGAATACAAATTTGAAAGAAATCCGACTATTTTTACTGTAAAGGGTAAGGGTATATTTATGGGTTAAAATTGGAATAAAATGAAAGGTATTTGGCAAATGGAAAAATCTTTTGAGATATAGTGAAAAAGCATTGCAATATAGTGAAAAGCAAGTGAAAAACTCTGTAAATATTTTTTATTAAAATCATTATAAAAACATAGGTTTTGCGAATTTGACAATTTGCTAATTTGACTAATTTGAATAATTTGTCAATTTTGTCTTTGCTAATTTGAAAATTTCAGGAGGCGTACACTTCAGCATCTCGGAATCTTCAGAGTTAGAAATAGGAAACAAACAAACGTAATAAACTCACGAACAAACTAATCTCTGATGATACAAATAATATCTATGACTTATTTCCTATAAGTGTATTTATCCATTGTTGTTACGTTTCCAACTATTTTTTTACACAAATCATTTATATTACATATTTTTGGTAAATGCACTAAATCATTTTTCATTTGTAATTACACTAGAGCTTTTTTATTGTCGAACGCAAAGTTGTAATTTTTTGAATATGAATTTTGTTGCTTGGCAATACGACGAAAAAAACTGACTTTAAAAAAATTACGAGTACGCAGGACGAGTAATTTTTTCTGGCAGTCCTTCTACGCAGGACGAGTAATTTTTTTGAGACGTACTGCTTTTCAGCAATACATTTCCCATTTAGAAACATGCAACTTTACTAGTTCGTCAAAAAAGCTCGAGTGTAATTTGTTAAGACAATTTAATGAGCAAAATTGATGTTCTAGTGTTAATAGTGTTCTGCGGCACACTATTTAGTTAACAAAAACTAATCAACTATATTTTAAACACATATTTTTTCTAAATGCGAAATCGAAGAAAATTCGCTGGAAATGAGATTCCACAGTACTTCTCTCGTTTATATACTAAAATTTAAATAAATCTGACAATTCTAACTATGAGGGGGGTATTAGGGGTTACAATTGTAAAATGTAGGTCTAGCCTAATTTCAATTAAATTAACTAAGTAATGATAAGTTAAATATGTTATAATTATTACTACCAAATTTGAAAGAAATCCGAGCATTTTGACTGTAAAGGGTACGTTAAGGGTTTAAGTTGTAAAATAAGGGTCGCATATTATTTTTAATTAGTTTATTCGTAAATCTGTTTTAAATGTATAGTAGAAATCTAATATGAAGAAAATCCGATCCATATAACTCAAACTATATATTTGGGGGTGGGGGGTGTGTAGGTAGGGTCGTAAATTATTTTTAGTCACTCAATATGTGAAAATATATAAAATTACTGACGGAAAATGGTGAGTTATGCTGACATATAAGAATAAAAACACCGCCAATTTTTGAACAATTAATTTAAAGACCCAACAGGCCACTAGGGTTTATTTTTAGGGGATGAAACTTTTACCAGCATGTTCTTCAATGTATTCCTAATATGTATGCCAAATTTGGTTCAAATAAAATATTCCTCCTGGCAGGTATTTACGTTACAACTTATGCATTTTTACAACTTTTTGACCCTTCAACCCTTAATAAAAAGTCAACCCTTAAAAAAACTACAGATTTTTTGAAAGCATTCACCACTTGGGGTATACACGAAACATATGTTCAATATTTGGTCAAAATCGGTCTGCAACTTTAGAAGATTAAGTGGATGCACCGATTTTGCTGTTTTTGGCATGTTTTTGGTCAATAATGCGCAGGTCCTTGAGAATTTCCTAACTTTTTTTTCTTTGACCTAATCAATGGGCAGGTAGAAAAAAAGGACGCAAATTTTGCTTTAATCGGTTCAGTAGATTCCGAAATATAGCGGTTTAAAGAAACGAACAGACCGACAGACAGACCGACAGACCGACAGACCGACAGACCGACAGACAGACCGACAGACGGAAATTAGTGAATATGATTTTCGTAATCTACGCATTCTATAAAGTAGAAAAAAGTGAAATTTGGAGAAATTTTTTTTTTCATGAATACAATACTTCCTCTACGAGAGAAGTAAAAATCAAAAGTAGTGTGCCGAAGAACACCATTAACACTACAACATCAATTTTGCTCATTAAATTGTCTTACCGAATTACACTCGAGCTTTTTTTGTTGAAATAGTAAAGTCCGACAAAAGTTAAATATTGTTGCAGAATGGCAATACGACTCAAAAAAACTGCCAGAAAAAACGATTCGTCCTGCGGACTCGTTAGTTTTTTTCGTCGTATTGCAAGCAACAAAATTTTTATTAAAAAATTACAACTTTACGTTCGACCACAGATAAGGTTATATACAGATGTGCCATGGTATAGGGCAAAGTGTTTCGCATTTTTGATATTGCCAACGCCCGAGCAGAGAGGGCTTTTTTAGTACAACGCCCGCCACGGAGAGGCGCTGGTCCTGTTGAATGGAATGTCTATCCTATGGTAGATGGCGTTGCAAAATAATATAATACTCTAATAACGTAATATGAAATTATCGTCATATGGCCCAAACCACACCCAACCAACCATAATTCACATTTTAAGCACGCCCTTGAGCACCCACGTCCAGACACAATTTCTAAAACCATCCGTTAAATTATAATGTAATTACAGTTTTCTTTCAAAACAAAATTAAATAAATGTTTTACCACGTTTTACAACAGATGTCTATGGGTTTACTCCTAGATGTAGGCAATTTAAAATACAAGCGGGTTGAGGGAAACTGAATAGGTAGCGAAACAAATAAAGATGGAGAACAGCCTATCTGTATACTTATCTGTGGTTCGACATGAAAAAAGCTCTAGTGTAATTACAAGTGAAATAATAAGATATTTAGTAGATATCTAACAAAAAATTCCATATTTGTGCTGTTTTATATTAACATTTCGAATTTATCTTTATATTATCTGATGATTAAATCAACCGGTACCTAACTATAAAATTATTTTATAGTTAGGTACCGGATTTTACTACTTGGCTCGAAAACTATTGTACGGATATAAACCAAATTTTGATACTTTTTTTCTCGTCACCTAACCACGCTAATATCCAACCAACATGTTTAGAATCCGTTAAAATTTGCGCATTCAAAAGTCAAAAACCTACCAAAAATGGCACAATCGGTGAATCCACTTAATCTTCTAGAGTTATAGACCTCTTTAGAGATTTATCCTAAGACGTGAATGCTGCAAAAAAAACATTTGAAAAAGTTTATTGAAAGGTGAAGGGCTAAATTTGGGCAAATATTGACAATTTATGGTCATGTAGCATATTTTTCCGACACTGAATATAATATTTGATACAAATTTTGCACACACTGAATGGAGATGCCTTGAAACTTATCCCTTTTATTCGAGTTGAGTTTTGTGCTAAAAATGAGTTATGTAAATGTCTCTTATTTGTCAACAATTAAAGGTGACAGATTTCAACTAAAGGTGGCAGATCATGTCAACCAAAAGTCAAACCTGTTAAAAAATCTGAAAATTTAAATCAGAAATTTTTACATAACAACGAGAGAAGTACCGGGGAATCTCTTTTCCAGCTATTTTTGCTCCCAGTCGGTAATTTTACGATTTGCTATCATTATTATTATTGTGTTACTTGTTTTACTTTTGTTACTGATCACCAATTTTAGTAAGAACAATCTTATTCACATGATATATATTCTTGGTGAAGGCTCCAGAAATGTCTTATCCTTGTTTCAAGATTTTACAAAAAATGCTATCTCGACAGACGTCTTTAAAAAACCGACGCTTTTGAACTCTCTGAACGAAACTGGTATTGGTAATGTGTTATATAAAATAACAACGCGACTATTTCTGCGTTGTTCTGAAGAAATTGAATTTATGATGGGTGCTTCAACAGTAGAAAGTCCAAAAGTTATCGTAAGAAGTATAAGCGATAACGTATAACATAAGAAGTTGAGAACTGAAAACATCATAGTCACGAAATTAAGTTAAGTCGGGAACTTCACAGAAACGACTTTGTCGAAATCCGTATACATTTTTGTAATTGGGCCCAAGAACAAATTGAAAATAATCAGCTGTATTTTAATTATGTATGATTTTGGGACAAAGCTAGTTTCAGCAATTCTGGTAAGGTTAATCATCACAATTTCTATTACTGCAGTACGGATCGACCAATATAGTCAGATAAGTTGACAGACTTAAAATGGGCAGTGAGTGAACGTTGGTGGTGGTATTATATGCGGGAATATTAATTATTAGTACACATAAGGCGGTGTTATTTATTTAGATTTTTTACAAGATATTCTGCCAGATCTCTTGGAAATCTTGCCATTGAATGTCTTTGCAAGAAGATGGTTGGAACACGATGGAGCTTCACCACAGTTTTCGCTAGATGTAAGAAATCTTTTATTAAGTTTATGTTAACATTAGTATGCGTTGTACTTAGTTATTGAGAATTTAAACCGAAATCGGCCTAGAAATAATAGAATCCGGCATACAAATTTGACAGAAGAATCATAGAAATAGAATTTCTATTATTCATTTGTTAAAATATTAATTTTAAACTTATTACTATACCAAATGATGAAAATTGTACGATAAATATTAATATAAATAAGTAATTATATTGATTTAGCTAATATTTCATTAATTTTTCAGTTTTGAAATGAATGTTAGATCCAACCGATTGTATTGCTGGTTGCCTTCACATCAAACAATGCAATATACTTGCATCAATTTTTGAAAGAAATTACGATTTCGGATAAAAATTCGCTGGCAATGAGATTCCACAGTACTTCTCTCGTTGCTATATTAAAATTTGTTATTCAAATTTTTAGAATTTTGAGGCATCTTTTACTGAAAAAAAATTATCGGATTATTTAAAAATGCTTTTTAAATTTTAACTAAGAACCAAATTTTAAACAAATTTAAGCGATAAAGTTGAAACGTGTGTATGAAAAGATTAAAAAGTGAAAAATTTGTTGTAGGTACTCTAATTTAATGAAACTATTTGAAGCTAGATTTAAAATTACCAATATAAATCAATGTTTGAAGTAAATCCTAGCACTATCAGTGTAAGGGGTGTGTTAAGGGTTAAAACAATGAATTGAGGATTCTAGGACATTTTTGATTAAACTTTGTAGTTTAATTTGTAGTTTAAATTTGATTTAATTTGTAGTTAATTAATTAACTATATAATTAATAATATTAATAATATTATTATTAAATAATATTAATAATATTATTATTAAATAATATTAATAATATTAACTATATAATTATTAATTTAATTTGTTATTTTTTTTAATTTTAATTTGTAGTTTTCTTTTTTTTTGTAGTTTAAATTATATTTCAATTTATTATTAGAAAACAAATTTAAAAAAAATCTGACAAATCAAACTGTAAGGGGTGCATTAGGGGTTACAATTGTAATATGTAGGTCCTACCTTAATTTTAATTTAATTAACTAAATAATGATAAGTTAAGTAAGTTAAATTACTACTAGGATCCAAATTTGAAAGAAATCCGAGCATTTTGACTGTACATGGTATGTTAAAGGTTGAAATTGCAAAATAAGGGTTGCATACTATTTTAAATTATATTATTCGTAAATATGTTTAAAATGTATAGTAGAAATCGAATATGAAGAAAATCCGAACCATATGACTCAAACTCTATATTGGAGGGGCGGGGGTGTGTGGTAAGGGTCTAAAATTATTTTTACTCACTCTTTATGTAAATATTACTAAAATAACTGATGGAAAAGTGTGGGTAATGCTGCCATATAAGAATCATAACACCGGCAATTTTTGAACATTTAACTTAAATCCCAAATGGGTCGTAGGGGCTTATTTTTAGGGGCTGAAACTTTTACCAGCATTTTCTTCAATGTATCCCTAATATGTATACCAAATTTGGTCCAAATGAAATATTCCTGCTGGCAGGTATTCACGTTACAACTTATTCATTTTTACAACTTTTTGACCCTTCAACTCTTAACAAAAATTCAACCTAAATTTTTTTTCTTCGATATCATCTATGGGTAGGTAGAAAAAAAGGACGCAAATTTCGCTTTAATCGGGTGAGTAGATTCCGAAATATAGTGGTTTAAAGAAATGCACAGACCGACCGACAGACGGAAATTAGTGACTATGATTTTCGTAATCTACGCATTTTATAAAGTCGAAAAAAGCGAAATTTGGAGAATTTTTTTTTTATGAATACAATACTTCCCCTACGAGAGAAGTAATTAATGTGAACCACGGCATTTAGGCAATTTTATCGCAAACGTGAGCGTAAATGCAATAAAGGGCAAATTATTAAAATGAGGTTTTAATGCGTTGGACACAAATAACTATAAATTGTATTAAATTATTATAAAAACTATATAATTTTAAAAGTATAAAAAATAACATTCAAATTTTGAACGAGAATTTTCGTGACTTTTTTTGAGATGGCTGGTATTTATATTTGTCATACGTTAGTGTTTTGTTTTTTTTCCAAGTTTTCATATCAAGAAAAACACAATCTTTTGGGAAATGACTAGTTATATTTAAATAAAACTTTACTTATAAGTTGCGTACTTTATTTTTTCTAATTTTGGCATGTAAAATGTGACTTTTCAAAATCGATTGTAGTTGGCAAACGGCACATTTTACGCAACTGGTGATGTAATGAAAAATATTTCACAACTGGTGATGAAAAGTTCCGAATAAAGCCTACTTGTTTTGATAAAATTCACTAAATTATTAATATCATAAGTTTAAAAAACTCTTTTTTGAGAAGGTTCTTGTAAAAATTAGAAAAAATCTTGTATGCAACATGTTAGGAAATGCTATTTTGTGTAACTCGCGTTATTTTGCAGAACTCGCTGCGCTCGTCCCGCAGAAATCCGCTCGTTACACAAAAAAATGCATTTCCTAACTGGTTGCATAAATAGCTATTGTTGTAGTTATGTGCGGCATTTTGCCTTATGAAGTTAAACCTTTCAAAAATATAATTATATTATACTTATTACACGCAAATTGCGTTCACTACTATATACCCTGTTGTTCATTCTTCGGACACCACTTCCCAACTTGCACAGCGTTTTAA
This sequence comes from Cryptophagus acutangulus, assembly GCA_963556235.1. NCBI lineage: Eukaryota > Metazoa > Arthropoda > Insecta > Coleoptera > Cryptophagidae > Cryptophagus > Cryptophagus acutangulus. The sequence goes on from OY744561.1 coordinate 3,835,804, forward strand.
AGGCCATGTCATTGCCTAAAAAAAGGGTCTGCGTCCAAGATTTCAGCGCTACAGATGACATCGAGACAAAAAAATATTTGTCATGTTAGTTGCCTACATTTGGGCGATATTTATTTCATTTTATAGAATAAAAATACTACTTAGTAGAAGCAGTTGTACACCAGAGAATTATGATATTACACATTACATATTCTAAAACATACACAAAATTAAAACGAAGAAAATTAAATATACTATAAAGACTATTAAAATTGAGAGAGGACTTCAATTGAGAGCTATTTAAATTGAGAGAGGATGAAGTTCTACATCAGTAAATTGAACAAACTGTATGAAGTTCTGTTTCAATTAATTAAATAAATGATTTATGACCGTTTTCATTTTGAAAAGTTTGATGTTTTTTGGCAGCTAATCTGTAAGACCTAATTGATTATTATCAATCATCATAGTAAAAAAAGAATATATGTTTGGTGACTCTTACCTTACGCCCAGTCTTTCTCTGTCACAATGTTTAGAACAAAGATCAAATAAACTTCATAAATTGGTCCATTCTCAAAATATTAGTAGTGAATTATTATAATATATAAATCAAGCACAAAGTTCTACTATATTAGCCTTTATTATGTGGCGGCATTTCGTCCTCCAAATCAGTATAATATTAGTACTCTGTAGGAGGCCCATTTTATACCAACTAACGTCACAATTTTAGATAGAATTTTAGATACATATTAAAGATAGATAAAAAAATAAATAAAGGAAACTATAAAAGAGTGTCTCGCAGGCCGAGCGACTCTAGACTTTCCTCTACTTCGAACAATTCGAATAATATTCGCGATGTAAGGTACTAATTTGTCTGCCGCAAAGGGTCCGAAGGACTCAAAACGCATGCCGCTTCCATGAGACACTGGCAATCGCGAGCTCAGCTCCTCTCACTCGTATGAAGATGATATTCTTGTGCTCAAGATTTGGAACTTGATGAAGGCATGCTGTTATTATTACGAAACGATCCAAGGCGGAATAAAACCGACACAACGGAACTTTGTGTTTTTTTGGCAACCAGGTAGAATAAGATTCTGACTAATGGTCTAGAAGTAGAGCTCATAAAGGAACTATTGCAAAAATAACCTATTCCACCGAATTGCCAAACTTTAGGTGCACTATTGTTAAATGATCATGTGTCGTGTATCCTAAAGGATTTTATAAAACTGCGGGATAAGCATAATATGTTAGTGCAAAACCAATTAGGAAAAGCTATTGCTGCCTTAGGCAATTCTCTTAGTATTCTACTTGCAAAAATTAAGCCTCTAGCACGAGCTGATTTTGTACAATCAACCGAAGATGCTGCCAGAATTTTCACAGAATTTCACCACACTATTTAGATCCATAGGAAATCGATTATCAAACCGCAACTAAGCAAAATAGCCCGTGTGCTAGCCGATAAATCGGTAATACCTGTTCGGTAAGGATTTTGAAGAAAACTGCAAAAATGTTTCTTCTACCGAAAAAGCTGCTTAAAGCCTAAGAGCAGCTGCTTCTTCAACAACCTTTAAATCGATTGAGTCATCAAAAATTCAGAAGTCTTTAAATACAGGGTGCCCGTCTCGGTTTCAGAAGACACCTCAAAAATGTGAGCAAGAGCCATCTCCTCAACGCAGTAATCAAACAAATTGGAATTGCCTCTCAAAACCAATTCCTTAGAAATAATAAATTCTGTAAGTACTCTAGAGACCGAGCGCCTAAGATTTTTTGTACAAAAGTGAAAGTCGATCACAAACAACCTGGTTGTTTTAGACTGGATCAAGGGATATAAAATCTTTTCTAATTTTGAATTAATTAATATCTTTCTAAATTTGAATTAATTAATCTTTCCGTGTGTATTAATTGAAAAGAAAATGATTTAATTAAACAAAAAGTAATTGTTAAATGTCATGAAAAGAAGAATCAATTTTTATCTCCTTATTTTTTGATCCAAAAACCAAACGGATCAAATAGATTTCTTTTAAATTTGAAAAGTCTTAATAAATGCATTGCACCTCCACATTTAATACTAGAGGATATTCGAACCGCACTTAAATTGCTTAATAATGACATGTTTATGACAACCATCGATCTCAAAAATGCCTATTATCAAGTTTCAGTTCAACAAGACCATAGAAAATTTCTAAGATTTTGTTTTGCCGAGTCGTGTTACAAATTTACATGTTTACCGTTTGGGCTTAGTACAGCCCCATAAGTGTTTACAAAAATTATTAAAGAGATAGCAGCTGATATTAGGCAAAATAATATATGCTTTGTATATCTTGATTTTTTAATCTTTGGCAAAAATCTATTAGAATGTTTAAAAAATGCTAAACTTACTTTAAGCCTTTTGGAATCGGTTAGCTTCATAATCAATTATGAAAAGAGTAACCTGAATCCTAACACAAGATAGTCAAGTTCTTAGGTTTTGTGTTAAATAGTCAAATAATGACTATAGGTCTAACCAATGACAAAGGACAGAATTTGATAAAATTATTAACAAAATTTTTAAATTTGTTAGACTGTTCGATTAAACAGTTTGCTGCTCTACTAGGCTCGCTAGTGGCAGTATGTCCAGTAAAATATGGACTGCTCTATACAAAACTCTTCAAACGCCAGAAATTCTTACCTCTTTTAAAAGCTCAACAGAATTACAACGCAATTATGCATATTACATCAGGTTCAATTAAAAACGACATAAAATGGTGGATCCAAAGTATTCCACAATCATTTAATAACATAAGACAAATTTGATACAATACTTTTTACAGACGCATTAAAAACAAATTGGGTTGCTAGTTGTGTTAACAAAAAACCTACGGTTGGTGGTTACTACATGAAAAGTCTGAACACATTAATTATTCAAAACTCTTAGCTATTTTTTATGGTCTAAAATCTTTTGCTAAATCTCTACGTTCCTGTAACATTTTACTAAGAGTTGACAATAGCACTGCCATCTCTTTCATTAACCGCATGGGAAGTGTTCAATTTTTTAATTTAAGCCATTTAAGTCGGTGTACTTAGCAATGCTGTTAGTCAAGAAACATATGGTTGCTTGCCTCATATATAAGTTCAACAGACAATACTGTAGACGATGAACAATCTAGATTGTTACCAGGTGAAACAGAATGGAAGTTAAATGACTCTGCATTTAGAGAAATTGTTAAACAATTTAGTAAACCAGAAATTGATTTGTTTGCAACGTATCACGAACAAAAAATGCAAAAAATGTATTACTTGGCTTAGATTCGCAAAAAGTTATGCGATAGATGCGTTTACCGTCGAGTGGAAAAGCTATTTCTTTTATTTACCAAAATTGAATCTTTTGCCGACATTTTATCTACTTCTGAATTTTATAACGGAATCTTATGCAACATGCTAAATGAGTTGTCATTTATTGAGTTGTCTACTTGAGTCGAAAGCGGTAATCTGCACTTCATACAATTTAGAACCCAATTGTTGACGTTGTCATAATTGAAATTTCCTTTTCCGGTTTAAAAATTGATTTGAGCGGTTGGTGATCCGACACCAATGTAAAATGCCTACCGTAAAATGCCTACTATCTTATCAATTTTACGTATTTTTTACTCTTATTTTAATGCAAAAATTGTCATTTTAAAACGTAGAGATTTTTATGTTGGTTGGTAACATTGATGAACCAAGTGACTATTATAAGTTTCCGAAAACACCTTTAGATTTCTGACAGATTGATTAATTGTATACTCAATACCAACATTACAAAAATAAATAACCTTACGGCTGCTAAAGCACTCCTTTTTCTATTTCAACACTACTCCTCTTCGGGTCGCATTTTAAAGAACGAGGGAAATAGTTTGACTTATGAAACACGTTCTTTATACTATTTTATCTATTTTACGCCTTTTTACTCTTATTTTAATGCAAAAATTGCAATTTTAAAACCTATGGAATTTTATGTTAGTTGGTGACATTGATGAAACAAGTGATGCAACAAGTGACTCACTTGATGAAACAAGTGAGATTAATATAAATTTCCGAAAAAACCCTTAGTTTTTTGACAGGATGAATAATTTTATACTCACTAGCAACATTACAAAAATAAATAACTCTGCGGCTGTTAAAGCACTCCTTTTTCTATTTCGACACTCCTTTTGGTAGTGTTATAGCTTCATTTAAGACGTAAAATAGATGACTTAAGGCTCATGACTTAACCCCCTACCGATTCCGTATAACCTCGCGTCACATGAAACAACAAACGATAAATTTGGGTCAGAATGCATCAAAACCTTATTATCCGATAAAGGGTTTTTCTTAACTGAAATGCCTCTTTGCATGTTGCGTTCCAAATAAATTGTACATCTTTTCCTAAGAACCTATAAAGAGTTTTGTCTAGCCGATAACGTAGTGACAAATTTACTATAATAATTGACTAACCCCAAATATGCTGCTAACTGCGTAGTATTTTGCGGATCTGGTGACTCTTTAATAGCGCGTAATTTATCTTCTGTATGATGAATACCATCTTTGGCAATGATATGACCAAAATATTCTACTTTGGATTCAAAAAAATTTACATTTTTCTATGTTAATTATTACTCCGTAACTATTTAACTTTTCTAATAGTCCACACACTGTTCGGAGTGTCCGGAAAGAAAACAGCAACAAATGGTCACGTCTGTTATTGATCCAGTTAACAATGACGCAATGGAACATATTGAGGGTCCAGACTTTAGGAGCTGTACTACACTCGATAGGGTTATATACCGCACCTATATGGACAGAGGCTCTCAAACTACAGAAATGCAGAACTCTAGCTGAACGGACGCAGAGGAAAGCAGCGATACGAATTGCGAGTGCCTATGGAACAACGTCAACTAAAGCCATCCAAGTAATAGCATCTGCGTACAAATCCATCTTCTTGCAAAAGATAGGGAATACTCAGTGAGTGCGAGAACACCAGCAATCCGAAGAAAAAAAAGAGAGGAAATCCTGCTAATGTGGCAGACAGAAAGGGAACAGGAGACAACCGCAGCCCAAAAAGCTGATCCTATACGTGGGAGAATGGGTAAACAGACAGCATGGAGAAGTCAACTACTTCCTAACCCAATTCCTATCGGTCCATGACAGCTTCGGAGAATATTTGAAACGCATGAAACTCTCAGATACAGACAGCTGCTACTACTGCGAAGCACAAAACAGTGTAGAACATACTATATATGGGTGTAGTAGATGGCTCCAAAAAAGGCAAGAGTTCCTTGAAGTAAACCAAACGCACATTAATACGGACAACACAGAAAGAACGCCACTTTGTGGCAGAAAGAACGGCAGCGGAGGAGACGGAAGGGCGCCCGCTGACTACGGAAACCTTGGTTCCAGCTATGCTGGAATCAGAGGCAAAGTGGGAAGCGGTGCAGTCGATGGTTACCGCCATCCTCAAGACGAAGGACGCGGACCAGCGGTATCTCCGCCATCTGCTGGAGGAGTAGAGAAAGGAAGTTCCTCCACCAAAACTGCCACTTACCCCTGAGACGAGCCCAAAGCATCCAGGGGAAGTATAAGCGTCGAGCGACGGGAAACGGGTTTAGTCGGTCGGGAGCCTTAGAAGCGCCCAACCCGACACGTCCTGGGGCGACAGAACACCAATGCCTTGGGATGTCTGGTAGCAGATTCCTCAACCTCGCGGAGAAACTCGCGGAGAAACGCAATAGTTTCGTGTGTCGTATGTGCAGTTGCACCATCCTGCTGAAAATAGCAATACTGAAGCTCATCATCATGTAGTTGTTGAACAAATTAGGTCATAATATTGTTCCTATATCTCTCTGCATTGGCGGTGAAAATGAAAAATATGGGCCCAATTATTCTTCTTCGAGAAACTGCCATCCAAACACTAATTTTCGACGGATGTAGCGGACTTTCAATAAAATAATGTGGGTTATCACTGGACCACATTCGCATATTTTGAGAATTGTATCCCGAAAGATGAAACCAGGCTTTGTCAGAAAAAAACGTGAGGTCTAGTAGATCGTCATTGACTAAATTATTAGCAAACCACTGGCAAGATGCAAGACGTCTGGGTTGGTCTGTCGGCAAAAGAGCTTGATAGGATTGCATCTTACATTCATATAATCTTACATTCATGTGCAAATTCTTCTTTACAATCTTTTGGCATACTCCGTAAGATAATCCAGTTTGTTGTGAGAGTCGGCTTAAAGATGTTGTAGGGTTATGCTCCACAATCTGACTAAATTTATTATTCACTTCTTCTGTGCAAATGGTTAGCCTGCCAGCGCTTTTTTATGCAACACAGATCCAGTTTCACGAAACAAACTAACGCATTTTTTGAGACACGCACAAAAATCATTTCGAATTACTGCTAAGTCTGGAAAGCGCTCTTGAAAATCAACAAAAAAATAAATTTTGATTATAGTCCCAAATTCCGTTAACTTGCGCACCAGTTCGAAAATATGCTTCAATCATAAATATTCCATGTTCTGTGGTAAAAACCATAATTTAAGAACTGCTTATACTGTTGAATTTGACAATGCTTAAAATGTTGACAATTTTGGCAATCACGGATGTCATTTAAAAACCATAAGTTGAGCTAAGACATACGTTTCTGAATTCAGAGCAAGAGTGGATTTATATAATTTATGATGGCTCGGTACAATGCCGTATGCTCTCCGATTAAAAGTAGAACATAAATTAAAAACGTTAGTAGAAAGATTATATTAAAATCAGAAAAATTATACTAAAATCAGAAATAGAAATAGCAAGTGGGCGTCACCAATACGCGCCGTCACTGTGACGTCAGAGCGGCCATCTTAAACTTGGAAAAATCCGAACAAAACAATTTTATACGGCAATTTTCGGTTTTTTTTAAATATTTGCGGTGATCTTAATTGTGTATGTGATATTTGTTGGCCAGAATAATTTACGTGTGGTAAACTTTAAAATAACATATACAAATCTATGTAATTTACTCTGGTTTGTTTTAGAATTCCATATTACTATCGTTTAGTTGTTTATATCGAATTTTTTTTTTTTTTTTCTATTAACTTGAGATGGCAGATAAGCATATAATATCGTTTATGACGATGGCAACTGCATATACACGCAGTCTTCGATACTTTTTTATAAGAAAAGCTAAAATAAATAGGTATATTCAAATGTTTATTGACAATCATAAGTTTAGTTATTTACCGCAGCAATTTCAACCATTGTCTTCTAGTTTTTAAATCTTTTGGAATAGTAAAAAAACGACATGTTTCTCTGTTGTTGTAATGAGTACAACCATAAGCCGAACATTTAGTCATTTGTGTATTGTTTTATTCATTGAAAGAATCCAACAAGTGAGGTTATGTGTACTAAAATTATAGTTTTATGGAATTCTAAAACAAACCGGCATGAAATAAATGGATTTTTATATGTCATTTTAAAGCTTACCACATATAAAATAATCTGGCTACCAAAAATCACATACCAAATTAAGTTCCCACCAATTAATAAACATTAAAAGAAAATTGACTAATAAATTTAGTTTGTTTGGATAATTGCAAAATAAAGATGGCGGGTGATGATCTCATCAGTGACGGCGCGTATTGTGTTGTAAAGAAAAGACAAATAGTGATAATATCCGACTTGGTACCAATTTTACAGTTTCAGTAAACGAAGTATTAGTAAAGAAACAGTATCCCTTACCGACGTGAGATGATATATTTGCATCCTTGTCCAGTGGTCAATTGTTTGCGCTATTAGATTTAATGGGCGGTTATCAACAATTAAAAGTAAATAAAAAGTCCAGAAATTACTAACAACTAATAGGTACACATGTTTAGGTATATATGGTTAACGTTTGGCATTTCGCCAGCATCCGCAATTTTTTCAGTCAAAGTACGCCAAGACCCCCCTAGGCCCACAAGTACGAAGTTGACGTACAGGCGGATCCAACGTCACCAGACAAAAAACTTTCAGAACTTGCAAAACTAGAAAAAAAATGAAAGAAGAAAAGAATGTGAGAGATGTAGAGTGGAAGGCAATCCAGGCGGGAAAGGAAAAACTTAGAGAGGGGCAGCTCAAACTGGAGGACGACAGGAGCATGATAGAAAAGCTGAAGGGTGAAGCTAAAAAAAGAAAGAAAGGGAGCAGAAATGGCAAATGCTCTCAAAGACAAGGAAAGGCAAATGCAAGAACTAAGAGAAATAATCAAGGCTAAGAAAATGCTGATTGAAAAGGTCAGCAGGAAACTTGAAGATAAAGAGAAAGTACTGGAAGAAGGGGAATCAAGTAGAAAAGTGCTGAAAATAACCCACAATGGAACGGACAAAGATATCTGGGCAAAAATAATGGAACTCAAAAACTGACCACAATGAGTGGGTTGCCCTTCATAGGATGAACCACATGATCCTAGAAAGAATGAGGAAGATGGTCAAATGCATATGCAAAGGAACGACTAGCAGTATATTTATATATACAGACAGAGCCAAAAGAAAAGCGGACGACAGAGACAACAACAAACGTGAAAGAAAAACATATGCCCTTGTCGTCGACATAAATGCTAACGACTTCAGAGGGACAGTCTGTTTGTCTGAATTAAAAATCAAGAATTGAAAATGAGCAGGTAACGCCGTCAGAAGCATGAGGAGCACCAAGAAAGGTAAACTCCTTATCACAGTCGAATGAGACCGACGGAAGCTTGATCAACTCGAAAGACTGATAAATCAAAATCCAGGAATAATGCACGTACATAAAATAGCGGAGCAATTTCTAGATATTCTGCACATCATATGGACTTAGATACCAGCGGAAAAAAAGTTGTCGAACCAATCGTGAAGATCTTTGGAAATGAAGGAAAGGAGAACTTTACAATGTCTAAATGTAGTTGTACTCAAAAACAATATATCTCAGAATACCTTAGATCCATTAAAAATAATGAAAATAAATGCACCTGCAACATCCTTCCAAATAAAAGAGGTAACTTACATTGAAATCAGAGATACCATTAACTCACTGAAAAATACTAGTAGTAACGATCAACGACTGAAAAGTAGTAACGATCTTGCTAGCTTTCTTACTGGATCAGCATACATACTCTTTGCAGATGATACTTCTCCTCGTCTCAAGCGCTTGCTTTTCCTAACGAGGCTAGCTCTGTAAAGTCTAAACGTTTATCAAAACCGTTTAAACGATTGTCTCTTTTTTTGGATGATGCAGGTGTTCTCAGGGTGGGCGGTCGGTTATGTCATGCTTCGATCTGTTTTGAATGTAAACATCCTATTATTTTGCCCAGTTCGAGCCGATAACACAATTACTTGTAGAAGATTTTCATCAACGATTTCTTCACCCAGGATCGCAAACGCTTAATTTCTTATTGCGTCAACAATTTTGGATTCTATCAGCCAAGAGAGTTATTTCACGATCAGTGTCAAAATGCATGAAGTGTTGGCGACTAAAACCCACCTTTTTACAACCTCAAATGAGCAATCTACCGGCAGCGCGAGTGTCTCAAGTAAAACCATTTTCATATCTAGGCGTTGATTATGGTGGTCCGTTCACTATAACTTTAGGTCAAATTCGCGGTGCCAAAACCTATAAAGCGTATTTATGTTTGTTTCTATGCTTTGCCACTAAAGCGTTACATCTAGAATAAGCTTCAGAGTTATCAACTGAAGCATTTCTTGTGGCTTTACGTCGCTTTATTGCTCGTCGTGGTCGATGTTCTACTATTGTTTCTGATTTTGGAACAAACTTTATCGGCGCTAATAATTACCTCATTAAATGCATGCAAAATGCTACCGAATCGGAACATATTGAGTGGCGTTTTAATCCACCAACCGCTCCTCACTTTGGCGGTCTCTGGAGGGGCAAGTATAAAATCGGTTAAAACACACCTTGTCCGGGTGGATGGATACCAATTGTTGACGTATGAGGAATTTAATACGGTGTTGGTACAAATTGAAGCTCTTCTCAATTCGCGACCTTATGTGAAATGAGCACGGCTCCTAATAATCTTTTTGTACTAACTCCAGGTCATTTCCTCATACTTTATCGTCTCTTCCTGTTTTTGATTTAACGGGTCTCAAACTAAATACTTTATCTCGCTAGCAGCTCCTACAACGCATTCATTCCGATTTTTGGATTCGTTAGCATCAAGATTACACACTCTCCAGCAAAGAAGTAAATGGACCAACTCATCAATCCTTATTAAGCTCGATACCTTAGTTCCAATTAAAAACGATATCACTCCACCGTCTAAATGGCGTCTTAATCGAATAACAGACATTCATCCAGGTTCCGATAGGATAATTCGTGTCGCGTTGGTTAGAACCACGGGAGGTGTCATTAAACGTCCCGTAGTCAAATTATGTCTATAACTTATACCTTCTTTGGGTAACAATGCTTCAAACACAGTGTTTTAGGTGGGCGGAATGTTCGGGATCCGTTTTAATGTTTGTTTTGTTGGTTCTATGTATTGTATTGTTTAAAAATTGGAGAATTATCGCAAATATATTTTACTTAGAATGTATTCAATTTTGTTGAAAAAAAGCAGCTTTTTTGGTTTTTGTGACATATCACGTGACCCCGAATCGGTTGGAACCCGTTAGAGAAGGTAGTTGCGCTTTGAATTTGGCAAATAAACCCGCTAATCGCATTTGCTTTCGTTTTTTTGCATTTACTTACTGATTAAATTTTACTTTAATTTTAAAGACAACATTTGTTATGTTAACATTGGTATCTGCAAACAATATCCATGAAATTAAAGAATTGGCGGACTCAACACAATCAAAGGCTGCAGGTTGGTTTGAAAGCAACGGCCTAAATCTCTAAATGACGCTTAAACTGTTAAAGTTCTATTTTCATTAAAAAAAGTAATACCATGGAAACTGAAAAATGTGCTAAATTTTTAGGTGTCTGGTTAGACCATAAGTTGACTTTTAATCTCCAGGCGAATCATGTTGCCCAAATGCTAAGTCAACAAATATTGGTACTGAGACAGCTCAGAGGGACCGTATGAGTAGTGTAAGATGTGAGTTCTGGAACACAAAGGGATGCCGCCGTTCAATGTAAACAAATGAGTAGCGTTATCATGTATATTTCTGAGAATTTTGTGTGATAAATGTCGGCATCGATTGTAATAATTGTAATCATATGTGATAACACATGTATAAATGTGTGATAAGTAACTGACCATTTTAAGCCATGGGGATTCTGAAACAATGACGTCATTGTATAAAAAAAATTGTAGCCAGAACGTATATACGGATACTGGAACAAAATGCTGACATAGCGTTAAAGACCCTGGGGATACTAGAACAGCGCAGTGCATGACAAAATCTGTGTTTAGCAGCGCAATTTTATTTTCTACATGTACGCTTATGAGGGGTACTGAAACACTACATTTTTTGCTGTGCAAATATTTGCCGACTTAGCAAAAACTGTATACGACATTTCTGAAACAACACGGTGACGTCAGCATAGTAAAATAATACATATCACATATAGAGATAAAGACTGGAAAAAAAAACATTTTTAAAACAACGCATTATTATAAAACACATTCTGTGTTTATAGTTGTGCAATATTATTTTCTACTTATGTTACGGTACTGGAACACTTCATATTTTATTGTACAGTTATTTGCTGACTTAGCAAAAGTACGAAATTTCAGAAACAACAACAGAAGCTAAAATATAATTCATACAATTGCGCAGTGGTTGGAAAATATCATTATAAATAATATTTATTCTATCCTGCAATTGAAATCTAACTCTTGTAAAAGAAGGTAGTGTAATTAAAGTTGTGTACCTACTTTGGTGAGTATTTACTTTTATTATCTCAATAAATAACTTAAATACACGTTTGTTTCAATTTTTTATCCATTTAATTTCAATTTTGTTTTAAGAAAACAACAATGAACAATTTTCCATGTGACATTTTTGACACCGATTTGCTCTCCTATGGAGGGTTGTTAAATCAACCACCACCACCACCACCACCATCACACCCCCCAGCATCATCTAATAAGCGCAAAAGAGCAGCTACCACCATTACAAATTCTTCTGCTAACTCTCAAATGGTTATTCCATCAACAGGTGGTAAAGGAAAACAAATTCGAATGGATATAGCAGCCGATATTCAAAACCTTGAAGATGATATCAATGGAGCGTTTGAAGATTTATTTTCAAATGTTGAAGCTAGTGTTATTCCATTAACATCAACGCTCTCAAGAAAAATCAACAATGGTCTTATTACAATAACCTCACCAGGTTCATCAGATGCTACACATATGGTAAAAATAGAAATCTATGATATGAAAGACATTGCAGGAATACCAGCCAGTGATATTTGGAAAAAAAGTATCACTCGTGCTAAAGTTTTCATTGAGAAAAAGGAACACCGACAAATGTTTGATACATTGAATTCTATTACACTTGATGTGGCAAAGAAAATGAAGGCAGCAAAAGGATCAGAAAGTAAATTTTCCAAATATTAAGTGCTTTTTTTATATGTAATAATTTTATGTGGAATTTATAATCAGATACTTATAATTATTATTTACCAATAAATATTTTAAATCAATAATAAAACAAATTTATTTTAAATATTTTTCAAAAATGTGGATTCTAGAACAGCGCATTGTATCACAAATTCTGTGTTTAGTTGCGCATATATAAATATTTTGTGATGTAAATTCAAATTGTGTAATATTATTCAAAATAATATTCATTCAACGATTGAACTCCATCAAAGAATAAACTCAATAAAAGTTGACGTGCTTTGGTAAGTATATTTATTTTGCTATTTTCATTTTTTTTTTATTTTTTTTTATTATTTTATAATATAGTGAAAACAATGTGGACTTGCTATGCGTTGGATAATCTAAATAAAGAGCATGACGGTGAACAGGATACGTTTGAAAATAAAGTGAGACATCATATGGGAGTTCTAAATATTCTAGCTATGGAGTATTGCCTCGAACAAAATAGGTTGAATCCAATTCTGGAACCTGAAGAATGTGCAAAGAAAGAATTGGATTGCCACAACGCTATTGAAGCATGTGAATACTACTTAGATGGAAAAATTGATAAGACGCGTCTGAATTTTCTACTATCTAAATTTAAACAACCGATGAAAAACTCTAGTGATACTGTTGATAATAATTAGTGTATTGTTTAAATAAAATAAATGTATTAATAAAGAAAAAAAAATATTTATATATTTTATTTGAATGATTTTTTTAACTACATTTTTTATTACAAATTGTTTAATATAATTTATTACATATTATTTTTTTTGATCCAAGAATTATGAGAGCTGTCAAATCCTAACCATTTGACTAATAAATTGTCACCGCGTCTTTTAATTATTTTTTCTACTAGATAGATGTCGGGATTTTTAACTTTCAATAATTCTTGTTCGTAAAAACACCCCTCAATTTTGTTGTTTTGATAGTCTTTGATTCTATATGTCTTCGGATTAGTAAGCAAAATTTTGTCGATAGTAAATATTTCTGTAGACCAATTCGGTGTGTATCCTTTTTCAAATACCTCCTTATATTTACTAACGCGTACTTGTTCACCCAATCTGAATTTTGACTTAGTAGAATCAACCATTTTTATACGATTGAATGATTTTCTGAGAACATCTTTTTCATTTTTACTGTTGACATCTGTAGGTTTCATTCCGATGGTGCGATGTATTGAATTATTATAGTCTTCCAATAATGATGGAAGGATGTTTATCCATTTATATGATCCTTGTAAGCTAAATCTTTTCCACATTTTCTGTTTCAGGGTGCGATTAAATCTTTCACATATACTCGCCTTTAAATTGCTATACGTTGAATAATGATTTATTTGGTATGTGGTTAAGAGAGCTTTAAATTTGGAGTTATAGAATTCTTTACCATGATCAGTTTGCAAGAGGACTTCGTCCACTAGATAATATTTTTGTCATAGCTTGAACTACATCCCCAGCTGATTTTCGTTTTAAAGGAACAGCCCATGCATATTTTGAAAAATTATCAATAACGGTTAGCATGTAATTGTAACCTTTGTTTACTTTTGCATATGGAATCATTTCGACCAAATCTGCTTGCCATGATTCATCCAAACCTTTGATAATTACGTGCCTTCTACGATAATTTCTTCTGGCAGGAGCGTGCAATTCTTTTACTAATTGTTCTTTTGCTTCACTCATCTTGATATATTATTTAATAATGTGATAACATCAAAATAATTTATGTATATAAAGATTTTTTATATTTATATTTAATTATATATTCTTAAGTTGGGATTTTAATAAAGTTATCTGAGCTTCTAAATAAATAATATGTTTACTGGTTTGCTCGATAAGACTTTGATATTCTTTAAAATTGTTTTCTGATAGTGTTGCTGTTGTTTCATTTTTATTCATGATAACTAATAGCATATTGTTTATATCCATTACATCGTTTTTTAGTTGAGTCATATCGTTATCGATTTTTTGTATGTTTTTATTAATATTTTGGGTTGTATTGTCTACATAATTTTTATTGGTAGCATCATTTTCAGCTTCTGGATTTGCTACATTTCGTAAGAGTTTATTATTAATGTTAAAATGTTCATCATTTGTTAAAAGAAATCCAACTCCAGGAGGACCGTGTGGTAGAATGCTGCTGCGTATGCTTTTATCAGTTTTATCATTTATCCAATGATTACCAAACTTATCAACACTCATGTTAAACGATCTTGAGTTTAAAAATGCAACTAAGCAATTAGTTTAAATTGTTATTAATATATAATACCCGCTTCTCGTAACTCTTCGACTATTGATATTATTTCATTTTGATGATTGTTGTTTCCAGCTGCTTGCGACGCAATTAATAATCTTAAACGATCGACTAATTCATTTGGATCATCCCAATATGCATAATCTATACTAGGAGGCAAACCTTCTATTTTCATACTTTTAGGTAAACCAAAACCCTGCGCATTCTCTAATTTGATCGATGATCTTCTTTTTGATCTACCACTTTTATCATCTTCAAATAGTTTTGATATATATTTGCGATATTTCTCTCCTCTGGATGCAGAAATTTTACCGCTAGATTTGTATTTTTGCTTATGACCGTTAGATGTTATCAATATTTCCTTGTAATTAACATAGTCATTTTCAGTAATAATATGATCATTAGGTAACTTCTTAAATAGTAACTCTAGTAAACCCTCAGAAATCGGACAATTAAAATCCTTTACAGTGATTTTACCATCATGGAAATATATTGGACTGTCACCAATCATTTGTGTATTGTTTACCACTCTTACACCATAAACATGATCAAGATTTGGAATTTCACCTTTTATCGTTGAAAGTTTTTCATATTTACTAATAATGTTTCTGTTATCATTATCCTCTTTAATGTTATTAACTTCTAATTGTTTTATTTGGTTGGTGCTTTTTGTCACTTCAATTAGTTCGTTTAATGGGTTAGTAACTGAACTTAATTTATAGTTCAACTCGTCATCCGACATCATTTTTCCCAATTTTAATAGTCGATGTTTTCTTCGTATGGCATTACTAGTTGATACAATTTTTCGCAAAATATTTCTTTTATCTTTGCTTTCTATTAACGACATTTTTGGGTAAGTTTGTTATCAAGTTGTAAATTCACTTCAAATATCTAAGTCAAGTTCAACGTCAAGTTAAACGATTTAAGTTAAGTTTGAGGTCAAGTTGTAAGTCAAGTTCATACGTTTAAGTTAAGTTCAACGTCAAGTTAAACGATTTAAGTTAAGTTTGAGGTCAAGTTGTAAGTCAAGTTCATACGTTTAAGTTAAGTTCAACGTCAAGTTAAGCGATTTAAGTTAAGTTTGAGGTCAAGTTGTATGTTAAGTTCATACGTTTAAGTTAAGTTCAACTTCAACTTAAATGATTTAAGTTAAGTTGGAGGTCAAGTTGTAGGTTAAGTTCCTACGTTTCAGTTAAGTTAGATGTCAAGTTGTATGTTAAGTTCAAAGATTGAAGTTAAGTTTTGCAGAAAGTTAAGTTATTAATCAATTAAACTGTGTAACTGCCAATGATGGAATGATAGATATATCTTTATATTCTCATATTTAAAGAACTTTTGTTTTCTCTTCGAATATGTCAGTTATTTACTTATATTAACAAAACAATCAAACCCCTGACGATAGCGCATGATATTAACATCTCTGTCTTTGTCTATAACTAAGAAACCAAATTTGTCTTTCCAACAGAACCTACACAAGTTCTGAAATTTATCATATTTCATGTCTGTATTAACATGATCGTCATATACATGTCGCAGATTTAAATCATCTTGTTTAAAAATAATTATTAAATTTGTGTTATCTCTGATGAGATGTTTAGGGATACGACTATATGTTTGACATAAATAAAAACTATCAACATCTTTGTGACGTCCCATACTAAAATACTCTCTTATATGGTTTTGTTTTTCACAAGCAACATCGTCAAATACGAATATAGAATTTGTTTTAGCTTCATTTGGAGGTATAATACTTTCATTTTCCGAAAATGTAAAATATCCAATATTTTCGATCGGTTCTAATACTTTTCGCAGCAATTCATACTTAGGTTGATATAAAGATTTTGAATAAATGTAAACATTTTCAAAACGAAGACCATTTATATGCATAAGTAATGATAATAAAACATTCGTTTTTCCACAATTTGAAGGTCCACAAATTATGCATCTTATCGTGTTTGGTAATAATTCCCCGTGTCTTTTATTTATAGACGTTTTATTGTCTGTTAACAAATCGTAGTTTGTAATTTTCAGACTATCTTGTTGTTTATTGAATCGCATCTTGATGATAACTGCTTATATACAGCATTACACAATACAATTATAATCAATTGATTAGTGAAGGTTAATGGGTAAAGATGGATCGTAAGAATAAGAAAAAAACTACTAAACGCAAGGCAGTCAAAGGAAAAGGGGTACTTAATTGGGCAATTAATAATCTTCCTTTCGAAATGCATATACCAGGATATCAGTACTGTGGCCCAGGCACTAAATTAGCAAAGCGCTTACAAAATGGAGATCCTGGTATAAATCCTCTTGATGCCTCATGTAAGGAGCATGATATTGCATATTCACAAAACAAAGATAACCTTGCCAATCGACATAAAGCTGATAAAATATTAGCCGAAAAAGCATGGAAGCGAGTTTTTGCAAAAGACGCAAAGATGGGTGAGAAAGTAATAGCTTGGTCTGTGGCAAATGCAATGAAAGCAAAATCTAAACTTGGTATGGGACAGAGCTTTTCTGAAAATACAAATAAAAAATTAAAAACAACATTCAAAAAGAAACAGAAACTTTTGTCTCTAAAGAAACTTATAAGCATGTCGAAGAAAGCAGTTAAAGATGCAAAAATAACCGATTCAAAAACCGCAATAAAATGTGCGATGAATACTGTTCATGCTTTAGTAAAAAATGTTGGTGGAAAGCATAATATAAAAAAGTCTAGAATTATATCAATTCCTAAAACTGGAGGATTTTTACCAATGCTTGTTCCTATTTTTGCGGGATTAAGTGCGATTGGAGCATTAGCTGGAGGGGCTGCTGGTATTGCTAAAGCTGTTAACGATGCCGGTGCAGCAAAAAAGTTACTCGAAGAAAACCAACGCCATAATAAAGCTATGGAAGCAGTAAAAGTTGGTGGTCATGGTTTATATATGCAACCTTATAAGAAAGGCTATGGTTTATATATTTCACCACCTAAAAATAACTCAAAAAATTCAAAAAACTAATTGATAAGCTACCCGATAGAGCGTTAACCGATAGTGAGCTTTACTGCTATGCAAAACAGCTTAAAATAAAACATTTTCGTGGAGTGTTTATGAGAAACGATCTGCCAAAGAAAGTTAATAAGAACGAGTGTGGGATTGTAAATTTAGATGATAAGAACGGTCCTGGTACCCATTGGGTATGCTACAGAAAGCTAGGAAGTAATGTTATGTATTTTGATAGCTTTGGAAATCTTCGACCACCAGCGGAAGTTGTTAAATATCTAGGAGGTAGCGTTAATTATAACTATGAAACTTTTCAAAACTATAACACATTTGTGTGTGGTCACTTATGTTTAAAATTTCTCTGTAATCAATTATATCAATGATAAATAAATATCAGTTGTTTGAAAATTGTTCATTTGATATCCAACCATACAACGATGTCGTTTACCCTTTCACTGTCTGGTAACGGATCAGTGTTATCTACAAATTATTTTCCTCCAATACAGCTATCGGAAAGTGAAAATTATGAATTAGGTTTGGTTAATTTTCAAACTTTTAATTCCATTCCGAATATAGATGTGGATCATAACAAAATGTACATAGATGATTTTATTGTTACTTTGCCTGTGGGTTCGTATGAGTTAACAGATATTGCTGAATATATAAAGAGTGAAGTAGAGAGCAAAGGAATCGTTTTTGAAATGAAAGCTAATAATAATACTTTAAAGTGTTTGTTAAAATGCAATCGAACCATAAACTTTACTCCTAAAGATTCAATCTATAAATTATTGGGATTTAAAAACGATGTTTTGCAGCCAAATATTCAACATGAATCTGATCTGCCGGTTGATATTCTTAAAATTAATTCAATACGAATCGAATGCAATATTATTAGCGGTGCATATTTAAATGACCATCAAGCACATACGTTATATGAGTTTTTCCCAATTGTTCCACCTGGTTATAAAATAGTTCAAGAACCTGTAAACGTTATCTATTTACCAATAAACACACGTTCAATAGATAATATAACTCTTCAAATACTCGATCAAGATAATAATTTGGTCAATTTTAGAGGTGAAGTGATTACGATAAGGTTGCACGTAAGAAAATATTGAAAATGGGAATTGTTTACAACGGAAATAATGATGTTAGTTCTCTAAAAAGAATTGTCAAAACATATTTTAAAGAAGAACAATGCAAGAAGATGGTCACTCGTGCACCACAAATCAAAGCACTCACATCTGCAAGCAGAGCAACATTGGAGAGTCTAAATCTTATAGTTGCCCCCATCAAATCGAAGATACCACCAGCTGTAAAATAAAATTTAATTGTACTAAAGTGATTTCCAAACATTTACGCTTGTTTTTTTGTAAAGTCCTTTCGAGTTACATTAGCGCTATCAATACGTATTAAAAAAAGATTCAATGATGGCTAATATGCTAAATATTCGTGCAAATGTAGAGTTCGATGATTCGATATCTAATAATGAAATTCATGCACATCAACCATATGCATCGTCTACATTTAACAACAATGATGAAATTCGTATAACAATTCAAAATCAAGATTTATATGTCAGACCCAACAAAAGCTGTTTGCATATTTTCGGTCGATTGTTAAAAGAAGATGGTACTGCTGTAGCACACACAAAAATTATCAACAATGGATTATGCCATTTATTTGATGAAATTCGTTACGAATTAAACGGTGTAGAAATAGATAGATGTAAAAATGTTGGAATTACATCAACGATAAAAGGATATTTTTCTGTTAATGTAAACAAAAGTCAAATGTTAGAAAATGCTGGATGGAAACATAAGCCTGATACTAACATTACCAATGCTGAAGGATACTTTGATGTAGTTATACCGCTTAATATGCTGTTGGGTTTTGCTGAAGATTATCTAAAAGTTATTGTTAATGTTAAGCATGAACTTATCCTTGTTAGGTCAAGAACTGATTTAAATGCTATTATCCAAACAGAAGCTGAACCATTTAAGTTTATTTTAAATAAAATTGAGTGGAGAGTTCCATATATTACACTTGCCGACAAACATAAGGTTGAATTGTTACATTTTATTGAAAAAGATCCAACAATTTCCATGAGTTTTCGAACATGGGAGTTATATGAATATCCTATGCTTCAAACAACAGAAAAACAAATTTGGACTATAAAAACTACTACTCAATTAGAAAAACCTCGGTTTGTAATTCTAGGTTTTCAAACTGGTCGTAAAAATAATGCTGCAATGGATATCAGTAAGTTCGATCATTGTCGGCTTAATAATGTTAAGTTGTATTTAAATTCCCAATCATATCCATATGGAAATTTGAATTTAGACTTAGAGCACAACCAATATGCTTTACTGTATGAGATGTATGTAGGATTTCAAAAAGCTTATTATTTACATGAAAGCGAACCGTTGTTAAGCAAATCTGATTTTATAAATATTGCTCCGCTTATTCTAATAGATTGTTCTCAACAAAACGAATCTCTTAAATCTGCCCCTGTTGATATTCGTTTAGAATTTGAATCAAAGGAAAGGTTTCCTCGAAATACAACGGCCTACTGTTTAATTTTGCATGATCGAATAGTTGAGTATAAACCAATTAGCGGTAGAGTACAGAAGTTAGTGTAACATTTTCTTTCAAATGATGGAGTTCATTGCAGATTTTCAAGGTTTTATGAAAAAAACCGAATTTATTTTTAAAGAAGTAGCATTAATATCAATTGATGATCCTAAAAATACAAAAGTATTTGTATTTAGTGCTCCAAATGATTGGGAATATTTATGTTCTGAAAAACCATCAAAGAATTGGCTTCTGAATCATCATCATGGTATACATTGGCAAACTGTTGGAATTCCATACAAAAATTTAAACAATGTGCTTCATGATGCATTGAATGGGGCTATGACAATTTATGTAAAAGGGTTAGATAAACAACAATGGTTGGAGAAGTGTGGCTTTTCTAATGTTGAGAACTTAGAAAATATGGGGTGCCCTGCTCTGAAGCTACTACAAAAAGAAAAAATAGTACTCCAAAAATGCTCTTCAGCACATTTGAATGCAAATATTAATTATTGTGCTTTTAAAAATGCTCAACTCTTACAAAAATGGTTTATATCAAATCGAAAACCCACAATAGGTCAAGCAATTTCATCGTTTTACCAAAAGAAGCAACTTGCGTTAATGACAGTTCAAGAAATTAAGTGTTTACCAATAGAATTTTTGACCACATTTGCCGCTGATTGTATAGAATCTGTTTGGGAAAAATTATCAAACAATTTGAAGCTTAATCCAAATATTTATGACTGTAGGCGTTGTTTTCAACATTATAATACATCCAGTCGAGATCAGATTGATGGTCCTCCACCGATGATACGTAACTGCCCAGAATGTTCATTCAAATAATAAACTTATTAAGAAATGAATTCGGACAATAGTGCAAATAAAATCCACGTTCGCTTTGACCTAAATCAAAACAAAATTTACCCAATGGTGCAATGGTCATTTGCTTATCAAGCAGCGAGAAAAGGACCTTGGGAAGAGTTTGCAAGGGATCGAAGCAGATTTAAAAACCGAATTGGACATGTTGAAAATAAAATAAAATCGATTTTCAATACAGACGATCGTCAAAGAATATTTGAGCAACGCTTTGTTCAAAATATAATAAATTAAATATATTAATGATTGGTCATTGATTGATATATGATTTCGGAAGATGTTCAATAAACAAAAATTAGTTTTTAGTAACTATAGTTTATTATATACATGTTAGAATATATTTTGTATTAAAAATTAAATATATTATAGAGAATATTACATTGTTTAACATATTGAATATTATTATAAAATTCTTGTAATATACATTTTATTTATAGTACCTTAATCTTGTTAGTATTAGTATATTTATTTCTCGGTATTTATATCTGTGTTTATTTAATAAAAATAAAACTAGAAATATGTTTATACTTTTACTTCTCTCGTAGAGGAAGTATTGTATTCATGAAAAAAAAAATTTCTCCAAATTTCACTTTTTTCTACTTTATAGAATGCGTAGATTACGAAAATCATATTCACTAATTTCCGTCTGTCGGTCTGTCTGTCTGTCGGTCTGTTCGTTTCTTTAAACCGCTATATTTCGGAATCTACTGAACCGATTAATGCAAAATTTGCGTCCTTTTTTTCTACCTGCCCATTGATTAGGTCAAAGAAAAAAAAGTTAGGAAATTCTCAAGGACCTGCGCATTATTGGCCAAAAACATGCCAAAAACAGCAAAATCGGTGCATCCACTTAATCTTCTAAAGTTGCAGACCGATTTTGACCAAATATTGAACATATGTTTTGTGTATACCCCAAGTGGTAAATGCTTTCAAAAAATCTGTAGTTTTTCTAAGG
This sequence comes from Cryptophagus acutangulus, assembly GCA_963556235.1. Taxonomy (NCBI): domain Eukaryota; kingdom Metazoa; phylum Arthropoda; class Insecta; order Coleoptera; family Cryptophagidae; genus Cryptophagus; species Cryptophagus acutangulus. The sequence goes on from OY744561.1 coordinate 3,857,957, forward strand.
GTTGACTTTTTATTAAGGGTTGAAGGGTCAAAAAGTTGTAAAAATGCATAAGTTGTAACGTGAATACCTGCCAGGAGGAATATTTTATTTGAACCAAATTTGGCATACATATTAGGAATACATTGACGAAAATGCTGGTAGAAGTTTCATCCCCTAAAAATGAACCCTAGTGGCCTGTTGGGTCTTTAAATTAATTGTTCAAAAATTGGCGGTGTTTTTATTCTTATATGTCAGCATAACTGACCATTTTCCGTCAGTAATTTTATATATATTCACATATTGAGTGACTAAAAATAATTTATGACCCTAACTACACACCCCCCCCACCCCCCAAATATATAGTTTGAGTTATATGGATCGGATTTTCTTCATATTAGATTTCTACTATAGATTTAAAACAGATTTACGAATAATCTAATTAAAAATAATATGCGACCCTTATTTTACAACTTCAACCCTTAACGTACCCTTTACAGTCAAAATGCTCGGATTTCTTTCAAATTTGGTAGTAGTAATTATAACATATTTAACTTATCATTACTTAGTTAATTTAATTGAAATTAGGCTAGACCTACATTTTACAATTGTAACCCCTAATACCCCCCTCATAGTTAGAATTGTCAGATTTATTTAAATTTTAGTATATAAACGAGAGAAGTACTGTGGAATCTCATTTCCAGCGAATTTTATTTACACACACTCATTATCGACAAAAAAATATCAACACAAATCTTATTAAACATTTTTTTTTTATCCAAAAGTACATTATATAAAAAAAAAAAAAAATAAATAAAACAAAATTAAATACAAAAACAACTTAATATCTATACTTACTTAAAATTAGAATACAACAATTTTAACTAGCCTATAATTGTATAGAATAATGACCCCACGGCAAGGTATCGATATTATTTTCTTGAATATATCTCTTATCATCAAAAGCACTTAATGCGATTTTATTTTGTTTAACAGTATTAACTTCATGTAGCTTTGATAATATTCTATGTTGTGATTTATATAAACTAGCTTGTTCAAATAAACAATTCTTATATTCATCGAAAGTCAGCTTTTGAACAACCGATTTACCTATTCCTTTAGCTTTATTAATATGTTTATTATTTAACGAATATGAATACATTTTAGATCGCAAACCCACAAACTTATCCATAATTTGACCACTCAATTCGTCTTTGAATAGTCCTAAAACTTTTTTATTAATTCTGGGGAAATTATAACAATTGTTCTCAGCATAATCAGACGTATCAAACCATTGTTTTAAGTCTGGAAATATATCTTCATAAAAGTTATTTGTTATTATGGAATAAATTAATGAATCCGTGTCTGTATATAAAAGTTTTAAGCTTGCTGATTCATATTTATTTTTCATATATTCATAGTGAAACTTATATATTAAACATTTGCTAATATCCAAAATAGCCATTCCTACATATAGAGGCTTATTAAATTTTATTTTTAATCTATTTAATTCAATTGCTGCAAAATCTTCATCAAATATTACCCTATCTTTAAAGTTTGGTTTACCCATGAATTTTCCAGCCCCATAACTACCTTCCCATTCCGAAACTAATTTTATATCACGCATTTTCCTAACATTTTGCATGCTTTTACCAAAAACACTATTATTTTTCAATTTATAATAACTTTTCTCAAACTCGTTAGTTGATTCCATTCGCAATTTTGTATTTTTGAGAATGTATGGACGCATCCAAGCTGATTGATCAAATTCTAATATACGATGAATTTTGGTAATAATTAAGCCATGATTAAGACACTGCTTCAAATTTCTATAATGAATAATATATTTGCTTTTTGATTCTAAAGTTGTTAAAAGTTTTGGGTGTTTTCCATTAATTGGAGTTTTATTTTCTGGACAAAATGGAAAATCCCTATGAAGATCATGTAAATTTTCAGGGTAGTTTAAATCAACTTCCAATATATACCCTTTTTTATAATCATCTTGAATTTGCAATACATTGAAGTGTTTACATTTGTTTTCATTAAGCCATTTAAAATTTCCGGTAGGAAGGCATTGACACATTGCCCATCCATATAAATTCACTGCATCTAAATAAATGAGGTATGATTCTGGTTGAGATTCGTCAAAAGTTGGCATGTATCGATTATTAGCAACAGCATATCGATTACAACATTGACTAATACCACCACGAATACCCCTCTCTATAAACAATAACATATCAATGTCTGTCATCAATTCAAGTTTAATTTTTGTTGATTTTAATAAACTGTCCCAAGATAGTGCGGGAGCGGTAATATAATTAGCGGGATCTAGATCATAGGTTTTTTTACATAAAAGACGAAATTCTTCAAATACATCCGCTAGCAAAAGAACGTCAGTTTTTAAATATATGTCTGTGTACTCTCCTAAGTTTTTACAATCAAATTCTGAATACACTTTTTGAGCATGAGCATATTCATCATCTTTAATATCAGTCTGAGTTAAGTTATTAAAAAAATATTTTCTATCAGGTAATGATTTTTCTTCAAAACGCTTAAAGCTGTCTAAGTAGGTATATGGAAGTACACCTTTTCTAAGTAAGAGAGCTAATTTTGAGTCTGCCACATTTTTAAAATATTCTTTGGTAATATTATATTCTTTTAGGTATGACGACAATTTATCTAAAGATGAAGCCATAAAATTAAAAGAATCTATGAATCTTAGTTTCATTGTATTAGAACAATTATATTTAGTAAAACACTTGTATTTCTCTTTATTTATAGGAATTGCTTTAATTATCCCTGGATTTTTAATATGCACTTCACCATTACGATCTTTGATTTTTTTTTCATGCAATTCTCGAATAATAAAATGTGCATCATAACCTTGAAGATTATGAAAAACTACAACTATATCTGATGGAAGTTTATAATTAAGGTTACAACTAACATGAGAAGCTCCTCTAAATTTACCAGTCAAATGACAATGATCTTTAACTTTGGTTAATAAATCTTCTTCCTCTCCTTCTAATGCATAATCTGAAGGTGGTATAAATGGTCCTTCACAAATATGACAAATATTGGCATGTTCAAACTCATCCAATTCCACTTGTGATAGTGTTAGCATTTCTTTTTTATCTGCATAAATGGCTGCTACTTTCTCTGTAATTGTATTTAGTTTATCTACAAACCATTCAATACAATTTTCACCTCTGAATAATTCTAATTCTGAATATCCGTCATCAAAATTACATTTTAAATAATAAGAAATGCTACATGGTACGTGTTTTTGGTATGCATTTGTATAACTTTGAGAGTTAGTAGGTTCGCATGTATCAATAGGTAAAATAAGACATTCTAAATCTGCATAAATTATAAAAGGAAGCATTTCCTTATTTTTATGATTTTTGAAATAAAGCCACTTAGTAGATTCAGTTGGCATGACACATTTTGCGGGAGCCGCCTTTGAACAATCAATTTTATGTTGCTTAAATTTAGATTCCTGATAAAAATAACATAAACATTTATCACATAACCAGCGAGAGCCGCGATGCTGACTTGTCATTTGACTACTCACTAATCTAGATAAATTCTTAATCCAACAGAAATGATATTTTGGTGTATGTTCTTCTACTATATTTTTTTCGGGAATCTCTGCCATTAATAAATTAATATGTACATTTTTATGATTATTTGATATATATACAGGCAATATCTCATATTTAACATTTGTATTTTCTTTTCTATTTATTGATTCAATTTCACATACATCATCATCACCACAATCAGTTAAGATAAGCCAATCGCTGTAATTTTTCAACGCGTATACATTAATAGACATATTATTTTGTTCTTCAAATTTTGGAATTTGAGTCAAATCCATGGGAAATGAAATTTTATCTAAATTAAGAATGTCTCTAAAGTGTGGATAAGACAAAACTCTGTGCGGGTTATGTTTAGCTGGTCGAAGGGCTGAAACTATAGCCCAGGCAAAGCAACATTCATCGTTGGATTGTACATTTATTACTGCTTTTTTAGTCTGAACATATTTAGGCAAAGTATAAAAATTACTGCCCACAGTAAAAGGAACATATTTATTAACATTTAAATTAACCTGTATAATGTTGTGTAGGGCCCAACCACTATCTCGCTCTTGATATTCTTGCAGCTTTGTTAAAATTTTTTCATTGGCTTCATCGTACCATTTCTTCAGTTCATTGTTCTGATAAATCACTTCATATTTTGAATTAAAATAAATTGTCTTTACCTCTTCGGTTTTTGGAAGAATCATTTCACAAACTAAACATAATTGTGCTTTAATCGGTGCTATATTTCTAAGTTCATTTAATTTTGTTTGAATTAAATTAAATGTTGTTTGCAAAAAACGCTTTGGGTCTAATACTTCATTAGTGTTTAATATTGTACTTGTTAGCATTCGCCGTTGGAAAGCTGATTCTGTTTGAATTAATTCCAATTCCTTATCGGAAACATTTGTTTGATGCACATTTTTATTTACAACTTTATTTAACACTGTATTTATATAACTAGAGTATTTGTTATTATCACTTATTTTTTTGTATTTAATTTGTGGTTCGTCAATTTCCACTATAGACCGATTATTATTCTGGTTTAACACTGGATTTATAAATTCACCCCGAACATTTCGTTTTCTAATTTGTTGTTGCTGTGGACGATTTACTTTTTCTAACACAGACTGTATGTATGATTGGTACGAATTTTCCATCTGCAAAACACTTGGTCGCATAAGAAAAAACAAGAAAAAAAAAAGTTTATAGCCTACGTACTTTGATGATGATGATGAATGTGATGAATAAAGTTGATTAACTGAGATAACTGAGTTTTATTTATTTAACACTTTTACATATAAAATTAATTTTTTTTTGTGTGTTTTTAAACATTAGAAACCTACAAATGTAAAGTCTTGGTTTATTATTAAAAATTCTTAATGGGCACAGCAAAATATGTAGTGTTTCAGTACCTCTCATAAGCGTACATGTAGAAAATAAAATTGCGCTGCTAAACACAGATTTTGTCATGCACTGCGCTGTTCTAGTATCCCCCAGGGTCTTTAACGCTATGTCAGCATTTTGTTCCAGTATCCGTATATACGTTCTGGCTACAATTTTTTTTATACAATGACGTCATTGTTTCAGAATCCCCATGGCTTAAAATGGTCAGTTACTTATCACACATTTATACATGTGTTATCACATATGATTACAATACAATTATTACAATCGATGCCGACATTTATCACACAAAATTCTCAGAAATATACATGATAACGCTACTCATTTGTTTACATTGAACGGCGGCATCCCTTTGTGTTCCAGAACTCACATCTTACACTACTCGTATGCATTGAGGTACTAAAAAAATGCATACTATTCTCTTATCCAAGCAACACTAAACTATGCCCTAATAATCTGGGAACACAGTTTCTAAAAAGAACGAATTTTTCGTCTTCAGAGAAAGGCGATAAGAAAAGTGGGAGGACTGGGTTACAGAGATGAGTGTAGAACCTTGTTTAGGTCATTAGCAATTATGACATATCTAGACTCTATAGTGATCAATGTTTACTGCATGCACATCATAACACAGACTCTGGTAAACCCATTAACCAAAAAGAAATCCATGAGCACAATACGCGAAACAAAGACGCCTTAAGGACACCTCTTCACAGATTAGATAGGTCTAAAAATGGGCTAAACTTTAAGGCAGCGGTCAGACTGAGCAAGTAACGTCGTGTCGCGTCGCGTCAAGTGGTGTCGAGTAGTTTACAAATTGATGGGTCGGTCTAACTGAGCAAGTAGGATTAAACAAAATTCGTTTATTTAACCTAAAAAAATAGCAGTTGTTTAAAATGTCTGATACCGACGAAGAATTTTTTTTATATTTGACGTGGAAAAAATGCTTTAAAAAGAAGAAAAAGAGTATGTGGGTTCGTGACATTTTTCTCGATCGAGAAACGCTGGGTGAATATCATCATTTAAAACCACAACTTGATGAGGATGATATGATGTTCTATAGTTATTACAGAATGAACAAAATATGTTATAATATTCTGATTTCAAAAGCAAAACCCTTATCGAATATTAATCACACCCATTGCAGAAAAACAATATCATTTGAAGAAAGATTAGCGGTGACAATTAGGTAGGTTTCACTTCTGAATACATTTTTGAATTTATAATAAAATAAATGCAATCCTAATTTTAATTTTTTGTAGATATCTTGCAAACGGAGAAAATTATCATTTTGCATCATTTAGATTTCGGATTAGCCATAATCAAATAGGCCTAATTGTGTCTGAAATGCTACCCTTAAAAAGCTTTGGAAAAAGATTATTTAAAATTTCCTACACAAGAAATGTTTTTAAAAATTTCTAAAGAATTTATGAATTCAAAAAAGTTTCCGAATTGCTTGGGTGCCATAGATGGTAAGCACGTACGTATTCAAAAACCTTCACATGCGGGATCATTATATTATAACTACAAACAATACCACTCAATAATACTGTTAGCAATAGTTGATGCTAAAAATCTATTTACAATGATTGATGTGGGAAGCTACGGAAAAAATAGTGATGGAGGCGTATTTAATGCATCGAAATTTGGCCAAATGTTCAATAATGGCCAACTGGATTTGCCTGAAAATAATGTAATAGATAATTCCGGTACGAAACTTCCATTTGTATTTATTGCTGATGAAGCGTTTCGGCTATCAGAGCATCTTATAAAGCCTTATCCAAGGAGAGACTTAAACATACAAAAGCGAAGATTTAATTATAGGCTTTCGCATGCTAGACAAGTTGTGGAGTGTACATTTGGAATTCTGGTCGGAAAATTTAGAATTTTTGAAACTCCAATTGCTATTCATCCTGATAAAGTTGATATGTTGAAATACTTCTTTACTACTACTACTTAATACTACTACTTTTGCATAATTTCATTAGAATTGAAGAAAATACATTTGAAGAATTTGAAACTGTAGCTATGGGAGCTTTCGAAAATTTTGCTGATGCTCCAGAAATTGGAAGGGGTTTAAACCAATCTACAAGAGAAGCAAGATTAGTACGTGATAAATTTTGTGAGTTCTTTTCGGGTGCAGGAAGTGTTCAGTGGCAAGATGATATGATTTTAACAAGAAATGAGTTAGATCTCGAAATATAATTTATTATGAATAATAATACAAATAAATACTCAAACCAAATTTGTGTAAATATGTAAAATTATTCTTTGTCCTCCCTTTCAAGATTATTTTCTATGCATTGCAACATTTCTTGTTTGCATAGTCTCAGACCTTTTGGAGAAAGCTTAGCCATATCCTCTTGAAGACTGTCTAAGAATGAAGAAATTGAAGTTTTCGGTTTCTTCGATTTTAAGTATTGCACAAACGATTCTTCAACAGATGGAGATGGAGAAACTTTTTTTCTTTTCAGGGAAGGTGTATCTTCAAACTTATTCGAAGTCGATAATCTGGAAGGAAGTCTTGAATTTTCTGAAGAAAAACCATCCTTCGCACCATCCTCTTCAGGTTGGAGTATTAATAGCCCGGTTTCCGGTGACAATACATATGATTCAACTGTATCTTCGCCTATTTCTTCGGGTGGTTTATCTTGCCTACAAGTACAAATAAATTATAAAAACAAAAAAAATATAGAACAAATTACAAATTTGATGACGTTTTCCTTTCTTTTAAGTGTTTTTCTAGAAATGATAATGAGTCAAAATAAGCCCATTTTTTAGAAGATTTAGCAGCAGAACCAGATGCTTGAGAATTTGCCTGCCTTTTGGACCTATATGTACCTCTTAATATTTGCCATTTAGCTTTGCATAATTTTGTTAAAATAAATAAAAAAAATAGTATTATTTAATTTACTTAAGTACTTAAACTTACCGTCTTTTGTAAGAAAAGATTCAGCAATAGATCGCCAGTGTTTATCGATTTCATTTAAATTTGCATAGCCAGGTCGACTTTGATCAAATAGATCAGGTTGTTGTGAAACTAAATTGATTAATCGATCAATTTCGTCTGGTGTCCATTCTTTAATTGTACAAGTCATTTTTAAAAATGATGTAAGTCACTTTTCACAGTTTATATACTAGTTTCGTAGACTCGCAGTGCTAGCAGTCAATCCAATGTCTAGTTTTTAGGTTATAAACAACAACAAAATCTTTTTTAATCTTCTTGCACTGCAGAGCGCATGTGCAAAGTCGTCGAGCGACAAGTAAAATTCAAACCAAACTGAAATTCAAACAACTTTATGGCACTCGATAGCAATTGCTCGATCAGTCAGACATACTGCATTCAACGTAATGTGTTTGAAATCTACTCGACACCACTTGACGCGACGCGACACGACGTTACTTGCTCAGTCTGACCGCTGCCTAACTCACTTGCTTATTTTAACTTACTTCCACTCGAAGTAAGAAACAAAACGTCCAAAGAGTTCAAAAATCACATAAAGGTTATACTATAGTCTGTCCGTTTATGATAGGCTATTACGTCATCAATTGTATATGACGCAATCTAAAGGTCTATTCCGATTAACCTGCGGTTCCGAGTCACCAGCGGTTTTTTATGAGTTTGTTTTGAGGGCCCTGCAATTGGCAGGTCTTTGTTTTTGCCAGCAGCCACTCTATTAACACTCGTTAAACTTATTTTAAGTGCATTTGCCACCAAAATTCGCCGAGCAAATTTACAACCATGTTTTTCACTTCACTAGAAAGGCACTTTTGTCCTGGCGAATGTGAACTATACTTTATGCGTGACCAACAAAACGTTGGTAATAAACTAAATGTCACTAAAAATAAAATCTTTCTTGCCCATTTTCTCAGTTAATACCTCATATTATCGCCTAATTTTTATAGCAATATTAATATTAGTAATTACTAACGGATTTATGCCTAAAATTAATTGGATTCTGTCGTTTTAATTTTTATTTTAGCGGTTGGTATTAACTACGTCATAACTGCTAAGCAGTGACGTAATAGCCTATCATAAACGGACAGCGTATAGTAGAAAATGCATTTTACTCAGTAGATGAATTCAGAGCCTATAAATTTTAAAAATTTAAAACTTTATTGAAAATCGCACAACTATTAAAGCAACCAATAGAATGGCCGCATTTAAGCTTGTTGCTATAGTTACAATTGATCAACATCAATATTTTTTGGAAATATTTTGAAAATATTTAAAATATTTCCGATGTCACAATGAAAGGTGTTGTCAAAATTAATTTATTGGAAAAATTGGTAACATTAAATGAATCCAACAAATATATCAGAAAAACTAATTAAAATTAAAAACACAGTGATTGTAAGTAGTTTGTTGTTGGTTTCCAACGGTAGATAGATGTAGAATGGAAATATCTAGTAGTAAAATGTCATTGTAATTTATTAAATATTTTATAAAATATAACATCAATTAAGAGTTGTGCGATTTATTTATTTATTTATTTATTTATTTATTTATTTATTTATTTATTTATTTATTTATTTATTTATTTATTTATTTATTTATTTATTTATTTATTTATTTATTTATTTATTTATTTATTTATTTATTTATTTATTTATTTATTTATTTATTTATTTATTTATTTATTTATTTATTTATTTATTTATTTATTTATTTATTTATTTATTTATTTATTTATTTATTTATTTATTTATTTATTTATTTATTTATTTATTTATTTATTTATTTATTTATTTATTTATTTATTTATTTATTTATTTATTTATTTATTTATTTATTTATTTATTTATTTATTTATTTATTTATTTATTTATTTATTTATTTATTTATTTATTTATTTATTTATTTATTTATTTATTTATTTATTTATTTATTTATTTATTTATTTATTTATTTATTTATTTATTTATTTATTTATTTATTTATTTATTTATTTATTTATTTATTTATTTATTTATTTATTTATTTATTTATTTATTTATTTATTTATTTATTTATTTATTTATTTATTTATTTATTTATTTATTTATTTATTTATTTATTTATTTATTTATTTATTTATTTATTTATTTATTTATTTATTTATTTATTTATTTATTTATTTATTTATTTATTTATTTATTTATTTATTTATTTATTTATTTATTTATTTATTTATTTATTTATTTATTTATTTATTTATTTATTTATTTATTTATTTATTTATTTATTTATTTATTTATTTATTTATTTATTTATTTATTTATTTATTTATTTATTTATTTATTTATTTATTTATTTATTTATTTATTTATTTATTTATTTATTTATTTATTTATTTATTTATTTATTTATTTATTTATTTATTTATTTATTTATTTATTTATTTATTTATTTATTTATTTATTTATTTATTTATTTATTTATTTATTTATTTATTTATTTATTTATTTATTTATTTATTTATTTATTTATTTATTTATTTATTTATTTATTTATTTATTTATTTATTTATTTATTTATTTATTTATTTATTTATTTATTTATTTATTTATTTATTTATTTATTTATTTATTTATTTATTTATTTATTTATTTATTTATTTATTTATTTATTTATTTATTTATTTATTTATTTATTTATTTATTTATTTATTTATTTATTTATTTATTTATTTATTTATTTATTTATTTATTTATTTATTTATTTATTTATTTATTTATTTATTTATTTATTTATTTATTTATTTATTTATTTATTTATTTATTTATTTATTTATTTATTTATTTATTTATTTATTTATTTATTTATTTATTTATTTATTTATTTATTTATTTATTTATTTATTTATTTATTTATTTATTTATTTATTTATTTATTTATTTATTTATTTATTTATTTATTTATTTATTTATTTATTTATTTATTTATTTATTTATTTATTTATTTATTTATTTATTTATTTATTTATTTATTTATTTATTTATTTATTTATTTATTTATTTATTTATTTATTTATTTATTTATTTATTTATTTATTTATTTATTTATTTATTTATTTATTTATTTATTTATTTATTTATTTATTTATTTATTTATTTATTTATTTATTTATTTATTTATTTATTTATTTATTTATTTATTTATTTATTTATTTATTTATTTATTTATTTATTTATTTATTTATTTATTTATTTATTTATTTATTTATTTATTTATTTATTTATTTATTTATTTATTTATTTATTTATTTATTTATTTATTTATTTATTTATTTATTTATTTATTTATTTATTTATTTATTTATTTATTTATTTATTTATTTATTTATTTATTTATTTATTTATTTATTTATTTATTTATTTATTTATTTATTTATTTATTTATTTATTTATTTATTTATTTATTTATTTATTTATTTATTTATTTATTTATTTATTTATTTATTTATTTATTTATTTATTTATTTATTTATTTATTTATTTATTTATTTATTTATTTATTTATTTATTTATTTATTTATTTATTTATTTATTTATTTATTTATTTATTTATTTATTTATTTATTTATTTATTTATTTATTTATTTATTTATTTATTTATTTATTTATTTATTTATTTATTTATTTATTTATTTATTTATTTATTTATTTATTTATTTATTTATTTATTTATTTATTTATTTATTTATTTATTTATTTATTTATTTATTTATTTATTTATTTATTTATTTATTTATTTATTTATTTATTTATTTATTTATTTATTTATTTATTTATTTATTTATTTATTTATTTATTTATTTATTTATTTATTTATTTATTTATTTATTTATTTATTTATTTATTTATTTATTTATTTATTTATTTATTTATTTATTTATTTATTTATTTATTTATTTATTTATTTATTTATTTATTTATTTATTTATTTATTTATTTATTTATTTATTTATTTATTTATTTATTTATTTATTTATTTATTTATTTATTTATTTATTTATTTATTTATTTATTTATTTATTTATTTATTTATTTATTTATTTATTTATTTATTTATTTATTTATTTATTTATTTATTTATTTATTTATTTATTTATTTATTTATTTATTTATTTATTTATTTATTTATTTATTTATTTATTTATTTATTTATTTATTTATTTATTTATTTATTTATTTATTTATTTATTTATTTATTTATTTATTTATTTATTTATTTATTTATTTATTTATTTATTTATTTATTTATTTATTTATTTATTTATTTATTTATTTATTTATTTATTTATTTATTTATTTATTTATTTATTTATTTATTTATTTATTTATTTATTTATTTATTTATTTATTTATTTATTTATTTATTTATTTATTTATTTATTTATTTATTTATTTATTTATTTATTTATTTATTTATTTATTTATTTATTTATTTATTTATTTATTTATTTATTTATTTATTTATTTATTTATTTATTTATTTATTTATTTATTTATTTATTTATTTATTTATTTATTTATTTATTTATTTATTTATTTATTTATTTATTTATTTATTTATTTATTTATTTATTTATTTATTTATTTATTTATTTATTTATTTATTTATTTATTTATTTATTTATTTATTTATTTATTTATTTATTTATTTATTTATTTATTTATTTATTTATTTATTTATTTATTTATTTATTTATTTATTTATTTATTTATTTATTTATTTATTTATTTATTTATTTATTTATTTATTTATTTATTTATTTATTTATTTATTTATTTATTTATTTATTTATTTATTTATTTATTTATTTATTTATTTATTTATTTATTTATTTATTTATTTATTTATTTATTTATTTATTTATTTATTTATTTATTTATTTATTTATTTATTTATTTATTTATTTATTTATTTATTTATTTATTTATTTATTTATTTATTTATTTATTTATTTATTTATTTATTTATTTATTTATTTATTTATTTATTTATTTATTTATTTATTTATTTATTTATTTATTTATTTATTTATTTATTTATTTATTTATTTATTTATTTATTTATTTATTTATTTATTTATTTATTTATTTATTTATTTATTTATTTATTTATTTATTTATTTATTTATTTATTTATTTATTTATTTATTTATTTATTTATTTATTTATTTATTTATTTATTTATTTATTTATTTATTTATTTATTTATTTATTTATTTATTTATTTATTTATTTATTTATTTATTTATTTATTTATTTATTTATTTATTTATTTATTTATTTATTTATTTATTTATTTATTTATTTATTTATTTATTTATTTATTTATTTATTTATTTATTTATTTATTTATTTATTTATTTATTTATTTATTTATTTATTTATTTATTTATTTATTTATTTATTTATTTATTTATTTATTTATTTATTTATTTATTTATTTATTTATTTATTTATTTATTTATTTATTTATTTATTTATTTATTTATTTATTTATTTATTTATTTATTTATTTATTTATTTATTTATTTATTTATTTATTTATTTATTTATTTATTTATTTATTTATTTATTTATTTATTTATTTATTTATTTATTTATTTATTTATTTATTTATTTATTTATTTATTTATTTATTTATTTATTTATTTATTTATTTATTTATTTATTTATTTATTTATTTATTTATTTATTTATTTATTTATTTATTTATTTATTTATTTATTTATTTATTTATTTATTTATTTATTTATTTATTTATTTATTTATTTATTTATTTATTTATTTATTTATTTATTTATTTATTTATTTATTTATTTATTTATTTATTTATTTATTTATTTATTTATTTATTTATTTATTTATTTATTTATTTATTTATTTATTTATTTATTTATTTATTTATTTATTTATTTATTTATTTATTTATTTATTTATTTATTTATTTATTTATTTATTTATTTATTTATTTATTTATTTATTTATTTATTTATTTATTTATTTATTTATTTATTTATTTATTTATTTATTTATTTATTTATTTATTTATTTATTTATTTATTTATTTATTTATTTATTTATTTATTTATTTATTTATTTATTTATTTATTTATTTATTTATTTATTTATTTATTTATTTATTTATTTATTTATTTATTTATTTATTTATTTATTTATTTATTTATTTATTTATTTATTTATTTATTTATTTATTTATTTATTTATTTATTTATTTATTTATTTATTTATTTATTTATTTATTTATTTATTTATTTATTTATTTATTTATTTATTTATTTATTTATTTATTTATTTATTTATTTATTTATTTATTTATTTATTTATTTATTTATTTATTTATTTATTTATTTATTTATTTATTTATTTATTTATTTATTTATTTATTTATTTATTTATTTATTTATTTATTTATTTATTTATTTATTTATTTATTTATTTATTTATTTATTTATTTATTTATTTATTTATTTATTTATTTATTTATTTATTTATTTATTTATTTATTTATTTATTTATTTATTTATTTATTTATTTATTTATTTATTTATTTATTTATTTATTTATTTATTTATTTATTTATTTATTTATTTATTTATTTATTTATTTATTTATTTATTTATTTATTTATTTATTTATTTATTTATTTATTTATTTATTTATTTATTTATTTATTTATTTATTTATTTATTTATTTATTTATTTATTTATTTATTTATTTATTTATTTATTTATTTATTTATTTATTTATTTATTTATTTATTTATTTATTTATTTATTTATTTATTTATTTATTTATTTATTTATTTATTTATTTATTTATTTATTTATTTATTTATTTATTTATTTATTTATTTATTTATTTATTTATTTATTTATTTATTTATTTATTTATTTATTTATTTATTTATTTATTTATTTATTTATTTATTTATTTATTTATTTATTTATTTATTTATTTATTTATTTATTTATTTATTTATTTATTTATTTATTTATTTATTTATTTATTTATTTATTTATTTATTTATTTATTTATTTATTTATTTATTTATTTATTTATTTATTTATTTATTTATTTATTTATTTATTTATTTATTTATTTATTTATTTATTTATTTATTTATTTATTTATTTATTTATTTATTATTTATAGCAAAAATAGAAAAATTTTAAGAATCGGCGCTGAACCGCTTCAAGAGAGACAATGTGAACTTTGTGTTCACATTGTCGGGGACCAAATGCAGGAACCGTATTCTAAAACTGATCTAACCAATGATCTGTACAATAACATAAGGATTTCTATATTTGCGAAGTCGGAACTGTTACGTATAATAAACCCAAGACGTTTGAAGGCCGATGCAGCTGTTGTATTTATATGAGACACAAAAGTTAATTTAGTGTCGAAATTGATTCCTAAGTCTTTAACAGCCGTAGATCTTAAAATTGGACTAACACGCGATATTTTCCATTTCTCTGGAAATTGAGACTGGCGCAGTATCAAATTAAATATGATTGTCAACGGTCTCGCTAGAACATAAGAGCAATCTTTAATAAAAAATGCTGGAATGCAATCTGGTCCCAGAGTCATATTTGCCTTAATAGCACGTATTCCACAAATGACTTCATGTTCGGTTATTTTCGTCCAGTTTATTACATTGGTTGTATAGGGTGACTCAGTTAACTGCAATACATCTGTGCTTTTAGAGAAGGCTTGACAGAAGTGATTGGCAAAAGAATTAACAATTGCTAGCGGATTATCCACCAGAGCCCCGTTATAGTTCATACTCGATAGGATGCTAGACTTATGTGTTTTAGAGTTTACAAACGACCAAAAGTTGCTGGGGTTTGATTTAATTGTATTATTGATTTCAAGTAAATATTCTTTATATGCTTTATGAATTTCGGTCTTAATTTCAGAGCGAAGCTGCTTAAATCTTGCGAGGTCCACTGCATGTTTGTGTCGAATATACTTTAAACGTGTTTTTGCTTTCAATGAGATTTTTGATATTATTCGGCTATTAAACCACGGGGGATATAACTTGGTTGTTTGTATTTTGAGTGGAACATGTGCGTTGAACAGTGAAGTTAGCACACCGTCGAGTTCATCAACTGCGACATTAACATCAACATTGGAATTGTCTAGTTTTTTCAAAAAAGACCAGCCCACTTTAAACATATCCGAATAGAGATTAAAGAAGTTAGCTTTTTTAAAGTTATACAGTGATGCAGGTACATGTGAAAAGGATCGCTTAGATTCAGAATTAACGTTTAAGCTGACTATAGTAGAGGTGGATGATGGACGTCAGTTGAGATCAAGACTTCATCAGCTTTTTTAACACTACAATCATCATTAAACAAAACAAGATCTAGTAACCGTCGGTTGTCATTTAGAACATTATTGTACTGTACAAGATTGAACATAGAAGAAAAATTAGTTATTTCTAATGTTTTGCTGTCAGACGTTGAAATAGAGGCATTAACATAGTTTGGTAAATTAAAATCACCAAGAATAAGAAGCTTATTATCAAAAATGTAGTACAAAGATGCAATAGTTTCAAAAAGAAGGTCATATTTAGCAAGATCTAAATTAGGTGGAACATATAATACTATAATATATAATGAAAGAGAGTGACAATTACTCATTTTTACAACTAGAACATCAATGTTTCTAATATCAATAGGAAGTTCAATATCATGTTGACTAGCAATAAATTTGTTGTTAATCGCAAGTAAAACACCACCACCTCTAGTAGTGTTGGTGGCAGCAAAATTACGATCAGATCTAAAAACAGTAAATAAATGAGAGTCAACTAATTCAGCATCTCGCACAGAATCAGAAAGCCACGTTTCAGCAAAAGCAACCACATCATAATCAGAAGCAGCTTCACATAGTTTGCTGTAAAGCATATTGGTTTTGGTGTTTAAGCCCCGTACATTTTGATAGTAGCATAATAACGGTGATGTAGAAGCATTTAAACTATCACATGATTCTGATTGCTACAGAACCATATTCGACTTAATCCTTTCAAGAGAGTTTTTGTAATATTGACATTTATTAATTTCCCAGGCAGCATGATTAGTGACAGTAGTACCAGCTGAGCGCTTGTTGAACAAATCACAATTCATACATTTTAAAGTGTCATTAAGACAGTCCTTGACAGCATGGTTCTCAGAGCACTTGGGACACACTACCTCTCTTTTGCAATTTTTAGCCATATGGTGGAAACCGCAACAGTTAAAATAGCGTTTCAAGTCGACAGCATCGTAAACAGTACAATAATCGTAACCAATAAATACCTTACCAACAGACATCACCTTGTAGTTCATATGAGCATCTAACTGAATGGTTGCTTGAAAAGCAGCTTTGTTGTTTCTCAAAGGCTGAATTGAAATAAACTTACAAGAAGTGTCATTCTTAAAAATATCTGAATTTTGAACTAAAAGATAAATAATTAACACATCCGAATCAAGTTTTTCCGACAATCCAACAATACGAATACGTGGATTTAATTCTGAGGATTTTTTTATATCGTACTTCTCAGCAAGTTTTTCAGACGCAATTTTTTGAAGTTCTTCCAAGTCTTTTTGTGTAGTACAGCTGATCCGTAGGCCTCCCTCCTTAATATTGAAAACATTCGACAGTGGTATTTTCGAAGTGACTGGGTTGATCGCAGACATCAAATCGTTCCTCGTGATACTAGTTATTTGTTTTACATCTTTTGGTTTAACGACTATCGAGTGTGCAAGTGATTTCTTCTGTTTAGCGGCAGTTGCATAGCCACTAGAACTCGGCATATCCATACTTAATGCCGATGGTAAGGTATCACAGCACTTATTCGATAATAACTGTAGGTCTTTTTTCATTTGCTTATTTTCTTCCATCAGCGACTCCACTTTCATTACCAATGAATCATTTTTGGCAAGGATCATCTCAAGTAACGCATAGATGTCGTCAATAGTATGAGAAACCGCTTCAGATCGAGGACGCTTACAATTTTGTCTGCCAAAAACAAAAGAATCGCATTTTGTTGATTTCGAAGCATTGCTTACCGCAGGAGAATCAGCTGAGCAGCATTTAATGGTGTCCCTGACAACTTTCGCCTGATCAGCACAACCCGGATGGAAACTGGCAACGTAGACAACACAGTTAACAGGCTTCACAACTTTCTTCTTGGAGTGTTTGCAGGAAAGGTGATCGATTTTCAGGTTAGGATCATCGCCGGCACTTTTAATGTTCATCTTCTAAAGACCACAATCAACCAGTACGTATGTGAAAAGCCGATTAAAAAACTCACAGAACAGTAATAACAGTACTAATTAGAGTACAACTAACATATAATTAAATTAAATAAACTTATTAGTAAATAAACGTGATGTGTCACTGTATTGCTGGTTGTAGATTTCCTAAAGAAAGAGTAGAGTTGCTGAACAATAGTTTTCAATCACAAATCAAGTTATGAACTCATCAGAAATTGGTATTGCCACGAAAGGTCTTATGCAAAATACGACTCTTAATAACTGCACTGTTAATTTTAATTTTTCAAAAGAATTGTAGCGTTTCCATTACATATTTATTCTGTATACATTTTTTAGTTGTTCCTTTTATTTAAACATTTTTGAAATAAATAGAGAAACGTTACACTTAATGAATTTTTACTTCTCGCGTAGAGGAAGTATTGTATTCATGAAAAAAAAAATTCTCCAAATTTTACTTTTTTTTACTTTATTGAATGCGTAGATTACGAAAATCATATTCACTAATTTCCGTCTGTCGGTCTGTTCGTTTCTTTAAACCGCTATATTTCGGAATCTACTGACCCGATTAAAGCAAAATTTGCGTCCTTTTTTTTACCTGCCCATTGATTAGGTCAAAGAAAAAAAAGTTTGGAAATTCTCAAGGACCTGCGCATTATTGGCCAAAAACATGCCAAAAACAGCAAAATCGGTGCATCCACTTAATCTTCTAAAGTTGCAGACCGATTTTGACCAAATATTGAACATATGTTTCGTGTATACCCCAAGTGGTGAATGCTTTCAAAAAATCTGTAGTTTTTTTAAGGGTTGACTTTTTATTAAGGGTTGAAGGGTCAAAAAGTTGTAAAAATGCATAAGTTGTAACGTAAATACCTGCCAGGAGGAATATTTTATTTGAACCAAATTTGGCATACATATTAGGAATACATTGAAGAAAATTCTGGTAAAAGTTTCATCCCCTAAAAATGAACCCTACCGGCCTGTTGGGTCTTTAAATTAATTGTTCAAAAATTGGCGGTGTTTTTATTCTTATATGTCAGCATTACTCACCATTTTCCGTCAGTAATTTTATATATTTTCACATATTGAGTGACTAAAAATAATTTACGACCTTAACTATACACCCCCCACCCCCAAAATATACAGTTTGAGTTATATGGATCGGATTTTCTTCATATTAGATTTCTACTATACATTTAAAACAGATTTACGAATAATCTAATTAAAAATAATATGCGACCCTTATTTTACAACTTTAACCCTTAACATACCCTTTACAGTCAAAATGCTCGGATTTCTTTCAAATTTGGTAGTAGTAATTTTAACATATTTAACATACCATTACTTAGTTAATTTAATTGAAATTAGGCTAGACCTACATTTTACAATTGTAACCCCTAATACCCCCCTCATAGTTAGAATTGTCAGATTTATTTAAATTTTTGTATATAAACGAGAGAAGTACTGTGGAATCTCATTTCCAGCGAATTATTTTAAGTAATTTGTTTTGTAAGTTGTATGTAGTTGTTTTTATAATGGTATTCAAAAATATTTATTTATTTAATAAATTTACTTTTGCTGCCAAAGCGCAAATGTGATTTCACTATAGCTCCTAGGCACTAAAATAAAACATTTACCTTCACAATCTAGTCACAAACATGCACACTTTAATGACGTTTGAAAATAATAAAATAATTTTTATTTTACGCTTAAATTGTACTAATGATAAAGTTCTAAAAGACTAAGGTATCTTGTTATAAAACTTTATTGACAAATAATCAGGGCCATTCTGTGATTTCTCTAGTCTAACAAAAGGAAGGTGAATTTCGTTCTTATTACGAGTATCATGACTGTGAACTTGATTATTTAACTGTAGATGACCAATATTTTTGTGAGCATAAATTAAGATTTCTAAAATATACAGACTTGGTAGTGTTAGAATATTTAAGTTTTTAAAAGAGTTTTTACAACAAGTTCGATATTTAGCATTATTGACAACTCTGATAGCGCGCCTTTGCAAGCTGAAGATACGTTCAGATTCTCCACAGTTTCCCCAGACTAAAATGCCATACTTGAGGTATGTTTAGCCAAGTTTCTAAGAACAAAAATGTTTCTTGCTAGTAGTACACAGAACAATTTGTTGACATTAACACTCCAAGCAAGTTTAGAATCAAGATACAGCCCTAGAAACTTCACGCTTAATGTTTTAATATGTCTTAAACTAACTTTTTCCGTTTTTTCGTTGTTCATACAGAGACCGTTTCCAGAAAACCATTTTAAAGCCAGAAAACCATTTTAAACCATCAAAATATTTGAAGCATCTCGATGTCAGACTCCGGATGGTTGTTTTGTGAGTCAAGTTATTGGAGTGAGTAAAGTTGCTCCAAACAATGCAATGAAACGAGGAAAATTCTTAGAAAAAGTTGTAGCAAAAACAATCAAATCTACAAAAAAATTACTATTTCGAGAAAGCGGCATTATTTTACTGCCTAAATTTCCAGTAATAGGGGCACCCCCAGACGGCGTTGGAGAAGACTTCATCGTGGAAATCAAATGCCCATTTGGTAAAAAGGGCTTTGATACTTTTTTACCCAAAGGGGAAGTTAGTAAAAAATGCTATGCTCAAATGCAGTTACAAATGTTCGCAGCTGAAAAAAGCAAAGGATTGTTTTGTGTTGCTCATCCTGATTTCGAAAAATCTAAGGAAGTTACTTGTGTCTGGATTGATTTTGATGAGACATATACAAAAAACCTAATGGATACGAGCATGACGTTTTGGAAGACTCACATTTTTCCTCGACTACTTGTTTCTTTGAAAAAAGATTGATTTCAATTATTGTAAGAAAGTTGAATATTTAGCATTCTTACTATATATATAATATTTATATATAATATTTTAGATTGTTACTACCTTAGCCATTAGAAAATCATAAAAACTCCGCTTATGAGCATTACAACTATAGTTTATAAAATGAAAACGTTCTTCGCACAGTAAAAATGAACACTATAATTTTAGAAACCAGAAATAAGTAATGCAACATTAACATTGCAATAATCCAATAGAAACACGTTTCTGGTTCATTCTAAAATTAAAAATTTTTCTTTTGCTGTGTTAAGCTTTATTGTCATCATTTTCTACACTGTTAATGTAATTCTATTTTTGTAAAATCAGTGTAAAAATTAAAGTTGTTGTTTTTAAAAAAATAATGGTTCTTGGAGCTAAAAAAAATACAATTATAATTTGAAAACATTTAAAGAATGTCTGATATCACCTTGATAGGTGTTGCCATAATGTATATGTCAAAATTCATGTATTTCTTGAAATTATTTTCTGCAAATAATTTGTGCACTTATGATATTACATGCGATAATACTAACAAATTCTTAATAAAAAGAAAATATTGGTTTCTACAAAAACATTTGATTTGTCCTAACTGATTCCTTAACCCAAGAAGGAGTCGTCAATAATTTATTAAAGCTGTCTAATAATTGGTGATTGTAAATTAATTAACCCGCATGCAATGTTTACAATTGAATCTATGTGTGGCATAAAAAGCAAAGAAATACAAGAATGTGGTTTCAATATCTGAAACTCTCTAAGTCTTCTTATTACTCTTTCAATATGGATTCTTAGACTGGCAATTCGTTTTGCTTCAATAGTTTGTTCCTTGCTTGGTTTTTCAGTTGATGAAACCGAGGGGGGTCGAATGAGGGTGCATTGTTTTGAATTCAATAAACTTTGAATTTGCTTAAAGCCACGATCAGCCATCACACAATAACCAGTAGGTAATATTTCTAATAAACCAGAATCTTCAAATAGTTTTATATCACTAATTCTTCCACCATAGCCTTTAGATATGAAGTTAATAAAACCATCAGGAGTAGAACTGATCAAATATTTTAAAGTATTACATTTTTTGTACTCCGACCACGTTAATGATTGCTGTAATGGATCTGTCGGTTTTTGTATTTGTATTTCAAACGCATCAATAATTGATAGTACACGAGAATAGTTTGCTCTGAAAGGGATTGGCAGCATTTTTTGAATTAAATTAGGCTCAGGAAAATATACTAAGGTCTTGAGCATATTATCGAGTTCGGGAATGACTGATGAGAATATTCGACTGATTGTACTAGTAGACATATTGAACTGATCAGCCAGCCTTTCGAATGAGTCATCCAACTTAATTTTCATCAGAGTTAGTTTAATGTGGTCCTTGGCTATCTCTGTTTGATGGTGAAGAACATCAATTATCCATAACCACTCATCATTAATTCCAACATATTGTTTTGGATTTTGGTCAATCAAAAAGTTTACAACCGCATGAGACTGATTTTTCATTTTTGTATTTTTTTCGGCTGATAGTTCTTGAAAAGTATCTAAACTTAGCTCAGAGCTAACGGAATCAGTACTTTTTGCCGGAGATTCTTTGCTAGAATCAGAAAATTCCACATTTGATGATCTTGAACTCAAGTCACTAGAATGATGTAATAAAAGAAGTCGTTCTGTAACTTTCTTTGACTGAGTAATATGGCTTATTTCATGTCCTTCCAATATTTGCATTTCATTTAATTGAATTTTAATTGGAGAATTTGATGCGTCACGTGTAGAAATTTTGTAATTACAATTAACTCCTTTACTTCTTACGTATGGTCGAAGATTGATCTGACAGCTTTTGTCAACTGTAGATGGTTTTTTATTTGTCAACTTCATAGATTTAGAAATTGGCTCCTCAAATTTATCCCCAATCCTTGACGTTGAAATTTCGGGAGTTTCATCAACGTTAGCATCATTTAATTCCTGTAAATGCATAATTCAAATTCAATAAATTACTTGTTACTGAAATTATTCTGTAATGTTATACTTCAGATTCAATGGAAATCAATGGAGTAAGATTTTTTTGTAGTGATGTAGAAGAACAAGCCTCATCGAGAATTTCTTTGACTTCTGTTGCTTTTCTTCTTTTTATTGATGACATGCGGGAAGGATAACTTGCTGCGCGTTTTCGGTGAGGTTGGCAATCAAATTTATGCGGTAAAACTCCTAATAACACAATATACTATTTTTAATTGAAATCGGATTCGTGTGGATAATAAAACCCATGACAAAACGTAGCTATCTTTAACACTCACTTATTTTTTAAGACGCATAATTTCAAAATACTTACATCAAAGTGGTCTTCACAACAAAAGTAATTTGAATTACCGGGTGTACCCAGACGATTTGCAATCTTGAACCACTTTTTTTTAATGTTCATTGCTTTTGGAACACACACGAAAACTTTTGCTGGCTGATTTTTTGAAGTATTCTCACAATTTGGCACAAAACAACACCTATAACCTTTTGGTATATGCCTCTCCATATTAAAGGAATATTAAAATACACCACCTTTTAAATTTTACAAAATTACAAAAGATTCACTAAAATGACGTTTGTAACGGGGTATTATATGAACGGAACTACAATCGTGACGTCATGCAAGCATCGGATGAAGTCGGCGCTGTTCGGAGTGTTTAAAATGGTATTCAAAAACGTAAAGTTGTATTTTCTTTTTTCGGCCAAAAAAATAATTTTTTTTAATCGGGAAAAAACTATTATAAATAATACGATATGAGGAATTTTTTAAACAAAAGAAAAAAAATTGTGAAAAAACCCAATTTTCAGGATTGGATTTGGATTTTCCTACGGACTCCAGATGACCTGCCACCTACATTGGTCCAGAAGTGACGGGGAGCGTCGGCTGGCGGTTCTGACGGGCTACGTGGCATGTACGTGTACCTCTATACGGGGAATACGATGACATTGTTCGTGGCTACCGTTGTAACCAAAAGCAGTAAGTATGAGGTCTCCGCCTAACAACCTGATCGTGTACCTTGTAAAGGGAATACGTGTCGATAGATTGTTCCTTCCTACGTCAGCGGAATACGAGACAGTTGTTCGTGTACCTCGTCAGGGGAATACGTGGCGGCTGTTCTACGTGTCCCACACTGATGTTATCCACCTTTAGCACACAATTCCAATATTGTGTTCCCTTAAATTATAGCTACTTTCTCGATGACAACGATCCATTTCAGCTCTGCCCTCACTAACAAAAATGAACGAACAACTTGACAATAATGTCTGGGCGTGTTCGTTTTAAGCTTATCTTTAAGCCGCGTTCGTTGTCCGAATCACTGATATAATTTCTTCTACATCAACGTTCTAGGCACCTACTAATAATCATTTTCTTCTTTATCTAATATAGCCGGATTCTCCACTCGAACCCACCAACAACAACATGTCCTCGGCGAGCTACGGTACAAGGGATGGTGTTTCAGGTACATGATATGAATGATATGAGAGGCCGTACAACTGCTAATGTTCCGATTACGCGGTAGTTACCGAAATAATTAGTAATTCAACTTAAAACAAATATATGGCCCTTTTTCACACCTGTCGCCGACTCAAGCACTGACATTTGCACTGACACTGACGATTTACCTGTTTCTATATATCCTTCAATTTATATAATATGTATGTTTTCTTTTCACTATTCGATATCTACCCATCGAGCTGTGGTAAAAAAAGTCATACCCTTGAAGGCAGACGATCTGGTAGAGTACTGCCTCGTATACAGCAGTGTGTTGCGTCAATTGTATTATCCCAGCCTCCGGTCTGTGTGCCAAATGCACCTTGAAGGCAGACGGTCTGCTGGGGCACTGCACAGTTAACCCCAGTGTGTCTTTGGTCTCTTCATGTATTGTTGTGATTATCTACCCGCCGATCTGTGGTAAAAACATTACTACCCTTGAAGGCAGACGGTCTGGTAGAGCACTTACGTATACCAAGTGTGAAACGATTCGATTTATTTAAATGTATCTATTCTATCTTATCTCTTTCTTCCGACTTAATGTGTCAGTGGTTGAGTTGTGTGCTGGTTTGTAGAAGTGCCATATTTAAATTATAGGAAAACGCGTATGTGCTATGCTGACACTGTTGTCTCGGATAAGCAGGAGTAGTTGTACGGATGTCTATTTGTCAAAATTAGAACTATGTTGATCTAACTCATGCTCACCATACGACATTCATGCGGTCGCTGTAATACCTAAGTTTCTGTATGTTTGTCGGAAATCTGTTGTGTAATACTTAAGTTTCTGTATACCTACACGTCAAATTCCCACTCAGACAATTACTGCTTCTAGTTTTAGATTCCTGATTTGTGTTTGTATATTCTATGTTGTCCGTTCATGTACTTTATGTCATTGTATTAACTATTTCTTTATAAACTAATAGCTATTTTGTCGTGATCCTTATAACTCTATAGGTTGTTGACAGTAACAGGCAATTTTCCTACTCATGACACTATCCCATTATTGTAGTTGTACATGTAATAACGCTTTTAATGTGTGTATTGTTGGTATCTCAATATATGTATTAAATCAAACTATACCTTTTACAGTATGATTTCAAACTTATGAAATTTAAATTCAAACTAGCGAAAACAAATTTCACACAAACGGAATCAAATTTCACACAAACGAAATCAAATTTCACACAAACGAAATCAAATTTCACACAAACGAAATCAAATTTCAAACAAACGAAATTAAAGTTATCACTTGTGAAATATAATTTCAAATTTTTGAAAACAGATTTCAAACAAATGAAATTCAATATTCTAATGTCGAAAACCAATTTATCAATTATGAAAATCATTTCCAACTTTATGAAAACTGATTTTATATTATTTTAAGCAAAAGTTATCATTATTTAAAAATAATACTCCATTATATCTTTCTACGTGATTCGAGTATCTAAGTAGATGTTGCTGTTGAACGTCTTGAATCGCAGAATCCGAAATTTCTTCTAAAATACGCATTCTAAACTCATGCTGTGTCAACATTTGATTATTAGCACGCCTATAGTTCAACACTTCATGCATCCTTTCTTGTAATTTAATTTTTACGGTAGATTTAAATGAACTCCATAAAAACTCAATTGGATTTAATAAATATGAATACAGAGCAAGCCGCACGATTTGAATATCTTCTTGGGGTTGAACAACATTCTCAAAATTGGAATGCACAGGTGCATTATCAATAATAAACGTGGGTGGTATAATACCATCGGTATTACAAATTTCTATCAAGCGACGCAACCATTGTTTAAAGTTAGTACCTTTGTATGTACCTCTTCGGTGATCAAAAGAAACAATTCTCATAGAACTCATTGCTCCAATGCAATGTAAGTTATTGCCTTTACTTGCCGGAAGAATCACATGTGCTCTATGATCAATCTTAGATCTACCTTCTTTGCGACGACAATAAGGATTGAAGTTTGTTTCATCAATCCAAATAAGTGTTCTACCATTTCCTCGGCTTGAGCTTGTTTTCTTCGCTATTTATATTTGCTATTTGCGGTCTTACTGCTTTAATAGAAAATAATTTTCCGTCCAACCAATTTTTTATAGTATTTTGACAGACATTAGCTTCGAATTCATTCTTAACCAGTTTGCATAAGCACTTCAATGTTATTGTAGCATTTTCCTTAATCCATCTTATCAATGCATCATCTATTTATTGCGACTTTTTTGTAGTAGGGTTACCACCTTTTGCTTTTGGGAATGATTGTCCTTTTTTTAAGCATTCATATGCAGTACGAATGTTAACGCCTAAGGCTGTAGCTGTAGGTCTCCAATCTTTCTCTTCTTCATAAGCTTTTATGATCCTGGCTCTATCATTAGGTGAAATTTTATTATATTTACCGCGAGGCATTTTAAATATGTATCACAACTTTGATAGAAACAATTAATGTCAATAAAACTATTTTCATCATAAGTTGAAATCAGCAATTTTTTTTTTCAATTTGAAACTGAATTTCATAATTGACAAATTGATTTTCGTCATTAGGAAATTTATTTTCATTTGTTTGAAATCTGTTTTCAAAAATTTGAAATTGTATTTCACAAGTGATAACTTTAATTTCGGGAATGTGAAATTTGATTTTTTTTGTGTGAAATTTGTTTTCGCTAGTTTGAATTTAAATTTCATAAGTTTGAAATCATACTGTAAAAGGTATAGAGTGTTTTCATTCCCTCCTAACCTGCGCAGAACTTTG
This sequence comes from Cryptophagus acutangulus, assembly GCA_963556235.1. Taxonomy (NCBI): domain Eukaryota; kingdom Metazoa; phylum Arthropoda; class Insecta; order Coleoptera; family Cryptophagidae; genus Cryptophagus; species Cryptophagus acutangulus. The sequence goes on from OY744561.1 coordinate 3,885,290, forward strand.
TTGACTCCGGAGAAAACTAGTCTACGATCCATTCTCTTACGAGGAATGAAATGGCCTGGGTCAGAAAGGTTACAATACTTAATATACTATTGTATATCATTAATAAATTACTTACTTACTAAATGCAAGGGACACCATGGCAGTAACACTAAAAATGAATGAAACGAATGCGGGTAAGCTAATTCAGACTAGAAGAATCAGGATGGGGTTTGCTAACTGCGAAGTAAGCAAGAGATTCCCCCTTAAAAAATGCTGAAAATGCTAGGCTACGACCATGCACCAACAGAATGCGCCGGAACAGACAGGTCGGGACTGTGCTATAAGTGCGGAAGAGGAGGGCACTCCGATGGTGAAAGCCAAAATGAAGAATGGTGCCCTTTTTTGCGAGAGGGAACGCCACAAGGTAGGCAACGGAGAAAAAACAAGCCGAAAGGAGGGAGTGGGGAAGACAAACCTACGGCCAATAACCAAGCCACCCTCCAAAGAAGATGATAAGCCTGAGAACGAAAACACACTTACTGTGTTGTGTGCTATTTTTTCACATTCATTTAGTTATTTATTGTAGGTCCGACAAATTGTGGAAGTGGTAGCAAAAATTAAAACATATATAAAATCGAGTTATTATACTATATTTATTATTAAAGATAAATCATCCACATTACTTGCAAATCAAGTTATACAATAAAACATGTAAACATGGCTAGATCTAGATATACTTATAATCTAACTTCTTTCTGCTAGCTTAATCCTTTTTAATTATTATCTCCTCCTCTCACACATTTATGAAAATAAATAAATTAATTGTTAATAATTAATTAACGATTAATAACTCATTAAATTACAAACAAAAGACAAAACATACCCCTGGACCGGTCCCTCAAATTAAAAGTTGGTCAAGTTTTGCAGAATTAAATGCAAACTCAAATTAACTCAATTGTTAATTAAAACAATTAATACAATTGCTGCGAACTGGCTGTGAGACCGCTTTCACTCTTTACAACACCGTTTTATTTTTCGTAATCTAAGCTCTACATGACGCTGTGACATCCGTCCTCAAAACCGTCCCAAAACTAACTAACTTGCTGACTTTAGCCCTTACTTAGTTCTTTTTTAGTTTTTCGCCAGCAACAACTTAATTACTTTTGGTCCCACGGTTCAGTAGACCACACATGGCCTAATTTATGTGCCCATAGGCGACAACCTTTTCTTAACATCGTTTTTCAATTTAAAATCGTTAAATTTTAACCATTTTGCGATAGTTAATGTCAACCTCAAGTGTTAGCAAAATTAATTGGTCCACATGTGTATATTCCAGCCACACACGACGCACACACATTGATGTGATTTCTATCGGAATATCTATAGTTCATAATTATAGTTTATAAATATTGTTGTACTTTATCAACTACAAAAATATTCAACTAATAACAACTGTGACAAACTCCGACAAACAAACTGTGATAAACCCCGTGATTAACTTCATGGTAAGCAGCAGGCCAGGCCCGAGCCAAACCTCAGATTAAAACAAACCCGAACCCATAGATTTACTACTAGTAAACCCACGCGAAATACACACGCATATCTACCATCGGATCGTAGATGACAAATACCAACATGTTAAATATCCTCCAAATCAATCTCAACAGAAACAAAGAAGCGGTGGACCTGTTGCTACACGCCACCATGAAGAAGAAAATTGACATAGCACTAACGGCCGAACCCAGAAAAAAAAAATCAGCGACAACGAGAGAAATCCAAATTTAACGTGAGGGATTTACTCCAAGGAGAAGGGTATGTCGGGATAGAAACAGATAGGGCATGCATATGCTCGTGCTACTGCTCGCCTAACTGCAGCATGACCCCATTCGAGCGATTTATAGCAAGACTGGATAGTGATACGAGACACAAGCTGAGCAATAAGGCGGTCATAATAGGAGGAGACTTCAACGCCAAGTCGCCAGTATAGAACCTCAGCACAGAAGACGATAGAGGTAGCAAGCTGGTTGAATAGATAATCCAGTCAGAACTAAGGGTACTGAACAAGGCAGGGATACCCACTTTTCACAAAAGGCAGCAGAGCCTCAATCATAGATCTAACACTATGCAATAAACAAGTACTAGATGTTAAATACTGGAAGGTCACAGAAGACGAAAACCTGAGCGACCACAATAATATATATTATATGATGACGGACAAACCCTCTACAAGCAACGGACCCAACGGGTCTCCTATAACTATCATAAAATGATACCTAATAACTGAATCCTCGCTCAAGAAAGGAATGACAAAAATAGCAACCAAAACTATGAACGCACAGAACCCTTCCACAGCCGAATATAAGAATATAGTCGAGGAGGCATGCAGAACTACCCTACTAGAGGAAGAAAGCTCTGTAAATGCAAAAGCAGCGGCCTACTGTGGCAAACACATTGCCTCAGCCAGAAAAAAAGCATAATAGCAAGAAGAGGCCTAACACGGCACAGAGGAACGCATGGAGGCAGCTACCACCCAGGGAAAGGCACCCTATTAAATAAATACAAAATAATACGAAGACAACTAAAGCTTACAATAACCGAATCGAAGGAAGAGTGCTGGAAAAGGACAAATCGCTGAAGCAAATGCAGACGTATGGGGCAAGGCCTACAAAATCCTCTCTAGAAAAGCAGGCCGCAGGTATCAAGCAGACTTGGCATCCGAAGTTAACACTAAGTGGGCGAGGAAGCTATTCCCCCGCAATACAACTCAAGTGTGAACCAATATTGAGTTCACAAGGAAAAATTGCCCTCCATTCACATTCAAGGAGCTGAATGAAGCGAGGAATAGACTCAAGGCAAAAAAGGCTGCTGGTCCAGATGGAATACCGCCAGAGGTGGTGAAAGCCCCGGCCAACAACACAACAACATCAGGAGCATGTCTGCTAGTCATGAACGACTTGCTGTGACAAGGACTGATACCAAAGGAATGGAAGAAGGGTAGGTTGGTGCTGATTGAGAAACCAAAAAAAGCAGAGAACGACGAAGCATCATACTAACTCTTGTGCATCCTCAACACACTGGGAAAGTTGATAGAGCAGCTCTTCTCAATCAGGCTAAAAGAGGAAATACACGACAAATCGATTCTAGCAGAAGACCAATACGACTTCAGAGACTTCAGATCTACGGTACCGGCAATACAAAGAATAGTGAAGCTCAAAACCCGTGCTGGCAGAGCATGGCCAAAGCCAAAGTACGGAATACTCGCAACATTAAACGTGAAGAACGCGTTTAACTCAGCACCGTAGAGAGGCATCGTAGAGAACTACACGCTAAGAAAATTTCACCATACTTGACTTAACTACTACAGAGCTATCTAAGCGGGAGAAACTTAGAAATATCGGACGAGGAAACTATGGTAGTCACCTGCGGCGTCCCTCAAAGTTCTGTAATAGGGCCCATATTCTGGAACATGTATTATGATGACGTACTAAGGCTGGAAGTGCAGGAAGGAGTGACCCTAATAGGGTTTTTGGGTGACCTGGACATGGTAGTAACGGGACTCGACAGCGCAGAGATAGTGCATAAAACGGAAAACACCCTAATAGATATAACAGACTAGATAAAGACCAGAAAACTTGAGTTAACACCCGAACTGCTGAGATGGTCGTTCTTGCAGAAAGAAACTCACCAAAAAACATCAGCATAATAGCAGGGTGCAACACGATTAGAAATATAAGGAGCGCGAATTATCTGTACGTAGCTATTACCCACAACCTCCAGATGGGAGAACACATTACACAAGTCACCGCAAAGGCTGAAAGAGCACTGACCTGGATGAGCAGAATGATGCCTAACATTGGCGGACCGTCTGCATCAAAGAGGAAAATGCTATAGTTTAGACTCTCAATAGATAGATAGATTTATTTATCCACAAACAAATTTACAAAAAATTCTTATGGCAGGTCATAAAATTGAAATGGATAAATATAGATTATAATAATACTAATAAAATTGTATAGACCTATATAAAAAACAACGAGAAAAAAAGTACATTAGACGATAACAGTCAGACTACTTATTAACAGTTTAGAAGATAAATACAATAAATAGTAGGTATGATAAAGAACAACTAAGTGAGACAAGTGCACCCCTCTAGCATTTGCTAGAGGGGTGCATATGTACTTATATGTAAAATATTAAACGAAGATAGGTTTATTTTGGCAATCTGACGAAACCCGCATTGCGAGTTGCATGCGAGTGATAATCAGAAGAACATTTAAAAAGATCTTGCTTCTGATGTATTGCAGTTAAGGAATTATAAATAAACAGTGATGGTACTGTTAATAATTGTAAGCTTATAAAAAGATTTCTACAATCGTCTCTGTAGCCAGCATTAGCCAAAATTCGTACAACCTTCTTCTGTAGCCAAAATATTTGTAAGGAGTTGCTAGATCCACCCCACAGTAGTACACCTTAATTGATATGACTATGGAATAACGCAAAGTAGCAAGTACGCAAAAGTGGAATGATTTAATGTTTTTCTTAACCTATGCATTAGGCATATCGTACTAGATAATTTGCTGGAAAGTTGGCTAATGTGTTCAGACCAACTGAGCTCAAGATCTAGATACATACCAAGTAATTTTACTGGGTTTAAGCTGAGTTATGTTGTGATTGGAGAATTTTTTTTTTAATTTTTGTCATCGTTTAATTTTAAGTAATTAGCACTAAACCAACTAGTGGCTTAATTTTTTAAAAGTTTAAAATTATTACTCAATAAGTGACGAACCACATCTGAAAACATCAAAGTGGCGTCAATATGTTCCACTGCGTCATCAATAATAGCTTCTGAATCAAACCGGTACTAAAACAGTTGCCATGGGTGGATGATTTTCAAGGGGTCTTACTTGTATTGTAAGTTGCCTAATTGTCAGGCGCTATCACAAAGTCGCCAAATCGATCGTCAGAACTGTCGTCTCCAAAATTGATTATCAATCCTGGCACTTTGTCCAAAATTCGAAGCCGCTGATGCCTCTTGTCTACAATTTCATCGGTGTGCTGCACAGCAGAACGTCATCGAGCGGACGTGCATTGACTAAGTGCCTGGCTCCACATGTCTAGCACTTTATCATCTCCATCATCGCCGATTGATGAGCAATCAATTCTAGCACTTTATCATCTATCTATTGAGCGTCCAGACTATAGCATTTTTCTCTTTGATGCAAATGGTCCGCGAATGTTAGGCATCAATTTGCTCATCCAAGTCAGTGCTCTTTTTTCAGCCTTTGCGGTGACTTGTGCAATGTGTTCCCCCATCTGAAGGTTGTGGGTGATAGCTGCGTCCAGTTACTTCACCCGGCTTTTATGCTGATGTTTTTTAGTGAGTTTCTTCCTGCAAGAACGACCATCTCAGCAGTTTGGGTGCTAATTCGAGTTTTTTGGATTTCATCCAGTCTGTTTTCTCTATTAAGGTGTCTTCCGTTTTATGCATTATCTCTGCGCGGTCGAGTCCCGTTACCACCATGGCCAGGTCATCCGAAAACCATATTAGGGTCACTCCTTCTTGCACTTACAGCCTTAGCAAGTCATTATAATAGATGTTTCAGAATATTGGCCCTATTACAGACCTTTATGGGACGCCGCAGGTGACTACCATAGGTTCCTTGTCCGATATTTCTAAGTTTCTCTCGCTTAGATAGCTCTGTAGTAGTTAAATCAGGTATGGTGAAATTTTCTTAGCGTGTAGTTGCTCTACGATGCTTCTCTGCGGTGCTGTGTTAAACGCGTTCTTGACGTCTAATGTTACGAGTATTGCGTACTTTCGCTTTAGTCCTGCTCTGCCAGCACGGGTTTTGAGCTTCACTATTCTTTGTATTGCCGGTACCGTAGATCTGCCCTCTCTTAAGTCGTATTGGTCTTCTGCTAGAATCGATTTGTCTTGTATTTCCTCCTTCAGCCTGATTGAGAAGAGCTGCTCTATCAACTTTCCCAGTGTGTTGAGGATGCACAAGAGTTAGTATGATGCTTCGTCGTTCTCTGCTTTTTTTGGTTTCTCAATCAGCACTAACCTACCCTTCTTCCATTCCTTTAGTATCAGTCCTTCTCACAGCAAGTCGTTCATGACTATCAGACAGGCTCCTGATGTTGTTGTGTTGATGGCCAGGGCTTTCACCACCTCTGGCGGTATTCCATCTGGGCCAGCAGCTTTTTTTTGCCTTGAGCCTATTCCTCGCTTCATTCAGCTCCTTGAATGTGAATGGAGGGATATTTTTCCTTGTGAACTCAATATGGGTTCACACTTGAATTGTATTGCGGGGGAATAGCTTCCTCGCCCACTTAGTGTTAACTTCGGATGCTATGTCTGCTTGGTACCTGCGGCCTGCTTTTCTAGAGAGGATTTTGTAGGCCTTACCCCATACGTCTGCATTTGCTTCAGCGATTTGTCCTTTTCCAGCACTCTTCCTTCGATTCGGTTATTGTAAGCTTTAGTTGTCTTCGTATTATTTTGTATTTATTTAATAGGGTGCCTTTCCCTGGGTGGTAGCTGCCTCCATGCGTTCCTCAGTTCCGTGTTAGCGCTCTTCTTGCTATTATGCTTTTTTTCTGGCTGAGGCAATGTGTTTGCCACAGTAGGCCGCTGCTTTTGCATTTACAGGGCTTTCTTCCTCTAGTTGGGTAGTTCTGCATGCCTCCTCGACTATATTCTTATATTCGGATGTGGAAGGGTTCTGTGCGTTCATAGTTTTGGTTGCTATTTTTGTCATTGCTTTCTTGAGCGAGGATTCAGTTATTAGGTATCATTTTATGATAGTTATCGGAGACCCATTGGGTCCGTTGCTTGTAGCTGGTTTGTCCGTCATCATATAATATATATTATTGTGGTCGCCCAGGTTTTCGTCTTCTGTGACCTTCCAGTATTTAACATCTAATACTCGTTTATTGCATAGTATTATATCTATGATTGAGGCTCTGTTGCCTTTTGTGAAAAGTGGGTATCCCTGCCTTGTTCAGTACCCTTAGTTCTGACTGGATTATTTATTCAACCAGCTTGCTATCTCTATCGTCTTCTGTGCTGAGGTTCTATTCTGGCGACTTGGCGTTGAAGTCTCCTCCTATTATGACCGCCTTATTGCTCAGCTTGTGTCTCGTATCACTATCCAGTCTTGCTATAAATCGCTCGAATGGGGTCATGCTGCAGTTATGCGAGCAGTAGCACGAGTATATGCATGCCCTATCTGTTTCTATCCCGACATACCCTTCTCCTTGGAGTAAATCCCTCACGTTAAATCTGGATTTCTATCGTTGTCGCTGATTTTTTTTCTGGGTTTGGCCGTTAGTGCTGTGTCGATTTTCTTCTCCATGATGGCGTGTAGCAACAGGTCCACCGCTTCTTTGTTTCTGTTGAGATTGAGTTGGAGGATATTTAACATGTTGGTATATGTCATCTACAATCCGATGGTAGATATGCGTTTGTATTTCGCGTGGGTTTATAAGTTGTAAATGTATGGGTTTGGATTTGTTTTAGTCTGAAGTTTGGCTCGGGCCTGGCCTGCTGCCTACCATGAAGTTAATCATCACGGGGTTTATCACAGTAGATGTGTTTTCGTTCTCAGGCTTTGTCATCTTCCTTGGAAGGTGGCTCGATTGCTGGCCGTAAGTTTGTCTTCCCCACTCCCTCTTTTCGGCTTGTCTTCCGTGCGTGGAATAACAACCTGCGGAAAACTGGGCACGCTCCGTTGCCTGCCTTGTGGCCTTCCTTCTCGCATAAGAGGCACCATTCTTCATTTTGACTTTCACCAGCGACGTGCCCTCCTCTTCCGCACTTGTAGCACAGTCCCGAACTGTCTGTTCCGGTGCATTCTGTTGGAGCGTCGTCGTTGCCCAGCATTTTTTAAGGGGGAATCTCTTGCTTACTTTGCAGTTAGCAAACCCCATCCTGATTCTTCTAGTCGGAATTAGCTTACCCACAATCGTTTCATTCATTTTTAGTGTTACTGCCATAGTGTCCCTTATATTTGGACGTAGCGCTCGGATTGTAACGTTCTCCTTCCCTTCATTTCCAAAGAACTTCACGATTACTTCGACAACTGCTTCTCTGCTAGTATCTAAGTCCATACCCCTGATGTGCAGAATATCTAGATATTGCTCCGCCATTTTATGTACTTGCATTATTCTTGGATTTTACTTTATCAATTTTTTAAGTTAGACAAGCTTTTGTCGGTCTCTTTCGACTGTGATGAGGTGGTGAGGAGCACCTTCCTTGGTGCTCCTCATGCTTCCGACGGCGTATCCTGCTCATTTTTAATTCTTTTTTTTTTAATTCAGACAAACAGACGGTCCCTTTGAAGTCGTTAGCATTTGTGTCAACGACAAGGTCATATGTTTTTCTTTCATGTATGTTATTGTCTCTTTCGTCTGCTTTTCTTTTGGCTCTGTCTGTATATATAAATATACTTGTAGCCGTTCCTTTGTATACGCATTCGACCATCTTCCCCATTCTTACTAGTGCCATATGGTTTATCCCATAAAGGGTTACACACTCATTGTGGGCAATTTCTTCCTTGAGTTGTATTATTTTATCCCAGATATCTTTGCCCGTTCCATTGGGGATTATTTTAACCACTTTTCCACTTGATTGCGTGTTGCCAGAGCGTGAGCTGATGTTTTCTTTCAGTATATCGAAGTAATTGGTCATGTATATTTAGTTCGGGGCATCGTTCTCTGTACATTCCTTGGATGTTTGCGTCCATATTCCTTTCCACTGTGTTGGAAAGGAACATGGCCGCCCACCTTGAAAGAATAGGCTTTCAAAGCGAAAAGAAATACAAATCTATTTATTTGAGGGCAAAACACTGATTTTATAAATGCTGCGTTTAAACACGCCACTGCTAGTTTTTATGGTCACTACATGACATGCGAGTATGTTGTCGCTGCCGATGACGATGCAACTGTTGAATCCGGCCCAACCTTCACTGAAGTAGAAGAAAGATGTCTTCCTTTATCACTACCAGTGTTCCAACACGGAGTTATTTATGTTGGACGTTAATCTACTTGGAGCGAAATTGAAAGCTAATTAATTATTCATTAAACCAGCGCTTCTAAAACTGTTGAACTATTTGTTCCAAACGAAGATATTCCTTAGACGATTGATAGGCTATTCAGTCATATTCTCTTAAGGAACTGCTAGTAATGAGTCATCAATAAGGGAGTAGCCAGGTGCAAAAGAGTTAAAATCTTTAGGATCAGAGGATAATGGAGATATTGGACGGGAATTGAAGACAGTTTCGATTTGGCAAACAACAGTAATCAATTCGCCGTAATTTAAATTTGCGTTAGCCACTATTCGCGTCAGGTGATATTTAGCTGATTTGACACCTGCCTCCCACGAGCCGCCAAATGATGGAGATCTTGGAGAAATAAAATGCCGGTCCGGTAAAAAAAATTCAGGTCCGTTCCTCCAAAGAATTAGCTAGTTGTTTAGGAGTGCTACCGCGAGAAACAACATCCACAGAATTAATCTTTGCTGGCGACGATGCCCAAAGGTAAGTATGTAACAGGACCGAACTTATGAAAGCCGCTGAGTCACTGCTTGCTGGGACGACGGAGTAGAAAGTTTTTGCCACGTGGTTAACCAAAACTTCTTCTTGAAATCGGACTAATCCGGCTCCAAGGATCATGTTGGAAGTTTACCCAATGTTGTTAGATGAATAGGGATCACTTGACACTATAACGATTATCTAACGCAGAATTTATTCTTTCACAAAATAAATCTTTATAATAAAAAAATGACAATTCAGTTACAGACGACATATTATATTAATGTTTTTTTTTTCCTTTCATTCCTCCCTTTTCAACTAAAAACCAGTCTTGCCACTACATATCTTACAGATTCTAGTAAAGAAATTATATATAGAGTAGCCAGCAAATGGCGACACAAAATATGAAAAATATTCAACTAAATTGGAACACAGTCTATGCAAGCGTTCTAGCGTGTGTTCCAGAGGATGAATGACAACTTCCTGGATTATGCTCAACGAATAGAATCAGCGGGATATCACCCGGTGCAATTTTCCCACGACAAAATGGCTAACGCCATAATTAGCCAAACATTGGACAAATATTTGCACACGACGTTCTTTAAGAACCCAATAAAGCGATGGAAATGGAGGCAAACTTAAGAACTTAGAACAGGAAGCCAGAGAGGGTGCAGGAAGTAGGGAAAGACTCCCAATCCAGACAGAGTTACCGACAAGCGGAAAGTCTATTAAATGTTATAAGTGTAGTTAGACACTATTCTTGGTTGATTCAGGAACTTCCGTTTCCCTATTGAAGCATTCTTATGCCGACCAAGCCAAACCAAAATAAACGCAAGAAAATTCAGTACGACTAGTAGATGTAGAAGGAAAAAAAATCTACCTGGCTACCCTAAGAACAACAACCAGATTTCAAAGGGTAGAAGTGCAGCACGAATTTAGTAGAAGAAAATAACCAATTGGAGCAGCCTGGATTGATCGACGCAGACTTCCTTTAGCTATAAAAAGTCGAGCTCAAGTGGTTGAACGAAGAAAAGTACATGGTAGAAATCATTTCAAAGTGTAGAAATTAGATTAAACCAGAAAAAAAAAGTATTAGAAGAAAATTGCCCGTCGGTGCTGTATCGTACAATTGAGGCCAAGAAAGAAAGGTGTCCACAGGAAAAAATAGACCAGTTTGTCTCAAAACTGAAGGTGTCAGACAGAGACGTGACGACCTCGGTAAAAGATTTAAGTATAAACAACAAGATTAATTAAAAAGAGAATTACATCTACCTCCTAGATCGGAAGTAGTGTGTGCAGGAAAAACCAAAGCGGTAGGAAAAGCAATTATGGACCCATTGGAAGTGCACGTTCATGGCCGTATGATAGCTGCCCGCACGCTGGTTAATTGTTTGAACAAAATACCGATAAGAGCAATTAATGTCAATGACGTTGCTTATGGCTTTGCAGCTTTGGACCAATGTATAGTATTATTGAGAGAAAGCCCTTCCGACGTTTTTGCAGACATATCAAACACCACCCGAATTTTAGTGGTAACGCTGTCAGGTTTTATCACACAATGATAAAGAATATATTAGCAAAATGGAGTTTCAGACGGATTTTCGATGAGCTCTATAATTCCTAAGTCTAGATATTCTTGCAAAAAAGACGAATACGACGCTATAGTAATAAAAACTGATGGTATGCGACAATACACGAATCATTAAATTAGAATCATCAATTAAATTAGCCAGAAGAATCACGCAAATGTTCTGAAAGAAAAAGGTTTTCGGCCTGGGCGTCATCAGTTGACATTAATTGAACGACAGGGACTGCTTCCAAATCCCAAAACTATTGGACTATAGACTCAAGCGAAGATTTCTGAATCAGGCTGCAAAGCGAGGTGACGTTAGTCGAAGAAACCAAAGCAGACAAAGCGGTGCTCCCCATTAAAATCCAACAAAAAGCGGTGTTTATGGCCATGAGTTCATTACATTTTCACACGCATTTCCCCGTTCTAATAATCGCAGCAAAAATCTCCGCACCTAACAACAAATCTATGCTATTTGAAACAATAAAAATGAGATGCGCCCATTTTATACTCGCCGTGTGTGGCCAATGCTTTCTTGAGAATCCAGTGCTAGGCATAATGCCGCACACTTGCAATGGCTTCGCTAGTAAACTTGTATTCTACAAGTAATGCCTTGGGAAGCTCCGGCCTGCATGTGGCCTAAACCATGAATGTTGAAAATTAGATTGTTCCTGAAGAAACCTAATCTATTTGCACTTTTCTCTGATACGAAATTAGCTTGGCTAGCACTATCTAAAAGAACACAAATGGGATGTGTTTCAAAGGGCTTCGAAGAAAGTATTAGCAAAAATGATAATGTCGTCCAGATAAACTAAACCAGCTTCGTTAGCTAGCCCTGACAATAAGGCATACCTTTGCAAAGTCGTACGAGTGTTTATAAGTCTGAAGGGCATTCTTAGGCACTTGTAGTGTCCATCTGGGGTAGTAAATGCTGTTTTTGCTATATCTTCGACTGTGAACTTAACTTCGACTTGCCAACCACTTGATAAATCTAGCGTTAGCAAGTTGCTATCAGATTGCCCCTCGGCTAAAAACTATACTTCCAGATTAAACATAACTATTAGGCTATAATAAAACAATTTAAAAAACTTGTTTAATAGTATATTACATATCTAGGTTTCATTAATTAATTAATTTCATTAATACATTGAATTTGGTTCGAACTGAGACTTCAGGGATTTCTTTATAGGTCTTCCACTACCGATTCTTGAATTAGGTTTACTATCAACCTCGTTAATTGTTCAACATAAAATTCGCCTTTCAGTTGCGTTCACTTTGTCGTTATCTTCGATACTCTTTTTAAGCGAAAATCGATGTTTTTATTCGATGATGAACTTAAGAATGTCACTTAATTCGGAACCGATTATTCGATTTCAAGAAATAATAAGTAATTTATATATTATTATATTAATAGAAATAATAAGATGCTGGCCCTTTCCTTGTAGTTCAAGCGATATGGATTCGATCTTTAGCGCCATCGACAGTGACAAGCATAAGCTTTCAGGAATCTCAAGAATGGTGTCGGAAATTTTGGTGACAAAAGCACAACAGTAAAACGTGATTAACAACAAAAACGCGACCATCAGCCAAAAAGCTTCCGAAAAAGTACCGAATCTTTGAGCTAGATGCGTAGCGAGTCAATTGTGTACTACTACTATCGGAGTAATAAGTTTTGACCCTCTTTTTTAAAGTATCATATTATGAAAAGTATTTGCCACATTTCGATAATTAAAAAAAAAAACTGAAATTGTGTTGTGTTGTGCATGTATGTAATTTTTTTTTAAATTTTCACATTCTTAATTTTCCAGCAATGTATGAATATATCTAAAAAAGCACGGATTTTTTGTACCTTTTTCGATATTATTAATTTAAATGTAAGTTTTATAAAAATTATTACATCTGATGACTTTAGATTTTAAATACAAATAAAGTATATATTTCTGTACAATATACAAAAAAAATTGAATCAATTTGATCAGTAGTTTTTTTTAAATAAATAAATTATGACCCTATGTTTTCTCAGCTATTCATAGAGCTATCAACTTGAACTTTTCGAATAGTTTTGCAGATAAACTTATAGAACAATAATCAATAAAAAGAAATTCTAAAAATTCTAAATTATGGCCACAATACTAAATTACATTTACTAAAAAAGGAAAACTGCAATTGTTATTTGCGGGGAAGCGGAGCGATGAAACGGCATGGCCCTGTCCAAGGCGCAGCCTTTATCAAGACGAAGCGGCATAGTTGAAGCATGTTTTGCAAACTCAAATAATATAAACAATCCGCAAGCCGCAAGCGCGCTATTGTGTACGGCGCTATAGGTTGCTATCTTTCTCACATCGCACCGTAAAATTAAATCTACAATCACTCGATTAATTAAACGAATTTTTGATTTATTTTTTTAGAAACGTTTGGATAATATAGTGTACTTCAATTACACACAAGAAATTTTGAAATTGGAAATCTAATAAGAAATATAACAATAATGCATTTAATAGTACTTCATTAAAAATATTCACATAGAAAAAAAAAATTTGAACAAATATAAATATAAAGATTTTGTTTTCATATGTTTTAAGTTTTGTGAATACAATGCTATTTTTAACAAAAATACAGTGAATTGAAAAACTGCAATTTTTTACGGCTGTTAAATTAGGTACTTTTTTGCACATTTTAATTTTTAAAAAACAAACTATAAGAGTAAGATGTTTGATTTTTTTATACGACATTTATGAATAGTTCATGCAAATCATATAAAAATTTCATAAAATTTTGGATCCTACATTTAGAAATATAACTGTTTAAAAAAGAGGGTCAAAACTTATTACTCCGATAGTAGTCAATGTTGACCGGACGACGCGCGGGCCGTTAGCTACCAATAAAAAAAACTATACTATATGTACTTACCGTATTTTTCAACAGAACAATAAATTTAAAACTAAAAGTTAAAACCTAAAATGTTATGTATCGGATAAAAGATCATCGCGCACACTTAAACGCACTACATCAGGGTAGGGAAAACAGCGAACCGAAGCAGGCATTGTCACCTGAGCCACCAACCAAGCTAGTCAATAAAGTATATGTATATAATCGTGAACCGACTTATTAATTCAAGCAACCCTTAAATCTTGATACCCCAAGATACCACATGGCGACGAGGATATTACAAGGCGAAAAATTATAACAAGTAAGTCGGATTTTATATAACATTAAAGTATAACTCCGTGAAGAAAACGGCGGAAGAGAGGCCATTTTGTAAACCATTGGAATTTTGTTTTTTTTTTTACTCCGCGTGGAGATTAAAACTACGAAATAAGTTAAATTACCATGGCTAGATACGGAGAATTTAATGAAAATGTTGACGAGTGGGCTATATACAGCGAAAGGCTGGATCAACATTTTATTTCGAACAATATCACAACGGAAGAAATAAAAAGAGCAACACTGATCAGTTGCGTTGGTTCAAATGTATATAAAATCCTGCGGAATATGTGCTTTCCCAGCCTTCCAAAACAAAAAACGTATGGAGAATTGTGTAAATTGTTGGAGCAACAGTTTTTATCAAAAGCCAGCGTATGGAGGGAACGAGACCGATTCTATGCATCATTCCAAGAACCAGGCGAATCCATAAATGAATATTACAATAAAATCCGTAACAGATCCATAAATTGTAAATTTACATACTTGACGGAGGTTCTAATGGATAAATTCATTTGTGGGTTATCATCGGGGAAGATAAAAGACCGGTTATGCGAAGAATCAGAAACGGAAAAGTTAGAGAAGATGGTGGAATTGGCCCTGAAAATTGAAAACCTAATGAGGGACGTCCATTTTTTAAGACAACAGGACAAAGCTGGTACAAGTCAGTCATCCAAGAAATCACCATCGATTGGGAAATGGAACAAAGGAGTTAAAAAAGGTAACAACGTTTCAAAAAACTTTAAATCTAAATACAAATGCAAAATTTGCGGCAAAAGCCATAGGAACGAATGTAAATATAAAAATTACAGATGCGATAATTGTAAAAAAATTGGTCATTTGTCCGCAGTTTGTAAAGATAACAAAGTTTATTTTCTAGAGGAAGATTCCGATGAGGAAAATTTGTATCACACACAGGTAGACAATGTAAATGTTATTGATGTCCAAGATTGTTTTACTATCGGAGTAATAAGTTTTGACCCTCTTTTTTAAACAGTTATATTTCTAAACGTAGGAGCCAAAATTTTATGAAATTTTTATATGATTTGCATGAACTATTCATAAATGTCGTGTAAAAAAATCAAACATCTTACTCTTATAGTTTTTTTTTAAAAAATTAAAATGTGCAAAAAAGTACCTAATTTAACAGCCGTAAAAAATTGCAGTGTTTCAATTCACTGTATTTTTGTTAAAAATAGCATTGTATTCACGAAACTTCAAACATATGAAAACAAAATCTTTATATTTATATTTGTTCAAAAAAATTTTTTCTACTATGTGTATATTTTTAATAAATTAATAATAAATGCATTATTGTTATATTTCTTATTAGATTTCCGATTTCAAAATTTCTTGTGTGTAATTGAAGTACACTATATTATCAAAACGTTTCTAAAAAAATAAATCAAAAATTCGTTTAATTAATCGAGTGATTGTAGATTTAATTTTACGGTGCGATGTGAGAAAGATAGCAACCTATAGCGCCGTACACAATAGCGCGCTTGCGGCTTGTTTATATTATTTGTGTTTGCAAAACATGCTTCAACTATTCATTTCGATTAAATCTGATTATTCTGATTAAAATAGTGAAAATGCCGAAACATTGCACCCATGAAAAAAACAATAATATCAAAGTAAAATGCACTGAAAGTAATAGTATATTTGCCGCTTCGTCTTGATAAAGGCTGCGCCTTGGAGGGGGCCATTTAGTCATATGCCGTTTCATCGCTCCGCTTCCCCGCAAAAAACAAGTGCAGTTTTCCTTTTTTAGTAAATGTAATTTAGTATTGTGGCCATAATTTAGAATTTTTAAAATTTCTTTTTATTGATTATTGTTCTATAAGTTTATCTGCAAAACTATTCGAAAAGTTCAAGTTGATAGCTCTTTGAATAGCTGAGAAAACATAGGGTCATAATTTATTTATTTAAAAAAAAACTACTGATCAAATTGATTCAATTTTTCTTGTATATTGTACAGAAATATATACTTTATTTGTATTTAAAATCTAAAGTCATCAGATGTAATAATTTTTATAAAACTTACATTTAAAGTTAATAATATCGAAAAAGGTACAAAAAATCCGTGCTTTTTTAGATATATTCATACATTGCTGGAATATTAAGAATGTGAAAATTTTAAAAAAAATTACATACATGCACAACACAACACAATTTCAGTTTTTTTTTAAATTATTAAAATGTGGCAAATACTTTACAAAATATGACACTTTAAAAAAGAGGGTCAAAACTTATTACTCCGATAGTAGTATAAGTAATAAAACTAACAATTTCAAACTTTCTGTAAAAATTAACAACCATGAAATAAACTGTCAAATTGATATAGGCAGTTCTATTTCAGCCATTACCGAAAACACGTATATAACATATTTTTCTAATCATAGAGTAAACCACGACAACACTATGCTAAGGGGATACGATGGTACGATTTTTTCACCCGGAGGTTATTTACTCGCAAAAGTTCAACACAACAACAAGGAAAAATCAATCAAACTCTTTATCTCTAAGAATTCTTCAGTAAACATCTTAGGACGTGACTGGATGGAAGATTTTGGGGTAAGAATCACCAACATAAATAGTGTTTCTGATGTAGATGTTGAAAAAGTTTTAAAAAAATATCCGAAAGTATTTTCTGAAAAATTAGGTGAATTTAAAGAATATAAAGTATCACTCGAAATTGATAAAAGTGCCAAACCTATTTTTTGCAAAAATAGAAGCACTCCTTTAGCTTATAAAAAGAAAGTAGAAGAGGAATTGCAAAGATTGGAGGATAGCGGAATTATTTCTCCTATTTCAAATAGTGCATGGGCTACACCTATTGTGCCCGTGGTCAGTGGGAATATTAACTCGAATGATTTTAAAATTAGACTATGCGGTGATTATAAAATAACGATAAACAAGCATTTAGTAGATTTTCATTACCCCCTACCGCCTATCAATGAAATTTTCCCAAGAATTTGCAAAGGGAAAAAGTTTTCAAAAATAGACTTAGTAAAAGCTTACAATCAAATTTCGGTAGATGAGGAAAGTGCAATGTTGTTGACATGGAATACTTCTAAAGGCTTATACAAAATCAATAGAATGGCTTTCGGAATTAAAGTCGCGACAGGAATTTTCCAGAAAATCATGGAAAACTTATTGCATGATTTGGAAAATGTAGTTGTGTTCCTTGACGACATTTTAATCACAGGCGGAACTGACGAGATTCATTTAGATAATTTAGACAAAGTCCTAGCAAGGCTTGAAAAAGTAGGATTTACGATTCATAAAAATAAATGTACCTTTTTTGTAGACGAAGTAAATTATTTAGGACACAGAATTAGCAAGGAAGGACTTAAGAAATCTTTCAATTTAGTAAAAGCCATAACAGAAGCTGAGAGACCTACAAATCTAACAGAAGTCAGATCGCTATTAGGAATGATTACATTCTACAATTCTTTTGTTCCAAAGTTATCAACAATTTTAAGCCCTATTTATAAACTACTTAAAAAAGAAACGAAATTTAATTGGAACAAAGAATGTAACTTAGTTTTTGAAATGATAAAAAAAATTATGATTTCTGACAGTGTATTGCACCATTTCGATCCGTCAATACCCATAGTGGTAACTACCGACGCTAGTAATGTGGGCATATCAGCGGTGATGTCTCACATTATAAACGGTAAAGAAAAATTAGTACTATGCATTTCCAGAACCCTTTTACCAAGCGAACTAAACTACTCAGTCACTGACAAAGAAAGTTTAGCTATATATTATGCAGTCAAAAAGTCGTATCACTATCTTTGCGGTCACAAATTTATCCTTAGAACAGACCATAAAGCTCTCTTGGCTATATTTGGAGAAAAAAGGGGCATACCAGTAATGGCTGCCGGTAGACTACAAAGATGGGCAACATTTTTGTCCGGATTCAATTATGAAATTCAATTCATAAGTGGGAAAAACAATACCGTAGCCGATTATTTTTCAAGAAAACCACTAAAAGCGGAAACCGAAGTCGATAAATATGAAAATAGCGATAATTTTATAAACTTTACCAAAAAAGTGGAAGGTTGGCCGATAAATAATAAAGTAATAGCTAGGGAAACAAAACAAGATCAAATCTTAAAGAAAATATATAGATATGTTGAAACCGACAATTGGCCAAAAACAATGGACGAAAATATTAAATCATATTTTAGAAAAAAAGACGAATTGTCGGTGTCAAACAATATATTATTATGGGGGCATAGAATCATAATTCCAATGCTTTTACGCAAAACATTACTAGACGAACTTCATTCAAGTCATTTTGGAATCGTGAAAACAAAATCGTTAGCACGATCTCTGTTATTTTGGCCCGGTATCGATAAAGACATAGAGAGTACGATTAAATCGTGTTTACCCTGTTTAAACAACAAACAAGATCCCGCCAAAAACGAATTAACGCCATGGCCATTGGCAGAAAGACCTATGCAACGAATTCACATAGATTTTGCTGGTCCAATAAAAGGACAAATGTATTTATTGATGGTAGACGCGTTTTCTAAATGGGTTGAAATATTTCAAATGTCAAATACTAATGCTAGCGAAACGGAATCTAAATTACGGGAAATATTTGCTAGATTTGGCATTCCGGAGAAAATAGTAAGCGACAACGGTCCACAATTAGTATCGAAAACACTAACCGAATTTTTCGAATACAACGGGATAAAACATACGACTAGTTCTCCATATAACCCCATATCAAACGGAGCAGCAGAAAATATTGTAAAAACCTTCAAAAATAAAATTTATACTGCCTTGGATGACCCTAGAAATAAAAATATACCAATAACAACAATAGTTTCTAGATTTTTAATGTCATACAGAACTACTGAACATGCAAGCACAGGAAAATCGCCTGCATCTCTTATGTATGGTAGAGAAATACGTACCAGACTTCAGCAAATAAAGGAAAACCCCGGAATAGTTGATTCCATTAATAATTCTGAACAAAACAAAAATTCAATCAAGTTAGCAGCGCAACATAAACAAAAATTATATTATGGGGGGAAGCATAGGGAATTCAAAGTGGGAGAGTCAGTGATGATTAGAGACTATAGGAAAGTTAACGCGAAATCATGGATAGAAGCAGTGATTAGCGAAAAACGGGGTAAAGTTACGTATCTATGTAAGACAGACTCAGGTCGGGTGTACAAACGACACGTAAATCAAATCCAAAAATTACAAATTAACGAGAGAAATAAATCCAGAGACCTTTCAAATCCGAGCAATTCAGCAAACAAGTTAAAAATTTCAAAGAACATATCTTTATCGAGTGATAACAAAGAGAATTCACTAGATTTCATTATAAGAAGTAAAGCTTTTTTTAATAAACCAACAATTACATCAGAAATAATTGGAGGAAACACTTCCCCAAAGAATTCGGAAAGTCACGTCATAAGCAAATCAAATCATGCGGAGAGCACCATCGTATCTCCAAATAACAGCAAAGTATTAAATTTACCGAGTTGTAGTAGGGAAATGACTGAAAACAACATGAATGTAGTAGATAGTTTGATAGGAAATTGTAAAGTAGATAAAAAAAAACCAAATGACGTCAAATCTGTGTTAGGTAAAGATAAAATAAGTCATAGGAAATTGTCAGCCGAGAAATCGGATAGTTGTAAAATTGAAGGTGGGGTAGAAAGCAATAGAAGATCTACCAGGAGCGCAAAAAAACCAAGCAGATTTAACGAATAGGTTAAGGGAAAAATTAGAAGAAAAGAATGTAAACAGCAGACAAAATAGTGATTAATTACATAATTAAGGTTGTGAAATAAAATGTTAGTTGAAATTGTTAAATGTAGTAATAGCAAATAAATATGTAAAACAATAACATACAATGTAAACATGTCTAAAATTAAGTAAATATCTAAGAAATTAGTGAATATCACAAATAGACCTATACAGTAAAAGAATACCTAGAGAGGATTGTATATACATATAGCAGGAAAATGTTTTAGATTAGATAGCTTTTAGGACAACATTGTAAATATTGTAAAGGTTATATAAGAAGACAATTTTCAAATAAGTGTCGGGGTATGTAATGTATCGGATTAAAGATCATCGCGCACACTTAAACGCACTACATCAGGGTAGGGGAAACAGCGAACCGAAGCAGGCATTGTCACCTGAGCCACCAACCAAGCTAGTCAATAAAGTATATGTATATAATCGCGAACCGACTTATTAATTCAAGCAACCCTTAAATCTTGATACCCCAAGATACCACATAAAACATATATTGGAAAGGAACATACAGTCCACCAAAACGCTATGCGTTATATCTCTATGCTTGGGTAGAGGGTAACAGCTTGACCATAAGTCTCCGAAAGATGTGCAAATCTTGGGCCATGCCAAACTGTAATCGTGCGAACAATTCCATCTGTACCGGGGTAAACCAAAACTTTTGTGGGAAGCAAGATGTCGTTTATTACGACAACAACAGTATCAATTTCAATTGAAGTAGAATGTAACAACCACTTGCTCTGTTGTTGTAAGGTGTAAAAATACTCGTTGTGCCAATGCGACCGAAAATCCTGATGCATACGTTGTAATAGGATTTGGTTCCGGAAGCAAAAAGATTGGTTCCAATGTAAGGAAGTGATCCGGAGTGAGGACGCAAAGATCATTCGGACGTGAGCTCATGGGCATAGCGGACGCAAATTAAGCAAAGCTTTGATTTGTACAAGAACGATGGAATTCTAAATCTCCTCATAATGAGACGTTGATCGCCTACTACTCGCGCTAGATTTTATTCCGGCTTCCCACAACCCACCAAAATAAGGTGCCAAAGGCGGATTGAAATGCCATTACACCCCGACATGTATCAACGCAGTCTGCATCCACGACGGCATCTCACGATTTGTCTTTACGAAATTTGTTCCACAGTCAAACTAAAGAATATTGCAGCGACTTCTGCGAGCGATAAAAAAACGGAATGCGGCTAGAAACGCGTCTGAAGTCAGCTCCGATTATAATTCGAGATGTAACGTCTTTGCCGAGAAGCAAATCAGCAAACAAATGTAAGCCTGTTGAGACTTACATTCGCGAGCTTTACAAAGAGTTACGAAAAACGGACTCTAAAAATTAAAGAGTCCCGCTTTGAAGAGAATCCAAAACTGCTGCCTAAAAAAAAAACGATGTTTGAATCCCTGGATGGAGATACCTCCGATAGTATTCCTCAAACATGAGTAATACTAAATGCATCCACAACTTGTAAAGTTCATCCAAACTAAAAATTCGTCGATTACGAGTGATTGTTCTACAGTTAGAGCCGAAACGAAAACAGTACAACAAAATTCTTTGAATTTTGCTTACCGACAAAAATTTAGTCAACAACTGTTAAGTCACAGTGTTGCCGAATTGAGAGAGCATAACAACATTTTTCTCTTCCTCATATGTATGGGTCGGTGAAATTGTTGTCAGGGAATCCTAAGGTGGCCATAGTGGCTCCGACCACCACAGCGGATGCGATACATGCTGAGATGCTGTTAATCAACGAGAGGAGCAATCAGCTGGGTTGTAAGCTGAACTAATGTGAGCCCAAACGGCAAAAGGCACGAGACGTTGAATCTGAGCAACCCTGTCAGCAATAAAATCTTAGAAGGATGTGTCGACGGTTTAGCCACTTAATGTAATTGTGAAGTCCGATATCGGTAAGATTTGTCGAGCGATATCGGTAGTTTGTTTCGGGAACGTCGGACAGTAAGGGCTCATAATTACTTGCCCATTTTCAAAGCTCAAAACCTCCTTACTTAAATAGCGAAACGTGTTGGACGCGTAATTCGCAAACTTAGGCAAAAGCCTGGCATCCCGTGACTACATCATTTACATAAATATTCGAACAAATCGTTTCCGTAGCTAAACGAAAATTAGATCGCTCATCAGCTAATTGAAGGAGAGTGCGAAGTGCTAAGAATGCCCCTGATGAGAAGCCATATGTAACGGTATTCAGCTCATATTCGCAAACTGGATCCATGTTAGAAAGTCGCCACAGAATTCGTTGATACCTACGATGGTCCGGACACATCAGGATTTGGCAAAACATTTGTTTGACATCGGCGGTAAAAACATCAGTGAGAATATACTTTTGTAATTTAGGGCCACTGAATAGACAATCCTTAAGCGATAATCTATTTAACGATTTTGTAGACGCATCAAACACCACACGTAACTTCGTTGTGCGGCTCTCCGGCTAAACGACATAATGATGTGGCATATAGCAGGTATCCAAAGCAGATGCTGGTGCCAGTTGAATGATCTGCTTATGTCCGGCAAAATGTAATCAAAGATGAACTCACAATATGTATGTCGAAGCACAGTCTTTTGAAAGCCGTCTTTCCAGGGATAGCAACAACAGTGGAACTATACGTATCGACCGGACGGATCACGATAATGGGTAAGTCTCAGGCACCTCTTCCAATTCCCGAAATCGTTAAACCAAGAAATTCAATGAACGGATATTAACTAACGCGCATAACGATTGTACTCATCGTGCTGAAAAATACTAATTCGGGTCTTACCCATCAGAATCCAACCAAACTTGGGGTTAGTAGCTAATTAGTTTATTTGCGGAAAGCCGGCCGAAATCCAAAATCAAGCATGTTAAACTGAGGATCGGAAGAGCAACATTTGACCAACGACGCCAAGACATATGTTGGCCGTTTGTTGTATCCCTTGACTAAACTATCGTACGCCAGTGGGTAGTTGTCAGCAGTTTTAGGAACCAATTGAACAAGGGCCAACGAACCCATCTGGAGAAAATTGAATTTGTCAATATTAGAGAGTGAAGCATTATCGTGAACCGTACTATCGAACAAGTCGATAAACGTTTTCCATGTTCTATTGTTCCTGGAAAACTTATGAAGCTCAATTCTAAGCAATTTTATGTGACATGAGAGAGCCGACTGCTCAATAGTGGGGACATCGGCAGCATCTAAAGGTGATCCAAAAACATCTGTATAGAAGTAGAATGCGAAAAATAATAATAAGCATCAAACGCAGTACGAATAGCTCTTCGGAGATACTACGGGATCCATAGCCGCGATCCCGCAGTATCTCCGTCAGCAGTTGACTACTGATTCACGATGGTTACATGCTTTTTATCAAAAATACTCAATTTTTAAATGTACGCAAAACCAGCTTTAAATTGAGAGTAAAGAATTTCGTGGAATGCTTCAGATTCACATGACATGTTGCTAAGTCCGCGATGTCATGCGAGCAATATTGACACCGCGCCTTACGATTGCCTGTTATAACTTATCAACAAACGCCATGACGAGGGAAGGAAGGAAAGAATAATAAGTATCGGCTACGACATTCACCCGCTGTCGTATCAGTTTTCAGGAATCTCAAGAATGGTGCCGGAAATTTGGTGTGAATGCGCGGGTGCAGCAAAATTATCATATACAACGTGAATACCAAAGCACAACAGTAAAATGTAATTAACAACAAAAACGCCCCAATCAGCCAAGGACCCTCGTACCGAATCTTTGAGTTAGATGCGTAGTGAGTCAGAATCAATTGTGTACTACTGGTCAAAGTTGACCGGGAGGCGCGCGTCCGGCAGCTACCAACAATAAAAACTATTTACCGTATTTTTCGACAAAACAAATTTTAAAATTTTAAAACTGAAACATATATTGGGATGGAACAGTTTTTTTATAAATTTTAAAACAAAGAGTCAATTAATTTATTGATATCTTAACTACTAATTTTTGATTTTGATTCCAAAGAGCTCAGAGTAGTACTCAAAATTTTCGAACAGGTGGCTAAGGTGTCCAGAGATTTACGGCTGTTATCCTCTTCTTCAATAACAGTCCAGATATATGCAATTCAAAGTTTACTTTTTGTTTTTGAGTATTATTAGATTTAGTTTTCCAAGTGTTGTGACGAGTATTTTGATTGTTTCAGTTTAAACTTCCACAGAATTTATATAATACAACAATTCTGGTGTTTGTTTGAATGTTGCTAAAACCCTTTGGCTTGCATTTAGTCCTACATAGATTCCAGATAGGTTTGGATTTGGATGTGGAACAAAGATATTCGACTTTGAACTGACTCAAGCTTTTGATTTTGGTAATTGAGAAGGACTTTTTCCTCTTTCTCTAAAGCAGTCGGCAAAAACGTTTCAAAATCTTCATCACATATAGTTTAATTGCCTTCTTCACAACTTATGGAATCTAATCAACCAAATTATAAATGCAGCCTCGAAAGTATTGTCACAAAGCCAGCATTGTGACAACGCCTTCGAGGCTGCACTTATAATTTTGTTGATGATTCGATTCCAAAAATGTTGAAGAAGGTGATTGAACTATATGTAGTGAAGATCTGCTTGCAAGTTAAATTAAGTTGCATTGGATATTCATCTGCCGCAAATTCGAAGTCTAAATTCATAAAGCAAGCTTTGGTTTATTGTATAGCTTTATATTTTTTTTCAATGTTTTTTATCAGTTTTAGTAACTCCTACAGATTCACTCCTACAGATTCACAATTCATTTCTTTTTTCATAGAATGCTACTTTATTGGCAGATTGTTCTTTTAACTGCATTTCCTGTTCATTAAACATAGTCAGGAGTGCTTTATGTCCTTGTAGTCACGGCGAAGTTGGTCGTTATTTTCTATCTTTTTACCAAAATAAGCCATTTGCTTATTGGCAATTGCCACCACATTATTCTGGTCGCTCCACATCATTATTTCAGTTTTAAGAATATATTATCAATCATCCATCTTTATTCAGTCCGGTATAGTTGCCATAATGCTAGTCGCATTTCCCTGCTGAATAGTGAACCTAATTTTCAGAACCAAAAAAACTTGTCAAACGAGACTCTCCAGAAACTGAATTTAATGTGTTCTTAAAAGTTTGTAAATAAGGAGGGGTTCTTCACTCCAATGGCCAATTGTTTCGACAGCAATAAGCAAAAACCTCGGCAAAAACAAAACAACTTTTTCTGAACCAGCTACTTCTAGAATGCAGTCTGTTAAGAATCTGTAAGAAATCAATACATTATTCATCGAGATATTTCAACAAAACATTTATTTACCCCCGAACAATTGTTAATATGTTTAAACGATTGTGGAAAAAATAATGATTAGCACACGTTAGCAAAGTCATTTTCTCATTCGTCTAGTTGGCGCCCTCGCCTCGTGCGTCTAACTACTAAACGCATGAGAAAAAAACACTCTTTGCTCACTTGTACTAAAAATAACTATTTTTACATTTTCATATTATAGATAATTTAAGTCGCATGTGAATACTCGCGCATGGCGTTGCATTTTTGTCACTTTGACATCGACTATAGAAACCTACCTATTATTGCCGCAAATATACTACACTGCATTTTACATGGTAGTAGCTTTTCTCTAAGTTTTTGTAAATTTTTGTTGCTCATTTATTTAAAATTAAATTATACTAGAGCTTTTTTTGTCAAACTAGTAAAGTGGCATTATTTTAAATGTGAATTTTGCTGTTGAAACGTAATACAACTCAAAAAACATGACTCGTCCTGCGGACTCGTCATTTTTTCAGTTTTTTTCGTCGTATTGCCAAGCAACAAAATTCTTATTGAAAAATTACAACTTTACATTCGGCAATAAAAAGGCTGTTGTGTAATTACATGTGATTAATACACACTTCTGTAAATCAACCAATCAAAATTGTGCATTCGGTTTTTGTTGCCTAGCAACTTGCTATTTTCAGCGAGTAAAAAGTTAGCTTCAATTTTCAAATCAAATAATACACGGTATTTTAAAAAAGTAGGCCTTGAGTTTGACTTCTTCAAACAAATTTGGTTTGTCAGAACAGAAAAGTAAGCAAAAAGCAAAATGAATGATATAGAACGTTTCGGAAGCGCTTCCAAAACTGTAATTATAAATGCATTTCAAAATAGTGTAACGAAATCTACTATTCAATGCCGAACCTCAATTTGGAAACAGTTTGAGGTATTTTGCAAAACTCGAAATTATGTTCTTTCTGCATTTTTTATTTTTTCTTTATTGGTTTGTAATTTTTTGTTTATTAATTGCAAATAATAAATTTGTTTGTGTTGTTTATTAATCTTCCTAAAATACACTCGAGATTCAATTTTAATCAGGATAATTTTATTTTAAATTTACTCATAGTTTGTTGCTTTGAGAAAATATCGCTCGCAGAAAAAAAACACTCCCTCTTCGGGGTCGTGTTTTTCTCTTGTTTTTTCTGCTCGAGATATTTCCATAGCAACAAACCATTCGTATTAAAATAAAATTATCCGATAAAAATTGTATCTCTTGTGCATTTACCCCCGACATTTTACTCAACAGTAATACCACAAGACCTTTACAAATAGCCGGCTATTTTTTTTTCATTAATTTATCAAGAAAGCTTGCATTTTAATAATTTAAACGAGAACTTATCAAGCATTAATAATCTGATTAAAGCCCGAGAGCTTTATCTCGAGGGCTTTAATCTTTGATTATTAATGTTTGATAAGTTCGAGTTAAATTATTTAAAAATGCAAGATTTGAGATAAATTATAAAAAAAATAGCCGATATTGTAAAGGTCGAGTGGTATTTAGAAAGATTATTTATTGAATAAAAATTTTAACAAAAATTATAACATTAAAACAGTAAAATTATAACATGTAAAACTGTCAAAATTAAATTCGCGTCGCCTACTTCAAATTTAAACATGTCACGTGATCGGATATTGCTACCTATTAAAATAGTCGCTGATATTCCAGCTAACGCATACCTCATCTCGCAGTAAACACACATGAAATAAATAATCATGTATATATTATGACATATGAGTCAATGTTTTTCTCGGTTTTTGTCGATGTATGAGCGGATAAAATGAAACAAAATTTTTAGTGGATATTTAGTGAATATTGTAACGTGATACCTCGTTATCTCCATAACTACAAGCACATAAAACTTAAAAATTAAAGTAGTCTGACAATACTTGTCAAATTTTATTAATTAACATAAAATACTAAATGAGTCGATAAAATACAAAATTTCGATTTTTTCATTCGCAAAATTGTCTTGTTAAATTGCACAAGAACTTGTATTTTTATCGGATATTTTTTTAGTTTATACGAAAAGGAGGTTGCCTGGAAATTTGACGAATCAAGCTGCCATGATAAAAACGCGAGTCCGCAGGACGAGCGTTTTTATCATGGCAGCTTGATGAGGCAAATTGCCAAAAGGAAACCTCGTTTGAGTAATAAAATAAAAAAATATCCGATATAAAAACTATTGCATACGATTATTTTGTGACATTTGTGATTAAATTTTGAGTTGATATTTTGTTTTTTTAGCACACTGGATTAATAGATTTTATCAATTGTTTTTCATGTTTTTTATGATAAATCTAGTTGGTTGCGCATGTATGTAAGGGCTTCTGGCAACCGCATAAATATAAATGGCAAAAAGGGTTGCATTAGTTAGTTATCAATTTCTTTATAAAATAAGTCCTCTTATTACAAATTTTATGATATAGAATAGCGGGTATATGACAATATTGTCCTATACCCGCTATTCTATATCATAAAAAAATTATATTTTATATACTAATTGTTTTATAATAAAATAATCTTTGCAAGTACCATTCGAGGTCTGGATTTTTCATTCTTTGGGATAAATTTCACAAACTCTGGCGCAGCAACTTCAAATCGTGCAAATTTCCCAGATTTGCACATTCTGTCCAATAGGGATGTCCACAAAAAAATAGATATTATTTATTTTATGTTTTAATAAAATTATGTAGTCTATTTTAATGATATATAAAAGTTTTTTTGAATAAAAAAATTTAGTTTTCGAAATATTGAATTTCGAAATTTGCCTATCTGAGAACGATTTTTAGAGCAGCATAACTGACGTCACATTTAGCCTCTAAACAAGGTATGTTTTTATCTAGCCTGTCTATAAAAATTATGAATATTTGCATATGCAACCAGTTATATGAAACTCATTACTTTTGGCAGTTGTTTGAAAGTTTCAATTAGTTTCATATTTTATTGCGATTCTTGAAAATAATAGAGAAGAGTGATCAAAAGAGTGATTTTAATAATTTACCTCAAGTGGATGTCGAAATGGTATCAGAGTATTTAGCAAAAAATCAGTATGTTAATCAGTTTGAAATCTACTGGTTCAAAAGCTACACGGTAATTGTAGAATTATTCGAATTTAAATAGTTTATTAGTATAATTACTAATTTAGGTAACTAAAAAAATATAACAATGTAGTATGCAAATATTTGCAAATATTTGAAATTTTAATAGAGAGGCTAGATAAAAACATACCTTGTTTAGAGGCTAAATGTGACGTCAGTTATGTGCTGCTCTAAAAATCGTTCTCAGAAAGGCAAATTTCAAAATTCAATATTTCGAAAACTAAATTTCTTTATTCAAAAAAACTTTTATATATCATTAAAATAGACTACACAATTTTATTAAAACATAAAATAAATAACATCTATTTTTTTGTGGATATCCCTATTTGCAATTATTTCAGTTGCTACACAACAAGTTATCGAAATTTAACCGGCAAATCCAGACCTCCTATGCTATAGGGCATTGTCACGGCCTTGAAAAGTTGAGGGCAAGCTACACTTTTTGACACTGTTACCATGAGCGTACTACTAAAATGTTATTTAACGGTTTCATTATTTCAAAAATTATTATAATTGTTTGATATATAATATATAAATCCATCAATTTAATTATAATGGATGGAACTTGAGTAGCGAATTTAAAACGTAGCTTAAAACTTGTCAACAACACATTACTAACCTCAAAATCGAGTCTGAATAAACACTAATTTAAACACAACAAAACACAATATAACACTTAAAATAATAAACTATATATAACTAAACTAAAGTATTGTCACTAAATCTATATAAACGTTAATTGTAGGATAAAAATCACCGGGATAATTGTTAGTAAAACCTTAATTAGCGTACGACACTCTCAGCTTGCCCTCAACTTTTCAAGGCCGTGACAATGCCCTATTACTACTGTTTATTATATTAAAGTCATCCATAAAGTAAATAGTTGAAGAAACAACATGGTTGGTGTTAGAATTTAAAATTTGTTAACCAAGTTTGAGCACACACTGGTTGATTGTTAGATGAGAAGAACAATGGTAACCATTATTTTTTATATATAATTTTAGTATAGTAATTATCGAGGTAATTATCGTATAACCCTTTCAACAAACAATTAAAGCAAACCCTCAAAGATAGCTCCGAGGATGATAGCCGAATAATATCTCGCTGAGAAACAGCTCAGCGACTGTTGGTTTTCCCAGAAGTACTCCGTGAATTCCAACCTCCGACTCGCCGGCTCCACAGATATGATCTGAATCTGATACCTTCGAACTTGCCGAAATGATAGGCTAACGTAAGTGTTGGGTTTCGGAATTCAAATTTAAAATGTTACCGCGCAATACCATTGTCAAGGCACACGCCAGACGGCGCACCAACGCCAGTGAGACTCGCCCACTTCTACTCTGTATCTCATACTGTAAACATCGTTAAATGTGAACAATAAATCCGATCGAACTGAAAGCATCCTTGTTTCTATTATCCCAAGATAGTTAAATACATAACAGTGGCGACGAGGTGAAAACGTAGTAGCCATATTTTCGGGAAAGACTCGTTCAAAAAGACGGTACGAAATTGATATTTTTTTTTTTTGTGCGAGCGTGCTTCGAAATTATGGCACGAAACGCGGGATTGATTGGTGCGATTCAGGAATACGATTCCGAAAAGCAGGATTGGGTGATTTATGCCGAAAAGCTGGAACAATATTTTCAGGCTAACGCGATAAGTGACGCGAAAATCCAAGCAGCAACGTTGCTGAGCCTAATAGGCACTAACACCTATAAACTAGTGCGGGATTTATCGTTTCCGAAATTACCCAAAGAATTGGAATATGCTCAGCTGGTGTCGATATTAAACGAGCAATTTAGGCCTCGAGTGTCGGTATTTCGAGAAAGGTCGAAGTTCTATAAAGCGCAACAGCAAGCGGACGAGCAAATAACGGAGTGGAACGCGCGCATTCGAAATTTGGCGGTAAATTGCAAGTTCGAAACCAATCTGGAAAGTGTGTTGCGTGACCGATTTGTATGTGGCATGAGGCATGGAAAAATCTTGGACAGAATCTGCGAGGAAGATGAAAGCAAGACGATGAGCGATCTCTTGCAAATTGCCCTGCGTAAAGAAGCGTCCATGGAAGCAGCCTCAGGTGAAGCTCTAAACTGGATAAAAGGTCCAGGGCAGCATCGCAACCATCACAAAAGAAGCGACCAACACCATTCCCGATGGAAGCCGACAGCGAAGGACAGCAGTAACCTAACTAAATGTGACTCGTGTGGTAAATCTCACACAGAACCATGCAGGTATGCTAAGTATGTTTGTAATTTTTGCAAGAAAGTGGGACATTTGGAGTCAATCTGTCGAAAGAAGAAGATGGTTCATCATAATTTCATTGAAGCTGAAATGTTCACTCTAAATGATCAGAATAAAAGTCCATTTTTAATTGAAATTTCTTGTCAAAACAAATTACGTGAAATGTATATTGACACTGGTGCAAGCGTATCAGTTATAAATGTAAAAACATTCATTAAAGATTTTAAAAATGTAAAATTATGTAAGGATAATTTGATTTTAAAGGGTTATACAGGCGAAATGATAGCACCAGTAGGTTATTTCGAAATAGATGTAATATTTAATAAATGCAGCAAGTTAGTCAGATTTTATGTGATCGATAATGGAGGGCCTAGCTTGTTGGGAAAATTTTTTTTGAATATTTTTAATGTAAAATTGTGTTGTGTTAGTAAGGAAATAGAATCTCAAGACTTAATCAAAGTAATAAATAGTATAGACACTGTAGTGCAAGGGCAAAATAAAGATAAAATTAAAAAAGAATTAATAGAAAATTTTCCAGAAGTGTTTACTGATAGATTAGGGAAATTTACTCATTTCAAGGTTCGTTTACAGATGAAGCCGAATGTTAGTCCGATCTATTGTAAGCCTCGCCCTGTGCCAATTACTTACCGAAGCGAGATCGAGCAGCAGCTAGAGAAAATGACTTCCGAAGGCATTTTAGAACCTATTATGACAAGCAGTTGGGGAACACCAATTGTGCCGGTCCTAAAGTCAGACAACACATTGAGAATCTGTGGTGATTTCAAAGCAACGCTGAACAAGCATCTCCAGACCGTCAGGTATCCGCTACCTAGGATTGAGGAAATTTTCGAGAAGCTTAATGGAGGAACACTGTTCACCAAATTGGATCTGTCCAGAGCCTATCTGCAGTTTCCGCTAGACGAAGATTCGCAAGCGATAACAACGTTAAGCACTCATAAGGGCTTGTTTCGCATGAAGAGGTTATGCTATGGGGTGGCGCCAGCTAGCGCCATTTTTCAAAACGCTTTGGAACAGGTATTTCAAGGAATGCCTGGAGTTGCAAATTTTTTGGATGATATAGTAGTAACAGGAAAAACGCTAGATGAACACGTCCAAAACTTAACGGGAGTGTTGGAAAGGCTAAAAGAAGCAGGACTCACCGTAAAGCAACAGAAATGTGAGTTTTTCAAACAGGAAATCGAATACTTAGGGCACACGATTAACAAAGACGGTCTGAAGAAAACGGACAGTAAGGTGGCGTCAATTCTAAAGGCAAAGAGACCGGAATCGGTGACCCAGGTAAGATCTTTTATTGGATGTGTAACTTATTATGCAAAGTTTGTCCCAGGTTTGCCTCGAATTTTGAACCCAATATATAAGTTGTTAGGAGACGAAGCAAAATTTGAGTGGACCGAGGATTGTGAAGAAGCTTTTGAGAAGATCAAAAAGTTGATTGCCGCGGACATAACATTGGCACATTTCGATCCGAAGAAGCCAATATTTATAGTGACCGACGCGTCGCTCGAAGGAGTATCAGCTGTTTTGGGAATCATGGTGGATGGAACGGAACGCCCGGTAGCGTGCGTGTCTCGCACGTTAACTCAGGCGGAAAGAAAATACCCAACAGTGCAGTTAGAGGCGATGGCAATCATATTTGGGGTAAAGAAGTTTCACCATTACGTTCTGGGCCAAGAGTTTGTCATAAAAACAGATCACAAACCTCTGTTAGGGCTATTTGGTGAGTTCAAGCCGATTCCGCAGCGACACCAAGACAGATTGCAGCGATGGGCAGTTTTCCTATCAGGTTATAATTACACCTTACGGCATGTTAAGGGCAAAACCAACTTTATGGCCGACTGTTGGAGTAGAATGCCAGCAGAAAACATGGAGGATCAAGAAGAAGTGCAAGGATATTTAAACTTTGCAACCTCGAGTCAGGTTTGGCCCATAGATAACAGAAAAGTTAGAGATGAAACAGAAAAAGACGATATTTTGACCCAAGTATCAAACTTTGTTGAAAATGGATGGCCTAAAACGGTGGACGAGGAGTTGAAGCCGTATTACAATCGCAAGGAAGTCTTGAATTTGGACCAGGGCATACTATTATGCGGACATAAGGTAGTTATTCCAAAAGCTCTCCAAGATAGCATGGTGGCAGAACTCCACTCAGGGCATCTGGGAATAGTCAAGACGAAATCGTTGGCGAGATCGTATGTTTGGTGGCCTAAAATCGACAAGAACATAGAAGAAAGGATAAAGTCGTGCATTCCGTGTTTAAAAAACCATACGGACCCACCAAAAGTACCAGTAGGATCGTGGCCTCAGGCAAATTATCCATACCAAAGAGTACATCTCGATTTTTGTGGACCAGTTCAAGGGAAACAATTTTTGGTGATCACTTGTGCTTACTCCAAGTGGCCAGAAGTGTTCATCATGAACAAATGTACCAGCCAGGAAACAGAAAAGCGTCTACGAGAAGTGTTTTCGCGATTTGGATTGCCAGAAGTCGTAGTAAGTGATAATGGACGGCAGTTCGTAGCGAAGGAAATGGAAGATTTTTTTCAAAAGAACGGCGTACAACATATAACATCACCTCCGTTCAATCCATCTTCCAATGGAGCAGCGGAAAACTCAGTTAAGACGTTTAAATCTAAGCTAAAATCGGCACTGTTGGATTCAGTGAATTTGGAAATAGACATCAACGTGTTAATTTCTCAATTTTTGTTTAGTTACCGCACAGCAGAGCATTCTACAACAAAGTGCTCACCAGCAAGTCTTATGTTCAACAGAGCGCTAAGAACAAGATTCGACTTACTTCGACCCAAGCAAGCTGTCATTGAATCTCAAGAACCTTCAGAACAAGAACAAAGCTCAAAGGGAAGGAGAGAGCGAAATTTTGAGAAAGGTGAGCAGATAATGGTTCGAGACTACACAGTGGTGAATCAAAAGCGTTGGACGGAAGCAGTTGTATCAGACAGAAGAGGGAAACACGTTTATTTGTGCAAGTTACCAGACGGCAGAAGTTGGAAGAGACACGCGAACCAAATGGCCAAGCGTGTGGAGGTGGCTGAAGGAAAGAGGGACACAAACAATAGCATTGGCTGCAAGGCTGAGGTAAAAGTACGTGGCGCAGGGCGGCGACTAATAGAGTTGCCAGTGGCACAAAGGTGGAGTAACGTAAACGAGAACAATGTAACGGTCACAGAACCAAAAATTAATGATTCTATTTCAAATAATGTAAATGTAGATGTAATTGTAGAAAATGTTTTAGATAGTAAGGAAACGCATTCTAGTCAGGAGCATACAGTGGACACAGAGAAGCAATGTGAGATAATTACAGTAGATTTTAACAAGGATCTCACAAGCGTAAGTAGTAGTGATTCAGCGGTAGAAATCAGTGAGGGACGCCCGAAAAGAACTCGAAAACCGACGGAAAGGTACCGGGAATTCCTACAAAGTAATTCACCGGAGTTGGAAAATTAAATGTAAATAGCACAAATTGTAATATAGCAAATTTGTGTCATGCTATAATGTGCGAATTTAAATGAATTTAAATTATTGTAATGTACAACATAGCTTAAGGGGGAAAGTGTTGGGTTTCGGAATTCAAATTTAAAATGTTACCGCGCAATACCATTGTCAAGGCACACGCCAGACGGCGCACCAACGCCAGTGAGACTCGCCCACTTCTACTCTGTATCTCATACTGTAAACATCGTTAAATGTGAACAATAAATCCGATCGAACTGAAAGCATCCTTGTTTCTATTATCCCAAGATAGTTAAATACATAACAGTAAGTAAACCACGTACCTTCGCATGCACAATAAATTTGAAAAAAAAAATATTGGTCGTATTTTGAAAACCCAAAACACACAATTATATTTATAATTTGACAATTATAGACGTCCAATACCCATAAAGTTTACGGTTCTGATGTTCTTTGTTAAATTCAAAACAGTATTTTTCAAGATATATTCTTAATTGAAAATCGCACCATACTAATTTACGACCAATAGAAACGTTGCATTTGAGTATATTACCATGGCAACAACAAAATATTTCGGAAATTTTATCCTACTACACCAAGCAGTAGAAAATTTCAGCGGAAATTATTATGTCAAAACAAATGTCAAAATAAATAATTTAATTAGAACTAAAAAATTAAATAAACTAACAAAATTAATGATTAAAATTAAAAACACAATTGTTTTATTTGGTACCGTATCTTTTTGGTACCGTATTTGTAATATTTGGTACCGTATCTTCCACAGCTTTATCAATTGCATTCAATGACTGTTTTCCGAAGCGCGACATTTTTGACTTTGACAGATTTAGTATTTTGTTTTCAACAATCGTTGCTCATAGATACGCAATTCTATTGCAACTTGATTAAAAAATATCAAAAACTTTTTGAATTCTGATCAATTTTTGTAAGTGTATTGGTGCGATTTTCTTACCGAATCTGCACTCGAGCATGAATTCATATCCTGGAAATTTTTTATCGTGCATTCCAACAACGTAATCGGGCCCTCGTGTTCCACTCGGGCCGATTAATACGTTGTTGAAATGCACTCAAAAAAATTTCCGGATAGAATTCATGCTCTTGTGAGATTACAAGTGATAATTTTATTTCTTACTAAACTAACGTTTTTATTGCAAAAATAAATTAATTTTAATTAAATTTTTGCTATTAATTTAAAATAATCAAGCACATAGAAATGTCATGGTTTTAAATATCAGTTTCTTAAAATTTTCAAAAATTAGTGACGCTTTTGAAGATATTCCTCCAAATTGGCTCGAAAAGGACGAGAAATCTCGAGCAACTCTATTGCCCTTAAAGTCAGAAGCGCAATGTTTTGCTATTTTCGTTTTTGCTCTATAACTGATATTAAATAATAAAAAAATGAGAGATGTTATGAGGCCAAATAGTCCTCTCATTATTTCCTTGAGATATTAACTTAATTTAACCCTTTAAGGGTTGCAATGAATCCGTATTTTTGAAAAAACCGGATACCGAATATCCGGCTTAATACCTACACCGGGTACCGGGTTCCTAGATACCGAATACCGAGTACCCGGATACCGGATACCGAGTACTCGGTGGCCGGATAGTTTGCTATCTAGTGTCAAAAATATTTTCTAGTATATTTTATAAATCTTTTTCATTTTTATACAGTATTTTCCTATTTATGTTGACCTACAGACTTTTAAAAGCAAAACATATATTTATTTCTTGAAAATTATGAATAAAAGTCAAAATAAAAGCAAAATATGGACTTTCTTGAGGTGTTAGATTTCAATAATTCGCAAGCAACTTATGTGGCACTCACTTATCACGTTTAAAAATAATTGGTTTAATTTTTTTTATCATTATCCAACCGAATGTTACCCAATATACGGCCAAACCGGATACCCGGCCAAACAACCCAAAATGGTCGGATACCGGATACAGGCCGGGTACCCGTTGCAACCTTTTAAGACTGTCATTAGGTTTACCGTAACTAAAGTGTTATTTGTTTCTAATATACTAGTAAGAAATAAAGTAGGACCAATGATCCCATGAAATATTCTACATGAAAATGTCATGTCATCTTCATAAAACCAAGTTCATACATATATCCATAATTACAAAATTTAAAAGCATTATCACTTAGCTTACCAAAATAATTTTCTTCTGCGTCTGGATCTGGTATGTGATATTGAACACAAAGATTGTGCAAAACAACGCAAACGTTCATGATTTTGCTTGATGTTTTGAAGTCATAGTTCAACAATCGATGTTTTAGACATCAGCGAATCCTCTTTGTCAATACTCCGTTGTATCTATCTATTCCAGATAGAGTTGTCTTGTTACTTTGGTTATAAATGTGTTCTGCAGTATATGGCGGCGCATCGTTTTCTAATGGGGTCCTACCATCATGTTCTTCACGGATATACAAAATTGCCTGCAAAAATAAATATTTTTACATATTATTAAAAAATTAAATATTTTATTTATTCTACTTAAAATAAAATTGAAATTTCTTTAGAAGGAATAACAAAAATTTTATATTCACTGTGCCAAAGGTGTAATGATTTTACGCTACATATTTCGCAAACAGTCGCAATCAGTCAACGGGCGAGAAACTTTATGTTAGATCACAGATAAGGTTATATACAGATGTGCCATGGGATAGGGCAAAGTGTTTCGCATTTTTATATTGCCAACGCCCGACTAGAGAGGGCTTTTTTTAGTATAACGCCGGCCACGGAGGGGCGCTGTTCTGGTACAAAGTCTATCCTATGGTAGATGGCGTTGCAAAATAATATAATACTCTAATAACGTAATATGAAATCATCTTCATATGGCCCAAACCACACCAAACCAACAATTACAACAGTTACAATTTAACAGTTGCAACCTTACGTCCAGATACAGTTTCTAAAACCATCCGTTAAATTATAATGTGATTACAGTTTTCTTTCAAAACAAAATGAAATCAACTATGATATAAAAGGCATACTCCCAGATGTAGGCAATATAAAATACACGCGGGTTGAGGGGAACTGATGGGTAGCTAAACCAATTTTAACGTTAGACCGCCTATCTGTTATACTTATCTGTGGTTAGATGTAAAAAAATACGATTTAATGTCTTTTTGAAGAAGTAAGATTAATGTAGAAGAAACAAATGCGTTTCCTCTTTGTGTATGCGCTTGTTTTTGTGTGACCTTGAGTGGTCATTTGTTGGCTCCAGAGACTGCCTCTGCATTTATTGTGATTGGCTGGATGTTGGTGGAAACTAAGGTCGTAGAGCTAGATATCAATGTGGGGGTTTTGGTCTAGACTAGATAGAGCTGCAGGGGTTGCAAGGTTAGCGACGATGTGGACGTAATAGGCTTGGAGTCGGTAAGACTTCTTTTGTCCGTTTTCTGTTTTTTTACGAGAATACCGTATCCGGTCTTTGGTATAGTCAATTGCCGTCATGAGTTCTGCTATGAAAATTACGTTTCAATGTTAAGCTTCTATTTGAGCTATGCGTTGCAATTCCACGGCTTCGGGGTAGGCAAACTGTGGCTTATAGCCATCCACCTATAAACAAATGGTAACGACAGCCGCCGTCTTGATTGCCCAAGACTGACCTCCAGAAGTATTCTGGGCCGTCCTCGGGCCGTCTTAATCAATAAGGTTGATGTTTTCTTGTTCGAGGTATCCTGAGTAGATCATACAGTTTTGAAAACTTGCTCCGCAAGCATTTCTTTGTTCAGGTCTGGCTAAACGATGAGGTTATATTACGAAATTTGTTTTATCACAGAATACTGGATTCCAAGTCTATGCAGGAATAAACGTGGCCGATAACTGCTACGTATTAAGTTTAAGTCCCAGCAATTTCTGGACCAATTGGTTCAAAACGCACAAGAAATTACTCAAAAATAGGCCAGTAAAAGATGTACAAGGAAAGAATAGATTAGATAAAGGGAACAAAGTAACAAAAAAAGAAAAAGATCAATTTTAAAAAATTAAAACAATCATTTAAAAATTGGATTCTGTAACCAGTCGCGCTTGAACTTTCAGAAGATCTGGGGAGAAGGAAGAGTTTAGGAAGAAATTCACTTCTAGCACTATATAGAAATTTCGAAACAGTCTAGATTGGAAGGTTACAAATAATTCACTTCCTGGTAGACAGCAAACATTGAGTTCAGTCTTAATAAAAAAATATAAAAGAAGTTGAAAGTAGGAGCTGAATCATAAAGGACCATTTATAGTCTGTCGTTACCGTAGCCGAATCGTTACCGTAGTCGTTAACCATAAGTTAGCGTCCGTAACCTTGAAGTAACGCAAGAGTTGGACATAGACCAACTTCTACGGTAACGATGCGTTAACGATACAGATAAAGTAACGATACGGCTACGGTAACGACGGACTATAAATGACTTAAGGATTGGAAGTAGGGTTAAAACCTTGAGATGCCGGGCGCGGCAGAAATCAGCAGCTAATGCGTTAGAAAACAATAGAATAATGTTAAAACATGAATAAATCACGGGTGGTATCAGGATTCAATAGAAGGAGTGGTACTGTTACTCTGGAACGAAAATTGTACGCCACGCACAAAAATTTTAGGTTAACCGCATGGCAGGTTTATAAATACCTGTATAACTAATCCATTGCTGCACCAAATACTTCACAAATACTTGCACTATGTGTAACTAATTATAACAATCTCTTCTATACTAATTGGCTTGCTTATCGTCTGTTTTTCGTGGCAAGGGCACAACGCACAACCAGACCTACCGGGTGGAAGTTGGCAATAAATTGGGTATTCCACCATTGAATTTATTGGTTAGCAATAAATTGGGTATTCCACCACGGAATATTTTTTTAGTTATATATTTTCTTTTATAATTATAAATTTCAAGAAGAATATGTCGTGAGATATTCTCTATGACCCGTGGGGCGCAGATTAAAAACTTGTTCAGTAGCTTAAAAACCATAAGATAAAATATAGCTTAATATTTGTCAATTTATAATAATCCTAATAAACATAATTAATAATTATGTTTCAATTTTTAACGGTCAACTTAAAAAATATCAAGATTGTGAAAAATACGTGTTTAGAAATGCTAGGTGATAATTTCATGCCAATTTAGACATTAGGTGCTCCTGCAAATAAATAAATTTAAAATAGTAAAATTAAAATATTAGTTAGCGGCATCTATTGTTGTGACCAATCACCTATATGTACGGAAACTTATTCTGTACTTTTTGTTTCAATTAGTGCAAAGTATGGTTTCAAAATTTAGTGGTATGTTCTAACATGCTTGTTTAAGTAATTAATCATTTTAGAAACATGATTTGTAAAAAATAAATTTTAAACTTCAGAAATCAATAACTAATGAACCACTATCCAACTTCACAAGCAAAATACATCTCGTACTTTTGTCCATTGTTTTTTGAAAAATAATATTGCACTAATAACATTTTACCAATTGCAGTTGAATATTACAAAATAAAATTGTAATTTTGGCCATCTACCTTGTTGACAGCCCCTCTTAACATTTACATTTTACATTACTGTTATCGTGTCGACGAATGATTCTGTAAAATATGAGCAAAATAAATTAGTAATTACTTCTCTCGTACAGGGAAGTATTGTATTCATAAAAAAAATAATTCCATTTTTCGCTTTTTTCGACATTATAAAATGCGTAGATTACGAAAATTATAGTCACTAATTTCTGTCTGTCGGTCGGTCTGTTCGTTTCTTTAAACCACTATATTTCGGAATCTACTGACCCGATTTAAACATAATTTGCGTCCTTTTTTTCTACCCGCCCATAATATAGAAGTAAAAAAGTTTAAAAAATTCTCAAAGACCTGCGCGTTATAGGCCAAAAACATGTTAAAAATGGCAAAATCGGTGGATCCACTTAATCTTCTAAAGTTGCGGGCCAATTTTGACCAAATATTGGACAAATGTATTGTGTATAGCCCAAGTGGTAAATGCTTTAAAAAAATCTGGAGGTTTTTACAGGGTTGAATTTTTATTAAGGGTTGAAGGGTCAACAACTTGTAAAAATGAATAAGTTGTAACGTGAATACCTGCCAGGATGAATATTTGATTTGGACCAAATTTGGTATACATATTAGGGATACATTGAAGAAAATGCTGGTAAAAGTTTTATCCCCTAAAAATAAGCCCCTACGATCCATTTGCCATTTAAGTTAATTGTTCAAAAATTGCCGGTGTTATGATTCTTATATGGCAGCATTACCCACACTTTTCCATCAGTTATTTTAGTAATATTTACATAAAGAGTGAGTAAAAATAATTTTAGACCCTTACCACACACCCCCACCCCTCCAATATAGAGTTTAAGTCATATGGTTCGGATTTTCTTCATATTCGATTTCTACTATACATTTTAAACATATTTACGAATAATATAATTTAAAATTCGCTGGAAACGAGATTCCACAGTACTTCTCTCGTTGATATACTAAAATTTAAATAAATTTGACAATTTTAACTATGAGGGGTGTATTAGGGTTACAGTTGTAAAATTTAGGTCTAGCCTAATTTCAATTAAATTAACTAAGTAATGATAAGTTAAATAAGTTAAAATTACTACTACCAAATTTGAAAGAAATCCGAGCATTTTGACTGTAAGGGGTATGTTAAGGGTTGAAGTTTTAAAATAAGGGTCGTATATTATTTATAATTAGATTATTCGTCAATCTGTTTTAAATGTATAGTAGAAATCTAATATGAAGAAAATCCGATCCATATGACTCAAACTGTATATTTGGGGGTGGGGGTGTGTAGTTAGAGTCGTAAATTATTTTTTGCAATTTTCCATCAAAATGACAACTTTTCAGTTGTTGCCATCCACTTAATCTTCTAAAGTTACAGACCGATTTTGACCAAATATTGAACATATGTTTCGTGTATACCCCAAGTGGTGAATGCTTTCAAAAAATCTGTAGTTTTTTTAAGGGTTGACTTTTTATTAAGGGTTGAAGGGTCAAAAAGTTGTAAAAATGCATAAGTTGTAACGTAAATACCTGCCAGGAGGAATATTTTATTTGAACAAAATTTGGCATACATATTAGGAATACATTGAAGAAAATGCTGGTAAAAGTTTCATCCCCTAAAAATGAACCCTAGTGGCCTGTTGGGTCTTTAAATTAATTGTTTAAAAATTGGCGGTGTTTTTATTCTTATGTCAGCATAACTCACCATTTACATATTGAGTGACTAAAAATAATTTACGACCCTAACTACACACCCCCCACCCCCCAAATATACAGTTTGAGTTATATGGATCGGATTTTCTTCATATTAGATTTCTACTATACATTTAAAACAGATTTACGAATTATCTAATCAAAAATAATATGCGACCCTTATTTTACAACTTCAACCCTTAACATACCCTTTACAGTCAAAATGCTCGGATTTCTTTCAAATTTGGTAGTGGTAATTTTAACATATTTAACTTATCAATACTTAATTAATTTAATTGAAATTAGGCTAGACCTACATTTTACAATTGTAACCCCTAATACCCCCCTCATAGTTAGAATTGTCAGATTTATTTAAATTTTAGTATATAAACGAGAGAAGTACTGTGGAATCTCATTTCCAGCGAATTTTTTTCAGTAAAAGATACCTCAAAATTCTAAAAATTTGAATAACAAATTTTAATATAGCAACGAGAGAAGTACTGTGGAATCTCATTTCCAGCGAATTTTTATTAAGGGTTGAAGGGTCAAAAAGTTGTGAAAATGCATAATTTGTAACCTGAATACCTGCCAGGAAGAATATTTGATTTGAACCAAATTTGGCATACATATTAAGAATGAATTGAAGAAAATGCTGGTGCACGTTTCATTCCCTAAAAATTAGCTTTTGTGGCATGTTGGTAGTTTAAATTAATTGTTCAAAAATTGACGGTGTTTTGATTCGTATATGTCAGCATAACCCACCATTTTCCATCAGTAATTTTATATTTATTTACATAATGAGTGATTAAAAATAATTTACGACCCTAACCACACACCCCCACTCCCCAAATTTACAGTTTGAGTCATATGGATCGTAGTTTCTTCATATTATATTTCTACTATACAGTGGCGGCCAAAAAAAACGCAACACCTAATATTGCCCTTTGTAAATACGACTTTTTAGCATACTTGATATTAGTCACATATTTGTTGTCAGTGTCAAAATAATTTTATAATAAATTATCACAAAAGACTTAATTCCTTCAAATAAATGCCTCAATTAAACACATTTCAAAAATCCAGAGCCATTGCCAAATTAGAAGACGGTTGGTCATTGCGAGAAGTTGCTGCAGGAAAAAAATATATTTTTTGTTTTTTAAATATCATTTTTTTTTTAATTTTGTTTTTCAATTTTAATATAAAGTAATTTTACAACACTAAAACTTTTAAAATTACGCCTACTATTCGTTTAAAGGTGTTGCGTTTTTTTTTGGCCGCCACTGTACATTTAAAACAGATTTACAAATAATCTAATTAAAAATAATATGCAACCCTTATTTTACAACTTCAACCCTTAATATACTCTTTACAGTAAAAATGATCGGATTTCTGTCAAAGCATTTTTAAATAACCCGATACATTTTTTTCCACAAAAGATGCCTCAAAATTCTAAAAATTTGAATCAGAAATTTTAACATAGTAACGAGAGAAGTACTGTGGAATCCCATTTCCAGCGAATTTTTAATTTATTATGCCTTTTCAACAAAGGTTTTATCATTTCTTGAAGATTCTTTTCATTTTTAATATTTATTTTTGTTACGTTTTTTTCCCAAAGTTTGAATTTGAGAATTCAAATTAAGTGAATGTTTGTCAAGGGGGCCTGTGCACTTTAATTCCAAACACGAGTGTTAAAAATATCTAAGGTGCATGCACATATCAAATGGCGTATGTTAGGAAGTATTTATTAATGATTATCCAGTGTTTAATTTAGTTTTTAGGTACATTTACAGATATAGATGCGAGTTTAGATCCTATTTAAAATAGTGGAAATATATAAAATATTAGATATTTAAATATATTATCCTTTTATTTTACAATTTTGTTGGGATGCTCATGTTAACAGATAAATGCGCATGCGTCAGGGGTTTATGGATTTGATTGACAATTGGTGGATGCGGCGACTTCCAGTCCTCAATAGAAAAAGAATTTTTAAAAAAATAGCTTCCAAAATACATGCAATTCATATTATATAATATGTAATTGCATATGTATTATATATAATCCTGTGGTTTCAAGCAAAGAAAATATAGAACCCACGGTTGAAACTAGTTAATTAACGAATGTCTTCATTTATTATTATATTATCCATTTCATTCCAAGAAAAATTGATGATTTCAGTTAATAGAATTAAGTTGGATTGCATGTAATTTCTTTCCTATCCACTTATTCGTGTCAATAAATTAATCCTAATGGTTTGAATAGTCTATATTACAATATCGACTAGGTCGTTAGTTTATCTGTTCATATGATCAACAAATTACATTTATACCACCGCATATATTACGATTATTATCAGTTTCAATATTTATTTATTTATCCATTCCAAAACAAAGATATTTTGTCCTTTTTATTCAAATTTCCTATTAGTAAATTGAGTTCAACTGAAGCGTCCCAGGTGAGTAACTAATCCTACTCTAATCAAATCTAATTAAAATAGTTTATTGCTATTAGGTGGAAATGCTTATTCCTACATTAAACATTCAAAAGTCAGTTCTAAACGCATCGCATATTATAATTGTTGGTACCACACTTCGGGCCTCAGTGAGAGACTACTATTAAATAATAATAAAGAGTATTTCAATTATTTTATTGTAGATTCCATTATTTATTGTAGACGTACGTACTAATAGCACTCCAGTTCCATGGTTGGTGGACAAACTCAAGCTGAACTGTTTGAAAAAATGTACCGAAGCACCAACACTAAGCAAATAGTACCTCATCCAATTTATGTTACCAGCAAAGAAACGGAAGCGTCAGCAAAGGAAACTTTGTGCTT
Source organism: Cryptophagus acutangulus (assembly GCA_963556235.1). NCBI lineage: Eukaryota > Metazoa > Arthropoda > Insecta > Coleoptera > Cryptophagidae > Cryptophagus > Cryptophagus acutangulus. Next base: position 3,929,551 of record OY744561.1, read on the forward strand.
TTGCAAATCAATTCGGCCAGTTTTGCTTTTATGTAGACTAGTAGGCTTTTTTCCCGCAGTTTGGATCCATGAAAATGGCAAATGCGTTTTCCAAAAATCCATTCCCTGGCTGATTTACACTTTTGTTGTAATCAGTTGTTATTTTTTCCAAGTTTTCAGTTCGGTGGATTTTCTGAATCTTACCCAAAAGAAATCGTTGCCAATTTTGCTGAATGATATCACCGATGCTATTTATGGAGTGTACATAATTATTTTAACTATTGCCAATATTGCACGCTACCCGAAATGGGTCAAGACCCTTAATGAAATTCAGAGTGTTTTAAGAGACGGAATTTTCTGCCAATCAGCTATGAAAGTAGTCGTAAAAATTCAATATGGGTTCGTAGCAATAATAGCGCTTATTTTTACTACCCAAATCACCATCTTGAGTTTTCTCCATTTTTCGGAGAACTATAAATCCAACTTTGATTATAACATCTTTGTTAATAAAATTATGCAGAACATTCCATTTATTTTCTACACGTTATTCTGCACTATGGTCTCGCTTTTTATTGGAATGTTGGCTTGCTTTGAAAAACTTACCATAAGCTGCTTGAAATATGTCCCAGTGCATCCAATGAAAGGAATCGATGAAACCAATAATACCAGAGATTTTTTTGGAATTGTTTCCTACCAAATATGTAAGGGTCATCATCCCTTTTCAGCCAAGTTCCAGAAACTGGTTGCTCCTGAATTGGTCGAGTATCTGCGAATTTTGCATGAAGATATCAGTTTGGGGATTTACAAAATTAACAGTTGTATGAATCCCCAATTTTTGTTCCATACCATGGTTGAGTTGACAGTGCTAATTATTCATTGGTATGCAGTTATTGCTTATGTGGCTTATGATTTTAAGTCGCCTTTTGCAAGAACCATCCATGTGCTGAATTGCTTGTTTGTTGTCTTACATACAGTTGGCTTGTTTTTGTTCTTGAAAAATGCACAGCAGTTAAAAAATATGGTAGGAAAATATTTTGAGTTGCATACCTACAGTAAAGTATTCTTTTTTATTTTTAGATTCAAGGTTTGACTAATTTTTTGTTAGAGTATTCGACCAGGATTTCCTCACAAGAAGAGCATCAGCAAGTTAGAATTTTTATTGAAAAGTTAAAGCAGCACAGGCCTTTTACTGCTAGTGGGGTTTTTACGATTGATTTGAGTATTGCTGGTCCTGTAAGGATGTGAGGTAGTTGAGAAAAAAATGTTTGATTGTATGATTTCAGATTTCAGCGAATATTTTGACCTATGTTTTGGTGGCACTTCAGTTTGAAATACCAAAAGAATAAGCAATTTAATAGATACTCGTTTCATTTAAATCGCACTTAACCCACTTTTTTAAATTACTTACTATAATATTAATAATAATTTATTTGATAATTATGTACATAATTTAAATTGTAATTTCTATAAATGTTGCTTAGAAATTTAATAAATAAAGTCTATCTATAGTTGAAACTAATAATATTAATAGTTTTAGGTGTACCTACACGCTTTCTTTAGATGAAGAATAAGCGATAAACTTGATTTATTTAGGGCAATAAATAAAATTGCAGATTTAAAAAGATAATTGTTGCTTTATTGTACAACTTATTTTTTATAACAAAATATTAACAATATTTACAACACAGACATACATGACACATGAACACGACATAAAATGATAAATTATGAACTTAAGAACTAAGGTAACACTGACTGGTGTGAGAAATGAGAAGAAAGTTTGTTAGGATGTGACTGGCTTAGTCGTAGCCTCCATGGCCACCATGACCGCCGCCACCGCCACCTCCAAAACCACCTCCTCCTCCATGTCCACCACCGCCGCCGCCGCCATGACCTCCGCCAAATCCACCGCCGCCTCCGTAGCCGCCGCCAAATCCACCTCCTCCTCCTCCGCCGTGGTGATCATCATGTCCTCCGCCTCCACCACCGTATCCTCCTCCGCCACCACCACCATATCCTCCGCCGCCTCCTCCTCCACTGCTATGATCTATGGTTGAGTATCCGTGGCCAAATCCTCCACCACCACCTCCGCCGCCGCCGCCTCCGTGTCCACCGCCAAATCCTCCTCCTCCACCTCCTCCGTGGTGATCATCATGTCCTCCTCCAAATCCTCCGCCACCTCCACCGCCGCCTCCGTAGCCACCGCCAAATCCTCCTCCTCCACCACCGCCGTGGTGATCATCATGTCCTCCTCCAAATCCTCCTCCACCTCCACCGCCGCCTCCGTATCCCCCGCCAAATCCTCCTCCTCCACCACCACCGTGGTGATCATCATGTCCTCCTCCAAATCCTCCTCCACCGCCGCCTCCAAATCCACCGCCAAATCCTCCTCCTCCGCCACCGCCGTGGTGATCATCATGTCCTCCGCCAAATCCACCTCCGCCGCCACCTCCATGGCCTAATAACAATAATAATAATAATTAATGGTTGATGTTTTTCTCCTTAGGTACCAATTAATGGTAGTATGTATGTAGTATCTAGCCAAAATATTGAAATAAAAAGTTACATACCGCCTCCGTATCCGCCGCCACCGCCGCTTGGTAATGGATCACCGCCGTGTAACGTAATAACTTGTCCGCCGCCATGACCACCGCCATGTCCTCCTCCAAAACCACCTCCAAATCCACCTCCGCCACCACCGCCATGATGATCGTCATGACCACCACCGCCACCGCCAAATCCACCTCCGTATCCTCCGCCGCCGCCTCCACCGCCGTGGTGATCATCATGACCACCGCCGCCGCCGTATCCTGCTCCAAATCCACCTCCAAATCCTCCGCCGCCGCCTCCTCCATGTCCACCTCCTCCAGAAGCTAATACAATTGTGTGTGATACGCCACCTCCGCCTCCATGGCCGCCTCCGCCACCATGGCCACCTCCTCCTCCATATCCGCCACCGCCACCGCCGTGGTGATCATCTCCTCCTCCATGACCTCCGCCAAATCCACTGCCAAATCCGCCTCCAAATCCACCTCCTCCTCCACCACCACCTCCATGATGGTCATCATGCCCTCCTCCGCCATGGTCATCGTGTCCTCCGCCAAATCCACCTCCAAATCCGCCACCAAATCCACCGCCTCCACCACCACCATGATGTCCTCCATCGTCATGATGATCGTGGCTCGGTTCTGGTACATGGATTTTTATATGCACACTGAAAAAATATAGTTTTTTAATTTAGTTTATAATATAGAAATGAAATTAAAGTACTTACTGTTCTTTGCCAAATGTTGCCGCACAGTAGGCGATAAAAGCTGGTAGCACCAGCAAAATCTGCACACAAAAAAAAAATAATCCAATATTTTATCGTAACTAAGATTTGAAAAATAAAGCACTTACAAAAAATTTGGAAGCCATTTATTTTGGTCTTCCTAAATTGAACAATTTGGCTAAATGTTCCTTATTGCTCTCGCTCAGCTAAGTGACGATTACAAAGCAAATCACCTTGGTTTTATACATAGTGATCATCTCCCTTTTGTCAGAGCTTGTAAATTTGATAAAAAGAGATTTTCTCACACAGTGGGGATGTAGCACCAAGTGTGGGGAGCAACATTTCTGGTAAATTTCTTCTTTGGTTGGTTGTGGCCCTGACCTACAGCGACGTTTCGTTTTTGCACAAGCGAGAGTGAAAGAATCCTTACTACGGACTTTTCTTCTTCTGGTGGTGAGAGAGGTCATCGAACATACTTACATGCATTTTTTCGTTCATGAAAACTTGGAATACAAAAATTAATTTTATTATATCTAACTAAATTAATTATGGTACAAGGAATCTCCTTTTGTTCAGGTTTGTATATAAATTATTCAAAAAACTTTCTTCAATTAATTGCGAGTAATAATAATCGAATCGAAATTTTTGATCATTTGTATCATTAAGCATCTGGTACTACAACATTTACTTTTGTGCACTTATGCTGCAATCTTCATCTTCTGCTAAGAAACTTTTTAATTGTTAATTATCAATCAATAATGTTTACGCTTTTTCAACAAGGCTTAAGTAATTGCCATTTAAATATTCTTAAGAAATTAAAATGGTTTATAATTATCAATTAAAAAAATTGTTCTAGCCTGAAGAAAAATATTTAGTTGATCAACTTATGTATTTACCAATATACAATAGGTATTAAAGTATGCCTCCTAATTTTAGTTTTTACAAAACTTATAATTTTAATATAAATTAAGAAAAAATGTAATGTTTTTAAACCGTTAAATTTTAAATAAAATAAAAACTTTTAAAATAATAGGTTGAATAAAATTATATATTTTTATTATTTAATATATATTTTATTGAAAATACTTGATAAATACCAGCTAAATAATTTAATTGGTTTGATACTTAAATTAAATTAATTAAAAAATTTAATATGTATTTATGGTTTAGTTTCAATGATTGCGAAATTAGGTAACTAAAAATATTTAAGTCTATCGTGGGAACCACATTCCGTGAATCACCTTAATTGATTTAATAAGCATCAAAAATATTTTGAAATATATACTGAAACTACCTCAATGGATTATAAATTAATTTTGTTATTTATATTATGCTAAACATATTTTATTTGCCTTGATCTTTTCTCTAAATTATTCGATGCAAGGTTTTGTGTTTTATTTTTGTAAGAATATACTATCAAAATAATTTTATTTTAGTATTTATTAGAAAATTACTTTTATAGCTGTTTAAAATTTTATTTGAGCACATTTAAGAGCCGGCGAGAATATAAAATAGAAATTAAATATGAAATTACAATAGAAAAAAATAATTAAATTTATGGGTTTGATGTGGAAAAAAATTGGTCGAACGCACTGAATAAAAAATAGAAATTAAAAAGCGAAATGTAATGGACCCATCCTAAAAATTTTATATTTCAAAGTGCTTTTAGCATAAACTAGCAATAAATTATTCAACAAACAAAGCTAATAATATCCATATATACACATTATTTTGTAAGCGCACTTTCTTTTAATCCATCGCGTAAAATCGAAATGCACAAGACAAGAATAAAGCATATTGCTGATGATCTTCATGTGAGAACTTCAATATCCAAGAGAGAAGATGCATTCATTTTTTTTCTTACGACCACTGTGGGATTAAAGTGTGTATTGCGCGAGAAAGTCATCGTTGATTGGTGTGTCAAAGGGTTAGAGTGGAATCAAGTGAAAGGAAATGCATAATAGAACTTTCTTTAACCATGTATTATTTCATAAACTCAACATAATTGTTTATATAGTAGGATTCTCAGAAAACATTAGCTATTAAAGACGAATATTCTTTTATTTGTATTTTAATCTGTGAATCATAGAAATTACACTAAAAAATCAGGAGAAATTGTTTTTTGCAAATATATGCAATATGACTTCAAACGCAATCTTCCAATAATATCTTGCCAAGACATGCTTCAGAATAAAATGGCGCGAATTCGTATAGCTTCAAAATATTTTACGCCATAAATAAAAACCTATCAGTTAAAATTACCTATCAGTAATTATTACTTCCCTGTCCCTCGTAGAACAAGCATTGTAATAGTGAAAAATTTTACATACCTACCCATTTTTTTTTCATTTTATGATTTCATTTCACGAAAACTGTATTAATTTTCGTCGGTCTGTTGGTTTAAGATTTTGCCACTTTACTCGAATAATACTTTACGGATCAGATCCAAATTTGAACTCGTAAACACAATATTAGCTATGTTTGCGGTGACGATTCTGAACTAGTTCAAAACTACTTTGCATGCGCGAACTTTGGTTGCGCACTGAATAAATTTTATGATTTGCGCAACCGAATTAGTTACAAACTAGTTCAGAATCGTCACCGCGAACTAGGCTAATACCACAGAAAAATTTTGAAATTCTAAAAGACCTGCTCACAACGAGTCATAAACATGCAAAAAATACCCAAAACAATGAATTAACTAATCAACTAAATGTTTTAAAGTTACCAACTGATCTCATCCAAAAATGGCAGATTTCAACTAAAAGTGGCATATGACAAGTAAAAATGAGAATATCATCTAAATTTGATAGGCTTAAAATAATATATGTCAAGTAAAGATGGCATTTATCAATAAACGACCAGAGTACCAGAATAATCCATTTTCACCTATTTTTAATTAAAACCCTTCAACGCTCTTATACACATTCAATAAATGCATTGAGTATATATTTTGACTTCTATAAAATTCAAGTCAAGGATAATTTTTTTCAAAATTTGTGGTTGACATTTACAAAAATAAATCCTCATCAATAAAAAACAAGTTTTTATTATATCCTATTTGATTCAATTCTAAGTTTTTCTACGCACTTGTATGAACCTAGTAACACTATTCCCCAGAAAACCATTTAAATACAATCAAATGATAATGATTAAGCCTAATTATATTTCATAAAATAGAATGGTGGTTTAATTTAATGAATGAATGAAACATAAACCTAAGAATATTGAATAATATTTATTTTAATAAAATTTCAATCATGGTCTGGTTTGCAGAAAGGTCAATGCAACTATCAATGTCAAACTATGGGAGAAATTAATTAATAGCGCTAAGCAAATAATTTAATTGATCGGAAATTGAAACATTGAAAGTGTAACACATTATTTGACGCTAATAATAATATGTAACCTGGTTTTAGAAATTCGTCTTGTTTATATATCGCAGAAAAATATACGAGGTAATTTATAAATACAAATCTACAAATGTGAAGATTTTTCATCAAGACAATGATGAAAAATTTATATAAGAGACTGTTATCTAATATATTTAGCAGTTATAATTTAAGTTGGTAAAAAATAGAATTTTTAATTTTCTTAGATAATATTACATTTTTACATTATGTAATAGATAATGTATAATTGGATAAATCATTAGAAAGATGGCATTTCGCTTACTGTATACAGATTAGTAAATTGTTTTGTTATATAAAATATAATGATATAGTATTATCTTTTATTTCAAATCTCAAAAAGTTAATTTAGTTAGCGCGCCAAAATTTTATGTGACGTCATAGTCTATCCTGTAATCAAGCTCTACGCGTTTTATTTATTTATATTTCTTTCAATTTCTACAAATACTTATACTAAGAAATCTAAACATAGTAATTAATTTCAAATTGATTATAATGCGGCATATTATTATTAAATGTCACTCCAGAGAAATTAAATAAATAATAAACATAAAATTCAAATTTTATATCTAAATGATTTAATAAATTATAGAAATTACAATTAAATATCAATGTTTACTTTCATTTTCTATATTGCCTTTTCATTAATACATGCAACCAACATCTTACTTTAATATGTTGAACCAAGAACGATAAAAGGAAAAAACTTGCAAGATGTACAAGGAATATATGTGGTAATTAACGTAAATGAAGTGAAATTTAATATTAATTGTACTGTACAAACATTTAGGAAGCTTGTCAAAGTGAAATTGATCCCAAACCAGTTTAAGGTACCTTTCGTATAAATTTCTTTATGTAGAGCGCATTTTCGTCAACTATAAACCTAATACCAATAATTTTTTAAATAGATGTCTTTAAAAGTTTGAACAAATTGGTCTTGTTCATAAATAGCTAAACGGAAGGAGATACTACTATTTCTAAATATTTATTGTATCAATTACCGCAAACATAGTCGGAAGAAAAAAAGAAAGTAAATTACACTGCTAAATGCTTTTAAAGGCGTGAGACCTTTTTTATTTATTTATTGTAGAGTTTGAGATTTAAAAGCCTAGCAACTGTTTGATCGAAAGCAGTTTAGCGAACATCTATCGGAAAGGTCATTAACATAAGATTTAAATTTCTATTGTAAGGCTCACGAAATTTCCATCGAGTAGCCTTAAGCTAATTGTCGAAATTTTTAAAAATTAATTGTTTAATTCAACTTGTTTATTCAAAAGATATTCTAAAAATATATAGGTACACGTATGATAACTCATTAAAGAAATTATCAATTTTATAAACTTTTACATTTGGGGGAGCTTTACAGCTTTCTTGAAACTTAATTATTGATTAAATTAAATATCATAAATTGAATTGAGTTGAACTTGAAGTGAATGTTAAATTTACTGAATTCCTTTTTCTCACAGATTTGATATTTAAAAATGTTTATTCTTTTTTGAATATTGTTGTAATTGTAATATTTAATATGCATATGTTGATATAGTTTTAAATTTTAAATAACTATTAAATATTCTAAATTATTGTTAGTTAAGCAGTTAACGCTGCGTTAAAAATGAGCTTAGCCACGCAGAGATAATAAAGGAGTAGCCACGCTTAGCAAAGAGCTGAGCAAAATGAGAATAACACGAATACCATACATATCTACATTTTATTTTTGAAAGATTCGTATAGCTGATTTTTTTTTGAGTTTTTAGAGCAAAATTCAATATAGTAGATGACAGCGTTAATTAGTTATTAAGATTTAACAGTATTTATTTTAGTTCCATCATCTGATCATAGATGGCCAAAAGTAAGTCAAAACACTGTTGAAATGGTAATAACTTATTAATGTAGCACTATATAACATGAAATTTTATCTTACAAAATAAAAAAAAAATAATTTATCAGAATCTTCAAAAAACGAAAAAAAACGTGTGTAACACTCTACGCTCAGCTCTCAGCTAAGCCCATTTTTAACGTAGCCGCATTTACACACACACTCACACACACACACCTAATTAAAAAAAAAAAATACGTTTCATTTAAATATTTTAATTATTATAACTTATTGTATAAAAATAACACAATTCTTTATTATAATTTATGAATTATAAAAGTGTAATTTATAATAGTACATATCAACCGTGTGCTAATGTAGAGAATTTCTGATGAATATTTCTTAGTATGCAACTTCTTGCACAAATTGGAATCGCAAGTTGCCGTATTAACATTTAAAAAGTGATTCGATATTTTAAATTTAGTAGGCAACTTTATAAACCCAATTTTATTTAAAATATTCTAGCAGCAATAAGAATCTCACAAAACTTGTATAAAGGGTTGCATATGGTTTAAAATTAAATTCAATCCAAAAAATCAAATAACTTTAAAATTACAAAATTATATTAATAATTTCAGTTATTATTAATTAAAAAATACTTTCAATTTCTGTGTGAAATAGAATTTAAATTTATTCTATGCCTTTATTTAACTACATAACATAAATTATTATCTCAAGAATGGTAGTGGTAAACAATATTGTATTATTTCTCGTAATTTAAATTATTATATAGACGAAAGACAACTAAAAACGCTTTCAATTTTTATTAACACGTAAAATTATTATACATATTATATCTTACGGTTTAGGTTTTTATTTCAAGTTTTTAAACTTCTTAGTCAAATGGCCAAACGGTGAGGCATCCGCCCATGCTGACGAGCCACCCATGGCAACAGAATATGTAAACAACAATTGACAGCGCGTACGATATACCTACCGGATTATTTTCAAGAAATAAGACTATAGTTAAATACAGATAGATTTTGCCATACTTTATGTTTAGAATTTACCTAAGAAGTGTTTCTAAGAAGTCTATTAAAAATTTAAATATTGATTACCCCCTCCAAAGTCAAGTCGCCTATGTGATGACCTATTGTATCGAATGCGCCCGACGTACGAGTCTGGAGTCTATTGCTATGCTAGGCCAGCGCATTATAGTTATACGCATTATATTCGTTCAGTAGTATCGCTCGATCTTTTGGTTTTGAGATTCTTTCGTTTATTAGTATAACCATTGCGCGTTTTTTGTTTTGAACACTTTTTAATTGTGGCCTTATGATCGTGTGCTAAAAATCAGTCCTTATAGAATAAACCGCAAAGTAACCTCAAAATGCCGGACCAGTCATTAAATTTGCCATCGAGGAACATGGTTGCCGCTTTAATCCAGTATTTTACCATCGAAAACGAGAATCAAGCTCCTATACTTTCTTATAATGCAGTTGTAGAGGTAAGTTGTCATATGTTTGATCTTATCCATTTAACACGGATTCTTTTGATTGTTTTAGCGTGTAGCCGCTGCTTTGAATGTTAGCGAGAGCACGGTGAAAAGGATCAAAAAATGCGTGAAAAAGAACGAAAGTCTGGAAAGGCCACAACGTTGCAAGCCCCGCTGGTCACCCAAATCGGCTGATTTGGACAAAAACGTGAAATCAGAAATTCGGAATGTTATTTTCAACATGTACGCTGACAGTAAGAGTAATATAGCTCGTTGTAAGTAATATTATTTGATGCATAGCATTTGTAGAAAAGGTAGTAACAGTTAAGTCTTTGCAAAAAGAATTGGCCACAAAAAACATACTTACGGCCCATCGGACAACTATAAGAAAGCTGATGATGAACTTGGACTTTAAATACAAGAAAGGTGACAGTAAGAGAGCATTAGTGGAAAGAACCAATGTTGCGTTAACGAGGATTGACTTTTTACGAAAGTATATGAAAAATAAACTTTCCACTTGTCCCAGGCAGCTGGTGTTTGTAGGTGATACTTGGATTTTTGCGAAAAAGAGTCATACCCAATCCTGGCAAGATCAATCTGCAAAAAGCTACCGCAAACCAGACGGTTATGAAGGAAAACGTTTTATTGTGCTACATGCCGGTACCAAGAAAGGTTTTGTTGAAAATGCGGATTTCGTTTGCTCCACGAAGTCTAAACTGGCGGCAGATGAAGATATGAATTCAGAAATATTTTGGGAATGGTTGCAAAATAAATTCATTCCAAATTTAGAGGAACCGTCTTTGATCATAATGGACAACGCGCCTTACCACACCATCTTGTTGGAAAAACAACCAACATTCTCATGGACTAAAGACCAGATTAAAGAATGGTTGAATGAAAACCAAATAGAATTTAATAATTACATGTTTAAAGTAGAACTGTTAGAACTCGCTAAAAAGCATATGAAACCGAAAAGATGTATGGTTGATGAACTGCTACAAAAAAATGGCCATGAAGTGTTAAGATTGCCTCCGTACCATTGCCAATTTAATGCCATTGAGACGATATGGAAGCATGCAAAAGACTTACTTAACAAACGCATTGGTGAAGGTGGCTATGGAGATAATAAAGTGAAATCTATGTGGCAGCAGGCTTTGGAAAAATGTACTCCAGATGTATGGAAAGAAAACATTATACACACTGAAAAGTTCATCGATGAGTGGTATAAAAAAGAACATCTCATTGAAGAAATTCCTGAAATAATAATTCATGTTAGTAATGACAGCGACAGCGATGAAGAGATGAGTGCAAGTGAAACCTAACTTAAAGTAGCTGGAATTTAGATCTATCACTTTTAGTTGACATTTGTCACTTTTTATGAACTTTTTCAATGTTTTGTTAAGAGATGTCACTTTTAGTTGACATTTGTCATAATCGCCAAAGTTTACAACATTTTATTGAGATCGGTCTGTAACTTTAGAATGGATTTTTCGACAGTTTTGGCCAACATACGTAACCAGAAAAAAATCAAAATTTGCTTCCAGTCTGTGCAGTGTTAAAATCAAAATCAACAGACCGAAGGAAATTAAAGACACATTCTAAAGCGTCAAAAGAAATAAATGTTATCTATTTTTAAATCATTAGTATCTATGCATTATTAGATATCAGTCATAATAATTGTTCACTCGATTTATACATTTATTGAAGGGACAATGTGATTTTTGGTTTGTTTTTAGATTCTTCCAACGACAATAAAAAAATGACCCAAATTTGGTTTGGATCCGTTATGTAGTTTAGATAAATGAGTTTAAAAAAGACAGTAATAATAATAAAAAGACTTATTTTTTAAATCTTTATATAATTGTTTATATCCTTATTGAAAATTAATTAAAAATCGAGTACAATTGGGAAAATTTTGAATACACAAATGCTATTTGTTACACTACTCCATGAATAAATTTGTAATATAACCGACAAAAATATTGCTACGTTACGCCACTGGTAAACATTTTACATGGCATTCAAATGTTTTGGTTCAGGCGCAACAGCTGACACCCTAGCCCGCAGATCACAACAAAATAGCACAGTGAACTACGCTGATTGAGTATTGATTACAGTTAACTGTAATTGACAGTAGGATATAGACATAATCACATACGGAAATGAAAGAAACCAAAAGATGATTTGATAATAAGTAACAACTAAGACTAGTAAAAGCTTTTTAATATTTAATAGCATTTTAAAATTTTCTAGCACTTCGACATTTTGCCGAATGTCGGTTTTGCGTGTGAATTTGTATACTATTGTGATATGTACTTGTGATATTATTAACAAAATACTCAAATGGATATTTAACATGTAATTTAAACGATAAATAATTAATTATTATTTTTTAAATTAATGTAATTAAAAATTAATGTATTAATGTAAATAAGTTAAACTTTTAATATATTTTATTTGTTCACGTATTATTTGTATGAAATGTAACAATTTATTATGTAAATTTGTCTTTTTTATAGTTATTGTTACTTTTATACTGAAATGTTAACTGCATTTGATTTATTTATAAACACTTACTGAAAACTATTAAATTTGAAATTCCCGCCAAACTAATAAATTTAAAATTCTTGCTGTAATTTTTTTTACCAACCAACAGCGCTGGCTTGTACAATTTTTAATAATTGACAGGTGATTTTTAACCATATGCGTCAGTTATACTAAATTTCCAAAAATTATTAAACTAAATTTCCAGAAAAGTGTATAATGAATATTCGGTCGGTAATTGTACGTGTAGAAGGGCCTATTGTCCCATATTTGATAGGTCAACAAAAATTAAGCATCTAATAAAAAATGTTTAATAAAATTAACCATCGATGCCGAAGTACGTACTTACCGAAGCCAAACAGAACTTCATAGTTCATGAAATAAATGCGTCTAAAAGCAATATGTAACAAATTTAATAATCCTTCCATTATGCCCAAGATTTTTCCATTCGTTAACTAAATTAGTATTTCTGGATCTATCAACTTTGTACATAATTTCACATTTGTACATTTTTCAATATCAGCACTGGTGCACTAGAATGGAAGTTAAATCACATGCAATTTTCTTAATGAAAAATGCCAATTATAAATGCATTATACATATACACAAAAACAAAAAACAATTCAAATGTACAGAAACACGATATGCACTCGTGAAATGCACCACGATCAACCGAATTAGTGCAAGTATTGCAATGTAACTAAATTCAGTTTCAATAGTCCTCTCCAAATTTAAGTCCGCATTTCTTGATTTGTCATGGAATAGACTTTTTTTTGCTATTTTCTTTCATTAACTTTGCTTTACTTTCATTTACCATTATTTTTTGCATTTGATATAAATGAAAGGTGTTATTGAAATAAACGATTAGATTTGTGGTTTTTTGCCTTTCCTCCGAGTGAATGCAATCACAATTGAACTACCATCAAGAAGATCTGCAGCAAAAGAGAAAGAATAAATGGAGAAAGGTGGATAGTAATTTTCGATTAATTAAATAAGCATTGAACTTGGCACTCCTGTTATGAAATACATCTCGAGATATAGATGATATCTTTACTTACAGCTTCTTAGTTCATTGGATTGTGGAAAAAAAATTAATTAAATTTAAAATTAAAAAAAATCCAATATTACAGTATCTGAGTCGGTAAAGTGTTGCTAAGGAACTTTACCGGAACACTTTGACAACAACTAAAAATTTGATGAAACTATCGGTAACCAAGGAAACAACTTGGTTCTAAAAACAATTTCTAAAAACAAAAATTATTGTTTACATTTATTTCTATGATTTGCGAGCGGTTAAGTAAGCAAAAAGATCTAGCGCGGTAAAGTGACAACTCCTCGGAAAACGTCAACTTTCCGTTGTCAAATGGAAGCGCTAAAGACGGCTTTTATATACGATGGTAGGAAATAGTATATTACAAACCGAGGTTGAAAGTATTTCATTTCTGTCGAGAGATGAGATAGTTGACTGAAGGTAACTACATCTCAAGACAGCGCGAAGCGCCAAGGTAACTACATCTCAAGGCAGTAATGAAACTTTGTACCGAGGTTTATATACTATTTTATTTATAGTCTGTCCGTTTATGATAGGCTATTACGTCATCAATTGTATATGACACAATCTAAAGGTCTATTCCGATTAACCTGCGGTTCCGAGTCACCAGCGGTTTTTTATGAGTTCGTTTTGAGGGCCCTGCAATTGGCAGGTCTTTGTTTTTGCCAGCAGCCACTCTATTAACACTCGTTAAACTTATTTTAAGTGCATTTGCCACCAAAATTCGCCGAGCAAATTTACAACCATGTTTTTCACTTCACTAGAAAGGCACTTTTGTCCTGGTGAATGTGAACTATACTTTATGCATGACCAACAAAACGTTGGTAATAAACTAAATGTCACTAAAAATAAAATCTTTCTCGCCCATTTTCTCAGTTAATACCTCATATTATCGCCTAATTTTTATAGCAATGTTAATATTATTAATTACTAACGGAATTATGCGTATATACGCTGTCCGTTTATGATAGGCTATTACGTCACTGCTTAGCAGTTATGACGTAGTTAATACCAACTGCTAAAATAAAAATTAAAACGACAGAATCCAATTAATTTTAGGCATAATTCCGTTAGTAATTAATAATTTTAATATTGCTATAAAAATTAGGCGATAATATGCGGTATTAACTGAGAAAATGGGCGAGAAAGATTTTATTTTTAGTGACATTTAGTTTATTACCAACGTTTTGTTGGTCACGCATAAAGTATAATTCACATTCGCCACGACAAAAGTGCCTTTCTAGTGAAGTGAAAAACATGGTTGTAAATTTGATCGTCGAATTTTGGTGGCGAATGCACTTAAAATAAGTTTAACGAGTGTTAATAGAGTGGCTGCTGCCAAAAACAAAGACCTGCCAGTTGCAGGGCCCTCAAAACGAACTCAAAAAAAAACCGCTGGTGACTCGGAACCGCCGGTTAATCGGAACATACCTTTAGATTGCGTCATATACAATTGATGACGTGATAGCCTATCATAAACGGACAGACTATACAGTCATACATACAACCGAAAATAGTGATAATAAAGTTAAATTTCTGAAGTTTTGAACCGTCAAACCAACATTAAAACAAAATTCCGATCAATATCAAGCTGGTAATTTTGTTTTATTGTGTTGGTGCTATGGAAATTCAAGGTTGGAAAGTATTCTCTTAGGTGGAAAGTGAACACTTTCCACCCTAGAGAGGAAAGTAAAAGTCAACAATGTATCATTTTTAAAAATACAGAAATTGCGTCATTACATATATGATTGTAAATAAATTTTTTTGCAAAATATTTTATTAGAGAAATAGTTGAAAAACAGAATATTGCTAATAGCAAATAATGGAAAACTCTTCAACAATATTGACCCCTTTGTTTTAGTTGAAGGAAACACTGACAGATGGCAGAAAAACAACCCGCATTTGTTTATTTGTACCCTTATAGCTACAACTACGATCTAAAAACCCTGTTTTAACAGCTGTCAATGCTGTTCTACATCAGCTGGTTGCTAAAAATGAATATGTAACAATCTAACCAAATTTATATTTTTGAGTTTATCAAAAAACATTACATATATATTTATTTGTAATATACGAAAAATGTCTATAGTTTGTGAAGAAATTTTTGACGAAACCAGCCACCCTTCGATTGAAGGTTTGTGATGTTCTGTTTAAATTTAAACTAAGATTTACACGTATTTTTTTATATTTTGACAAACAGAAGTAAAAGATTACGCTGCTAAGATTGGAATTGACCCAGATTCCGAGCCGCAGCTACTGCCTTTGGCTGCGGAGGCGCTTATGAAAGCGCTACCTGCCGAATGGAAACCTTGGTAAGTTCGTATTTAATGTCTTTCAAATATGTTAAATAGCAACAGCCGAAAACATAATCTATTTCTCAGATTTTCATTGAAACAGAGCATTTTTTCAAATTAAATTTATCCAATAAAGTTAAAACTTGATATGAAAGAAAAAAAAATGTAAAAAATTTTACATTTCTGTTTAGAAAATGATTATCATTGACAATGTTAATGTATAATATTGTAGAAATCTTTTACAAATTATTCAAATGCAGACATTAATTGGTCATATCTTGAAGAGTGGTTCACACACAGTGGCATACAGTTGATTCTATGCAATGTCCGGTATGCAAGCCTGAAAATAATTTTGTTTCGCGATCAAATAGCATTTGTAATCCAACTATTTACTAATTACAGCAGAAAATAGTAATTTCAGAGTGAAATTGAATTAATTGCACAGTTGCACAAACTAATTGTTTAAAAACTTACTGCTTCTATAAGTTCTGGTTTTATACATGGTAGGTCAGAAGTATCGTGGTAATTTATTTTCTTTTGTTTATAATTTTTGAACTAAAATAAAAAACGGTCGTTCAATTTTTTATTTTTTTTTATTTGAACCTTTATATTTTCTTTTTCTATATGTTGAAGATGATGTCGATCAAATGGGCGCCTCCAAAGTTGATGCAGTTTAGTTTATATATATATATATATATATATATATATATATATATATATATATATATAATATGTTTTTTTTTTGTTTTTTTTTTACTGTCAGTTTATTTCTTCTTCTAGGAAAAATAACGATCTATTTTTTTATTCAATTTTTTTTCTTCTGATTTTAACACGTAAAATATGATTTTTCACACACGATTATAATTGGCAAATGACCCATTTTACATTACTAGTTATGAAGTTAAATAGTTCACAACTGGTGATAAAAAGTTCATAAAAGTCTTAATTTTTAATACAATTCACGAAATCAAATCAGTTATTAGTTAAAATTTTACTAATTAGACTACCAGTAAAGTTTTTATTTCCAAACTACGATAAAATGATACGATATGGCCGACCCTGTACATTTCCAAATTTGTAGTTTCGAAAATGAAATTTGTCTAATTCCGTCAGACTGTCCTTCTGACGGTCGTTCTTAAAATCACTTAATCGCAAAAACTACCAGACAGATCAGATTATCAGAATCATAGTATATTTTGCAACAAGAAGGGAAATAACCGTTTTTTCGTGAAACTAGTCATAGTGAATATAATCCTATATTCACTATAACTATCTCTTTCGTTTTAATATCTATATCCGATATGATAATTTCTAAGCTATGCAATTTGGATGTCCTAAACAGGTTCTAGTTGGCCATGAATTATATTGTCACATATACCTATACGTAGAAAATAGTATATTATACACCAAGGGTGTGAAGTAGATTTTCTAGCGCGAGCACAGGTTCATATCCCGAGATGCGCAGCATCGAGGGATATGATAGTGCGAGCGCTAGAAAATTCTTCACAACCGTGGTGTATATACTATTTTTTGCACTACTAGCACGTCTAGTCCGCAGCGCCATTGATAGTTGACAGAAGAGTAAATTCAATTGTCGTAATAGATTGTTTGATTTTGTTTAAATTGAAATTTAAATTGAATTTCTATTAAACCGCTATTAAAACTGTTCGAATATCACAATTATTTATCATTAATATAATTTTGCAACTTCCAGAACCAAAAAAGTGCGCACTAAATGTACCATTGGAAAACGCCCAGTGAAATTGTAATTGATAGTTACATAAGTTTTAAAAAATTAATTTTACTAATTTATTTACACAACAATTTCATTGCTTAAATAGTATCAGATAAATTACCTACAACATAGTGATTCTTTCTGTATAACTTTCTTTTTAAATTCTGCTACGGTATTATCAGAAATTCGAATTATGTGTTTATTTACCCCGGGGTTGTGAAATGAAATTTCACAACCTCTCACCGGCCATAGGTAGTGAAATTAAACTTCTCAGTCTGTTAATCAATATCATAAAGTCGTGTTCTATAGCTAGTAGTGTAAAAATAATATTTTGTATTAGCCTCAACATTTTTGACTTCGATATAGTCATAAAGTTACATTCAGAATCTCAAAATTAGTGGGCAAATTAACAGATTAGTAGTAACCCAAACAGAATGGAACCTCGAATAGAACGTATATTTTCTTGATAGACATTTACGAGGACATTTACAATTGTCATCTAGTGACTACTAATTTGTTAATTTTGCCACTAATTTCGAGGTTGTAAATATAGCTTAAGTCTCAACAGAAAAAATGTTTCGAATAACTTTTTTCTTCGTCTGTGTATCACTTTTTTTTCTAAACACGTAATGTCGCAAACGGATAATCGGACTGATATGAAATTTGGTATTAATATGAGATCCATGAGCGGAAAATGTTATTGTTGGTGAAAGCAACCGTGAATTAATCAGAAAAGTTTTTAACAATTAAAAGCAAGAAAAATTAATTTCACATAAAGTAATAAACCAACTCATCTAAAACTTTCAAAGTTCATTAAATGTGACGTAATTAAACTTGTAGTATTTTTCACATAATTAAATATAATTTTTATTTAATAATAATATATAAATAATTACTAATTAATATTATTAAATAATAATTTTTATTTAATTACGTATACTATCTGAAGCGAGATCTGAACTATTTCTTGCATTACTTCCATTCCCAGTATTTGCAAAAAAACGATCACAAGAATAGAATATGTTACAGAATATGAAGCAATTAAAATAATTAACAAAATATTTTTTTAAGAAAAAAAAACTAAAATGTGAGACTTGTTTTAAATAAGAAAATCTAACATATATTTTTTACAATAAGATAATACTATAAAAGTTGTATTAATTTTCTTTATTTAGGTATATATTATACTTAAAATCTACACATTTACACTTTGAACCTTGGTTTCCGTTGTCACTAGTGTAACTGAATCAGTTGTGTTACTGTCTTCCGTTTCGTCGTCGTCTTCTTTAAGGTCTAAATACGAATGCCTAGACAATTTCGTTTCCAACCAATCAACCATCGGATGTTCCTTAACTTCGGTTTCAACAATATTTGGATAAATATACTTCTCCTTGAACGCAACCACGTCATCTTCGACCGAGTCCCATGTCAATGTATCGTGCATTCCATCGGCTCCATATCGACTATTATAACGTTCGTAATGCACGAAGTCGAGCATCAGTCCCAACCCTGGCGCTCGGGGAATGTTGATCTTTTCCATTTTAAATGCGTTGATCAATGTTTCCTTGGTCGCTTGGCCTCGCACAATGGCTAAAACTAATCCGACCATTTTTCGTATTTGATGCATCATGAAACTTTGTCCGTAAACTTTCAGAACCGCAAACTGGACGCCATTTCGCACGAACGGCTCCTCACACGTAAATGATCGAATGAAACGATTCGCACTCGGATCGTTCGGTTTCTTGCCCGATGTAAAATTATGAAAATTTTTCGTTCCTTTAAACTCCGCTAGGATTTCATTAACATACTGAATTGTTTCAGTCGATGCCCGATAGTCGGACTGATCAATTTCTTCACCACTTTTACAGAACGAAACCGTTGGCAGTATGTAGACGTATGTTCGTCCGTCGCATTGCGATTTACTATTAAAGCCTTTCGTTACACGTTTGTAGGCAAAAACCCGAATCACTTCCGGTAGGTTCTCGTTGATTTTGTCCAGATCGATATTCTCAGCGAGTTTTAGCGAAACGACCTGCCTTGCAGCTGATACACCTTTATCGGTGCGAGCAGCACGTTGGAATTGCATGTTTTGGACCTGATTGTAGCATTCTTCGTTGATTAGGTTAACGTTTAGTAAGGCTTTAAATAAATCTTCCTCTATTGTGCGGGTGTTGGGATTTCTTTGCATGCCATAGTAATCGGCGCCGGAGTAGCCCATAAGAAGAACAAATTTTCGGCGTTTCACACGGTCAACCGCCTCGCCTATTATTTCACTGGACGGCTTTTCACCATCGATCTTCGGTTGTTTTGAATCGGGGTCCAAACCTTCACCTTTGTCTGAACGACGGTCTTCCCATTGGCGTTTCTTTGATCGCCCATCATATCGGGGTGTTCTGATGATTTCCTTGCTCATATTACAAATTAATTGCGGTTCAAAGATGTTATTTAATGAAGCTGGTGTTATGCTGGTACACAATGTTCGTTTTGTTAGACGAGTGAATTTTAGCCACATAACTTGTACTGTAGTGTATGTTTTCAACTGACCCACATTATTATTTATTAAATACTGAACAGCGAATTGTATTATGGAATTATTCTCGCTTTATTGAAAAAATCATATGTAAAATCTGAGGTTGGAATACATTTTGATATTGAGCATGTGCGCTAGTATTGTTGGCTGCATGCACAAGATACAAAATATAGATTTTACCCGCGCCGATTTGAACTTGTAGTTGTTGGCTGTTGTGGTAGACGAATAAGTAAAATATACTCATCTTCACCGTACTTGCACATAAATATCACATTTAAAAGTTCATGAATGTTTTAAGGGTCCTCCAACGTAAAATGCAACCAGCAATAAAACGTTTTTTCGCTGTTTTGACGTTATTATTAGGAGTGTCTTTAGGCAAAAATACCAAAAAAAATCAGAAAAATTCTCTAGGACAAGAACACCACTAAATTCGAATAATTTTAATTAACATTGTTAATTATGTTAATTTATTTTAGTTTGTCAAATGTGTCTTTAATTATCCACTATTTTTTAAAAAAAAATTTAGGAAACATTAATCTTTTCAGAATATTTTAACATGATTTTCATCAAAAACCATCAACGCATAACCGAAATACACTAATTATAAATACGCGTGTTTCTGATATATTATCCTCACACTCTTCTAAGCTATCGCCAATCATTCGCGCTCTTATCTCTATGATGCAATGCTGGTTGCAGACAACTTTGAGACAGCCGGTGAAGGACTCTTAAGAGGGCAAAACCGCTAAATATATTTCCGCTCTGGTAGCTAGCGAATCTACATGGTTTTGCTTATCTAAATTCACTGCAAATATTGGGACATCTGTTAACGAATAGATGGACCAAGATCTGACTTATTTGCTTCGTGCTTTAGCCGAGAACATTAGGAAATACTCGAGGAAAGATCGAGAGGTGTGGAAAATTCTCAGTAAATCAGTTTGCGGCATTGTTATAGCCCCTAGAAAATTTCCAAAGCTACCAAAAATTAGAGAAAAAAAATACTTATATTTTGACGAAAGATTTGTTCGAATAGCCATTAATTAAGTAAAATATGAATATAAAACCTCGATCAAATATTAACCACCTGCTCACAAATTATCGGAAAAAGACAACAAAAAAAAAACTTTCTGTCCATTTATTGCTACATCTGTTCTCTCTCTAAATCTACCATTAGCTATTTTGTAGGATAATTAACAGTGTCTGAAACTGTTTTTCCGCGCTAAATTCCCTGAGCTGCTATGCAAAGTTTCACGCATAAATTTGCACAGTGATTTCGTGGCGTTATCGCATGTTTTTTTTTTATTTTAATCAATTATATTTAACATTAATAAGAACCAGGGCTACTTTTTCGAATTCCGTTTGCTAATTAAAGAAATATTATTCACATGGGATTTGTTGCCATCTTTTGTCTTTCAAAATGTACTATTAGATATTTCATATTTCCTAGTGATCTACAATAACGATTCAAATTAATTTTGGTGTCCTCAGCAGCCCAATAGCAGCTAAGCTATTGGGCACATTCAGCCATGCTTAGCGGGTAAATTCTGTCAATTTCTTTTTTATTTTTTTTCAGTGATGCAGCTACAAATACACTAAAGGACATTTGCTTTTGAATTTTATGAGTTCATTTGCTCATATGCAAATGCCATTCAGTGGATTTGTAGCTGGATCACTGAGAAAAAGTAGAACATTTTTGACAGAATTTAGCCGCTAAGCATGGCTGAATGTGCCCATTGTTTATCCCTTGGATCTTAAACTCTATCTCTATGTTACGAACGTAATAAAACTTAATCAAATCAATTCAAGACCGCGTGAAACTATAGCGATTTTTTTTTTTTTTTTTTTGAAATATGGTTGAGAAATATATTGCTGACTTCAGTTTAGAATGGTTTAGTTCTGAAAAAATTGAGTTATAAAGAATAACACGCACTTTAATGCCGCGACGTAGAGCTCACGATCCAAGCAACAAACTATATGTTTCAGGCACTCACACACGTTATATAGATAGCACAGTAAACGAATGTTTAAGTCAAATTGCGCTTATACATATACTCTGACTTTTATGTTATGACCTATGAGTTGTCTACTGATATTGCGCCCAAACCAAATCAATTGAAGTTCAGGTAAAAGTTTTACCAGTAGTGTATCGCATTTTCAAAGCAGAAAGCGTCAGCTAATAAAAAACAAACGATTATATTCAAACGACGGCACTGAACCACAACAAGACGAAAGACATATGCATGTAATTTCTTTGTCATTCACATTGATTGTATTCATAAAAGCTGTGAGGTCATGTCGCCGCTCTGGCAGACACACGTTCCTGTTAATGATAGCATATAGAGTCAAGTCGACTACGATCTGACTTGTTGTATCGAATGCGCTAGACGTACTTTTTTATTGCTACGCTGTGCCAGCGCATTACAGTATATGCTCACAATAACAGGAACGTACGTCTGCCAGCGCTGCGACATGACTTCCAGATTTTATGAATACAATTAATGTGAATGACAACGAAATTACATATACGTATGTCTTTCGTCCTGTTGTCGTTCAGTGCCGTCGTATGAATATAATCTTTTATTTTTGTATTGGTGTGTTGCTGCTGCTTGGAAGATATTCTACGCTACTGGTAAACATTTTACATAGCCTTCAATTGATTTGGTGCAGGCGGAATCAGCTGAGAGCCCACAGGTCAGAACAAAATAGAAACCACTATACTAAAGTATGCGCTCCCACAGAGAAGCAATAGACACGTGCGTCTGGTGCATTCGATACACTAGGTCCTAACATAAAAGTCAGAGTATAGATACATGTTACACTACTTTCTTCGGATCGTGGTCGACTCATGAAAAAAAAATTTGCATTTTGCTGCTCCAGAAAAATCCATAATAACCAAACCATTATTTTAGCTATGATGATAAATCTAAATCCTACTATTACTACAACTACTCAACGAAAAAGACTCAATGGGAACATCCTTTAGATGACATATACAGAGGTATAGTAAAAAAAGCGCGAACCGAAAGCCAGTCATTAAGTTTAAATGATCCAACCGAAGATGCCACATACATTCGTGATGATTTACCTAGTTTTGAAGAGAATCTGTCAGCTTTGTTGCCAAAGAAATTGGAACCTATTTCGTTCGGTGCTAAGAAAAAGGAAATCAAATTGGGTGCTTTGAGAATTAGCCCAAATATGAGTCCAAAGCATGAGTTGAAATTATTTAACCAAAAGTCTGAAGAAAATCCATTAGAAAAACGAAAATTAAGTACACTGATGAGTAATGACTTCACTAGTTTTGATGGGGAAAAAGAGGGCAACTTTGAGCTGCATCCAAGAGAATTAGAAAAAAGCGGTGAGTTAAAAATCAGTGGAGGGGGCGCCATGTTTTTGAAATCGAATACAAAAAAGGTGGATACCAATAGTGCAAAAAGTGAGAATTTATTTATTGATTTGCAACCTAGGAGTATTTTAAGAGAAAGAGGAATGGAACAATCCAGAAGTATGGAGTTTGACAAAATATCTCTAATGGATAAATCAGATAAAGATGATGAAGATAAAAAAAGCGTCAGATTCAATTTAGATAATAATACCGATATTGGTTTAACATTTTCTGATAAAAGTTCAAGCGAAGATGATATGAACAGTGATAAAAATAAAGAAGAAGATATTATTAATGTTAAAATATCGCCAGTCATAAAAGAAAAGTCGCGTTTCACGGTATCGCTAGTACCAGAAAATGCTTCGAACTTAAAACTGATTAAACCAAATCCCACTGATTTTGTAAAGCCAAAACTAACCATTAGCAAAGGATCTGATTCAGAAGAAGATTCTATTGTGAAAAGTTTTGAAAAGGGTGGAAAAAATAACATTGAATCGTTTTTCGAAAGTGATGTTTCTGATAACTCAGATCCGCTGGGCACAAATTTTCATGAAAAAGCCAAAAAACTCGAGGAAAAAGCACAGAAAAAAATTACGCGCTTAAAGCAAGTCATTTGGGAGGAAAAGAGTGAGGAACTTATGAAATTTAGCAGTAACTTAAAAGAATCACATAAGAATGAATTGGAACGAATTCTAATCGACGAAAAAGTAAGTCATGAAACAAATATTAAGACTGAGTTGGAAAATTTGCGTGTTGAAATGGAAAATCGAACCAAAGGAACTTTGTCAGAAGAAAGACTGAAATTAGCTGAAGCCGTGGAAAATTTCAAATTCAACTTTGAGGATAATTTAAAAATTGAAGAAGCTAAATTGAAAGAGCATTACGAGGTCAAGAGAGATGAATTGGAAAAGTACTATGAAGAAAAACTGGCGGACATCGAGAAAGAATTGGCTGAAAAAGTTGAACAAAAACGAGATGAACTATTTCTCAATCACAATTCGACAATAGATCAGTTAAAACAAAACCACGCAGTAATCATACAAGAAGTTAAACGGGAATTAAACGCCGAAGAACAAGTGTTACGACAGGATCACCAAGCTAAGGTAGTGGAAATTAAAAGAAAAATTAATGAAGTGGAAGTGAATGGAAAGGGTAGTCATAATGAAAGGTCTTATGAAAAGCTACGAAGTGAAAAGAGATTGTTAGATGATAAGTATAGATGTTTAAAAGAAAAATATTTGAGATTGAAGACTGACGTAAAAATGTCAATTGAAAAGCGGAACAAAAAAAAGGAACAAAGTGGTGCTACTACTACTAATACTACTACGACAACTGGATCTGAAACCGAATTAAGTTATTCCAATAATAGAGATAAGTAAGAATATTTTTTATTTTTAAATAAATATATAGTTCAATATATAACAATTTTTCAGAACTCCGTTGGGTTCACCAGCGCACAAACTTCTGGATAAACCACCTACGCCGAAACACTCAAAAAAGAATTCAGAACCGCAAAGGACTAAACCAGAACACAAGGCCACAAAACAAGTCACTTTGCAAGATATTGATACATCAACAAGTGACTGCTACCAAAGTGATGCAAACCGGAATGATAAAGATTCTTCGGACAGTATGAATAATCCAGGACGAAGTCGGAAGAAGCTTTTCTCCCGATTGAAGAGCTCATCAACTTCACGCATTAATAATAACAATACCAAACCAAGAAAGCCACAAAGATCTTGTTCACCAGTCGAAAATCTACGTAGACAATTACAAAAGCTGGAAGATTTAGAAGATCAATTCCCTCAAAATCCTCAAGCCGACACTTATCATTTACGATATCCATTTTCCGATGGACAAAAGTTTGAAGGGAGTTCAGAGTTGGAATTTTTTAGGCATCGAATTCATTTAGAACGCGATTCCATTAAAAGAGCAAAAGAAAGCTTGCGCAGTCAAAAGTCGTTGTTTCAGCAACGTCAGAAGGAGTTGAAATTGAAGCATGGTACTATGGCGCGTCATACTTTGCAACAACTTTGCCAGGTAAATTAAATTTTGCTATTTTCATTACATAATCCCTTCTTTAAATAAGTGTTTTCTGATATATATTGCTATTAATTACTCACGGGTGTTGTGTAATGTTCCATTACTCAACTATTTCCTATCACTTAGTTTCTAATTTTCTGTAAATGTGTAGGAAGAAAAGGAACTGACCGACATGGAGGTATCTTTGCATAGAACTAGAAGCCTTCTAGGTGAGAAAGTGATAAGATTACGACATCTAGAACAATCCCTTCAAAGAGCAAACATCACAAATGAGCAGGTGAAACAAGAAGATGCCACACTAAGTGATATTTCATCACACAGTGCTAGTTCTGGTATCAGTTCGACGGAATTTGCAACTGCGGATGCAAATTTTGCAAAAGGTATTTTACGTAGTGATCAATTACAAGAATCATCGGAAATTATACAAAGTCTGGAAAATTTAAATTCGGAAATTCGTGAAATCTGGGATGTGCTTAGGACTCAGCAGCAACAATCAAGCATTGCTACTGGTAAGTCTAAATAAGCAAAATTAAGTTTTTCCAAAACGATATTTTATTCTTAGTGATCCCACCACTAATTTATCCGGATTTGGGGTGGCCAATTCTGGCGGCTGGTTCTGCCAATATGCCAGCACCTCCATCCATTCCAACCCTTGCTGATCGTTTGCACAACTACAGACAACACGTTGCTTTGACCAATGCACAAAGCACAGTGGTAACACATGCCAATCAGGGTGCAACTACCACTCTTGTTGAAAGAACGAGGAATTTGCGCCATTGGCTACGTCAGACTGGGATCGATATTGGTAATGAAGGTAATCCGACGCAAGCTACACTTTAAGATTTTGGATGAGAATTCAAATTGACTTCTGGGATGTAATTCTGGCAATTTAAGAAAAAAAACAAATTTTAAAAGAGTTGCCTTGAATTCTTGCCACGTTAGTAACCAAATATGCCAAAGATAGATGATTGTTAATTAAATTGGGATGTAAGTTGTTTTATTATTTGGTTTACGAGATGGTTTATTTGGAACAGTGCTAAAATTATGTCTAAGATGTAAGAATAAAAAATATAATTATCAAAAGTTAAATATGTATAACGAAATTTGTTGACGCCTAGTAAAAGAGTATTTGATTCAATACAGTCCAAATAGAGTTCCGGTTAAATCAAATTATAAGGAAACATCGATAACTTATTACTATAGGATTTTAGTGATCGAAACATTTGTAGAACTAATTCTCTATGGTATTTAACAATAATATTAATTACAATATTCATTACAAATAAATTAGATACTCGTACTACATACTTAAATTATGAAACCATTATTAGACGCTCACATAATTGAGGTCTCTTTTTGTTTACTTTTACTAAATAATAACTTTACCTTTCTTCTCTATGTGATAGTAAAAATATACTTACCTTTTCTGACTGAGAACGTACTTATGGAATCTAAATGGATGTGATATAATTTTATTAATGCAATTATTCAATTGAAGTAATAATTATTTTAAAAAATGCCTGTAACAATCAATGACAAAAGATATTCATCAAAAATGTGTTTAAGTATAAATAATATACATACTTCTCTAAAAATAAATTTAATGATAAATGTTTCTAATTGATAAATAGATAATATATTAAGAATTCTGATGTTAAGACATGCTCTCATTGAAGCTGCTATTTATTGAAGTACTCTCTCCTTGAAGTAAAAATGTTATCGTTTTTTTCCGTTTTTCTCTAATATAATGCAAGAGTAAAAATGTAAAATGAGACAAAAATAGTAAAGCCTTCGGATTTACTTGAATAAATAGCACCTCAAATGGGAGCATTAATTCAAAAAAAATTAAGGAGACCCTGTATCACAACTTTTAACAATATGATGACGTATTAATCGTTTGCTTTAATTAAAATCTAGTCGGATCCACATAGTGATTAATTATTTTAATTTTGTATTCAAATCAGTTAATTCTAATAGAATAAAAATGTCCAGATAATGTTTTAAAAGTTCTAGTGTCGGTAATATAGCTTTTATAGATTTAGTTGAAATAGATTCATGACTCATGTATCATAAAGATTAAAAAAAAAAATGTACCTCTACTTTATATTGGTTATATTTTGTTACATGTAAATTACCGGTTATATACGAAATACCTACATTATAGAGGGTGTCTGAAAATTATAAGCAAAAAAATCATGGCTTCATTTTACATAAAAAATGAATGCCACAAGCACTCAACTTTTTCCGAAAACTTAAAAAATAACAGATTCATAATTTTTAAAGATTTTTTTTCGTAAACGGTTTATTTAATCGTGATTCTACAAGAAGAGTTTTTTTGAAGATTTATTGATGTTCATTAATTGTACGTCTAAAAAAAAGTTCTCTAGAGGTCTAGAGCAGCTTAGGTCCTGTGTGTGGTTAAGAAATTTACGTCAAATTTGAACTGAGAAGACAAAGAACATGCGTGATGTGCAGCAAATTTGAGGAAAATTAATACATTAGCAAAAAAGTTAAAAATAAAAATTGGTTTAAAAATTCAGCGTTGAAGCTCTTCTTTATAATAATAACTCTTCTTTATAAGATAACTTTATAAGATAACTCTTCTTTATAATAATTCTTGAGCTTAAAAAAATACACATTTAGGACATTGTGGCATTAATTTTTCATGTAGAATTCTTTGCTTATAGTATCCGGACACCTTGATGTGTATGTATATATAATCTCATAAAAAAAGTATGTTTGGACCAAATCCAAACATACTTTTTGTGTGATATAATTGTGCCGCTGATAGTTCTGCTGGTGATAGTCCCAAAATTCGGGCCTTAATTAAATAATTAATTTTGAAACAAAAATCGAGAAAAAAATGATTGTTGACCAATCGAGTACCCGTTTTACTAAGTACGTGGACTGTAAAATTTTACCGTTGTTAAGTTTTGATTTAAATAAAAATTGAGTAAGTCAAAAATCACATATGAATTTACGAAACGTAAAGTTGTAGGACACATTTTAAGAGCGGACCGTCGTATATTTGAAATTAAGGATGGCGCCACTGTAGAGTGCTTTTAAAATTTAATTACAAGAAAATTAAAAATATTTTTCACTTTTTGTCATTAGTAATAACTGATTGGAGATTTTATCATTATTTCTATATATGTTTTTTGATGTAAAAAAATATAATATTGACAGAAATATTAGAGAAAATCATTAAAAATAAGTTTTGGACTTATTTCAAAAAATAATAATTTTTTTGAATTAAGATTTGCTTACATGATAATTACATCTTATCCAAGTACATTTACAGTATAAGTTGAGTTTAGTTTTCATTCGCATTCTAGTTTGACGTTCCTAAAATTCGTCCGTTTTCCAAAAATTCGAATACGTTTGACAACTACCTATTAAAACCACTACATTTTCTAAATTTGTTTGCGATTATCGGGTTGCTCATGATGTTGTGTCGGCCCTGAGTGATTTGAGATCAAATAAAATACCTAATAAAGAAAACATTTAGAAAAAACAATATTAATATTGTTTATTGTTTTTTCTAAATATTTCCTTTATTAGGTCTTACATTTGATTTAAAATCACCCAGGTCGACACATCACGAGCCACTCGATGGTGATACAAAAAAAAAGATATAGTGGTTTTAATATGTAATTGTCAAACTTATTCGAATTTTTGTTAAACGGACGAATTTTAGAAACATCAAACTAGAATCCGAATGAAAACTTACCTTGTAAGCAAATCTTAATTCAAAAAACTATGTAGAAATAATGATAGAATCCCCAATCGGTTACTTAATGACAAAAAGTGAGAAATATTCAGTTTTCTTGTAATTAATTCTTAAAAGCACTCTACAGTGGCGCCATCCTTAATTTCAAATATATGGCGGCCCGCTCTTGAGAGACAGGTTAGGGAACAGCACACTGCGGTAGTTTTTTTCAAAACTATACATCTAAATGCTGTTACGCGTTTCTATATTATCTCTGAGGCGCGATTTTTGTGACACTCTCTTTTAAAATACATCAAACATGATCTGGATCAAAAGTAGTTTCAAAATAAAAAAAAGGTTGATTTAAAATTAAATTTGTTTTGTTTTTATTTCAGAACTACTTTTAACACTGTCTTTTATATTTTAGCAGTAATCATTTTAATAAAGTGAATAGATAGAATTTTTATGCAACTAATAGGTATCACATTTTTATCATTTTACTTATTTTAAATGCAAATTTCGAAACGTATGATGATACGCGATACTTAATTTAAAAAAGTGGATTCTAGTGAATGTATATTTACCTGTTAAAACCTGTCTTTTATATCTTATTGTTACAATTAAGGAAAAAATAATATTTAATGTTGGAACCATTTTTTGTTAAATTTAATAAAGCCCGTTTTACATCCACGTAACCTATGAATTATGAAATTCTCTTCACTGATTGGTTTATTTTAAATTGTTGTCCAATCACAGAAGCGAAAAAAAAAACGTTACGTGGCTGTAAACCAGGCTTAATTGTTAAAAGATAAGAATAAGTATACCTACTGTTTGAAGTCATAAGTATTGAATGAATGAATTAATTTATTTTTATATAATTCTATCTGATGTAAACACTATTATATTGTTGCTGCAAAGTTGAAGAAAAAACCACTTTGCGGCTTTTGATAATTCAATTCTATTGAAGACTTAAAACATTCTGATGGCCAAAAAATCATATATAAATACTTATCCTATACTCGTATATACTTTTCGTTTCATATTGTTTTTTACGAATTTCTAGTACAATTTAGTGCCAATAGATTTGTATAATTTAAACTATATTTGAGCATATATCTAATACTTGTATATGTAGCACATAAAACAAATAGGTGTGTCAATTAATCGGTGATTCTTCGTGAACTACTCGAAATTTGTACCTACGGTGTAAATCTGGCGTACTAATATGTTCGTTTGAAAATAAGTGGCACTAAAATTAATCAAGCCAAAGGTACGGTACCTAGATCAAGTTTTATATGTCGGCGTTGATCGGAAAAAGAACGCTGTTGTTCGGATTGCCTTCACTTGTGCGCACCGAGAGTATCTCTATCCTGTATTATTAAACCAAGTTGGAAAAGAATCCCTATCGAAATCCCTATAAAGCGAGTTTACATTATCCGAGACATTATCTGATTTTCCTCAAGAAAACATTTTAATAAAGCTTTAAGGCTCCCTTAGTCGAGTGTTTGCAACCGGTAATGCACCAAAAAATTTAATGTGAAATAAATTTATATTAGCATTTGTCGATCTTTTGTTATCAAAATATGTCAAAAAATATAAATATATACTTAGTGCGCACTAGTGCAACCTATTGAAAATCTCCATTATAGCCTATCGCGCGCAAGAGCTAGGAATTTTCATTTCGATAGAAATTCATCAGTTTTGCTTCTATTTCACTTTTATTTCTTATCCGATTTTGATGTGTGATACTTCAATGGGTTTAGAAAACATGTGCCTTTCAGAAAAAAATCTTTAAAATAATGTATATTTAATAATAAACAGCTGAAGTTTAATAGATAAATTTCATTATATTATTAAAATTTCAACCATTTCTTATTAAATATATATTATGTTAAAGGAGTTTTTCTTTCTCTATTTTTAAAGGCAAATGCTTTCTGAACCCATTGATGTATCACACATCAAAATCGGATAAAAAATAAAAGTGAAATAGAAGCAAAACTGATGAATTTCTATCGAAATGAAAATTCCTAGCTCCTGCACGCGATAAACTATAACGGAGATTTTCAATAAGTTGCACTAGTGCGCACTAAGTATATCTTTATTTTTTGACATATTTTGATAACAAAAGATCGATAAACGCTAATATAAATTTATTTGGTGCATTACTGGTTGCAAACACTTGACTAAAGGAGCCTTAAGTACCAAATCAATTAACTTTAAGCAAAATCAAATTAAAAATCGCGTAATCTAAACACACGTTAACATAAAAAAGCAGTTACGAAAGTACCTTATATTAAACTAAACCGTAGAAAAAAGCTATCCGTATACTGTACTAGATATATGCTACTCTGTAGATTAAAATGAAATATTTATGAAACCAAACTTAACCATAAAATAGTAGTGAAATATAATTAATAATAAATATGTAGTAGTTTATGTAAGTGCACAATAAACTCAACCGACAAAGAGCCAAAACAAAACGAGCAAAAATAAAACATAAAATCTATATTAAATGTTTTATTTTTTTTTCAATCAACATACAATTATAGTGTAATAACTGCAGCTTTAAGTGCCCTACGTTCGTTGGCCTTAATTTGTGCAGCAATGCGATCCAAATCCCGTCGGCCTTGTTGCGTTAACTTACGGCCACCGTCCGCACTCTTTTCGATCAGTTTAAGTGATTCCAAACTTTGAAGGGATCGACGAGCAATGCTTCCAGCTGAACGACAGAAATGCGAAGGTTTGGTGCCATTACGCTTGCGGGTACCAAAGATTTTGGTAACGGATCCGGCACCAACTGGTGAGCGAATGTAAATGTGTCTGACGACTGCCGCACATCTAACGTAGTACCAGTCGGGATCGTATGGTGCTAATTCCTTAGCACGGGAGGTTTTGACGAGGTCCACCCATTCTGGAACACGCAGTTTACCAGTTCTGAAAGCAATTGAAGTTTGATTACATTTTTTTCGATATTTAAGTATAAAATACTTACTTTTTCAAGAAAGAGGCAAAAGCCTTGACAAATTTGCTTTGATCAACGTCTTTAAGTGTCACAGAAGGCATTTTCTAGAAAGGAAATATAAATTAATTTCGGTTCACTAAAAAATCAGCATGCTATCATGGCCGAAAACCATGTGGGACAATTTTGCGATTTTTAACGTAGTTCAATACAAATCACTAGTTTTTTTTATAACTCACAATTATAACACTTATTAAATGCTATTTGGATTAATTATATTTAGATACCTTTTATATTAATACGTTAAAAATGTATAAAAACAGCAACGATTTCACTAACCTGTCTGTTGTCATTCGTCGACAAGCGGAAAAGGAAATTGAGTGTGAATTGACGGATCGGTAAGGTAGGAAATCCGAAGGCGGGTAATTCAAATTTAATTATTTGAAATTCTATCACATTCTATTACAATTTAATCCGGCAGTTTTTCACAAGAAATTAAAAACTCGTCAATTAATTAATAATTTGCGTACTAATTTATTGTTAAATATACTTATAAACTTGAACTAATTTAAAATATTATTGATATTATTCCCGAATTGGGTATAATCGGAAATAATAGCTACAATCTAAAGCAATTTTAACTGGTTTATCAAAAAAAAGATGTAGAAAAATTACGTTTTTATTTGTACTTATTGCAATTATGTAAAAAATATATAGTATGTATTAAATATGTATTTTGGGTTGTCTACATTTGCTCAGAAATTTAGCGGTAAATATTCTATGCAAAGTACAAATTAAGAATTCGTAATCACTTTCGCAATAAAGTTTGACCAAAAAGTAAATTGAAAACGATAGTTTCTGTTCAAACTGAATTTATACATAATTTGAAAAAATTAATAATTTTTATAACTTGTTAAGCGAATTTTTTTTTTAATTATTTAAAATAGTACTTTGTGGGTGTAAGAACAAAAACAGTCGATTTTGGATCAGTGTGAAGTTTGCCACACAAGCGCGGCACGCAAGTGCAGGGTGTAAAAAAGCGGTTTAAAATCAAATTTTGTTAAATTAATTTTTATAACTTAAAATATATTTTATACAACAATTTCGTTTGATTCGGAACCGGAATCATCATCGCTTGCATTTTTTTTCGCTTTGTCTTTCTTCTTGTGTTTACGAGGCCTTTTGTATTTTTTCATCATTTTTTCTTCCTCTTCATCTGGATCTAACCCATCCATAATCCATTTTTTCTTTTTGTTTATCATTTTCTTTTCATAGAAATCATTCTCGTCCAACTTTATATACGCCTCACTTTTTGTTACTGATATTTGCGTAAATATCTTACCCACTTCACTATCTG
This sequence comes from Cryptophagus acutangulus, assembly GCA_963556235.1. Classification (NCBI taxonomy): domain Eukaryota; kingdom Metazoa; phylum Arthropoda; class Insecta; order Coleoptera; family Cryptophagidae; genus Cryptophagus; species Cryptophagus acutangulus. The sequence continues at coordinate 3,963,126 of OY744561.1, forward strand.
CAAAACAAATAACATATTAGTACCAAAAAGACAAAAAACTCCAATTCCAAAGTCGTACCGTCTAATTTAAATTCAGTTAACTTCGTTTTAATTTGCTCCTCAATAATCTGCAACTGCTTGATATCATAAGGCGTCACTAAGGTAATTGTTTTGCCACTACGACCGGCTCGGGCCGTCCTACCAACTCGATGAATATATTCTTTAGGTACTTTCGGTATGGTGTGATTGATTACTAATTGAACGGTCGGAATGTCCAATCCTCTACTAGCCACATCGGTTGCGATTAACATTTTTACTGTATTACTTTTGAATCGCGACAGTGCTGCTAATCGTTGTTGCTGTGGTATCATTGCATGTAACGCCACATTTTCAAATCCCACTTCATTTAGGGTCATCGACAAAATCTGACAATTTCTGAAAATAAATGTTTTGTTTAATAGCTGGATTGCTAAATACTTTTGAGATGAATTTGGCAAACATTACGGAATTTCAATTGTGGTATTCTAGTCGCAAGAATTCTACAATATCACAATAAAATTACAGTGAAATTTAAAGATGCGAATTTAGCATTAATTAAATCCATTACACTAACAACAAAAAAGAAAAACATTTCTTACTTGCAAGTATCCGTAAAAATCATAATACAGCCACGTTCATCACTGGCACGATACGTTCGAATAACTTCCACAAGATATGCATCTTTTACATCTTTGGGACAAAGCACATAGTGTTGCTGCAGTTGTTCAACAGTAGCAACTTCGGCTGGAGCCTCAAACAAAAAAGTCTCTTTGCCAGTCACGTTCTTTAATTTCTCCAACGTATCGGTTATGGTAGCAGAGAAAAACAAATTTTGTCGGACTTTGGGAAGTGCACCAAATATTGTTTTAATTTGCCCGTCAAAGCTTCCACTAAGTAGTCTATCTGCTTCGTCCAATACAAGAAACCGTATTTTTGAGAGTGTAAAAGTTTTACAACTTTCTAGATGGTCTGCTAAGCGTCCCGGCGTTGAAACTACGATGTGTGGTCGTCGTGCTAATAAGACAAAAAATATATAATAAAATTCGCTGGAAATGAGATTCCACAGTACTTCTCTCGTTTATATACTAAAATTTAAATAAATCTGACAATTCTAACTATGAGGGGGGTATTAGGGGTTACAATTGTAAAATGTAGGTCTAGCCTAATTTCAATTAAATTAACTAAGTAATGCTAAGTTAAATATGTTAAAATTACTACTACCAAATTTGAAAGAAATCCGAGCATTTTGACTGTAAAGGGTATGTTAAGGGTTGAAGTTGTAAAATAAGGGTCGCATATTATTTTTAATTAGATTATTCGTAAATCTGTTTTAAATGTATAGTAGAAATCTAATATGAAGAAAATCCGATCCATATAACTCAAACTGTATATTTGGGGGTGGGGGGTGTGTAGTTAGGGTCGTAAATTTTTTTTAGTCACTCATTATGTGAAAATATATAAAATTACTGACGGAAAATGGTGAGTTATGCTGACATATAAGAATAAAAACACCGCCAATTTTTGAACAATTAATTTAAAGACCCAACAGGCCACTAGGGTTCATTTTTAGGGGATGAAACTTTTACCAGCATTTTCTTCAATGTATTCCTAATATGTATGCCAAATTTGGTTCAAATAAAATATTCCTCCTGGCAGGTATTTACGTTACAACTTATGCATTTTTACAACTTTTTGACCCTTCAACCCTTAATAAAAAGTCAACCCTTAAAAAAACTACAGATTTTTTGAAAGCATTCACCACTTGGGGTATACACGAAACATATGTTCAATATTTGGTCAAAATCGGTCTGCAACTTTAGAAGATTAAGTGGATGCACCGATTTTGCTGTTTTTGGCATGTTTTTGGCCAATAATGCGCAGGTCCTTGAGAATTTCCTAACTTTTTTTTCTTTGACCTAATCAATGGGCAGGTAGAAAAAAAGGACGCAAATTTTGCTTTAATCGGGTCAGTAGATTCCGAAATATAGCGGTTTAAAGAAACGAACAGACCGACAGACAGACCGACAGACAGACCGACAGACAGACCGACAGACGGAAATTAGTGAATATGATTTTCGTAATCTACGCATTCAATAAAGTAGAAAAAAGTGAAATTTGGAGAATTTTTTTTTTTCATGAATACAATACTTCCTCTACGAGAGAAGTAAAAATATATATAATAAAAATAAATTCGCTGGAAATGAGATTCCACAGTACTTCTCTCGTTTATATACTAAAATATAAATAAATCTGATAATTCTAACTAGGAAGGGGTATTAGGGGTTACAATTGTAAAATGTAGGTCTAGCCTAATTTCAATTAAATTAACTAAGTAATGATAAGTTAAATAAGTTAAAATTACTACTACCAAATTTGAAAGAAATCCGAGCATTTTGACTGTAAAGGGTATGTTAAGGGTTGAAGTTGTAAAATAAGGGTCGCATATTATTTTTAATTAGATTATTCGTAAATCTGTTTTAAATGTATAGTAGAAATCTAATATGAAGAAAATCCGATCCATATAACTCAAACTGTATATTTGGGGGGTGGGGGGTGTGTAGTTAGGGTCGTAAATTATTTTTAGTCACTCAATATGTGAAAATATATAAAATTACTGACGGAAAATGGTGAGTTATGCTGACATATAAGAATAAAAACACCGCCAATTTTTGAACAATTAATTTAAAGACCCAACAAGCCACTAGGGTTCATTTTTAGGGGATGAAACTTTTACCAGCATTTTCTTCAATGTATTCCTAATATGTATGCCAAATTTGGTTCAAATAAAATATTCCTCCTGGCAGGTATTCACGTTACAACTTATGCATTTTTACAACTTTTTGACCCTTCAACCCTTAATAAAAAGTCAACCCTTAAAAAAACTATAGATTTTTTGAAAGCATTCACCACTTGGGGTATACACGAAACATATGTTCAATATTTGGTCAAAATCGGTCTGCAACTTTAGAAGATTAAGTGGATACACCGATTTTGCTGTTTTTGGCATGTTTTTGGCCAATAATGCGCAGGTCCTTGAGAATTTCCTAACTTTTTTTTCTTTGACCTAATCAATGGGCAGGAAGAAAAAAAGGACGCAAATTTTGCTTTAATCGGGTCAGTAGATTCCGAAATATAGCGGTTTAAAGAAACGAACAGACCGACAGACCGACAGACAGACCGACAGACGGAAATTAGTGAATATGATTTTCGTAATCTACGCATTCAATAAAGTAGAAAAAAGTGAAATTTGGAGAAATTTTTTTTTTTCATGAATACAATACTTCCTCTACGAGAGAAGTAAAAATAGAAAATTTTGAAAATGTTTTTTGAAATTAAAGTCCTAATTCAAAAATCACCTACTGGTGTACCATCAATACGGCTGCACAGATTGCTTGCAAAATGTTGACACGTCTGCATTATATAATTAGCCAGATTACAAAGATTGTCTAAGTTACAAAAATTTAATTTTTATTTGAAAGTTAATTTTTGATGGAAATGCAACCAACAATACACCAATCATACATCAGCGGGCAAGGCCGCTGGAGGATCTAATTAATATATATTTAATTTATGCAGTGTATAATAGCGTTTTTGATTAGTTGCACCAGTGCAAACTGAGTGCACTGACAAATTAATTTAAAAATATTAAAAACATATACCTAATTCTTGCCCTTGCGTGATCATGTCCATGCCGCCTACAATCACACATTGTCGCAAATTCATTGGTTTACCGATAACAGCAAACTGGTCGCCGATTTGATATGCTAATTCACGCGTTGGTGTTAGAATTAGGGCAAAGATTCCGTAGGGATCTTCGCATAGTCGTTGAATAATCGGTAAGGCAAAAGCCAGTGTTTTTCCGCTACCTGTTTTGGCAGCGCCAATGCAATCGTTACCATTTAAAATAGCTGGAATGCAATTTGTTTGAATCGGTGTTGGCGATTTTACACCTGCAAATGTACTAATTTTTATACGAATATAGTTTTAATTTTAAGTACTTACCGATGGCTGCACATTGTCTGATTATCCATGGGTTTAGTTTGAGCTTTTCAAACGTTACATCAGTTTCATTATTAGTCATTTTTTGTATTCATTACAAATGTTAACAAGTGTTTTTGTTTATTTTGTCAAAATTGATAATATTCTAACCACAAACATAAAAGTTAAAAGCACATGTTAGCTGTCAACAAAAATTGAAAATTAGGCTCTATTTACAGTGGGCGACGGACGTTAAGCAGAGGAGAATTGAAGTAAACGGAAGATGGCGTTGGTTATTGTAAATAAAATTTAGTATTTTAGCATATCTTAATAAACGTTACTTACGAAATAATATTTATATATGATTCCGCGGTAAGAGTAGGGCTCTTGGGGATGCTATGTTCTACTCACCCTAGAACTCTGAAATTTTCAGGGTGTACTTCTGACGGCCTTAGAAATGTTGTGTAAAATTTTCAACCCCCTGCGACAACTTTGGGGTAACCACCCCTTTTATGTATTTCTGTTGTTTATTTTCTAATTTTTTCACTTTTATTTTATAAAGCATATTCATTCATCATAATTTGCTCTAATTATGCATTTTTTCACGAGTATTAGTTTTTGTTACTTAAGAAAAATCACTCTTATGAACCAATGCGGATAGACAATCTCAATCAGCTGACTTTTGACAGCGCTAAGCCATACTTCAACCGTTTTACCAGTAACAAAAACTAATGGTAATTTAAGTAACAAAAACTAATACTCGTAAAAAAGTGCACAATTGGAGCGTTGAATGTGCTTCATAAAATAAAAGTGAAAAAGTTCGAAAATAAACAACATAAATGCATGTATGGGGGTGGTTACCCCAAAGTTGTCGCAGGGGGTTGAAATTTTTACACAACATTTCTAAGGCCGTCAGAAGTACACCCTGAAAATTTCAGAGTTCTAGGGTGAGTAGAACATAGCATCCCCAAGAGCCCTACTCTTACCGATTCCGCCAATCTCAAATTAAATTAAATACTTTACTAATTAACATTTAGAGTAATTATATGTTTAATAACTTTCACTGTTGCCACCTGGTGGCCATTCATTAGCGTATAAATGAACCTTTAGTGCGATTCGGTTTTCAAATTTTTCCGCAAATTGTTCTGCGACTGCGCATTACATAAAACTCAAAGTACAAACATTAACCTCAAAGTAGATTTAGTAAACAAACTTTTTTGTTAAATTTTAGTTTTGATTTCTTACCGTAAAAATAATGGAAAAAGACGATGAATTTGTCCATACTTTTTTTACACACGTTTCTCAACTTTGTTATGAAAAAGCCAAAGAACATGTGGTAATTATAAAACTGAATATTAATTCAATATTGCATTATTAATATTTTTGATTTCAGGAAAAAGAAAAGGAATCGAAATCTCCCATTACTCCAAAAAGTTTATTTTTACATTTGTTGCAACATTTGGCTGCCAGTGAAAAAGCGTATATGGACATGAGTTTTATGCAAACGAAAAATAAGAGTTTTTTAAGGAAAGATGTAAGTTTTTTTTTCTTACGACAAATTTTTGTAACATGTGAGTTGATTAATGATCACTACTAATTACACCTTTTTGTAAAAATATGCTTAAACGGGTATTTTGCGAACTTCTTCCGAGTGATATACCGAATGCCACTTCGCAAGAATTTGTTGACATTCGAAATTGGTCGAGTACTTAGTTGAAGTTTTTCAACCGAGACTTCAACTAAGTACTCGTTGACTATTTATTAAATGAGTAAAGATAGATTTTTTTGTTGATCGAATTTTGTTCATGCAAGGTAATTCAATTCAAAACGCATAGATAAACAATAACACATTATAATGGCTATTTTTAGTATAAGTGTGCAAAGAGTGTCTTTTTCTCATGAGTTTAGAAGTTGGCTTCACGAGTGAAGCGAGGGCGCCACTAGACGAATGAGAAAAGGACATTGCTCACGTGGGCTAAAAAATATTTTTTCTACAATCGTTCCAAATATTAACAATTTTTCAGGGGTAAATACACACGAGGTACAATTTTCGTCGGATATTTTTTTAATATAATATATAATATAATATTTAATTATAGTTTTGTTGAAATATATCGAGCAGAAATTGCATGAATAAATGGCGACAGCGTAGCGGAACGATTTTCGTAATTGCCTTTAATTAACTATGCTTTATTGCGTTCTTATGCTCTTAATTAATACCCCGATATCCGTATTTATGCAACACAATATACATATTTTTTTCTCACTTGTGAATAAAAAGTACACTTTTCTCAGTCTTTTTAGTTAAAAATTTTAACATTGTTAAACGATTGTGTAAAATAGCTTTTTTAGTACAGGTGACCAAAGCGTGTCTTTTTCTTATAAGTCTAGAAGTTGGCCGCACGAGGGAAGCGAGGGCGCGAACTAGACGAATGAGAAAAAGACTTTGCTCACGTGTGCTAAACATTATTTTTTTTACATTTGTTCAAATTAATTATCTTTTTTTTTTTTCGGGGTAAATACACACGAAATACAATTTTTATCGGATAATTTTGTTTTCATTTGAATGCTTTATTCAAATATCTCGAGGAGAATTGGCATTAATTAATAGCGACAGCGTAGCTATTTTTTTACTTTTTAATTAAAGATGTCTTTTTGCTTTCTTTTAATTCTTATGCGCTCAATTAACACCCGTGTTCATGCAACACAATATACATATTTTTTTCACTTGTGAATAAAAGGTACACTTCTCTCACGGTTTTGAGTTGAAAAATGTTAACATTGTTAAACGATTGTGAAAAAAATATTTTTGCTGAAATGTGAGCTTTTCTGAATTATCAAATGTGATTCAATGATTTTCTTGAATTATTTGAATTACTTCTGTAATTTTACATGAAACTCGAATTACTACATGAAAAAGTGTACCGAGTCACAGATAAGTTCACCTTATCTAGGACCGAATGTAGAAAAACCATTTCCTAGTGGTGATCACTGGTGATCAATTCTCATATTCCAAAAATAACCCACTTTTTACTAATTTTGTGAAATAATTGAAGAATTCACTAAAATCCATATACGAAAATATGAAGAATGATTTACGTAAAATTGAGGATCTCTGCAGACCATCCGATAAAAGAATTTTGGATTACGTACAGAATATTACACAATTTATCACTGCCAGAATAAATTTGATGGAATTGTATCCTTTTTGAAAACTATTTAATTTACTGGTTCATTGGACGAATTTTATTTAAGATTTTGAGCTTGCATTATTTTAATTTATTAATCAATATTAACGTTTGATCAGTCTCTAACAAATGGTCCTTCTGAATTATTTGCATCGATATAAATTGTATCGGGCCTGTCAACGGTCAAGCCAAGAAATTAAAGGATTCTAACATGTTACAAATTATGCAGTGGATCACAATATACTTTTTTGAAATTTTTGAATTTCAAAATTAAATTAAACGAATATTCAAAAGGGGAATTGGGGCCGACTGTAAAAGTGGTGACATGTTCAAATTCTTCATTTTTTATACTTTGGCGTGTGGCGGGCGGAGTGAAACGACCAGCCGCGGCTGCACGCGTCCTCGAAAAGTTTGTCGCGCGGCCTCATTCCCCGGCGCGTGGCGTCTCACTCCGCACGCCATCTAACGGCATCTTTATGATAGCAAATCAATCATTATTTAAAACTTTTACAGGATTAATATTTAGTTGTAAAAATATTATAAAAAAAATAACAATTTTTCATAACAATTGGTCTAGAAATATTCGAATTATTCAACCAGTATAATATGGTTGGATCGTTTGTTAGCACAATAAAAATTTAGTATATAATATTTCTTAACTGTTATATTAGCTATGAAAAAATCTACGCACAATCGTTAACGAACCAATTAAAATATAGCGAGATGCTAATTTTCATCGAGGTTTTAATCCAAAAGCATGTTTTGGGCTTCACCGATATAAGTTTAATACCAGCAAAAGCCGTCTTTAGTTTAGAATGCGAAGTTTTGGAGCAGTTATTTAAGGCTTTAACTGAACTACAAAGACTCCAATTTTTACCATCATTGGCCTTAATCGATGGTGCTCATCGTATTTTGCAAGCATGGGAATCAAAAATGGAAGGACGTGAAGTAATAAAAAATAATATACACACCAAGATTCTAATTAACAATTTTTTGTTTCTTACAGACATGGAAATTAGGTATGATGTTCAAAAACAACCCACTGCCAGCCTTGTTTCAATGGTTACAAAAATTCAAAGGGACTGTCTTAAGCAAATTTAGTTTGTATTTTCATGATACTTTAGCGAAACAAACTACCCCAAACGATATGCGACATTTGTGCTCCAAGTTATATCACGACCATTATCAAAAGTATTTTTAAGTTTTTCCAATTATTTAATTAGCGAAACTACATTTATTATTTTAGGATAGTGAGTTTCCAAAGGAAATACGAAGCTGCGTTTGTTATACTGCTATCGGACAACCAAGTTAGTTGTGATACAACGGATTACGATAGTTTTCCCATTATTGTGTCGTATCCGCCGGTAAGTAACATATCGTGTACTATTTGATTAATTTTATCTTTCCAAAATAAATTTGTAGCGAAGTCCAAGGCAGTTGGAGACCATTCTCAAAATGATATCCGATACATCCACAGACTTAATGATTACTGATAAGGTGATCTACAAATTCAGCTCACAGGTTAGTGTTAATTATACGAAGAGTAAACAAATGTAGTAAAAATTATATATTTGGTTTTAGGGTCAGTGTACTTATATTTTGACAACAGTTGAACCAAACATTTATCTTGTCATTTTATTCGAAAGTAAAAAGTCTGAGAAAGATACTTATATTGCCAATTTTGTGACCGAGTTATGTACGAATTTAAGATGTGCAAAAATATTTACAGGGCTCAAAAGTACAAATCGATAAGTTAAATGGAAAGCCATCCTTCTTAGTTAGCATGTAAGTTGTGCTGTTTATGTGATATTTTAAATCGTTTATGTTTAGAAATTAATACAGTAGTACCAAATTGAGTACAAGATCATTATAACGTTTCTATGACCGTATCAGCATCGTAAATGTGATGTAATAAAAAATTATAAGTAAAGCTGATTTGTGGTTGTTTCATAATAATAAATAATACTTTGATTTTGAGATTGAACATTTAATGAAATGCCCAGCGGAAATTTACATAATTGCTTCACATTCTGTAGCATATATTTTTTTGGAATCTTTCCATGTGCATAATATGAATGAAAGTTAATGTTAAGATTTGCCAGACGGGACAGATAGAGAAAAGAGTTATTTGCCGATTAAGAGCGCGTCGCTTTGTGCTTGATATCATAGCTGCCGAGACTAGAATTGTTGTATAATTAATTACAAGAAGAATTAAAATCTTTTTAAATTTTTGTTATTAGTAACATATATAGCCGCTCTGGTTGCTAGTGAATCAACATAGTTTTTCTTATCTAAATTCACTGCAAATTTTGCGACATCTGATAAAGAAAAGATGGACCAAGATTTCACGCATAAATTTGCAAATTTATGCGTGAAACGTTGCTTAGCAGCTCATGGAATTTAACGCGGAAAAACAGTTTCAAACACTATTAATTATCGTAGAAAATATCTAATGGTCGATTTAGAGAGAGAACATATGAATCAATAAATAGACGGAAAGTTTTTTTTTTATCTTTTTCCGCTAATTAGCAAGCGAGTGGTTAATATTTGATAAATATTTTTTATTCATATTTTACTTAATTATTGGCTAATCGAACCAATCTTTCGTCAAAATATAAGTATTTTTTTTCTCTCATTTTCGGTAGCTTTGAAAATTTTCTAGAGGTTATAACACAGCCGCAAACTGCTTTACCAGTTTGAGAATTTTCCGCACCTTTCGATCTTTGCTAATGTTTTCGGCTAAATCACGTGGCAAATAAGTCAGATCTTGGTCCATTTATTCGAAATCAGATGTCGCGAAATTTGTAGTGAATTTAGATAAGCAAAACAAAGTAGATTCGCTAGCGACCAGAGCGGATATATATGTAGTGGTTTCGCCCCCTTACGAGCGCGTCGCGTTGTGCTTAATATCATAGATGCCGAGACTGTAGAATTTTTGCATAATTAATTACATGAAAAATAAAAATGTTTTTTAATTTTTGTTATTAGTAAACAATCGGGGATTCTATCGTTATTTTATATATATTTAATATTTTTTGAAATATTCCAGAAACCTTACTTTATTAGGTACTTAATATATTTACGTTAATATTATATTCGGTAAGAGTAGGGCTCTTGGGGATGCTATGTTCTACTCACCCTAGAACTCTGAAATTTTCAGGGTGTACTTCTGACGGCCTTAGAAATGTTGTGTAAAAATTTCAACCCCCTGCGACAACTTTGGGGTAACCACCCCCATACATGCATTTATGTTGTTTATTTTCGAACTTTTTCACTTTTATTTTATGAAGCACATTCAACGCTCCAATTGTGCACTTTTTTACGAGTATTAGTTTTGGTTACTTAAATTACCATTAGTTTTTGTTACTGGTAAAACGGTTGAAGTATGGCTTAGCGCTGTCAAAAGTCAGCTGATTGAGATTGTCTATCCGCATTGGTTCATAAGAGTGATTTTTCTTAAGTAACAAAAACTAATACTCGTGAAAAAATGCATAATTAGAGCAAATTATGATGAATGAATATGCTTTAGTTTATAAAATAAAAGTGAAAAAATTAGAAAATAAACAACAGAAATACATATATGGGGTGGTTACCCCAAAGTTGTCGCAGGGGGTTGAAATTTTTACACAACATTTCTAAGGCCGTCAGAAGTACACCCTGAAAATTTCAGAGTTCTAGGGTGAGTAGAACATAGCATCCCCAAGAGCCCTACTCTTACCTTATATTCTTTTACCATTAAAAAAATATTTCTAAATAATAATCAAATGTCCAGTTGGTTACTACTAACAAAAAGTAAAAAAAATATTTGTTAAATTAATTATTACACAAAATAAATTAATTAATTAATTATTATTTCATTTATTAATTATTATATATTATTAATAAATGAAATGTATTTACACAAAGACTACAGAGCCGCCATCTATGATTTCAAAAACACGCCATGGATACAAAATCCAGAAGGCCTATTTCCATGGTAACCATAGCAACGTATGATAAAATACGTTATAAATCGTATTACCTTTGCCATAGTTGTTTTGAATATTAACAGTGAGACAGCTACGAATTCTTTTCTGCCAATTTGCGCTAGAAATGTATAGAATTAATATGCAATCTCTTAAATTGTGGAAAGTCGATCGTTACTTGCAGGTGAGAAACTACAGCGATGCTGTGAAAAATGTTTCTCAGCTTGGAAAAGCGGCTCAACTCACTCCTGACGTGGGGCGTGTCCGACAAGGTAAGAATTTTTATTTGAATTATCTTTCAAATTTCATTGGAATGTTCCTTAGACCCAAGCAATCCTATCGCTCAAGTGAAAATATCCTCCAATACGAATCCAATGACCATTCGACCCATGTCCGAACCGCTACCCCCACTACCCATTTCCGCCACCATGAATTTGAAAATCAAATCCGATAGTACCGTTTCTTTTGATGAGATTCCCGGACCAGCCGTGCTTCGCGGCATTGCCAAGGTCTGGAGTGTGATCCCAGTAGTTGGGACGCAGCTAACCGCGACCACGGTTCAGTATATGCTCAGTGCTGGCAAACTTTTTGGTAAGACATGTTTATTTTCTGAGAGTTCAGTTTTTAATTTAAAATGAAAATGCAGGGAGCCAAATCAGCTGGATTGGTGGCTCTTGGTTGCTTCGACGACTTTTAGACGAATATGGACCAGTTGTTCGTTTGCACGGTCCGTTTGGGGGCGACGTTGTGATTCTGAGCCGACCGGAACACGTTAGTGCTCTGTTCCAAACTGAGGGGGCTTATCCGATTCGATCCAGTTTGGATTCGGTGGAGAATTATCGCTTGAAGAGTCGCAGTTATCGTCAACCTGGCCCATTCATTGCGTAAGTAAATTTACAGTTATTAAACAATTATTTTTATTAAATTATAGTTAAAACAATAATTTATAACATTTTTAACTATTATTAGGTACGGACCAGAATGGGAGAAAATGCGCAAAAATCTGGAGCAGCCACTGCAAAATTCCATTGTCGACCAGGCGAGCAAAGTCGAGCATTGTTGCAACGACTTTATTAAGCGAATTGCGAGTATTCGTAATAAACAAGAGGAGGTTTCGTACGAGTTTAAAAACGAGGTTTATAAATGGTGCTTGGAATGTTTGATTTCTGTCGTTTTGAATGAAAAGATGGGATTTTTGAATCCGGCGGGTATAAGTAGCACTTCTGATCCGGGACGCTTATTGGATGGGTTGTTCGGCGCTACTCATGCTATCAGGAAGATTGAGTATGGTAATATATTTTTGTATTATTAATTGATATTTATGATGAGATTTTTGTGATGGGTTTGCAAAATTTGAACGTTCCGTTTTAATGTACATGTCTAAATTTTAAAGTACCGATGTATTTCTTAGGGCCCCAATTTTACAAGTTGTTCAACACTTGGGCTTACAAAGATCTAGTGAAGAATTGCGATATGATTGACAGTGTTTTACGTAAACACATTAAACGGTCACAGGAATCTTTGTTAAATCAAAAGGACCCTAAAGCTACATCTTTGCTGGATTCGCTATTAATCAAAGAAGGTATTGTTATGGAAGATGTTTTGACTGTTTTCCTCGACATGATGCTGATTGGTGTAAACGCCACAGCACATACTGTCTGCTTCTTTCTATATAACCTGGCTAAAAATCCGCGTTGCCAATTGAAATTGTTTGAAGAAATCCACAAGCAACCGTACCAAAATAAATTTTCGAGCGACTCGTTGAAATCGATGAAGTATCTGCAAGCTTGCATTAAAGAGAGCTTGCGTTTAAATCCGCCAATGCCAATTTTGAGTCGCGTTTTGAGCAAGGAAGCTGTGATCCATAACTATCGCATCCCGAAAGGCACTTTTATTCTGATTGCTTCTCATTTATCGAGTATTCGCGAAGAACATTTTGAGGACGCGTACAAATTCAAACCAGAACGTTGGTTGAGTTCTGAGAATGAGTTCGCCAGCAAAGATGTACAAGCGTTTGCCACCATTCCTTTTGGTTATGGACCAAAGGGTTGCTTGGCTCAAGAATTGGCCAAAATGCAAATCGCCATGTTAATGGCCAATTTATTCAAGAAGTTCCGCATCGAGTATCATTATGGTACTATTAATACTTCGTTCGACAAGTTTTTGTCGCCTGAGAAGAGACCGCTGAGATTCAGATTCATTGAAAGAAACTAGTTTGATTTCCGAATTAAGTATTTTTATATTTTTGTCATACACGTTTTTTTTTTTTGTAATAGGTTCTAGTAGTAGGTTTTTGTAATTCGTTTGTATTTTTGTAGTTTCAATAAATTAATTTCAGTTTCTTAGATTACTTCAATTATTTCGCCTTGTACAAGCTAGTTATATTTACAAGAAACCAAGGAATTGGGGTAGCGATGATTGTTTCATTAAGGGGCGAAACCGCTACATATATAGCCGCTCTGGTGCTAGCAAATCTACATAGTTTTGCTTATCTAAATTCACTGCAAACGCGACATCTGATAAAGAACAGATGAACCAAGATTTCACGCATAAATTTGCAAATTTATGCGTGAAACGTTGCTTAGCAGCTCAGGGAATTTAACGCGGAAAAGCAGTTTCAGACACTATTAATTATCCTAGAAAATATCTAATGGTAGATTTAGTGAGAGAACAGATGTAACAATAAATGGACAGAAAGTTTTTTTTATCTTGTTCCGCTAATTAGCAAGCGATTGGTTAATGTTTGATCCAGATTTTTTATTCATATTTTACTTAATTAATGGCTATTCGAACAAATCTTTCGTCAAAATATAAGTATTTTTTTTCTATAATTTTTGGTAGCTTTGGAAATTTTCTAGGTGTTATAACAAAGCCGCAAACTGCTTTACCAGTTTTTGAGAATTTTCCACACCTCTCGATCTTTCCTAATGTTCTCGGCTAAAGCGCGTGGAAAATAAGTCAAACCTTGGTCTATCTATTCTTTATCAGATGTCGCGAAATTTGCAGTGAGTTTAGATAAGCAAAACTATGTAGATTCGCTAGCGACCAGAGCGGCTATATATGTAGCGGTTTTGTCCCCTTAACAATTTTCATTGTTGCATTTAATTCAGATCAGTTAAAGGAATAACTAAATTCCAAATAAAACGACGGTATGTATACTTCAAAGCTTATACTTTACTTCTTAACAACTGTACGATTTCACACGAAACTTTAATAACTGTATGCAGTACAATCTAAATAAGCATTGAATTTTTTAAAATCTGTACTATTGTAAACACCAAACAGCTGACGTAACTCAATTAATTGATACGAATACATAAATTATAATTAGTTACGTTAACTTTTTTTTTTATGTTTAATTGCAATAATAAAACTGAACACAGCAACTTTTGGTGAATAATCATTTTTCTGCATTACTTCATTTTATGCTTTTGTAATAGCCTATTTCAGAAAAGAGAGTGAACTTTTAGACAGAATAGATTACAGTACCATATACATATACAAACCATAACTGTCGTTTCTAGAATAGGCTCCAAGAGCATTGCTTATGTAATGAAAAACGTATATTTTATTAATTATAAATATATTTTTCTCCGATCGGATGAAAAATTGTACTTTCCAGTGATTTCGCTCAACAAAATTTGTTATTCCGGTATGTTATAACGCATTTTATAAAAAAATATTAAATTATAAATTTAGTCCGATAAGAGAAAAATTAGTATATTACATTATTATAACGGCTACGAAAAAAATCACTCATTTGGAAATGTGTAACTTTTCCTAGCCGTTTTTTTTACGCAATAAACTATAACAAAAAATAAACATCAAATAAACAAATTCTTTGGCATTTAAGAAATAAAAACTAGCAACTTAATGTAACATTAAAAAATTGAGCAATCATAACATGAAAAAAATGCTAAACGAATTAAAATAATCTCGGTGTATGCAGACCACTCGTCTGGTAGTCCAGCTCGGGATTGTGGCAAGTGCCCGGCGGACCCCAGTCATACAAACCCTGCGAATTGGCAAGTCTGTGTGTTAATCTATGTGCAATTGAAAAACCACCACTGCCCTCTAACTGGGTCAAAACGATGATCACTTGACGTGTTAGCGGCGGTACCGAATCAACCGTTTTTAAAGTACCACGCGTTGAAACCACATTGTAACTCTCTTGGCAGTCACACTTTACATGAATCCATTTGTTTTCGTGTCGATTTTCAACCATTACTACCAAACCGGCCCATCCTTTCGTTAAATAATATGCGGTCATACCTTCGCGACCTTCATGTCGCTGGCCTCTGGCTAAGGTTAACGAAACGATTGCATCTGCCAAAATATATTCCGGAGGAGCTAGTTGTTCGGCTAGAAGCTTTTTTGAACTGTGAATCGCCAATACGTATCTAGAAAAAGATTATGATGTAACTAGTTTTGTTTTTAGCTAGTGCTGATAAAAGTAGTACCTTGGAAATTGTGTAAGGTCTTCAAGGCCTGTATGCCAATGATTGAAGGCTAAAGGTACCACAACGTATTCACCAGCTTCTAGCATTTTGTTACACCCAACAAAACCGCGCACTTGACGTTTACTATGCTCCACTAAACTTCCTATTGTTGATCCATTACGCGCTTTAAATAGTACTACACATAAATCTAATTGAGATCTTTGAGATTTTTCAGACTTTCTTTGGCCTTCCTGAAAATCAAATAAAACAAGTCTTATATTCCATGCATAAATGATATCTCTATTTATTTTACCTGAAACAACGTAAAGTCCACCTCAGTCGGTTCAAGAATAGTTAACAGAATGCATGATAAATGTTTCTGACTTGCTAAAGGTGGCAGTGTACCAGACAGGCGGACCTCGTTCCATTCATTCCGTGCCTTGCAAATATCGATACAATCGAAGTATTTCAAAACGTCATTAAATGAGATCCAAAAAGTGCCATCCTGAGGCCCCTCTGGCATCAAGTCCATTCGTAAATGTCGGGACCACATTTCCGAATCGTCAGCCCAATCGCCCTTCCATACAAAATGACCCCACGGATTGCGCAATTTCAGTAATCTATGACCCTCCACATCTCTAACATCTAGTAACGAATATGCATGACGTGGTCTTAGGCCTTTAGTTTGATATTCAACCTCATCGACTTTCATATTTCCACCACCGCAAGATGCTCCCATTAAAAATAACGCCTGTCTTGACGATAGTAACCTATATAAATACAAATATGTTTACTAGAATATTGTAAATTATGTCTAATATTACTGTGCCCAGATTAGATCGGTATCCAATTCTTCTTCAGCTGGTGCCGGCATTGAAGATGCTTGAAGCGGTATTGATTCACAAGGAGCACCGGTTAAAGTTGCTAAACCTTCGATCGCCCGGCCCGAAACTAACGCTTCATAGCAACCGTGAATTTTAGCAACAGCTTTCTCAATCAACGGTACCCAAAGCTGTTTTCTTTTTGCCTATACATAAAAACTCGAGTTGAAAAAAATCAAAACTTGACCATTAAAATGAAACCCACCTGAGAGTAAAATAAATGTCCTCGTTTATCACATGGAAAATAGTCATCGACTAGGACAGTAATCCAATGGCCATCTTTGCACAACCGCACCTGGTAAACACCTTGTTGACAGAAGTCGCATGTTATTAGAACCGCTCGAATAAGATCTTCACGTTCTGCTAACACAGCTAAGGCACTCAAAAGCCAACAGTTACCCAAAACACCTTGAGAGATGTCCGATGGTTGAGGTGTCCGAAACACTGCCCATGGCAAATCTTTGTCCTCATCGACCACAATGTCTTTCAATCGTCGCCATTTGACGGTGTGGGCATCTTTCATTTCAATCGGATTGTAATAGAGGCTAGTCGGCGATGGCGAAAATGATTCATCCACGTAACCCTGTTTCTTCAATTTGCAATAACGAACAATATAATTCCAGTGTTTATTCGATAATTCTTCTTGGGTCAAACGAGCTGGTTCTTCCGGTGGGGTTATTCGAGTATTGTCCCGGACTCGCTGACACATATCACAGTTATTTTGAGATTTCTTGTTTTCAAATGTGCACACTACACATTGCCATGGAATAAACGGCAGTGCTGTGGTTGATACTTCATCGACTGAACAAAAAGTACCATAATAAAATCATTATAGTACTCAACAATAAAATCAGCTTACTTGGTTCAATGTCGTTGAAAAAATTAACCCTAGGTCCAACTTTGCTAACAATTTTTGAGTTGACTTGAATCTTCGCAAGTTGGTTGAGTTTCGGGTGATGAGAAGGTGGGTTCTTGTTAACAGCATGCTTGCGCGAACTATGTCTAGGTGATGGGCTTCGCACCAAAATTGGAACATCTAGCAATATTTTTTCAGTCTTACAAGCTTTACAACTACCAGATGTTAATGGATTCTTCAACGTGCATTTTGAACACGCCCAAAATTCACCTTTTCGTAATGTCATATCATTAGCTACCGACAGCGATCGTAACTTGGAACCACAACAAGCTTCACAAGTCAACGATCGGCTATTATTCACTAGTGTACATTTCTTGCAGGTCCATTTGTGTTCCTCTGGACTTTCTTCACCTATAGAAAAAAATACCATGCTCTATTAAGTACAGTTAACGTGGAAGTCTGGAGTTTTCAGTTTTAGATTTTTTGATACCTATTTATTATTTGGTACTTGATTTTTAGAAACGGTAACCAAACGAGATACCAAATTTTTGAAAAAGTCCAGATTTAGTTCCCTTTTTTGCCGGTCCACAACTAGTATAAGCCTCGGTATAAGCTTAGCTTTAGGGGGGCGAAACCGTTACATATATAGCCGCTCTGGTCGCTAGCAAATCTACATAGTTTTGCTTATCTAAATTCACTGCAAATTTCGTGACATCTGATAAAATATAGATGGACCAAGATCTGACTTATTTGCCACGTGCTTTAGCCGAAAACATTAGGAAAGATCGAGGTGTAGAAAATTCCCAAAAACTGGTAAAGCAGTTTGCGGCTTTGTTATAACCCCTAGAAAATTTCCAAAACTACCGAAAATTAGAGAGAAAAAATACTTATATTTTGACAAAAAATTTGTTCGAATAGCCATTAATTAAGTAAAATATGAATAAAAAAAACTCGATCAAATATTAATCACTCGCTTGTTAATTAGCGGAAAAAAATAAAACAAAAACTTTCTGTCCATTTATTGCTACATCTGTCCTCTCTCTAAATCAACCATTAGATATTTTCTAGGATAATTAATAGAGTCTGAAACTGTTGTCCCGCGTTAAATTCCCTGAGCGGCTAAGCAACGTTTCACGAATAAATTTGCAAATTTATGCGTGAAATCTTGATCCATCTATTCTTTATCAGATGTCGTGAAATTTGCAGTGAATTTAGATAAGCAAAACTGTAGTTTCGCTAGCGACCAGAGTGGCTATATATGAAGCGGTTTCGGTCCCTTAAGGCTACTGGATGTTTTACCCCACAAATATGTGTTTTAAATTCTTAATGAATTTAAATTTAAAATGAAAAAAATAATTACATGACTTACCCAATAAAAGTTGAAAATCATCATCCAAGTCTTGGTCCAACGTTGCAATGGGCACCTGAAGCTCCAACGATTCATTCCAGTTTAAAGATCTAAAAATAATTCAAATAAACATATAATTTTAATTGAATTGAATTTAATATTACATATAAAAAGTCATCGTAAATGTTTCTAGTAAAATGTGAAAATGTGCACAATATTTGCTACATCTTGATAATAAAAAATTATTGTATTTCACGTAATCAATATTATTTTATGATTGATTGATTTTGAATACAATACAAGATAAATTATCTCTCGATGTGTTTGCTTTATCTAAATCTACTATTATAGTATTGAAATGAAAAGCTTACTTACAATGCATTGTTGCTGCTTCTCTCCTCGGTTACTGTGATAGTACAGGGTTGATTTACAGATGGTTTCGTCCTTAAATCCTTACAAATATCACATTTTTCCACACTGAAAGCATTATAGGCAAAAGAGCATTGACGACATGTCCATTTACGTCCGTTGGTTGACCAGTTGTTCGGCACTGCATCATGTTTCAAAACTTGCATGCTAAAATCATTGAGTAAGTAACACTAAAGAATCTTGAATGAAACAACTAAAGTTACATTTTCTGTTGCTCTCCATTGAACTCCATTGGTTTCTTTGCTTCCACACTACAGTTTTCGTATAGATGAAGTTTACTCTTGTCCGGCTCCGTGATTCCGATGTAGGTGTACAAAGTATTGGAAACACCGCTACCGCTATTATTGGCAGAAATGTCGCTAGTACTTCTATTGAGATTCCTAAAACTACCATTTAATCTATCGAATGCATGGGAATGCTGAGACGACTGAATATCAGTCATTGAGGTACTAGATTTAGGGAAATTCTGCTGTTGCAAAATATCATTTTCCAAACTTCGCCGATTCAAATTCGGTATGTGCAGATGGTTTTGTGATGAAGAAAGTTCGGAAAATGATCTTCGATATATTGGTTTGTGACCGATGTTATGACTAGGATTGCGAAGAGCTTCGTTATCTGCCCAATTGTCCACCTAAATGAACAAACGATCAAGATTAGCTTGACTAGATGCAAGTTAGCAGTGCTAATAAAAAGTAGTACCGATCTTGAAGATCGGTACCACCTGGTGAATTTCTTTTCAAAATACATTATATAAAAATGTTTTTCTGACAATTAATTATGTTACACCAAAAACTGCGGAAAAAATCTTGATTTTTACCTGAAAACTTTTGATTTGTAATTTAGATATCACTGTACCACTTTTTATTTGCAATGATAGTGTTGACTTTTATTGAAATACTGGGTCAATCACTCGGTCAGCAATCAAGAAGATAAAAAACAAAAGAGTCAGGTTTAAAATGTCCTTGGACTTGAAACTTTATACCGACCAGTTTTAAATCGAGTTTTAAATATTATTCAACAAATAAAAAAAATAAACTATTCCTATTCAACATAGTGAATGGGATACATTATTAAAAAAAAATAATAATAATTTATAGGGTACAAAAATATAATATTAAATAAATATTGGCTATTTATTTACAATCACAGAAAAATCACTTGAACAAATTAAAATGCAAATTTACAGTTTATTAAAACGTGCGTTCGGATATTGGATGCAGGTACCACTTTGGCCCCTTTTAAATCTCTAACGTCTCTCTCTCTCTCTCTCTTATGCATATTATGAATACGAAAACGGAAAGTCCACCTACATCTGCTATAGAGGGTTTAATTATGTTGCGGCAAATTTCACTAATCAAATAGAACCCTGTAGTTCGCCGCGTTGTGGCCCAAAAAAAAAAAACAAAACTGACGAACTACTTTTACTTCAAATTCAAAACATTACAACTAGGTTATGTTACCAAATTGTTTAAGACGCGATTTTCATTGCCGTGATAAATTATTGGGCACAACTGGCAAAATTAAGCTCAAAATAACACACAATCTACTTACATTTTGTGAGAAATGCCATTATGACAAAGAAAATTCACTTTTTGTTTCGCTGTGGGTTCAATTTAAGACTATTTTACGTATCCGTTTCCGTGTTTGTTTATGCGCAAACTTATTTATATGCCACCAGATGGCGCTGTGCTAATTGAATGAATGATTGCTTGATAAAATGCAAATCATATTATAATAATTACTTATTTATAAGATTTGATGTATGCCATTGTTAAATAAATTATAATTATTCTTCAATTTTTTTTTCAAATATGTAGTTAAGTTCGTTATCAAAATTTAAAAAAAAACCTCGAAAAAAACTAACGAACAAACATAATTTTCAGCGCGTGGTGGCCAATAAAATTCAGGGCGAATTCATGCAAGCAAAGACGTCTACAGCAAGCATAATAGTATATTAAAGAACATGTTTCATAAGACATATTTTATTGCACGAATTCAAGTTTAAAACGCGACCCGAAAGAGAGCGTTTTAAAGAACGAATGCAATATTTTGAGTTATGAAACACGTTCTTTACACTATTTTGTCTATTTTACGCCTTTTTACTCTTATTTTAATACAAAAATTGCAAGTTAGGGATTCCCTAACCTAGGGAATTTTATGTGGGTTGGTAGCATTGATAAACCAAGTGACGGAGTGTTATAAGTTTCCGAAAATACCTTTGATTATAGAAGATTC
Source organism: Cryptophagus acutangulus (assembly GCA_963556235.1). Classification (NCBI taxonomy): domain Eukaryota; kingdom Metazoa; phylum Arthropoda; class Insecta; order Coleoptera; family Cryptophagidae; genus Cryptophagus; species Cryptophagus acutangulus. The sequence continues at coordinate 3,984,463 of OY744561.1, forward strand.
GATTGCTGAAAGAGTGAGATTTTAAATCGGCTGAAGCAGAGTGAGATGAAATAATTTAACTCCACCTCATGATACTGACTCCGCCTTTATACCATCCACTTCCTAGCGCGTAACTTAAATTTACATAAACTATCACAAAAACTAAATCAAACAACGATGGTCGATGAATGATTGAGCAAAATGCGAATTCTTAACAAGCCAAGAAGAAAAAGTAAACATAACCCAATATTGACATATAATCGGATATGACGTCATAAGAATATAACAACACAATAAAACTTATTCGTAAGAATTTACCTTGAACACGGAAATGGGAGAAGTTTCTTAAATAGAAGCTTGTTATACGTTACTTGTATTGGACTACTTGGCTCTATCTCACTCCCTTTATTACGAGGGCTACTCCTTGTTTGATGCATTGTTAAAAAATTGTATTAGCAATCCAGTCTTCCGTAATCAAAGGAAAATACCTTTAGTTTTTTGACATATTGGGCACATTCAGCCACGCTTAGCGGCTAAATTCTGTCAAAAAATTTCTATTTTTTTTCAGTGACGCAGCTACAAATACACTAAAGGACATTTGCTTTTGAATTTTATGAGTTCATTTGCTCATATGCAAATGCCATTCAGTGGATTTGTAGCTGCATCACTGAGAAAAAGTAGAACATTTTTGACAGAATTTAGCCGCTAAGCATGGCTGAATGTGCCCATTGAATAATTGTATACTGACACCAACATTACAAAAATAAATAACCTTTACAATAGAAACCTTCAAAATTTTTAATTCTATTAAATTTTTCGAGAAATAAACATAAAATTAAATCATAAATATTCTTGAACTTATACACTAAATAAAAGAAAAATAAATGAAACAAAAATATCTATAAAAGTATTGGAAAATCGTGTTTAGCATATAAACCCACTTACTTTAATGATAACACTCGGACTGATGTTGCTATTGAAATCCGGCGAATACGGCGTTTCGCAGGCCTCACAAACTACATAACTAGCACTATTCAGCAACGTACATCGTTTACAAGACCAAGTATTTGGAATTGCACTTTTCACGGTCCACAAATAATTACTAGCATGATGTTCATTTATACCACTGGCAGTAGTTCGAATATTCTTCGGCAATTCGCCATCAATCGTCGTGCTTTTCTGTGCCACCGAGCAACTGTAGCTCTTTATATTCGACAACGAAATCAAATTCTTTCGCTGACACTTGCACGATGCTGACGGCCTATCACAATTCAAAATATCGTAGCTTCTGTACGTCGGCTGTTCGACTGGTGTTAAAGAGCATACTTTACAAGGCGACTCTGTAACATTCATCATTTTCGCCTCTTGCCAACAAATCAAACAAGTGCTTGTATTCGAGGTGCAGTTGTAGTGCACGTTGCAATTATTGCAGTAGCACTCGAAAAGTATGCATGGCAGACTGACGCTCCGTTTCAGTCCCAGCAACTTCGGTTCAGGTTCAGCTTTTCTGTTTTCGTGCAGTACCAGAAATGTGTACAGGGTGTTTTTAATTAATGCGGTACAGTTGCGGTCTTGCGATCTGTAATATAAAAATTGGCATTTTTAATTTTTTTATTTGGGTAGTTATGTAATAAATTAATTCAGGGATTTTGTGTGGCGCGCATAAACGGTTTGCATTGAAAGATTTTTTTTCCACAAATTTCGTTCCATTAGATTTAATTTCATAAAGTTCAATAAAATACTATTGCGAGGACTATTGTAACCTATTGTAAAATATGAATACATATTGAAATATTTTTTTTCTCCAACCGTCAAAGAAAAGCTCAATTTTAATACTAATATTTGTCATAAAAGTGGCCAATTTTTATACAGTAAAAAAATGAATTTGTTCCTAGGCAACATCAATACTTTTTCTCCTAGGACAAAAAAGTACTTTTTCTCCTATGCAAAAAAAAGTACCTACTGTATTAGTAAAAGATTTGAAACCACTTCTTTTGCTATTAGAGCCACTTCAGGCAGCGTATTTGGTAGTTCCTCGTCATCGAGATCAGACATTGCGTTAATAATTGCAGTGCGATTGATGATTTGATTTCACAGATCAAATAATATGTAAAGAGTCATGGCTACCTAATAATTACAGTACAAAATGTCTAGATAATTTTTAAATTAATGATTTTATAATAATTTTCTCGTTTGAGGAAAAATACTATGTGTTATTCGGATTAAAAGTACTTTGTTGGATTCGCAATATTTGCATTTGCTCATCAAACAAATTGACACTTTTAATCCTAATAACACAATATACTATTTCACGCCACTTTTCTAATAAAAAAGAAATATCAAAAATAAAATCATAATTGATCAAAACTTTTATGGGCAATTCATTGTATTATTGTAATAGCAGATGTTCTACAACTATCACGATAAATTGACAGTGAAATGTAGGCAATTGACTTGATAGACTTGGTTTTTCAGGATACTGATCGTTTAATAGGCCTGTCCAAGGTCACGCTAATGAGCAATGACACTGGAAGAAAATTTGCATAACAGTATGTGCAAAATTTTATGAAGACCACTCAAGCTAAAAACGCAATCTCTGCTAAAAGCGCCCTCTATTATATTTCTTTTAAATATATCGATGGTTGCATACATTGTTTATTATTTGAAAGTGACGTTATGAAATATCAAAACAAATTAGCGTTGAAGCAATTTTTGTTCACAAATACGATCGCAGTGCGTTAAAACAATGTAAACATTAAAAAAAAATAGATTAAAGCACAACCCTATATAAACATAGTACACAATGTATGCAACCATCGATATTTCCTTTTAATACAATTTGTTGCCTAAATACATGACAGAAAAATAGCACAGGAGGCCCTAAGACATTTTAGCTTTAGGGTTTCCTGGTGCTTTTACATATACCATATATTTCCTATATTTTTCCTCCAGTGCCTTTGCTCACTGACGCGACATTGGACAGGCCTATATGCATTATTTATTATATTACTAATATCAAATATAATGTATACCATATAAACTGAATAGGTTAGCTGAAACTCATCACGCAAATTTAGTGTGATATCTACTCATAGATGGCGGTCAAAGCATAAATAATGACTAAATTCATTCACATTCAAATAATTGATATTGAGTAAAGAAAACTGTAACTTGCGCCTGACTGATCCGTGTTTGTTTACCTCACTCATAGATTGTAGTATTTTGTAATTCTGTGACGTAGGTTTCATGCACCAAATGTCACTCGTGTTTCTCTCTTTTTCTATCGAATTTGCCATAAAAAAAAATTGAAACTAATCGACAACATATTTTTCATAGATTCGGATAGTGCAATGTTATTCGCGTGTTGAAAAATTGCATTACAAACTTCAGCATTTACAACATTCAGTTATTTACATTATTTTGCAGTATAATTGTGCATAATATGTCTTCAATATTTGAATTTAGTTAGATATTTCATTATTATGTATTACTAAATATTTAGGTTCTCAAAAAGTTATTTAGTAAAATAAATAACTTTTTGAGTTTTGGTCTGTTATTGTTGTGCAAAGTACGCTGTAACAGCGGCATGAGACGCGCTTCATGCCATAGGTATATTCAAAACGCGGAGCGGATTTCATCAAAGCGCCGTACAAAAAAAATCATATCTTTTATATAAATAAAGCAATTTATGTAATTGTTTTACTAAAAACTTCTCCATTCTTTTCTTCACATTTCATACGCTATAAGTATGCATCTATCTATAATAGTTTAAAACTTTTCTCGATGCTGAAGTTTGTAATGCAATTTTTCAACACGCTTTGTTTAAACAATTTCTGAGCTAATTGTTAACAATAATTTTAAGAATAACTTTGCACTATCTGAATCTGCATATGAGATGTAAACACAAAATTTAACAATATTGTTCATCAAAAAAATTAAGATTAAGGGTATCCCGCCGGTTACCGATTTAATAAATTCTTTCCCTACGTATATTAAGAAGTTTTACCAGTATAAACAGAAAACTAGTATAATAAATACTATAAAGTATACCATAGGAGTAATTCATAATTCTGATCTATATCCTCCGACGTAGTCTCAACTTCCTCAGTAATGATTTTGAAATTCGCTGGCAATGCACTAGGTAACAAACAACTAGACACTGATGATCTATAATCCGAAGCCGAAAAATGCATTGAGCAGACAAATTTATTTCTTAACTCATTTTTTTTCAAGTCAAAAAGCTGATAGTTGCCTAACATAAGAAAACAAATTAAATCAGTAAATGATGTAAAGCAACAATATACAGGGTGGTCCACATGTTTACAAAGCACACCTCTATAGAATGAGTTGCGCGATTTCAACATACGATTAAAACACATTTAATGCTAATTTGTTAACACAAAAAAATGGATAAAATATTTGATTTGTAAATTATTTTACGTGTGGGCTACCATAACATTAAACCTAACACACACCCCTTAAATATTCTGAATCATAGTAGAGTACTAAATTAGTATGTATTAAGTGCTAATTTTTGCACTTTTTCTGCACATTTTTGCAGTTAATACATACTAATTTAGTACTCTACTATGATTCGGAATATTTAAGGGGTGTGTGTTAGATTTAATGTTAAGGTAGCACACACGTAAAAAAAAAGTTACAAATTAAATATTTTATCCATTGTTTGGTGGTAACAAATTATAGTCGGGAATCTAAAAGCACAAATTCGATCATGGGGTGTGCACTCGATGATATATGGTTTTAAAAATATGCATATTATGTGAAATGATCTTCCGGATCTGAATATAAGGTAGGCCCGTTTGTCCAAGATTGCAAAAAGGCACAAAAAATTATTTCCACATTTTTTTTTGGTATTAAAAATTGTGAAATTTTATGTTTACACCGGTACAGCAGGAGTATTATTCATCTCATTGAAATGATTTTTAAACCAATAAAAAGCTAAATTCTTTTACATTCACACGCTGCAAATTTTTTATCAAGATTCTTAATAATAATTGCTACAGAAATTGTTTAAACAAACCGCGCACAAAAACTGCATTATAAACTTCAGCATCGAGATATTTTAAAAACTATTATAGATAGACGCATACATAAAATTTAGTTAAAAATGTGCAAAAAAAGAATGAAGAAGTTTTTAGTGAAAAAATTACATAGATCGATTCATTTGTGTAAAAGATATGATTTTTTTATAACGCGCCTTGTTATCTTCCGCTGAGCGTATGCTGACTAACATACGACTTTAACAGTAAAGCTGTCTCGCACGCATTAGTTGATCAGTTAAATTTGTAATAACATCTCAGTATTGTTATAATATTAGCTTTTCATTTGATACTACAAATAATGGAACAATCTCGACTTCACATAAAAAGTAAAATAATAAGTACTAATATATTCTAACTGCTCTATATTACGGCCTTAAATCTAAAAATTCCGAATCCAACTAACTTTGGATGAAATTTAAAAGACAATGTTCTTATACCAAAGTTGATAACTATAAATGCTCGTCCAAATGTATCATCCGAAAATATGTTTTGTAAATGTAAATTTAAAAAATGTACCAAAAATTGCAGGTGTAACAAAGTTGGATTACAGTGTATAATAGGTTGCTATTGTGAGGGTCAATGTCGATAACTTTAAATTTAATATTCAATACATTTTCCATTTTATGTATAATTTAAAATTATTACGGAAGATAGAATTTATTTATTCATATAATTAGTAATGTGCAGTGGTAACGCAACTGATCAAATAATGTGTGCGAGACCGTCTTCGTGTTAAAGTCGTACATATGCTCAGCGGAAAACAACAAAGCGTGTTGTTAAAAAAATCATATCTCTTTTACACAAATGGATCTATTCATGTAATTTTTTCACTAAAAACTTCTTCATTCTTTTTTGAACATTTTATACCAACTATGTATGCATCTATCTATAATAGTTTTTAAAATACCACGATGCTGAAGTTTATAATGCAGTTTTTGTGCGCGGTTTGTTTAAACAACTTCTGTAGCAATTATTATTAAGAATTTTGATAAACGATTTGCAGCGTGTGAACTTGAAAGAATTTAGCTTTTTATTGGTTTAAAAATCATTTCAATGAGATGAAAAATACTCCTGCTGCAGTGGTGTAAACATAAAATTTAACAATTTTCAATGTCAAAAAAAAATGTAAAATAGTTATTTATACAACAAGTAGCAAAATGTAAGTTATTTTTTCACGAGTTGTAAATACGACGAGTGAAAAAAATAACTAATTTTGCTCGTGTTGTATTCACTATTTTTTGCAATTTTCAATTAAAATAATAAATATTAAATATTAGTTAACAATCAGATGAGAATCGGTTGCAATGCTGTTTTATAACATTTTGCCACGTTTTGAGCAATTTTTAAAATAATGTAGGTAATAAAGTAGCAAAATGTAGGTTTTTTTTTTATGAGAAGTAAGTTTGTCCAACGAGGCGCCAGCCGAGTTGGACAATACGACGAATGAAAAAAAAACTAATTTTGCACATGTTGTATACACTACTTTTTGCAATTTTCTTGCTATTAACTTTTTAAATGATAATTTGATTCATTCAGAAAATTTAAGGTTGCTTGATTTATGCTTAATTTGTTAGTAGTCAAAGTGAGCAATGGAAAAACAATTGCAATCACCCCTAGATACCTCGCTAGATACCTAAAAACGAACAGGGCGTTTGTTTGTTCACTTGATTTTTGTGAAATTCAATGAAAAAATATAAAAATCAGTGAAAAAATGTAGAAATTTGAGTGAAAAATAGCTATTTTTAGTACAAGTGAGCAAAGTGCGTCATTTAATCACTAGTCTGAATGTTGGGCGCCCGAGCCGAAAGCGAGGGCCCCAATCAGACGTGTGATTAAATGACTTTGCTCACGTGTGCTAAACCTGATTTTATCCACTTTTGTAGAAAATAAAACCAGACATATTAACAAAATTCTTTAATTAATTAATATTGCAATGGAAATACAGTAATATAGTAAATTAGATATTGCAATGGAAATTCAGTAATATATTATAATATATTACAATAAGTAGATAATAATTCTTAGCACAATGCTAATTAACATTAAAAAAAAGTTATTAGGTCATTTCTGCCAAAAAATAGATTTTCATCTAATTAAACTATTACAATTTTTTATAGGTTTTGCACCATATAAGTTATATACCAAATTAAAATTAATTAAAATATATGTCACTGTGGTAGATTTAGAATATTTGCAATTAAACTTTAATATGCTAGTGAATGCTTTTAAGTTGTAATTTAAATAATTAATGTCATTGGAAATAGATTGGTAGATACTATGTCAAACGTCAAATGCATGAGTGATTAAATATTTTTTAATCACTAGTGATTAAAAGTAGTACTTTACTCACTCATTTTGGTGACCAAAAGTAGTCGATATTCAACGAAAGTGGATAAAAGACTTTTTGCAATTTGCGATTAAAATGACATCTTTTTAGTTGCCATTTTTGATGTTGAAACAGCCTTCTTTTTTTTATTGTTCTAAAAAAAGCGTGAAAAAAAGACTTTTTTTCACTCTTTTTCTACTTTTTTTCACTCTTTTTACTTTTTTTCATTCTTTTAAAAATTGCTAAAAACGTGGCAAAAAGTTATAAAACCGCAATGTTTTATTTATTAACAATATTAATTGTACAATTAGTAAGAATATTTAACTAAACAGAAACATATAAGCAACATTTCCATTAAATTTGAGTTAGCAAACACTTCTGTTCGATTTGAATTATGTGAATAAAGCTGTTTGATTTTTTGTTCCTAGGGGCGATTTCAATTGTTTTATCAATGCTTGCTCTAATTAATAACAAATTAAGCTTGAATCAAGCAACCGATTGTCATCTGATTATTAACTAATATTTAATATTTTTTATTTTAATTAAAAATTGCAAAAAATAGTGTATACAACACGAGCAAAATTAGTTATTTTTTCACTTCTCGTATTGTCCAACTCGGCTGACGCCTCGTTGGACAAATTTACGACTCGTGAAAAAATAACTTACATTTTGCTACTTGTTGTATAAATAACTATTTTTTCATTGATTTTTAAGACCAGTAAAAAAAGTCGGCCGTTTCAACTTTGGAAACAACAACTGAAAAGTTGTCATTTTGATGGAAAATTGCAAAAAAGTCTTTTTTTCACGCTTTTTTTAGAACAATAAAAAAAAAGGCCGTTTCAACATCAAAAATGGCAACTAAAAAGATTTTAAACAAAGTCATTTTGATCGAAAATTGCAAAAATATTTTTTGCGCCTTTTTGCAATCCTGAAAAAACGGGCCTACTTCATATTCAGATCCGGAAAACATTATTATGCATATTTCTACATATTATGCATATTTTTTAAATCATATATCTTCCGAGTGCACAGTTCGACTTTTAAACAGCGTCTTTTCGGAGTCTAGATTCCCGACTATATAGGAATCTCATACAAAAAATGAGACAGAGTATTCTAATTTGTATGTATAAGACCCAGATTGGAATTTCGCTTGGTAGTTAGTCAAATGTCAGATGAACTAGAATCAACGCCATCTAGTTTTGGTAGATAATTTTGGCTAATGGTCCGTAATATTGCGGGCCAGAACCACTTGATGATTGTTTTAGCGACCTCTATTGCGCGTTACACCTACCAGTAAATTATAAGCTGGTAGGTGCTAGTAGGTGTAACGCGCAATAGAGGTCGCCCAAACGTTCGTAACACAAGTTTGGGCAGATTTTTATGTAAGGCAGAAATTGATATGGTATACATTATATTTGCTAATATATACACAGGATTACGAATAGAACTTTTTTGAGTTTTCGTTTTGATATTTAAATTCAAAAATTTAAAAGAGTTCTATAGATCGCAATCCAGTGAAAAGTTTCGAAAAGAAATTAATTTTAGTTGCAATTTTTTTTTAAAAAAATCGATAATTAAGCTCTAACTTTCGATTTTTTTTACCAAAAACTTTACACATATCTAATTGTGGTTTGTAGTAGCAGGCGTTCTAGAATACCACAATAAAATTACAGTGAACTTTAGGCAATTGATAGTCTTAAATATTAATGCTATAAGACAAATTAATGTAACAATGTTTAATACGTTTCGCCATATTTGCGATCTTCAGATTTCAGAGCTGCAATTTATTTAAATGCAAAATTACATAATGTGACTGTCATAAGATTAACATATTAAGAATTGTTACATTATTTTGTCTTGTATGAGCGAATGTATGAACAATATCTGACCAACTCAGTTTTAGAATATTATTGATCTGTTATAACAATGAAGGACACGAATTTCAATCTGATTCTCAAACAAACAATTACCTATCGATGTCGTTCTGAATGTTTGGATTTTGCGTTGATTTCAGTCGACGAATAACCGTGCAGTTTCTGTTGGCCCCGAAACTGCCTGCATTGAATGCGGATTCGTCTTTCTTTGTGTCTATTGGTCTGGCTGTTCCGCATCTAATGCATTTTAATTGTTCAGTGGGATTTATTCGGCTGCAGGTGGTACAGTGCCATTGAAGAACCGAGGCAATTGCACCCATTTTAACTTGCACATGGCTAAGAAACCCATGAAAACAGAAAAGTATGTCAACAAACTCAACGCAAACAGCTGATATTTCAGTGAACTAGTTTTAAAAACATACGGCCATATTGATGCTTTTTTCGCGCAAGCGTGTATGCTTTCAATCTACGACTACGGCAACTGGTTAGACAGCGACGATTATTTGCGGTGTAATGTTGGTTGCATATCAATTACAAGCACAGACAAATTAAAAGCACAATTGATTTCTTGGCACTCGTGCTAATTGTTATTATATTATCGTAATAAATTATTGCTGACTTGGTAAAAGTATCTAAAATTTGCAAAAAAAATTTAAACGGTTTATTTATTTTAATTTTTTGTTCTATTTGTTTAGATACGTTAATTTAAAAACAAAAATTAGCCTTTAATAATGAAGGGAAACACGAAATTGCTTTTGGTCAATTTTAAAATCCACTGTAGATGCAGTAGGTTTCGATAAATCTAATATTAAATTTACCAAATATCTAATGCTCAAAAAGAAATGTCTCAGACACGCCACTGGTAAAAGACTGCTTCCGTTTTACTGCGTTATGACGTGACAGCCAAGATCAGCTGCGACAAAGACAAGCCAACATCCAAGCGACAATTAAAAAAGTGTTTAATTATTAGCTCCGTTACAAATTTTCCAGTTTTGTGAGTTTTCTGTTTATTATAACAATCTTTGCAACGAATTTCTTCGCTTAAATTGTTGCTGCTACAAGTTATTGCCGTAAAATAATTTCTTTTTCGATTAACACATAACCTCAAAATGCCAGGAAAACGATTAGATTCACAAGCAAGGCACATGGTTGCCTTATTAATAGACTATTTTACGGCGGAAAGTAGGAATAAGGGCCCTTTAATTCCTTTTAATGCAATTATGGAGGTAAGTTGTTCTATTGATGCGATCTGCTTAGGCATCATAAACTTTGAACATTTTAGCGGGTCGCTAACAGTTTAAACATCAGTATGAGAACGGTGAAACGTATCAAAGACAGTGTTCAAAGGAACGAGGGTCTTCAAACTCCCGGCCTCTCCAGGCCTCGCTTGTCACGCAAATCTGATGATTTAGATGAAAATAAAAAATCGGAAGTTCGTAACATCATTTTCAACATGTACGCTGACAGTAAGAATCGTACAGCGCATTGTTTTTGTGTTATTATTTTATACATAATCATTTTAGAAAAGCAAGTAACACTTCGAGGTTTGGCTGAAGAACTGACCTTAAAAAACGTGCTTAGTGCCCATCCGAAAACCGTAAGCAAGTTGCTTATGAACTTGGGATTCAAATATAAAAAGGATGACAATCGACGGTCATTGGTGGAACGAAAAAATATAGCATTGATGAGGATCAACTTTTTTCGAAAGTATATGCAAAACAAATATGCCACTTATCCCAGACAGCTGGTGTTTCTAGACGAAACATGCTTATATGATGGTAAAGAAAGTCCCACCAAATCATCGCAAGGCGAATCCACAAAAAGCGCGCGCAAATCTGAAGGTAGCGACGGGAAACGGTTCACTGCACTTCATGCGGGTACCCACCAAGGTTTTGTTAATACTGCCGCGTTGATGTACGCCACGAAGACGAAACTACCGGACAATCATGTAGACATGAATTCGAAAATATTTTTGAGATGGTTGCAAGAAAACTTAATCCCGAATTTAGATAAACCCTCTTTAATTGTAATGGACAACGCGTCGTACCACAACATCATCTTGGACAAGCCACCCACTGTTTCGTGGAGTAAAGATCAAATCAAAGAGTGGCTGGTACAAAACAATATACCGTTCAATAATTTTATGTTTAAAGTTGAACTTCTGAATCTGGTTAAGCAACATAACGTACCGATAAGAAATAAAATTGATAAAGTGATTCAAGACAATGGTCATGAAGTGTTGAGATTGCCTCCATACCATTGTCAATTTAATGCAATTAATATGATATGGAGGGAAGCAAGAGACTACTACTACAGGCACATTGGTGAAGAAGGCTATGCCGATAATAACGTGTACTCTATGTGGGAACGTGCCATGCAAATTTGTAGTCCAGAATTATGGAAATCATGTGTTGCACAAACTGAAAAAGTTATTGAGGAATGGTATGATAGGGAACGAATTATAGAAAACATTCCAGAATTAATAATTCATGTTGGTGCAGATAGCGAAGATGAATCGGAAAGTAATGATGACAGCGATTCATAAAAATCGACACCGAACACGAAGTTGGAACCGTTTTTTTTGATTATTGATTAGATTAATGTTAAATATGTATTATTATATATTGTTTCAGATCACATAGTCATGATTAAATAAATCCATCAATGATTGGGTTTTACCGGTCACATGTTCGTAATTACGATGCATATTTGGCGAAAATTGAATAGTATTCAATAGTATATCAATAGTATTCAGCACGAACGAATTCTATTGCCAAAATTGATTAGAATTTTGATTTTGTTTATTTTTGTTAAGAGAGGACTTTATAAAGCTAACGGTAAGCGTGTGTGACGGCAACACCCCCACTTTTATATTTTTTTAAAAAAAATATGTTATTTGTTTGCCCAAGTTATGCCCAGTTTTGCCCAACCTTTAACTTTTTTTGCCCACCTCCCTAAAAAAAGTTATTGCAAAAATAAAATTTCTATAAGCAAATTTTACCCCCACGTTCATATTTTTAATAAAATTTTGACGTCATTTGTTTGCCCAACTTATGCCCAGTTTTGCCCAACCTTTAATTTTTTTTGCCCACCCTCTAACAAAAGTTATTGCAAAAATAAAATTTCTATGCATGATATTTTGTACAAGCACGAGCAAGCACAAGAATGTCCAGGCAATAAAATTTTAAGAGATAGTCTTATTGACATGCATTATAAGGATCAAACTCGTGCTGAATACCTCAGTGACGATCATGCGCACGAACTTCTGTATTATTATTATTATTCTGTGTCTGTGTTCTATAGCATTTTCTATTTTATTTTTGCAATAACTTTTTTTACGAGGGTGGGCAAAAAAAGTTAAAGGTTGGGCAAAACTCGGCATAGGTTGGGCAAACAAATGAAGTAATTTTTTTTAAAAAATATAAAAGTGGGGGTGCTGCCGTCACACACGTTAACGGTAAACGCAAATTGTGGAAGCGACAAACGATACCCTTCATCTCTTTTATTAGAGTTAGGACACAAATATTAGCATGAGACTAAAGTTGGAGTATATTTGCATGTGTTGAAATGAGACGCAACAGGCCACCTTCGAAGCTATCTTGCGTTTGAGCGTCCGTATAGCCATCTACCGAGCACTAGAATAGGCACTCCAACGATGATTTTTGTTAAAAATGTGAACAAAAAATTCAAATCGGGTGTAGGGCAATCTTAAAAACTGAAGAATCAATTTTCAATAATATTTAAACTGATATATAATTTAAATTGATTTATCTGCGAATGCAATGGACAAAGTGCCATTTATGTTATTTTGTATTTGAAATATCAACTATATTAACTTTGAGTAGCGGTATCTTTTTTTTTACAATGCACTATAAAAACTTTGTTCCATTAACAGAGTAGATTAATGTTTCTAGAATGTATATCATTTCAAATATTTAAAATTGATACAGTAGTTTTCCTGTGGGCCTTACACCCAGTGGTAGTGATTTTTCCATAAGAATAGCATGCGTTCCAGTTAGACGCGCCGAAATGGGCGCTCAGCCGAATTACTCCTCTTAATAACAATTGAATAAGCAATTGCCTAATATAATATAATTCCAATTATTTGGCACTGAAATAGAACACACGCGAAAAGAAAACATCAGTTATAAAGCTGGATGCATTTTGGAAGATCGGGGTTATAACATGAAACTGAAATGGCCAATGAGCGAGATTGTAAATTTTAAAACTATGGAATAAATCATTATGCTAATAGTTGTTTAAAATTTTAATATTATATTTTAAATATTTTCACTTTGCGTGATGTTAGTGTTGAGTTGCTGTTTTTGACTTTTATTATTATTTATATAATAGGACATATATTTATATTGATATTTGCTTTTACTATAATAAAATTTGGAAGATATTTTTAAAAAAGGAATTTATTGTATTTCTAATTAATATATTTTTGAATTATTTATAATATATACAATCTTTTATCTACTCTTCACACATAATATACATTTTACGCATTCGTTTTCTAGTACATAACATTATACATTACGTCACCTATGCGGTAATGAATCATTACCAATCAAAAACGTCATCATTACTAATCGGAAATGTCATATTGATTTTGATTTCATTCTTGTGCTGTTGAAATTGTAAATGCTTGTAATCAACAATACTTACATTGCCAATTATCAATATATTTTTGATTAATAGACATTGATTATAAATATTATTTTTCTACATAAATAATAATGTTAATTTAAATGAATAAAATTGAGCTAAATTATTTTTTGATATCTATTCATTTTCTACTTTTTTCAACACTTTCAAACTTTATTGTTAAGAGTAGATAAAATAATAATGTTAATATACTCGTAAATGAATAAAATTGAGCTTATAGCGTTTTTTGATATCTATTAATTTTCCACTTTTTTTCTACACTTAAAAGCTTTATTGTTAAGAGTAGATAAAGTATAGTACTCTACTCGTTAGTAATGAACCATTATTCTCTCGAATGATTTACTCCCCTCGCTATCGCTCGGGTCGTAAACTTCTTCTCAAGAATAATGACTATCATTACTAACTCGTTGAATAATATACTATTATTTCATATTAATTTTCTATTATTTTGCAACGCCAGCCACCATACGATACACATTCCATTCTCAGTAATTCTACTGGAACTGCGATCCACGTGGTGGGCGTTAGAACTAAAAAAGCCATCTCTTGTCGAGCGTTCTAGAATGTATATCACTTTAAATATTTAAAATTGATTCAGTAGTTTTGCTGTGGGCCTGACACCGATTGGCAGTGATTTTTCCATAAGAAATCAAGGCAGTAAAGTTAGACGCGCGTTCCAGTTAGACGCGCTGAAATGAGAGCTCAGCCGAAGTACTCCTCTTAAATTAGTAGATCATATTTATGTATCAAGGCAATAAAGTCGTATTTTTTATCACGAATGTGGAAATTATTTGCCGAGGCGAAAGCCGAGGCAAATAAATAACCACGTGAGTGAATCTAGTGGTATCTTGATAGAATCAGTTCGGCTAGATTCAATGTGTCTTTCAGGAATAGATTCTGAGATGTTTGAGAATGCTTTTCATCACAGCTATGCATTTTAACGGAACATCGCAAACTTTAAAATTAAGAAATTTTTAAAAAGATTGTCTGCTTATAAACCGACAGTTGAACCAAGTTCACCGTCCTTCATAGGCATGACATGAAAGTTACGGTATTGTTGGTGACAGTATTGGCCAGCAGCTTTTGCAGGTTCTGTTACCGTCTGGGCCTTGGTAAATATCAGTAACTATAACCCACCCTAGAAACTCATACCTACTTTAAGAAAGCTCAACAAGGTCTTCTTTCCCCGTAATTTTTCCAAACCCGTTCCGTTGGCAGTGGTTTAGCATAGTAGGTAGGGATAGCGGAAATATCGTTATTCTATTCATGCGCGTTACTATTTAAATGACGAAACCTTTGGCTACCTTAAAAGATTACTTGTATAAGTTATAAAGTAAATTAAATAATAAAAAAGATAAAAGTAAAATAAATTAATAAAAAATATGAATCTTCATTTTTTTCATGTAATTTCCACCATCACCCAAGAGGTATTACATTATGATGGCGTTATCTCTATTGTTTCATTGGGTAGAGATTCGCCTATAGCCCTATTATGACCCACTTATTGCACTTCGAGAACACTTTGGTCTGAATTGCATATTTTATTTGCATTTCAAAGACACTTTGGACTGAATTCCATAGTTCTTCTACACTTCAAAGTTACTTCGATGAAGTGATTCTTGAAAGTGCATAATTCTTAAAAAATGATTTACAAAAATGTAAATCATTTTTTGCCGAATACATACATTCTTTTTGCTGAATCCATCATTGAAATTTGTTCAAAATTAACTGAAAAATAGCCTTTGTGGTGGCTAAAATTTAGTAATTTTATTGTATTATTATTTGAATCAATGGTTCATATGTTATCTATAGATGAGTTAAATAGACAAATAATAATTGTGCATGACGTTTGCTGATGTTTAGATCTGTGATACACTATAAAAGTGATTAAAAGTGTGCTGTGTAGTATTTGTGCTGTCGTCGTTTATCGTAGTTTTATTATAAAAGTGATTTGGACTGAAAATGCCCCAAAGTTGTTGCATTTCGACGTGTGGCAGTGTGTTCAAACGAAATTGTGGCATTTTTTATTTAAGGTTTCCGAAGAATAAGGAAATGCCGGAACGATGGGTTCGTGCTGCAAACATCCGAAGGTATAGTTTTTTGTTATTATTTCTATTATTGCACAACTAATTATTGTCTTTTAGGCTTTACCAAGGGTTATATTAAAAAATGTAAATACGGAATCTGTTGTGAGAAGACTTATCGTTATGTCATGGACTGAAAACTGAAAACGCGACCGAAGAGGCAACCGTGGTACCAGAAAAGAAGGCAAGTGAAGCCAATGAGGTTATCGATGCGGTTAACCAGGAGACAACTGAAAACGCGACCGAAGAGGTAACGACGGTGCCAGAAGAGGAGTCAAGCGAAGATATCCCCGAGCATCAGATTACAGAGCCCATTGTAATTTCTTCTTTGGATGAAGATGAAGACGTGCAGGAATTAGAAGAACTCTTGTAATTTAACTTACTACGAATAAAGATTTAAATTCAACTTCGATAAAATTTACATTTAATTTTTTAAATCTTTTGCACGTTCAACAACTTGTAAGAACAATTTTAATTTTTGATCGACTGTAATATATTAAATAATAAATATTTTCTCTACAAATTTGATCTTCGAAAATATTTTCCGAAAAATGCCAATTAACTTGGTTATATGCAAAAAACTAATAATTTACCCCTAAAATCAAAGTTACGGTATGCAAAATCCTACACACACTTTTGTCGTTACAAACGCAACGTCAAAACTGAACTGACACTTATGAAGGTTAGAGATAGAAGGAGACATAAGTGGTTAGGTGGGGGAGGGCCTGTATGCGTCGTTCTCAGATGGCGCAGTAATCGTTTATTATAAGGAAAGTTAGCTTTTGAGCATGCGCGAAAATCATATGTTAATGTCAATTACTGTTGTGAACCTAACCTTGCTAATGTTAAAACACATAGTGTAGTGGCAAACAGAAAGTGTTTCTTATTCATTTATAAGGCCAGTGATTCGCGACAACTGATTTAAGTAGCTGCAATCAGTTGAATATTGTTCATTTATCACAACAATTTCGTTTGTAATCACTTTGCAGATGGTATAAGCCTCACAAGCAGTTCCTTCCTGCAAGTTATAGAACTGAACTGATACTGATTGCGATCACCATTTGCGAAAAAGGTATTATCATTCTAAGGTGTGATTTTAAACTCACTGAGCCCACTGAACTGAAACTATAAGTTTAAAGTGTTACTGGTGGATAATTTTTAGAAGACACGCAATAATAAGTAAGTAAATCAAAATGTAATGTATTACATACAATAAAAAAATTTTTTAACTACTTTTAATATTTATAGGGCACCCAGGTAGGACATTCTACCAACGATGGCTGAAAGCGACGAAAAGAGAAATTTACAGTTTTGTGATATTGACCTTTTTTCATTTCTTCAGAAAAATCATAATTCAATTAATTTACCTAGCAAATTATGGGGATTCGCAAGAAACCATGGAGTATCTATGGCGTTTGTAAAAGCAGATTATGACCCGCAAAGGATATTGAAAATTGTTATTAATCATGAAATGAAGGTAAAAGTTTACCGCGGTAGTGAACGTTTAGATTGGATTCAATGGAAAACTCCTCGTTCACCTAAGGATGTTACAGACGTTTTAATTGCGATGGATAAATTTGTGTCCTAAACGCTGAACAAACTGGCCACGTTTGTAAATCGAGAAAAGTTTGCAATGTGAATTATGCTTTACATTATTAACATTATTTTATGTGTTTTAGGAATAGTTAATGTAATTGATTGTAATTGAGAAATTATTGATTGATATTATTTATCGATTGGACGATTATAATATTATATGTATACATTATATTCACATTGTTTAGATTTATTTTTAAATGTAATTTTATAGTAATTTCTTATATTATTTTATTGTCATTAATTTTTTTTATACAAAATCGTACATTGATCATACAAAAAACTGTTCATAAAATAACGAGTTTTATTTCTTTTGAAATATATTTCTGAATAAATAACAATACATTAGAGTAACAATATATATTATATCCAAACAATTTATTTATTAAATTAAATAATTAAATAACGTGATTTCATTATTTTTCATGTGAGGTTCCAGCAACTAACTTTACTCGTTTTCGATGCTCCTGTTCTTTTTCCTTTTTTGAGCAATACATTTTGTTATACGCCTTGCTCAGTATATGTGCTCTGCTAACAGCATAATAGTTTATAACGTTTTTGGTTAATTCTTCCATATGCTCAGGGCAACCTATGAAACTTAAGTTTTCTAACAATATATTTTGTGCTATATGCAAGAAACTATAGCAGTTTAGTTCTTCGTGCGCAGTAGTTTTGAGTATAGCATTTTCAATGCCATTCAGAAGATTAAACAAATTATCAGACGGGTACGTTAAGTAACCCTCACTTAATTTGTTTATTAAATCATCCCTTGGACAATCGCCTTTGACTTTATAAGTTGTGGAAAGGCATAATGTGCACTTGGTCCATTTCTTTATTTTGAAGGCAACAAATCCAGCAAAATACGCTTGGACAAACTCATTCGCCACAATTGTGTTATAGTCGTGATTGTCCCTCACGTCGTATTCCCTAGCATTACTTGCTCCCCGTTTGTAAATTTTATCTAATGTCTCCATCAATTCTTTTTTACAATCACTCATGGCAATGTCATTTGATGATAGAATTGTTTCAAAAAGGTCGACGCTCTCAACATTTGAACCTCGCGGTGGTTTCACTATCGAATAGAAGCTCAATAATCTATATACTTGTATAAATTGTAATGAGTCTGGATGGTCGCTCGACCCACAAGAACTTCTGACCATGCCAAAAAAACCCTGCAACAAATATGCAAAAAAATGTATAATTATCATTTTATATTTTTTTGCATCTTTGCTATTGTATTAAATATAGATTACCTCTAAAGCGTCTTGATTCAGACGTGATGTCATGAAATATTTGTAATTGCAATCTTCTGTTAAAAACGTCATTACTTCAATTACTGTTCTCAGTGTGACTAGAAAGCCGTTGTAAGTACTTGAAGACATAAATCGAAAATTGTTCTCTGTGGCTTTATCCTGCCAATCTTCTAAATAATTGCGGAAGTCTATTATCGTCTATTTAGAAAAAAATTATTAAGTAATTGCAAACTTTCAATGAAAGGAAAATATCAAGAATAAAATTATATTTACTTTGTAACTTTCGGTGTTGAAAGCCAATGCACCTTTAGGACATCGCGATGTCATTGCTTCAATCACCTTGTTAAAGCGTTTGATAAAATTGACAGTTGATGCACAATCCTCCAAATCTTTAATTTTGTCCTTGTACGTCTCCATAGCTGCAGAAACTTGGGGCGCAAACAACTAAAAAGAATTGTGAATAATTGTTAAAACGTATTCGAGTCGTGATCAGACAAATAATATGTGCATACCTGGAAAGCCATACCAACATTCATTTTTTGAAAATATTTTGGTTTAATATGATTATGAGTAAGTTTGTAAGCAATTTTGAGGCCAAAATGTTTCGTTCCTCCATCGCAATCTATAACCGCGTAAAAATGATTTAATTTTACAATGCCATCAGGGGTCTACAGGATAAAATAATAAAAACAAAAATTAAAATAATGATATAACAATAATAAATTAATATAAATACCCAAGTCTCATCAGATGCTGTAAAGAAGTTCCTGAAGTTTTTGGCCAAATGGGAGAAATCAGAACAGAACCATAACCTTCGTTGATCTACCGACTGCTCACTATTGTTGTCATTCTCATGGTCATTTACAATGGAAGGGTGTACGCAACTGACATCTGAGGGTCCGAGCCCAAAATGCTTCCACATTGTCCTATTCCATGTTGCACCATCGCTTGTTACAACATCGACAAAAAATCCCGCATTTTCTAGTAATAGTACGCACTCTAAAATTAGTTTGTGTAAAACCGTACCACTAGCACATCCTTTGCTCAAAAAAGCCCCCACTGTTTGCAACCACTTTCCTCGAAAGGGTTGAAACAAGAAGACAAGTCCATGGTCCCCTCGTACATTTTTTTGATGTTCTGGCGTATGATCGCCCAAATCCGTGAATCCAACAAATTTATACGTTTCTTTATCAAAAGATACCGACTCACTAAGCTTTAACTCATCCACCACCAATTGACCTGAAAATGCAATTTAGTTTCAGTATATTTACATAGTTTTTAAACAAAAAATTTAAAACAATTTTTAATCAGGTTGCGTAATAAGTAATTCTAACAATATAATTTGTATTGTTACAGGAAGACTTGTTTAAAAATCGTTCTACATTTTTTGTCCAAACCTATACAAAATTAACACACAAATTTCATACAAACCTCTTCTATCTTCCATATTCATATGAAGAGCTTTCTTTGAAAGAGTTTTAAACAATTCTTCGTCAAAACCGTACGAAGGTTTTAAGTTCCTAATGTATTTACATAAGGTTTCAATGGTAGGCAGCGTTAAAATTTTGTGGTTACGTAAGTGAATATAAGTACGACGGCTTTTGATCCGAATCAAAAGACATTCTAATATCCATGAATTGGAATATCGTCTTCCTGTCGGACCTTTGCATTTCGCAGCCATTAAACATGCTCTAATAGCTTCTTGCTGCGTTTTTGGAAGGTTTATTATTGCCTCTTCAACCGCGTTTTTAGAAGCTGTTGCCCACCGAAGTTGTAAATTTTGATTATTGCGTTCCAATTTTGTAATCTGTAACACAATGATTAAATATCACACTTGATATATTACTTCAGTTTTAAAACACCCAGTATTACAACCAACTTGGAAAGTGTTTTATTCCTGTATCGAGATAAAACTTCCCACGAAGATTTATAATTTTTTTACCCGAGGGGTTGATTGAAAGGCAATTATGTGATTACAAGAATACCCATAAAATTTTCTAGAATTACTCAGAAATTCCAAAGAATTCTTCGAACTTCCTGAGCCACTAAAATTTTTTGGATATTCCTCTAAAATTCCCAAAATCTTCTCTGAATTGTCTAAGAATTTCTAAATAACAAAAATTTCCCGTCGAACCCCTCGGTTTTGCTTTCAAGCATCGCTTTACAAATAAATATTTAAAGAAATTTAAAAATTATTACTTAAATTTTTAAAAATTACTTACTTTTTCCTGTAGTCGATTGTATTTTCTTTTCCAATTCTTGAGCTTGCTTTGCATTTGCTTTTTTTTTAAAATAGTACGTTTCAGTTTTTGATAATTGCGGTCTTTTCCTTCCTTGTCTTTTACAAGACAGGACATGCACCGTCCATCAACTACATCAAATCTACTGGTAAAGTGACTATTGTTAATAGAATTTCCTCGACATATATAAAATTTGCTGATTTCAAGCATCGCAGCTAAAACATCATCAAATTTTGTAACAGTTCTCATCAATTCTACATTACTAATATTTCCGTTAGCTCGTATCTGTAATTGTAAATAATAAAAATTGTAATTAAAAATAGAACAATAAATCGCTTCGTAATATATACCTCAGTTGTCATATTCTCTCTTATAAAAATTGTTCTATCTAAAAGTGTCTCTTCATCATTATGACAAAATAAGAGCACAGCATTTGACATTTCGCAGAATCCCCAACAGTCTGGTATTTTGTTACTGAAAGTTCTAATGTCCGACATCAGTGCTTCGAGATTGTATGAGTCCAAGTTAACAACGAGGGCACTCTGCAATATTGTAAAAATTAGAAACAAAACGTCTTGTACAAATGGACTAAAAAAAATTTGATTGAAACGTACCGAACTTGAATGTTGATTATTATCAGCAGAGCTTTGGCCTGATAAATGGACATCTTTGACCACGATCTCTATTACGCTATTTGGTTCAACATTTTCTTTATTTTCTGCTTGACTAGTTAGCTGCGACTGAAATAAACCAGTAAAAACATTAATTTCCTATTTTATTAACTATAGTTAACTAATTTATTAATCATACTAAATTAAAAATATTAACCTTATTAAAAATAGACGGTACGCTTGTATTTTTTAATTTGTATCTTCCCCGCGGCATTGAATAAACAGATCCATCCTTCAATAAAGTCTTATAATCTCTTTCAATATCATTCAGTTCAAAGTGTAATTCACACACGTGTAATTCATTTGTCCAAGACTCGCTCAAAGATCTTCGGCGTCGAATTATTCTCAAATGCGGCTCAATTGCTTCTAACCACTGCTGTTTTCTATTCAATTGCTATATAGAAAAAGAATTCTTAATTTACGTACAAATTATATTATATTTACTATTTAAATAATATTACACACATTTTGACAAACAATTTAGACTTACAAAATCCCTACAAAAACGATCAATTATAATATATTTCTATTAAACATACCGTTGGAATATTGAATAGGTGGTAATTCCGATGACCTGGCTTCTTTTTGGAGCTTCCAACCCCGCAGTTATCGATGCAACACAATGGCATAATGTTTACTATCACAAAATGTTTATTATCACTAAATGTTTATAAATCAAATGTATAAAAATACGATTCTCGACCCAAACTAACAAACACGCAAAAGACACAAACACGCTGCAAGTCAACAAAGTTAAATTTTAGGTTATAAAAACATAGGCAAGACACTCGCACTGCAAATGTCAACCTTATAATTAACCCTCTCAGCGCTACCTGACGACGACGATTATGGGCCCATCAAAAGTATACAATTTGATGCCATTTATGTCTCCTTCCCTTTCTAACCTTCATACTGACACTACCACTTATTCCTCGATATTTATTTGGGTCTATTCAGGTAAAATAGATCTCATTTTGCATTAATTTATCATTTTCTTGGTGTTATAAGATAGAGAAAAATATATAATTTTATATAAGTTGTCGCGGGTTTTCCCCACGACATACAGATTTAAATTATTCAATATTTAGAAAATCTAATTATATTACCAAAATCCTACTTTTACAATTCTAATGTTTCATAAGGCAAAGTAGACATCTCATCTTTACAATTGTTTGCCTGATTTAGGTTATTTGGTTATAAATCCAATGGAAGTCACCGAAACATTTTCACCAGTCAGACCCATTCCTTCTTCACAAGAGAAAATTAATTTTTAATTTTTCATCTTCCATGGATCGGGGTGTGGTTGAAACTGAGGTTTAATTGATTAGGGGAGACCCGCCAATTGCAATAATTTGGTCTGCCCATAAACAGATGTATTTGGAGCATCTAGATTCGGCTTTGGTTAGAAGTCCGGTGGAAAGTCGGATCACCAACTCGCCAGTGAGTAGTCGCTCGATCATTTGGTTATAAATCCAATGAAAGTCTCAGAGACGTACTCACCAGTCAGACCCATTTCTTCTTCATAAGAAGAAACTTCTTTTTAATTTTTTCTTTTTTAATTTATTCTTTTTAATTTTTTTATTTATCATTTTTTCATTTTCCATAGATCGGGGTGTGGTTGAAACTGAAGTTGAATTAATCACGTAGGACTTGGCATTTGTAATAATTTGGTCTTCCAGTAAAAAGATGTATTGGAGCCTCTAGATTCGGCTTTGGTTAGAAGTCCGGTGGAAAGTCGGATCACCAACTCGCCAGTGAGTAGTCGCTCGATTATTTGGTTATAAATCCAATGAAAGTCACAGAAACGTTCTCACCAGTCAGACCCATTCCTTCTTCATAAGAAGAAAGTTCTTTTTAATTTTTTGTTTTTTAATTTTTTCTTTTTAATTTTTTTATTTATCATTTTTTCATTTTTCATAGATCGAAGTGTGGTTGAAACTGAAGTTGAATTAATCACGGAGGACTCGCCAATTGCAATAATTTGGTCTCCCCCTAAAAAGATGTATAGATATATTTATTTATTTCATTGCCTTTCGGCTTTTGAAAGAATCCCAGTACAAATCACATATTCAAAATTAACGCAATAAAAATAAAAATAAACAATTCAAAAGATGTATTTGGAGTCTCTAGATTCGGCTTTGGTTAGAATTCCGGTGGAAAGTTGGATCACCAACTCGCCAGTGAGTCCTAGGCCGATACCAGAAACGGAATCGCCAGTGAGTTTGGGGATTCTCTCTTAAGCTCTCGCCAATCATTCGCGCTCTTTTTTATATGATGCAATGCTAGTTGCAGTCAACTTCGAGACAGCCGGCGAAGGACCCTTAAAGATTGATTAAACTTTTAACTTCAGATTCGGTAATCTGCAATTTGAAATTGTATTAATAAAATCAAATATTGAATCATCACTATTTAGAATTTGTTCAATTTTGCCAATATAAGAATTATAAACAATGCGTAACTTATTAAAGATAATACGTACGCGTTTTTCAAAATTTTTAATATTAACATTATCAGAATCAATAGTTTCATTAGCAAGATTAATATTTTTTAACTTTGTTGTAATTTGTTCTATCTAATCATCATTTTTGCTTTTGAGTGGTCTTTTTGTGCAGGGATTATGCTATTTTTTCTTTGCGCAGGGTTATGCCGCGCAAAATAATCACTCACATTAAAAAAATGATAATTAGCATAATCCCTGCACAAAAAGACCACTCAAAACCAAAAATGATGATTAGATAACCCCTGAGCAAAGATTACACTTAAAATCAAAAGTGATGTTTAGCATAACCTCGGCGCGAAGATATTACTTAATGATTATTCTTTATTTTTATTATTTTGGGATTACGGCAAAAAATAGATTGACTCGCATTCAAAGTGCCATAACTATTAAGTGACAACATTGCGTCAAAGTAATAGCTAGTAGCTGTAATTACTAATAATATTGACAACTCAAAAAATTAAGTAAGAAATATAGATGAAAGACCAAAGAAAGAATATAAAAATATTAATAAAGTAGAGAAAGAACATTTTCTTGAAGGATTGCTTGATCTAGCTCTTGGTTAGTCTGTGCTGTAGATAAGAATTAGTTATCAACGGTAGGGGACACGCCAACCAATTGGGAGATGGTCGTACAGATCTAGGAATCAAGGAACAAGCTAGGAATCAAGGGAACAGCTTGACACTGTTACTCTTGATAGTTTTTGGTTCCACCGATTCTTTCTCTAATTTGTGGTCTTATAATGCTTTTTGAAGAATTTTGTGTCCACAAAATTTCATGCATGTATCGCAAATGGTTCGATTGTCTTTGTAATTGAATTTGTTAACCGATTTCGGTCCTTATTTCTAATGCAAATTATGTTCAACCATACAACTAGCATATTTTCCATTTTGCGATGTGGCTAGTAAGGAATTAGGTTTGCGTCCTGTTTTGAGCATTGGTACGGGAGTATTTCCGGGAACCCAGCTCATGTTCGTGTCATAATGTGTGTAAATGTTAAGATAAAATAATAAAACTGAAGTGAATTACTTAATTACAATTTACTGGTTTCTTTACAATTTTTTATATATTATTCTAGTTAGTTTTTATATTGTACTAGCCACTTCTAGAATGCAGTTTCTTAAGAACCTGCAAGATATCAATACATTATACTTTGGGTTTAAAATGCTGTTGATGCTTTAGTTAATTTTTATGCAGATTTTTGTGTTTAACAAATGATGTTTCTTAAAATATTTTTCTTAATGAAATTCAAATAAAGTAAATTTCTGCAAATCTCTATGCATTTTTGATATAGTTTGGTTTAATGAAATTCACTTATTCTTTTTGGGCATTTCAGAATATTTTCAAACTCGCGCCAAATTTCCGCAAGGTTTAATTAAAATTGAACTTAATTTATTTGGATAAGGGCATTTTGTTGAAGGTAGTTAGTGTTGAATAGTTATTATAATTTTTTTTTATCTTTTAATAAAGGCCGAACAAGTAAATGGACCAACATCGGTTAACAAATCCCCTTGCAAAGACAAGCCTACTATTTGCGGTTCATACATGAAATGTTGTGAACACAAAATTGTACAAAAAGCATTATTAGACCACAAAATAGAGCTGGAATTGGTGGAAATACTAGCAAGAGAGCGAGAGAGTCAAGCCCTTTCCCTGATCCCTAGCTCGTTCCTTGATTCCAAGACCTATACGACAACATCTCAGTCCTTTGGCGACTCCACTACCCGTCGATAACGAATTCCTAACTACAGCACAGACCAACCACTCGCTAGATCAAGCAATCCTTCAAGAAGGAATCCTTCGCAGGAAGTCGAAACTGGAACAGTCAACGTACTCGCCACAACACTTGGAAAACTAAATCTAATAATAATGAAGACCAAGTCGTAAATTTCAAATTGCATGTGTGGACTATCTTAGAGGAAGAGGATAAGGGCCGTAAATCGTTGGACACCGTCGCCACCTGTCTGAACACTGAAAAAACTTCGACTGCTACTCTGATCTCTTTGGCATCAAAATCAACGATTAGTAGTGTAGATATCAAAAAATTGATTCACTCTTTTAATCTAAATTACTTCAGAGTTTATAAAAAAATTATTATTTTTAGAACAAAGTGAAAGCAATCGTTGGTATGTTTGGTATGGTATGTTTGAAAAGAGACTTTTGTATTGAAAAGTTTAACAAAATTATGGTTGATAGTAAATCAGTTCAAGAATAACTAGTGGAAGATCTATAAAGAGAACCCCTAAGTCTCAGCTCAAGCAAAATTAAATTTATTAATTAAATCGTTCAAGGATAATCATTGGCGGAAAAACTCTGCACTGCATAAATATATATTGTGATTTAACCCCCTGTGGTTATTTTGTATAGCCCTACATTAAAGTAGCTATTTCTGTGCAAACGAAAAATATTACTATTCAACAAGTAAAGTAGCTACTTTTACGTGTTGAATATCAGTCGTGAATTGCGAGTCCAAACCCGCATAGAAATGTTCTAGCACATCTCTTCAAAAACCAAATTAGTTTGCAGACAGTACTACTCTTCAACAGCAGCAAAACTGTAAATCGATCTTTTTCAGTAGTCGTTTTCTAATTAACGGTAACACATAAAAAATCATTTTAATCTGTATTTGTTACTACATCTTTTCTCTTTCAAATTGTACCAATGGTACCATTTGGTAATGGCACCATTGGACACGTAATTTCACCATTGGACACGTATTTAGTAACTACGTCTACTTTTTGCTTGTTGATATAAGTAAACAGCTAAGCTATGTTTCACGCCTATATTTGCACGGATGACCATCTTGAGATACACGTCGCCTACGATATGCCTAATGCTCTTCCGAACTGAAAAATTTGTCTGACAATGTTGAGATTGCCTACAAACACTTAGATTTTTGTTGCACCATAGAACTCTCTTGTGATACTCAGTATAGTACGAAATCAAGCCAGCATACATTGCTTGTGGAGGGCCTATCAATTCCTTTATTCAATAAGAGATAGAGTTTGAGGTACGCTGTGCTTTTCCAATTTGTGTTTTTTCAACTTTTTAACTTCTCCGTGTTGTTTTTAATCTGGTATGGTCGCTGCTCACAAGAATATTGGCTCAAAATATTGCCCGGAATTAAAGTGAGATCAATGTTGCTTTGTCCGTTAGAACTGCAGACGGTGAAGTACATGCTTTGTCTGTTCAGTTTAGTTCATAAAGATAAAACCACAAGTTTGAACAAGCATTAAAGTCACCAACAAAAACAACCGACTTGAAACAAATGAACCAGAATATTATTGAGACAGCTTAGCATCAAATCAAAATACACACCTGGTGTACATAGGCGTTATTCAAGAAAAGTTTCAGATGTGTAGTTTGAACCAGATCTACCTCAAGTTACTGATCGAAAAACTGTGTTAGAACCAGAACGTCAACTCTCTGATTCAACACGAGAAAGCCGGACAAGATAGGGTCGACAGTTTTGGCATGTGCTACCTTGTATTGCAAGCCGCAGCCTAAAATCCTCGTAAGGTTTGGTGACGTGGTTGTCGTCATGCTATACGGTGAATAACTAGTATGTCATACTGATTGCCTTCCGCTATACTTCTTGTCTCGGCTGAAGTAATTATAAATCTTTACACATTATTCTGAGGAAACTTTACTAAAGCTTCAACCTTTTAAACCGCAGTCCGTTTTTTGAATTTTCGGCTCAACCAGTTTCATATATGCTGAATAATTTAGTGACAAAGGTATGTGCTTTTCTGCTTTACTTCTTGAGTTGAACCTGTATAATTGGTTTCATGAACAGTATTCACATTGGACCTCACCCCTGCAATTCTTCGAGAGCTGCCTACATTTCTGCTTACTACTCCTTTAACACCTGACAATTCTGACATAATTTTTGATCTTGTGAGAGGACCAATTTAAATAGATGCTCTATTTGGCATAACAGTATTTGGTTAAGTCAGGCGATACTTTTGATACGTCTTCAAACTTTTGTTTTCGATCAAAGATGCACGGGTTGTACCCAAATTTTGATTAGGCGTTTTTTAACATCCGCTTGTAGCGTGTTTTAAGAGTCCGTGTGACTCAGTCTGAAATGTTCGTTAAATACGGATTCAAATAAAGTTTGTAAATAGATTATTAAAGAAACTTAAAACTTAAAATTTTACATATGCATTCCCATCATATTAATAAAGGTTTCTGTTGTATCAGATTGTAATTTTTTTTGAGAAAATTACCAATAAAAAAGACTTAAAAAGTGGTAATTTTAATAGTTATTCATAATAAAAATATGGTTAAAATTCAAAATTGGAAACAACAAAAGCATGCGCTTGTTTTTTGTCGAATATTATAAACTTTGGCCTATTTCATAAAGCTACTTTGCAATTTTTCACTTTGCACTTTTCACTTTTTAATTGATTTGATTGATTCAAATAATTGATTGATTTTTTGTTTCATAAAAACTATTTTTGAAAAGTTGAAAAGTAAAATTTGAAAAGTAAAAAGTGCAAAATGAAAAGTATAAAAGTCAAGTTTCTGTTTCATAATCATTTTTTGAAAAGTTTAAACGTCAAAGTTACTTTGCACTTATCAAATAAATTGCAAATATTTTTTTTACTTTGCCATTGAAAAAATAAGCAAACGCTCAATTGCAAATCAAAAGAAATTAAGTTTGTTAGTACTAATTGCTGAAAAAAAGAATGGTTTGTTTGGGAACTTCAAAAATAAAACTTTTAAAGAAAAGCAATCGGCATGGGAAGAAGTTACGGAGAAGGCCAAAGCCTTAGAATTAGCTTCAGTGGATCGAGACTGGACATTTGCTAGAGATAAGCTTTTTGGCTTGTGGAAAAGCCGCACTTTAGCTAGTAAGTAATTATTACCACATATTACAATTACAACTCTACATATAATAACTTAGGTAACTGTTTGAATAGAGGGAGATAATGCAAAAAAAACTGGGTCTAGCGGAGGAAGAGATAAAAAACTGGATGAAGTTAATCTCGCTATAATGGCTATAATAAAAGAGGAAAGTGCAGAATTAAAATTTATTATTTATTAAAAAAAAAAATATATTAAGAAGTTATTATTAATTATTAAAAAATTTTATTTATTTTTATTTATTTCTTTTCGGATTTCGAATTAAAATTTCCTATCTTATTTATTCAACTTTATTCTGTACCGCATCATAGCTAATATTTCTATGATTTATTACTCTTTTGCACTTGCTCAGTTGATAATAGATATTTGTTGATATTTTCAATAGCTAGAAATTATGGACAAATCTAAAGCAAAATCAGTAAAATCATTTCGATATGAAAATCAAGGGCGAATAAAATTATCAGTTGAAGGATCAAAAAAATATTAAAAAAATATATTGAAAAGCTACATTATTTCAAAGCGCCTGCTCAATCACGAGGTTGTAGATACACTTTTATGTGAAATATACCTTTGTGTGAGATAAATTTAAAAATTTAATTTTTGTCTTCGGTGATAACAGAAGGTAATAATTTGCGGGTCAGAAAGCAGTCGCTGCCTGTACTAATTTCCCAGGTCCCTGAGTTGAGGATGTGGATATTGTCTAGATCCAGTGCATGTCATTATTTTTTAGAGTTGTCGTCGAATGTGAAATGGTAAAAAAGTACACCGGTGCTATTAATGAAACCTCGATATGTAATATACTATTTCCCCCCACGACCACATACGAAAATCATAGTTTCCGTACAAGAAACATACGACGAAAGCATGCAATATCATTCGGCCGTGCGATATTATATCGTACGAGTAAGCTGTGCGTTAAGGCCTCGACCAATAGCGTGCGACTTGGCAGAGGCCTCTGCCAGAAGCCTCTAGTTCCAGCCAATGAAAAATTTGCATTTACTAGTCGTATTATCCGGGAAAAGCAAAAGGTCAAAAAAATAGAAAATAATAATAATAAAAAAAATTTTTTAGTCAAAATAATTGATCCGCCAGCTCCGTTAGTAAAAAAAATGTGGGGATAATTACAATATATCGAAACAAATAATGTCGAACTACATCAAACATTATCCAATTTGATAAACAATCACAGTGTTTCGCGTCCTTTATCATTCACCAATTGTAGTATTAATACAATTAACATAAATTTTGTAAAAGAGTAAATGCTTCATTTTTATAAGGCGATGGATATAGATAATTCGTGAATTATTGTTTCTTGTTTCCTGTTATTTGATAAATTTAATGACCATTTTTGTAATTATTTACAAATAAATTGATCAAATGTTTATAATATACGTTCACGTATTTCTTTAAATATTTTTTTTAATTATTGTTTGGCCGTGGGAAAAATAGCGTACATAACTCGCTGGAAAGTGACTTAACACACTCGTGGGTTGCCGCACTCGGCCTAAAGGCCTCGTGCGTCAACTTCTCCACTCGTGTGTTAAGCGTCACTTTCCGCGCTCGTTATGTAATATACTATCAAGCAAGTTTCTTAAATTGATTTATTACACCCTAAAAATATGAATAAAGTTGTAAAAAAAAAATGCAGCTACGCATCATAACAGCCAATTAAATAAGGGTCACAAAATCGACCAATCACGAAAGGCAAATTATTTCGACTCAAATGTGTTTTTTATTTTAAACATTTTTGACAATCATTTTTGGGTTTTATACCGCTAGGCGTTAATGACACCTTCCACTAAAGTACTTGTTTACTATTTTATTCACAACAATTAAACAATAAATTTTCAAAATAAAAATAAATGACAAATTTTGCTCTGATTTTTGGCATTGCTAGAGCATGTGAATATATTAAATTCCTTAAGTTGTCAATCAATGATGCAGAAGATCATAGTTTAACCCTGATGGTAAAAAAAGATACAAAATCCAAACCAAATATGTGAGTTTTAAGAAAACTTAATCTAACCCAACCAAAAAATACTTTTAGAAAATGATGATGAAAAACTTGTTACTTTTTAAAACTTCCTGATGCATCAGCATATACTGAACATTGCTTCATACGTTCTAAAAAGACATGACAGATGGAAGTCCACAACAGTGGCCGAAAACTACGTTCAAAATTCAATAAATAATAAAATTTGTATTTCTGAAAATAATTAATTGAAAATATTCGCTTTTCATTTCTGAAGTAAAGGCAGACCTCACTAAATGGAGTTATCACTGATGATAGTGACGGCAAATATGAGAAACCATCTAAAGAATTAGAAGAAACAAAAGAAATTGTTATAGAATTTCGACCCATTTATATCAAGATAATTTCCTTAACAAAGAAATTGTTGCTAAATTGGACATGTGTCTCCTCATCCACAATTTCGTAATGATTTTAATAGTAATTCGTAATTTTTTTTTCATAGTGTTTGTATATTATAACAAAATGTTATTGTTCCTCCAATAACGCAAATGACATGCTTGGGAAAATTACAGAATAGGAATGTCAAGTAAATTGACATTATTTTGGAACCAAGTTTCATTCAACTAAAAACAATAATGTTTAAACGAATACTTACAGAATAGGCGTGTAAAGTAATACAAATTATAATATATATATTTTCGAGGAGTTGTACACTAGAGTTTTGGCAGTAATAGCACTTCTGCGAGCACCTCTGCGAGCACTTCTGCGAGCACCTCTGCGAGCACTTCTGCGAGCATCTCTGCGAGCACCTCTACCCATTCGCACATGCGCGAAAATAAATCGGACGAAATTTCGAAATTAAGAGACCAGGGGGGCTTTATTTGAAATCATTCGCAATGTTGCGTATGCGCATTTAAGGTATTTACGAATGATATTTCGAAGGGTGCCTTATTTGAAATGTTTCGTGTGCGCAATTCGAAATTCGCATACGCAAACTTTACTATTTGTTTGCGAGTGGGTAGATACTATTCGCAAACTAAATTCGAATGACACCTTTGTCAAACCGATTAAGTGTTTTGGTTCTCTCGTCTTTCGCATCAACGTTATAAACGTTGATTCTACAACAAAAAAAGGATTATTATTAACTACAGATTGCAAAGAGTTAAAGGCATGACATCTTCCAGTTTGACATTCACTACAGTTAAAAAAAATATTAGAAAATCTGTCACCCGATCAACTTCAAATTGCCAAACGATTGACGATGCAATAAGTAAAATTTCTTCTGGGTTTCAAAAAACTCTAGGAGGAGTTTTTGAAATAAACTTAAAAAGTAGTACTTTGAATTTTCCAGAAAGTAATCAAGTTGAATTTTCCAAGAATTGTGATACTAAAAGTCGATCTTCACTTCAGTGAAGAATAGAATAGATATAATTACTCAAAATAAATGTTTAATGAAATTACACATGGTATTTAGCAATAAAGCAAAAGGTTTATCTTTATGGACGTTGCACTAAAAATATACGTCCTGTTAGAACGGATTCATTAATTTTAATATTAATTGTAATTCGGGAACGGCAATATTGTGAATTCATATTGTGATTCATATTGTGAATAATTCATATTGCCGTTTGAATAATTACAATTCCACCGCGGATCGTTGCCATTATCCGACCCTTTGAGCTGAGATTAGATTCGTGTGATCTTGGTAGCCGGTGGCTAATAATTATTGAGGCGTTTTAAAGGGTTTAACCTTTATTTGCGTCATATCTGTAGTTAGTAGTTATGTGATGTCGTTGGCTTCTTATCCTGATGTCTTCTTGTTGGTCCGTTGTTGATGTGGGTTAGGGCCGTTGAAGTGGTAATAGAGATAGGAGTCTAGTTGGGATGAGGGAGGATTTTAAGTGTGGTTGAGGTAGAAATTGAGGGATGGTCTTTTTGGTTTGATACTGAATTTATTGATGGATGTGTTGAGGAGTGTGGAGTTGTTGTGGGAATGTAGTAGTCGTAATTTTTTGTGTAGTCGTGTCAGGTGTTCGTGTATTGTCGGTGTCCCAGTAAAGTTGTGTAGGTCTGTTATTTTGGTCATTTTTGGGGAGTTACTGGCTAGTCTGAGGAAGTTGTTCTGGATGGTTTGTAGTTTGGATTTTTTGAATATGGATAGTAGAGGGTACCATGCTAGTGAGGAATAGGTTAGGAGTGGTCTGCAGTAAACTTTATAAATCATGATTTTAGTTTTTGTTAGTAGTTTTTTGTTATTAAGTAGGAAGTAGAGTCTTTTTAGTCTGGCTGTTGTGTTAGATCGTATGTAGTCTAGGTGGTGGTCAAATGTCAGTTTGGTGTCAAGGTGAAGTCCGAGGTATTTAAGATTATTGACTATCGGGATAATGTCATTACCAATGTTGATGTGATCTATTTTAATTTTGTGTTTATTCCCACAATTGAAGATCGTGCATTTAGATTTTTCAACATTGGTAAGCATACCCCAGTCTTTCAAGTGTCGTATTGTCCGTGACGTGTTTGTTTCTAGTAGGTCTGTAAGTATGTCTGGGTGAAGGGATGAAGCAATTATTGCGGTGTCGTCTGCGTATTGTGAGATTGTGCATCTGTGGTCTGTCGGGTCAGGTATGTCGTTGATGAATATGGAAAACAATGCAGGTCCTAAAGCGGAGCCTTGCGGCACACCTGAGTTTATTTTGAATATATTCGATTCATCAAATTGTAATTTTACGTAAAATTGTCTGTCAGTCAAGTAAGAGGAAATTAGTTTAGTCAGTCTTAGTGGATATTTGTATTTGTAAAGTTTGTGAATAAGTCCTTGGTTGCCACACCTTGTCAAAAGCTTTTTCGAGGTTGAGGGACGATATTCTAGTTAGTTTTCTGTTGTTAAAGTTGGTTGTTATAAGCTCTGTTATTTTGGTTAATAGCAAGGGTGCAGAGTGGTTGGATCTAAAGCCAAACTGTCGGTCGTTTAGGATGTTTTTTTCGTCTGTCGTGTCGTTTATTCTGTCCAGTATGAGTCCTTCAAATATTTTGCTAATGTCAGAGAGCAGATGTATCGGTCTGTAGCTATTGACGTTGTTTCGTGGTTTGTTTGTTTTGGGAATGGGAATGATTTTAGAACGTTTCCATGCGGTTGGAAAATGTGCATAGGCTAAGCAGGCGTTGAAAATGTCTGTCAGTTGGTTTATGCAATTTTCGGGTAGTTGTTTTAACGTGTAGTTGCAGATGTCGTCGTGTCCTGGTGATTTTTTGTCTTTAGTCCATTTAATTCTGCTTGTTATTTCTGAGGGGGTGATTTTTAGTTTAGTTTCTATTGTTGTGGGGATTCGTAAATGACTTGTACCCGTAGCCACCTGGTAGCAGAAACTATAACTAAATTTGGATTTCAACCTTTGAGTAATCCTCATCTGACAGACGTTAGTTTCGAGGTTAGTTTTGATCGGCTGTTTTTAGTTTCGTAGGTGTTTCTGTGTTTATTTGACTATTTTATTCGTGTATACTCAATGTCTTGTAAAGTAGACAAAAGTTTGTGTGTTGTGGATCGTTGTGCTTCAATTAGACATTCATAATCAGACATTCTTCAATTAGACCCGAATAATCCGAAAAATTTGCATTTCCACAAATTCCCAAAGAATAACTTTAGGACGGTAATTGTTACAAATAAATTCGGTGTGACTGAAAAAATTGGCAAACTGTTGGCTTGGGAAAGGCTGTTAATTAATGGGAAACCTTCTAATAAATATATGCCGGCATGTCATATGTAACAAAGCATGTAAACACAAAACCCATAATCAGCTGTTTGACAGGAACAGCAGCGCACCGGTGGTCAAGTCATTTCCCAATAGTGAGTCTGTCTAATTTGTCAGTTGTCTTTTGTACTCGTTATTTTATGTTGTGGTTAGAGATTTTGTTGGGCGTGAATTGTTTTTCGTAAATTTTGGCAATAGCATTTGCTTTGTCTTTGTCAGTTTCGTAAGTGTTGTCGTCGTCGTCTTTTAGTGTTGGGATGTCGCGTTTAGTTCTTAGTAGGTTATTTGGAATCAGATACGGGTTGCCGTTGCCTTCCATTTCGTGGCGAAATTGTGAAATTTCCGCTTTAATTTGTCGTTGAAGTTTGTTAATTTGGTTTTTTGTAATTGGGTATTGAGTTTGGTGGTATCCTTTAATTAATTTGTTTTTGAATTTTATTTTATTTATGATTTCGTCGGGCAAGGTTTCGATTTTACTGGTGAAGATAGTTTTGAATTTGGTAGCTTGGCTTAAGGCAAGTTCGATTTTTTTGGTGAACTGATTGACTGAGTCATCAATTTCTACGTGGTTTGATGGAGGCTGCCACCCCGCACCCGACTCCAAATAGTTCCTGAATTTTTTCCAGTCGTAGTCTTTTTTCTTTTTGTGTGTTAAAAATTTTTGCCCGTGTTTTATGTCCGTGGTGTATAGTACTGGTAAGTGGTCTGAATTTAAGGCTGTCAAAACTTCTGTGTCGGTCTGAAAGGGCCTGTTATTAGTAACGGCGATGTCTAAGATGTCAGGGATAAAGAAAGCGTTCCTGTGGAAGAATGTAGCTTCATCAGGTGCTATGATGTTCGTCGAGTTGTGTCGTGTTATGTAATTTCTTAGCGTTTTTCCGTTTGTATTTGTCTGTCTACAGTTCCAGTCAGTATGTTTACAATTGTAGTCTCCTCCTAGTAGTGATATTGGGCTAATTTTGAAAATGGTGTCCAGGTCAGTAGTTTTTAGTTTCGTATTGGGTTGCTTGTATATTGCTCCGATCAGTATGTCTGTGTTGTCTAGTCTGATTTTGATAAGTGTCGCTTCTAAAGATTCTAAGTCCGGGTTTGTTATTCTGGTGTGTGGTATTAATTTTTTTACGATTACTGCTCTGCCTCCTCCAGCTGTCAGTCTGTCCGTTCTGTATACGCAGTAGTTTCTTATAGTTAACTTGTCTTTTGTCTTAAGTAGTGTCTCTTTTATTAAGCAGATGTCTACGTTTTTGTCTTGTAACAGTTGTTTCAGTTCTGTCGTTTGTCGTGTCAAATTGTTTGCGTTAAAAATAATTATTTTTAACGTGTTGAAATTTTTTGTAAGCGTTTTGTTGCACATTTCAGTCGAAGTAACTGGCTGCGATTTCTATGAGTAAAAATGTTTTGTCAATCGGGTCGTTTAGTTTTTTGGATTCTTCAAAATATTTTATCAAAGTCACCATCATTTTTTTGATGTTAAATTGTTTCAGCATGCTGATAAGTTCCCTGATTGGGTTGTCTGCGTCTGCGTCAGTGTTGTCGGTCTGTTCGAAAGTCGGTTGCGTTTCTGTGTGTTGATTTTGTGGTTTTTTCGTTTGAGGCTCTGGTTTGTTTGGTTTCCTACTACGAAATTCAGTCCATTTGTGGGCGCTTGTCGTGTCTGTGTCCATGGGTGTGGGTGCGTTGGGTGTGGGAGCTTGTCGGTCGGAGGTTTTGTCATGTTGTTTATTGTTGTCTGGTAGGTTTTTGTTGTGTTGGTCGGCTTGTTGTTTGTGTCTGGTCTGGTTTGCCTGATGGGCCATTATTTGTTTATGGACGGGGCATCCTCTGTAGCTGGCAGGATGCTCACCGTTGCAGATTGCACAGATGGCTGGGGTGTCATGGTCTTTTTACATTCTTTGGTGCTGTGATTTTGCGCGCATTTCACGCATTTTGTGGCCAGATTGCAGAAATTGCTGGAGTGGCCGTACCGCTGGCAGTTGTGGCACTGTGGTATGCAATTTCTGCGATATGGTTCGATTGTGATTCGTAAGTAGAAGAGAGTTTGAAGCTTGTAAATTTTGTCAGTGCTTGTTTTGGGCAACGTAACAAGTACGCTGCATGTGATGTCGTTTGTTTTGTCGCTGGTATTATCGTTTGTTCTGTCAATAGGTCTGTGGCTTTTTAGTCGGGCTACGTCGGTGAATTCAATGTGATTTAGTCTAAGTTCAGTCTTGATTTCGTCTATAGTAATGTCCTTGGGGATACTTTTCAATACTACTTTTGTTGGTCGGTTTTCTGCAGAGTTGTGGCTAACGAATTGGATGTTGTTGGATTTTAGGATTTGGATTGTCTTGTAGTGGTCGTTGGTGTTGTCAGTATAGCATCGTAACGTGTTGTTACTTGCCTTGTAAGTCGCTTTGTTGTTCACTGTTGTATTGATTATTTTCATGACTTTTAGGGTTTCGGTAGTTGTAATAAAAATTGGAGGCAGTTTGCGGGTTAAAAGTTGGGTTTGGTCAGGTGTTTGTTGTTTGTTTTGAGTGTCTGTCGTGGTCAGTTTTGTCTGGGGTGTGGTCAGTTTTTTGGGGGTTGGGGGTTGTAGGATATTTGGGAGGGTAGGGTTCATTTTTTCGTAGGTTTTGAGTATGTCGCTAATTTTGTGGTATGTTTCTAGTGAAATGTCAGCATTAGGATCAAAGGTAAAGTCGTCGTCAATTTGTAGGTTAAGGTAAGGGTTGTTTTGGTTTGGGATGGTTGGGGAGTTTGGGTCGGGTTTTTTCAACGGAGATCGGGATCGTTTAATGGTAATGTTGGAAGATTGGCTACTAGCCCTGTCACTATTACCCTCGTTGGCGTTCTCCAGATGTATCACTGTAATAGCTGAGATTGTCACTGGTGGTGGATGAGGATGATGATCCTGTTCTGGTTTTTTTTTTTGAGGATCGACGCGGGGTCCCATCCTTCTCTTTCGTAGTCTTCTTTCTGCTTTTGTTAGTTTTGGAATTTTTCCCCATGGTGGGAAAAAACAATGTTGTGTTTTATTGTTAAAACGATGCTGATATGTT
Source organism: Cryptophagus acutangulus (assembly GCA_963556235.1). Classification (NCBI taxonomy): domain Eukaryota; kingdom Metazoa; phylum Arthropoda; class Insecta; order Coleoptera; family Cryptophagidae; genus Cryptophagus; species Cryptophagus acutangulus. The sequence goes on from OY744561.1 coordinate 4,022,348, forward strand.
AATATGTTCCTAATATGTTAATATGTTGCTGATATGTTGATAAGTTGAATGATGTTGATATGTTGCTTTAATATCGAATCGAGAGAGAGTAGCGTTTAACACGAATGCTAAGCGACGAATGGTGGTGTGGTAGATTAGATTCTCTTGATAGATTCTCTTATAAAAATTGTAGTGAGCAAAAGCTAGAAATAGTAGTCAGCAAAAGCTTCAAATTTGTTTAAAATACACTAGAAATGACGCCGGATAATATATATAAACAATGAAGAGCTAATTTAATGAGGCAACATGGTCGCTTCTACTCCTAATAGTCATTTAAGTATTAAGGTCAGTAAGTGCATACTACCGGTGGAGGGTGTGTTTGGAGATCGAGACGTAGTCGAAATCTCCAATACGCCGTATTAGGACGTAGTCGAGATCTCCAATACGCCCAATACCGGTAGGGTACTTACTGACCGCAATGCTTATTACGTGTTTTGCACGATCGAGGACTTATAAAAATTAATATTTGATTAATAAATTACAAATGTAATAAATACATTTTTATCAAGTAGCATATGGTTTGGTTACTACTTATTAAGCTTACGTTGGTAGGATACGAAGTTCATTAAAACAGGGTTGTACCTTGCTGTCATTTAATAAGTTAATTAATAATTTCCAATTAGTTTCTTAATTAACTGATCAGAAATGGGAGACAGTGATTAAAAGTGCGTGGGACATAGGATGTTCAGCAATTATTTCCGAAAAATCTAAAAAACACAATTAATTAAAAAAATAATAATAATCTCGTTTACTTATCGCACGGTATTTTGTAAAAGTAACCTACTATGATTATTATATAATCAGTAAACATGTCAAATTACACGATCGTGCAAATTAAGTTTTAAGGCAACCTGTTAGTTAATATAAGCTGGGTTGTCCACAAGTATATTTGACACAATTGCCAAAATGGGACCACGGCTACAGATTTCTATCACATTACTAGCACACTCATTATTAAAACACACACAAACACAATTTTTGTGTCACAATCACAAAACAAACAAAAAACACTCGAGAACACGCTATTTCAAAAATTCACAAACGGCCACAACGCGTTATGGGTACTGCCACGACGTATTATTTTCGAATACTATACGTCAAAACGTAGTTTTGAACAATGATTTGAATATTGCAAAAAAATGCTTACACAATAAGTTTTAATTGCTATTTATGCAACCAGTTAGGAAATGCATTTTTTTTTGTGTAACGAGCGGATTTCTGCGGGACGAGCGCAGCGAGTTCTGCAAAATAGCGCGAGTTACACAAAATAGCATTTCCTAACATGTTGCATACAATATTTTTTCTAATTTTTACAAAAACCTTCTCAAAAAAGAGTTTTTTAAACTTGATGATATTAATAATTTAGTGAATTTTATCAAAACAAGTAGGCTTTATTCGGAACTTTTCATCACCAGTTGTGAAATACTTTTCATTTCATCACCAGTTGCCTAAAATGTGCCGTTTGCCAACTACAATCGATTTTGAAAAGTCACATTTTACATGTCAAAATTAGAAAAAACTTATTTTTTATACATCCACTATTAAAAATAGGTATTTCAGTACTTTGTTCCATAGAAACGAGTTGCCGCAAAGTCAAAAACACGCTTTGTTTCAAAACACAATTGTTTCAAGTAAATGTAATTGTTATTTTCATTATTAGAGGTAACAGCTTTTTTTTGCGTCACCGACTTGATTATTATATTTAAAATCACACATAATGTTGGTCGTTGTCAAATATTCAACAGTAATACGACAAGACCTTTACAATAGCCGGCTATTTTTTTTTTCATTAATTTATCAAGAAAGCTTGCATTTTAATCATTTAAACGAGAACTCATCAAGCATTAATAATCTGATTAAAGCCCGAGAGCTTTAGCTCGAGGGCTTTAATCTTTGATAAGTTCGAGTTAAATTATTTAAAAATGCAAGATTTGACATAAATTATAAAAAAAATATCCGATATTGTAAAGGTCGAGTGGTATTTAGAAAGATTATTTATTGAATGAAAATAAAAATCTATCCATTTTTTCGTTTTCAATTGCTTTTGCAGTAAAATTATAACATGTAAAACTGTCAAAATTAAATTCGCGTCGCCTACTTCAAATTTAAAAATGTCACGTGATCGGATATTGCTACCTATTAAAATAGTCGCTGATATTGCAGCTAACGCATACCTCATCTCGCAGTAAACACACATGAAATAAATAATCACACATATTATAAACTAATATAATTTTTGTACACGTGTGAAATGAATCATTGCAATACTCGTGTGGATCTAAATCACGCTCATATTGCAATGATTAATTTTCCACACTTTTAATACAAATTACTAGTGTAAGTATTAAAACTTCTTACTTACCCAATAAGTTCTAATTTGTTGTTTGTTTTGTAGTTTGAGTAAATTGAAATGTAGCAAATCATGTGACAGTTTACAAACAGTTGCACGTATGGCTTTACAGGAATTATTTTTAGACACATCTTGAACTCTGTGCTACTAACTGAGCAAATGTTGGACAATATAGAGAGTAGAAATACCTGATTTTCTCGGCGGCAGCGGGGGCCATTACTAGGTTCTTCGTGCGAAATTCGCGGCGTCTTGAATGCCACGTTGAACCACCTGCAGGCAATTGCCGTTGTAGTAAAGCATTTCGATGCTGATCGTTCAGCTGAGAACGTGGACAAAACTCCTAGAGAGGTCTCCAAAATGGTTGCAGTTCTCACTTTTCTTCAGTATAAGAATTTTCTTGGGCGTGGTTCGTTCTTCAATTTGTTCAGCTTCCTGGCTGGTTGCCACAGCAATGAGCTCACATTATGTCACGTGATGTCAGGTTGCTTGCAATAAATTCTAAAGTCACTAGATATCTAGGGACTTTAATAAGTTCTAATTTGTTGCGCCATCTACACGTTTTTTTTTAAATTCGAAGGAGCAAAATAAAATGTTGCCAACCACGTGACATTGGACAACCGAATGCACATACGGCTTCGCAAGAATTAATTTTAGACAAACATATAACTCTGTGCTACTATGTAGGCGGAGGTTCGACACTATAGAATAGAAATACCCTCGGAAATACCTGATATTGTCAGTGGTAATCGGCGCCATTAGTAGGTTCTTCAATCAGGCTTCGTGTGAGTAATTGGCGATGTAGTAAACCAATTCGATGCTGATCGTTCGGCTTAGGATATGGATATGGATAAAACTCGTAGAGGTCTCTTCAATATGGTTGCGGTTACAAACTTTTGATTCTCACCTTTCTTTAGTGAACGAATTTTCTTGGGTGCCTTGTGGTTCAACTTGTTTAACGTTTTGCCTGGAGTGGTTGCTACAGCAATGATGTCACGTGATATGTCCACTTCCGGTTGTTTCATTTCGTCCGCTCCCTCTGGTTCCTATCGTCGCAACAAAAAGGACGTTTGATTGGTTGCCTATAATTTATAATAGGCAACCAATTTTGTCTTTTTATCAAATTGTTACAACTTCTTCCACACAAAAGTCACATTAAATATAAATACAATTAATTTTTGAATTGAAATAATATACTATGGTCTGAAATAAATATACAATTAATTTAATCTTAGCTAGAATATTATTGCATAAAACTTTATACAGATAAGGTGACAGATCTGTGACTGTTGTCAAGAGTGGTCTGCCAATTGTTGTAGAACCACAAGCAGAAAATTCAATTTGGCATTGCGATCAGCTGATTATTATCAGCTGATCAGTAGTTACAGATACTATCGTCCAGCCCGCCTTGGCGCTGATATTAATTTTTAAATCAAACATGCTAAGTGCTTTGCTTGTATGTTTTCTAACCGCATTTTTACGCGTGTATATGTCAAAACTACACAACGTGTTGTTGTCTGACTTTTTAAAATCTAATTCAAAATAGGGTTGCAAAATATGCTGTGTTGGTGGGTTTGAGACTAGGTATATACCGGGTGGTATAATAATTCAACGATGAGTGAGCCACTCAACGATGAGTTGAGTGGCTCAGCAAAATGAGTGCTTCCTTGTGCTTCCATTTGACAACAAAAAGTTGGCGTTTTCCGAGGAGTTGTCACTTTCCCGCTCTAGATCTTTTTGCTGATTTTCCCGCTCGCTAAATCAAAACAATGCAGTAAAACAATAGTTTTTGTTTTTAGAAATGAGCGTTTCTTGGTTACCGATGATATAATCACATTTTTATTTGTTGTCAAAATATTAATTTTACATTTTTGCAACAAAAATTTAATTTAAAATCGATTGTAGGAAAAATCTTGTGTGTATTTCGAGCGCAAAGTGTTTTTGTCGCTCTCGCCAGATTGTCAACATTCTGGCTCGCGCGACAAAGTATCACTTTGCGCTCTTAATACACAAATAGCTATTGTTTTTTCGTTATTGGCACAGTGGTGTATGACATTTAACCGACAAGAACATTATTTATTGCTATTTTATTGCGCTGAAGAAAACAAAATATTATATTATGTTTTTTATTTAATAATATACATGTATTGTCGCGAGTTTTCTCCACGACATACAGGAAAAGTTTATTCATCGTTTAAATAAAATCCAGATTCAAAATCCAGTCTTAACTTTTTGCACTTACATTTTTTACTTGCGGTTGGCTGACAGACACGTTGACGATGGCCGAGTTGGTGGATTCAGTAACGCCCAATTTTAAACGAACTTTACTCCTGCTTCTTTTTAAAGCGCGTTACACTTATTCTCGCACTCCTTATTCTCGTCTTACATTTAGCCGCTCACTCTCGATGCTTGGTCTAAGATTTGCCAAACTTCCACTACTGACTACCCGACACTTGAGTCTCTAAGTGCTTGACTGAACAAACTCAGCTAAAACTCCAAGACTGCGACTACTAACTGACTTTTTTGCATTATGCATTCCTTATATACAGGTACTTCTAATATGCTATTAGTTAGAATAACAATTACATTCAAAATTAGTGCAATACTTAATACTATTAGCCAAACTGATGAAAGAGTATTTTTTTAAAGATTGTTTGAATTTACTCTTGATGATATGATGCAATTACAATTATAGTTTGGAACATGCATTATCCATTTAATTCGTAAATAAAATTATAAACTCGATAACATGATCTCATATATTGATTTAAATAATAATAAAATAAAATTTCTAAATTTTAGCCACCACAGTATTATTGTTAAATGTATTTTTTTGCAGAGTTCAAATTTTATCATTGAATGAAATGTGAATTTCATCAAATGTTTGCTAAAACTCGGTAAGAAATAGATTTTTAGCATATATCTTTGATTGATGAAATTTTTATTTATTTCGAAGACAAATTTTGATTCTCTAAGTGATATTCCCAACTTTTCTACAAAATTTAGAAATGGAAACTGTCAGCCAAGAATGTTACTAGCGACCATAATGTCAGTATCTGGTACTACGGATCAACAAACATAAGAGCAGGAGTTTTTATAGCAAGTCAGCCATCTATACCTTTTTAATCTATGTTAACAAGACTTCACGATGAAAGTCAGTCGTATTACATGACAAACCAACCAAAAAGATTAGAAAACGATGAAATTCGATTCGGCAGTGTTTTTGTACTGTAAATAAAGACAATAAGGAGTCACTAAAAAGTGAATTAAGCAACCAAAAAGAATGTTGATATACTTTACTTACTAAAATTAATAGTCCATAATATTCGTTTACATCTAAAGTAGCTTCGTAAATGTGTTCATAAGCTTTTACTAGTTTTAGAATGTGGTCTGCTGAAACTGAAATTTGAAAGAACGATCGATTTTGAACTAATTCAGTTTTTAAATTGCACCTTTTTCTTTTCTTTTTTCTAAATATGATTTTTATCGATTTTGCATATGTCAGTATTAGAAACTCTTTTACTTCTAATAAAAAATATTGCTTGATGTAAGTTGCAATACTTTCCTAATGTTCATTAATTATGTGTAGTCGAATTCGAATAAAATGAACCAAATTCCAGTAAGTTAATTCAACAGTTTATATGGTTTATTCGGAGTAACTAATTAGTACGTCATCGATAGTCATGACGTCTCCTTTACTTTTATGCCAAAGAACGTTCAGAACGAGGCATTTTTAATGAGAAAATTACAAAAAACATGCAAACTCGAGCACCCACACTAAATTTACAAAGAAAGCAAACCAAAACAAGTAAAAAATATTAACAGAGCCTTAGACTTCAACCGTTTAATTTCAAATAAAACAATAGACAGATGCTAGATATAGATTTAATTTTCCCACATAAATAATTACAGCGTAATTACGCAATAGTATAAGTAGGTATAATTACAAATGTTTCCCAAAAATACATAACACATTTTTTAAATATTAATAATAATCATAACATTATGTATAATACAATGATTATAAGTTAAGTATATCACGTAATTAACAATGAAGTTTTAAAATAAATTAAAGATGCTTTTTTCTGAAATGCTTAAGTAAGTATGTAATCTATATTCTACCTGCAATAAAAAATAATATAAAATTATTTAAATAATATTCGAAAATCAAAGTTTCTAACCTATCTCTGAAGACCAATTTATTTGGCATTTTGATCTGAAATACTTCTTTTTCCCCAAATTCCTTTCAAGTTAGACCAAGCTGGATCACGTTTTCCCCACGAACCTAGAACAAAGACAATTAAATACTATAAAATTACCAGAAAAATTTGAATTGCTCACCCCGGAATTTATCCCATTTACTTCTTTTTCCCCAGCCTCCACTGAACTGACCAGATCGCCAATCTCTTTTTTCATCGTCATTTGCTTCCAATTCGTTATCGTATTCAATGTAGTGCGTTGGTTCATTTTGTTCTTGTTCGAGCATCGATGCTAATTGCTGTATTGCATATTCATCATCTGGGGCAAATCTTTTACCCCAGCCACCCTTTAACATAAAGAATAATGAAAATCATAATTAACGTATTAGCCTCAACAATAACTAATCTAATTAAGGTCAAACTGGAACATGATTGTAATCTTAAACGTCTATTGTGAAAATTATACATAGTATCCCAACATTAATTAGTGCATATTATAATATAATGATGATCGTTCAATCTAGTATTCGAGCACATGCTGCAAATAGTCTGGTAGTCTTCAGAATAATGTATTTATTAACTACTAATTTATATTGATTTTTCAAGATGTATATATTCAACTATAAGAGTAGCCGTTTTCTCCAAACTTGTGTGAAGATAATTAAAATTATTAAATTGAATGAAAAATTTATATATCATTGCAAGATATTCAGAAATTTATTATTAAGTAAATAAGTCTCGGTTATAATAGTAAACAAACTTTTATTAAATTATGGATTCATAGTTTAACAAAATTCTCTATTTTATATATTTTACTAAAAGTTTTATTACATTGTAAAATTTATTAAATTGTAAAAGAAATATTAATATTTTTAAAAATAATATTTTGGATATGAATCATTACAATTTATTACCCTTTAAAATGAATGCAACATACAATTAAATGTTTGAGACTTTGAAATAATTTAGTTATTTGTCGTGTTTTAGTTCATCAACTTTCTTATTTCAAATGAGATGAAATAGTCCTTCAATATTCTAAGAAGACTTTTATCTAGTTTTTTGAAAATAGAATAGGTGGAAATATCACATATATGTGATATTATATGTGATATTATTATATGCATAGAAGAATTCTTTAGCTTCATACGACGGCTTTCAGAATTGTTTAATTATTTACAAGATTCAAGCAAAAGTTTTAGAAGGCTTGAATGCTTATATATTTTGGCCGAGTTTGACTGGTGCAGACGTGTATTATACAGTTTGCTAACAGCCCGGGAGTGTTATTGGAACCGATATCTAATGTGTTCAAAAGGTAATTTGGTTTTAGTGTAAATTCAAAACATCAAAATTCGATTATTATAAATGCAATGCCATGTATTTTGCAATGCAATGCTTTACTGCAATATTTTGCAAATGCAATGCTCTTCGTATTTTGTTTAGACTTAAATTCTCCATTGCTTTGTATTAGATATCATTCAGTAATGAGTATTTAAGTTTCCAATAGGTGCCGCGCGGTGGAACGTGGCAGTTTCTAAAACTATCTTATTAGGCACTCAGTGATGTTGATTTTATAAAGTCGCTCACCATTAAAAGGAGGAGTACTTTGGCTGAGGTTACATTTCAGCGCGCCTAACTGGAACGCATGCTAATCTTATGGAAAAATCACTGCCACTCGGTGTAAGACCCACAGGAAAACTACTGAATCAATTTTAAATATTTAAAGTGATATACATTCTAGAAATATTAATCTACTCTTTTAATGGAACAAAGTTTTTATAGTTCATTGTAAAAAAAGATGCAGCTACTCAAAATTAATATAGTTGATATTTCAAATACAAAATAACATAAATGACCCTTTGTCCATTGCAATCACAGATAAATCAATTCAAATTATATATCAGTTTAAATATTGAAAATTGATTCTTTAGTTTTTAAGATTGCCCTACACCCGATTTGAATTTTTTTATCATATTTTGAACGAGAATCATCGTTAGAGTGCCTGTTCTAGTGCTCGGTAGATGGCTATACGGACGCTCAAACGCAAGATAGCTTTGAAGATGGCTTGTTCCGTCTCATTTCAACACATGCAAATATACTCCAATTCTAGTCTCATGCTAATATTTGTGTCCTAACTCTAATAAAAGAGATGAAGGGTACCGTTTGTCGCTTCCACAATTTGCGTTTACGGTTAGCTTTAAAAAGTCCTCCTCTTAAAATAGTTATTTGTGGTGTTTTAGTTCATCAACTTTCTTATTTCAAATGAGATGCTACTTGAATGAAATGCTCTTTTAATATTCTAAGAAGACTTTTATCTAGTTTTTTGAAAAATTTCGTATTTTGTTTAGAGTGAAATTCTCCATTGCTTTGTATTAGATATCATTTAGTATGAGTATTTAATTTTCCAATTGCTGTCGCGCGGTCAAACGTGGCGGTTTCTGAAACTATCTTATTAGCCACTCGATGACCATTAAAATATACTCTAGCGCCGCTACTGCTAATATTTATTATATATTGTTAGATTTTCAATAGCTTGGTATGAATATAAATGCTAATGTCACTATTCATAAGGTTAAAGCACTTTTCTCTTGATCTGCTTTTGTTTCCAACAAAATGGAAAAGGAAGCCTATACTCAAACATTTATATGGTGATAATAATTTCCATTCACATAGATTGCAGCAAGGCTCTTCAAAGAACTTGGCGTATATTTAATGTGAGATATCCTCATTTTCTGCCTACAAACTAGCTCAAATTTAAATAAATAAAACCAATTTTTTTCATTTGGAAAGGTAATGTTCCGTAAGTAAATGCAATAACAGAAAACTATTCATGAATGATAGCGATAGCGAGAGAATGGTAATATAGACCAAGAGACAATTTAATTGTACACAGGAAAAGCAATACAGAATAGGAAAAGCAATACAGAAAATTGATTTAAAAAAATCGATTTTTTATGTTTTTAATACTGAAGGCATAAGAATCGTTCTATCCATACCGTTAATTTAATGTCTGTTATCAGAAGAATTATGCCAAAAATAATAATAATTACGAATTAATTTAACGTAGTGGTCGAAAGCACGTTGCTGGGTAAAAGCCCGACGCCCAAGGCGAAAGGCTTTTAAACAGTATAACTTGCTTGAGAAAATGCGTTAAATTATAAGAATTTATCAATGTTCAAGAGATATTCGATTAGAAGACATAAATATCTAAAATTATTTTTCACAAAAAAAGTACAATGAATTACAATGATAATCGGTTCACAATAATGATAAATAAAAAATAATAAACATAATGTATATGTCATATAGCATTGATGACGCCAACTCCGTTTAGTATAAGCCCAGTAAATTGTAATTTTTGCACATGGTAGAGATTAAAATGAACACAAACCTGTAAACTTTGCCAAGCCTTTTTTTCAGCAATCGGGGGTGTATAACTTAATTGATCGCCCCAAGCAGGTGCACTACGTTTGAGGCCCCATCCACCATGCAAATTATTCCAACCCCGCTTTCCCCACATTTTTAAATTTTTATTCCAGTCTCTCTTTGGCATTTCATCTAGCTGCAAATAATGTTAAATTAAATTAAAACGAATGAGTTTATATTTCGAATAGGTTTGCAAATTATTGATTGATGGATAAAATGATGTGTGCATGAGTTTTAATGGAATGTTGTTAATACATACAAAATCAAAACTGACAAATTTAAAGTGTTAAAAAAAATTTAGAGTTGCCATTTAAATTCTTTGTAAAAGTCAATGCATTAATTTAAATGCGAATAATTTTAAAATAGAAAATTACATTTTTCCATACTAAATTATCACGTCTGCTACAGTAAATGTAGTAATGAAGTGAGTTTATTTGAAATAAAATCACTCAATAAAAATAAAACTTTATATCAGTGCATGGTTGGTAGATTTGACATTTCATATTTGCTCCTTTCCGTGACTAGTCTCGAAAATCCGCCGAAATAGGATAAAGGACTTACCTGTGGATTGTCATCTCCGGATTTGCTCAGTGGGGATTCGTCAGCCAAAACAACAAGACTGGCTTGTAAGCAACAAGCTAACATTGCTGCCCACAAGAACTTGCTTGCGGATGTTGACGATGCATAGGGCATTATTGCTAAAACACATTAAAATAACACACAATTTAGAAACTGTTCAATTTAAATTTTTGGGTTTAAGCAAACTGAATTATTGCAGCATAACTAAAATCTCATTTCTAAATTGAATCCCAAGTTGAATCAATTTTGCTCAACCCCCGTTACCAACGTTTACTTGTCTACTCGTATTTAAAATGGATATGATAATGTAGTTAAATATCGAAGTAATGTACCGACTTGTTAGCATCGATTGCTTTTTAACACAATTAGTGTACGAAAGTAGGTAATTGAAATTTGGCATTGCGGTAATAAAGTTAGATCAAGTTAGATAATAGTATATTATTCAACGAGCGTGTAATGATGGCTATTATATATGAGGAAAAGTTTGCGACACGAGCCGCAGGCGAGTGTCGTAAATATCCGAATGCGTAATAGCGATTGGATCCGAGTAAAATACCTACTATTTTTTTTCTACGGGTATTTAATAAACAAAAAAAAATGGATGGCAGTGAAAATATAAGAAAATTTTTTATAAAATATATTTTCGTCGTAGAAATGCTGACTAATAAAAATGTATGGCAAACTTCACGCCATTCGATAATCGAAATTTTGTGATTGGTTGGAACTAGTTGAGTAATGAAATATTACTAGTTGAGTGACGAAATATTACTCAACACCCATGAGTGATGACTAGCAATATATACCAAAAAACGCTTGTATAAAAAGTAATATGTAATGGAAGTAGAAAAAAATAAATATTAATTTAAAACTGAATAATGTCGATTATAATTTTTTTTTACTTGAAATATTTGGTAATTATTCTTTCTATGAATCAATCTTCTCAAAGTGAAGCTACATTTTATTTATCTTAAGTCCAGCTTGTATCATTTTATTAATTTAAAAATATAAATGCGGTAACAATTCAAAAGTAAAAGAGATTAAAATTTAAAAAGTTAATAAAAATGGTTGAAACGTGAAAACTTTCTGCTTTATTAAAAATGAATAGAACTATATAGCGTAATTTTAACGAAAAAAATAAACATAATAAAATATATTAGAGTTGCATTTCACCAACAATTGTATGAAATGACAATTAAAAGTGAAAAGTTCTTTAATCCGAAGTATGTGGCGAGCAATTTACGCAGAGAAATTGTATTTGGTCTAAAACAAACTAAGAATATTTAACTAAAATCTTATAATATGCAACGACTCATCTAATTAATTTCGTAATAGTGTAACAAATCCGCAATCTCCATGTATTTGCATAGACGTTTGTCTTATAAACCTCATAGCGCAACGGACAATTGATAGCACTCATTAAGATTCGGTTTATCGTGTGGCAAGTGGCATCATGTTCTCTCAGATTAGTTTAATCAAACCAAGAAAACCATGTACGAAAATCCTTCAAATTAACACAAAATATTTTGTTGCATGCAACCTTAACAGTTAATTATTTTTAAAAATTTCAAATTCAAAAAAGTTCAATTAGACTTCTGGTAGGTAATAAAAAGTGATGATTTCAAATAAACTTCATAAGTTTCCATATCTTAAAAAAACAAAACGAAAAATTTTGAACAACAAACAAATATTGAAAACTTCAATATTTTTATCTTTTTGCCATGCAGAACTTTTTTTTTTGTTTTGTAAATACATGTTTGTAATTACACCTACGTCACAAATAACGTTGTTGTTTGCTAAACTAAACTAAAAAAGGAAACAAAAAAAAATCACAAAAGTTGTTGTTTACTAAACGTTTTGTGATTTTGTGTTGTAAATTAAAATTGGTATTAAAAGTAAGTCATGACGTGGTATGAAATTCATAATAAGTGATTGGTTTACTTATCAATGAACAATTGATAGAAGATACAAGAAATAGTAGTTGCCTACGGTAATTTATATTATATTAAGTATTAGAAGCTGTAAGGGTTGTTTAGTGGTCGAAAAAAAAATTGGGGACTGAGCAAAGCGAAGTCCCCAATTTGCCAGAGACCAGTAAATCGTGATGCTTATAGCATTTTTTTGCACGATAAAACTAATAAAATACTGTTCGATCAATATGCAAAATGACGTTTATTTAATAATTGGAATAAAAGGTTATTTTAGATTTTACTATAACGTAAAAGGTAAATTGACAAAAAAAGACTGATCGAGCAAAAAAGTAGATACAGAACTAATAGCAAAGTCGCGATTTAAATGTTTGTGATAATAATTAACAAAGTTTTAAAAAGAAACTTTAAATCTACAGTTTACTCATTACAGAAATAAAGTTACGTTGAAACGATTTCGAACAATAAATTGAAATCAGTAGAAATGTACATGTGCTTGTTTTTAAAGCGCAAATTGAATAAAACTTTTTAAATTCCAAATAAAAGAGTAAACCAACTTATAACTTATCTAGATAGTACAATTATTGTTCGCATGCAATTGGTCTAAATTTCTGCGTTGTTCATGCCCATCCATAAACAGTTAATTGAAATGTTAATTTTTGTGTAACATAAAAATATTGTCGTAACATTAATAATAATTTTTATTAAAGATTAATTAATAATTATTTTTAGGACTGAAATTAAATTCTGCGTAATTTTTATTTGTTTTGAAGCTGTTATTAATAAATCTAACTAATTTGATCGTGTTAATGAAACTTCATTGAACGCAATGTGTAGTAGACATTCAAGCACAGATCGAGTAGCGTGGAAACCAGATGTATTGAATTACTTGATAAATTTCAAAATTATATAGCAGCTTGGCTATACAGGGGATGCAAGACGACGAGTTTTTGTTGACAAATTTATAAAACTTTCGAATTCGACTTCTATAATAGGTATCTACTTGGCAACATATAACTTTTGTTCATGTGCTTGGATTTATATTTTTTTACTTTTTCAGCGATAACTGTTTCTCAAAAAATAGGTATAGTAAGATTATGTTAGAGGATTTCGCAATAGACTAATCGGTTGCCACAGAATAAATTAACGGTACGCCCGGGATTTTCGAAAAAAAAATTTGTTTCACTGTTGTATATATAGCCGTGAAACCGCGTGGATTTGCGTGAAACATGTATCTTCAGTAAGCTCTTCTAACTTTTCCAAAATCTTATGGACAATATGTTCACTGGAAATTGTTCCGTAAGGATATTCCCGAAAATGTTCCCTAAATTTTAAAGTCTACTTTGACTCTGGAACCGTTTTCTAGATACATTAATGAAAACTCTTCGTGATATTCGCCGTACAATTAATTTGATGCCATAAATTTTCCGTGATTAAAAAATATTTTGAAAACGAAATTATATCATTTAATATCTGCTAGAAATTAAGTATGTACCATTTAATGGAAAGCTGGAGAGTTAGTTACAGGTGGCTGCAAATTATAACTCATCTACCTACTCACTGCAATTAATTTACATAAATTGTTAAATTACGAGCGTCGCAGATATTGCATTAAAATAGTATTTTTTTTAAATGAAATATACAAACTTGATTGCAATTTGTGAAATAAGATATTAATTTTAGCATATTTTTTCTGGTATTAAAAATATACATTAATTCTAATGAAACTGTAATCATTCACTTTAAATTTTAAGAGGATTCATTAATTTGAAAGTTAATTATATCTTGCTGATTGCTGCTGAAGCTGCTGATGATTGGTATGAGAATTTGACTCAAATTTCAATTTAGTTTTCTCCATTCAGACTGTGATTAATCAATCAACCACAACTTTTGTTTCGGTTTCACCACCAATCCTTAATCTATATGCTTTGAATTACCTTGTTAAACGAGATCTAATAATAATTATTTGCAATAAAATCTTTTTTTGAAATAAATTCAGTTTGTAGATATGATTGCAGACAATTACTTTTATTCGTCCATGCTTTTACTTTAGCAAATAAGAAAAAACTGAATGAGCATTTGTCTGGAGCACCCCTGTAGCTTCATAAAAAATGTTTGACTGAAACGGCACTGACGTTGATGTTTTCCTTAATAGCACAATGATGTAGCCGTGATGCAGGTCATGGGGTGTTGTTCATTTCAAGTACATAAGTCAAGACATGTTATTAATAATTATTTTTGGATATTTGCGAAAGTAGCCAAAATTATATAACTTTTAAAGAAAACCTTTTTCTGAATAATCTTATAACTAAATTTTTTTTTTTTGCATTTTGACGTTTTTACGTTTTTGTCACTTCAATGGCAAAAAAGTTAGTTCAAATTATTTCAGTCATAATATAAAGCTAGCTTGCTCTCAAATCAATAGCTTTTTCAGCAACGAATGCCATCCAAACGTTAAAACCAATTAATAGTTTTGGAAATGCTTAAAAGTGTGAAATCTAACAAAAAATAAACAATAATGTGTCATGTAATACAATTATGAAACTCTGCCAGAGCAGTTTAAATACTATTTATTCACACGAATTAAACTAAATTCCGAGTTACAGTCGAGGTTTTTTTTGTCGAATGAGCACAGTTGAATTTGTCTAATGCTGATATATTTAGCAGATTTAATTTTAAATTTAGTCTTTAATAGTCAACTTAAATTTTAGTTGTTAAGAAATAATGATAAGAAGTTACGTAAGCAATATGAATGACGTAACCCTAAGTTTATAAATAGATTTTGGAGACGAATTACTAGCTATTGATGGTTCAGGTTATGTATTACTACATGCTATTATATGATCTGCAAATAAATATTAAGTAAATAAATAAAAAAAAGAAAGGTTCGGAGTTATGCCGAATTGCACCAAGTATTCGTTTGAGGCAATCTGCACGAATGCTTAACAACTTGTTGATGTTCTTGTACCAAAATAAACGTGATCCTTTTTTCAAATATACAAGTATTACTAGGACTTACGACTAGTAATTCTACAGACTCATCATTTTGTCAGAGTCTTTTTTTGGATATTTTTGAATTATTGCCCAGTAACAAAATTCGTATTGAAAAATTGTAATTTTAGCTTTGACAAAAAGCATTTTTTGCTGGAGATAACCAACCAAGTCATTCAGATTCAATTTACTATATATTGTAAATTTTTCGAAAAAAAAAATTAGGTTTTGAATTTCTCAAATTTTTGGCAAATATTACATTTTTTCCAAGAAAGTCATCCATGGGGCTTAAAGTGAAGTTTCCAAGAGTTGGAATACTTTTATCGAGATCGACTTTTTGTATCTCAACTCTTGGAATATTAAATTTTATTTGGTTGAGTTTTGATTTAAAATGGATTTATGGACTGCGATTTCAGAAACCACTTTAGTTATTAGAAATTAATCTAACATGTCATAATAGCAAATTTCAGTACATATGTTCTTATTATTAATTTGTCACATTATTTGTAGATAAGTTTATTTATACCGCTAAAGTCTCTTGATATGAGGGATAGAATAGAACTAAAATTTCAATTTTTGCAGCAATATTTTTTATACATACATATATGTATACAAATATGGGAATATAAAAATGTGGAAATTCATTGACTTTCAAATATGAGGGTCAATTCTCCGAATTGCTTTGAGAGATACATTTGGCCTAGCCTGCAGTGATAAAATGATAGTACGAAAACAAAATATGTTTTTTTTTTGCATGCGTTGAAATATATCGAAACATATTACAATTCACTGTATAAGGCTTTTTAGTTTACTCGACTGAAAAAAGTGTTGAATTAAATTTATTGGTTTCGGATGCCTAGAGAATTAATTGAATTTTTAAATGCATCTTCGTTTTTAGGTTGGTTTTTAATTATAATTAATATACTGACGGTGTTACTTATATTAATCAAGCTGTTTAGTAGCAAAAATTCTATTATCCATTAATATCTTTGATTTTACTTGTATCTGAAAAAAGATTATGATGTTGGTATTTGGTAACTGTTAGTAATTATAAGTTAATATATGGGTACCCGGAAATTATGAGAAAAAAATTCAACCGACTAATACTTAATGACCGACTAATTATTCTTTTATTTTATCTGAATTTTGGTGGTATAAAGAGCAAGCACATTTTCAAGTGTTTCATTTAAAATTTATTGATGTTCAGTAATTGTACGTCTTCAAAAAAAAAAAAGTTGTGGGTCATTTGTTGAGGATCAGAGCAGCTGAGAGTTTTTGTCATTAAAAGATTTGCGCCAAATTTGAATTCAGAATACAAAAGAGCACGAGTGATAAGTACAGCAAATTTGAAAAAAATCAACACAGTAGCAAAAAAGTAAAAAATAAAAATCGGTCTAAAAAAAGTAGCGATTTAACTCCTGTTATTTTTGAGTTTTCGGAAAAAAAATTAAGGACCTTAATTTTTTAAGACATTATTTTTTTTTGTTACTCTAAATTTCTTGCTTATAGTATCCAGGCTCCCTGCAAATTCACAGACACTGATTACATTTTCTTGAAAATGTAAAAGAAATGCAAAAGAAAAATTATATAAATTATTCATGGTTATATGGTCAGGATTTTTTACGAAGATTGTAGAATGTAATATGTTAATGCCTTATGATTACTGAAAATGGTGTGGTAATCGCCCATAAGTATTGTTATTTATAATTGGTATTCAATATAATTGTTAAAGAATAATATGCAATATAATATAATTATATATGAATAATTTAGATTCATAAAACCGGACGCAGTTTAAACATAAATACAATGTGTTTGATTTTGTATATGTTACAATTACCTCATCAGGTTCACTGGTTAGTAATTGAAATATTCGTTTAATTAACACATTTGAAAATATTAAATCAATTAGTTACCTACCTATGGCTATAAAACATAAATGCTTTTAGAGCAGAGAATTAATAGTTGAAATTCAAATTTGAATTAATGAGGTGAATGATATTGTGGTTGTTACCAATTATTGTGCAATAAATACACTTTTCGAAAAGGACACTGAGTTTTTCATTTGAATGAGATTCAGCATAATTCATTTAAAGTTTCATGTATTCGACAAACTGAAAAACATTCTGTGTACATTCTTTGTACCACAATTTACGTGTTAAATATGATTAGCAGTTGTTTTCATTTATTTACTTGCAGTGTTTAAATTTCCTATTCTTTGAAGTTGAAAGTATTTTGGACTTACATATTTTAATTAAATTACATTCTCTATAAAGACAACAACTTACACACTATGCATACATTAAATTAATTTAAATTATAATTTTCATGGTATAGAATATTTTGAATACCTAAATATTTGCATTATTACTAAAATATTATGATACGTTTAAACAGAGAATATAATAAATTAAGATAATTGCGGTGCTGGATCGATTAAACTGTGGATATTTCGTTATTATAGAAAATATTTATTAAATAATACAATTTAGTTTTAGATCTCGCCCTGGTCATCGCATATTAATTGTGAAATAATGTGTTACATTTATTGAGAAGCCAAAATTCAAAAGGCATACACATCAGAATTGCTATTTTAATCAGTGGAAACACATACAAATTGTTGCGGTTACAGTAATCCTATTTTCAAATTGTTACATTTGGCCACAAGGATAAGATAATTCTCCTTAAACTATGCATTAAACAGAGTAAGGATCAGCATGCGAAGGCGAAACTATAGTTTGTGTAAAAAAGATGGCGGTCACGACATGAATTTTCTGGATCTAGTCCAGCCGTTCGTATTGTATGGCTACGCTATATAAGCGTATAATAATATGCTTGGATACAGTAGTACGTATGTCGGTTTTATGATGTTTTTGACGTATACATTGAAGACGTGACCTTTTTTGCACACACTATAGCTTAGGTGCATGTGCCGCGTGCTGACTTTTACTGTTTGGCAAGTATTATGAGGCACGAGTCTACCAGTGCGCACATAGACAAACCACACCCCTTGTCAGTGGCGTGGAAAATATAAATTTGCTATATTCAAAATATGAACATAGAACATCGACAATATAATTCATCGCCAACTAAAACCTGTTTAGAACACCTAAAACGCATAGCTCAGAGCCTATCATATCGGGTAAGTATAATAAATAAATATCGTAACCAGTGAATATAAAATTATACCCGCTATAACTATCTCTTTTTATAAAGGCATTAAAAAGAGATAGTTATAGCGAGTCTAATTTACCATAGCAACATATTTGTCAGTGTCACTACTTATTAATATTGTGTGGCGTGCGTCACTTTGCATATATTGTACCAAAATGGGTTCCGAATATCGTTGGGGATCAGTTTCTGAAAAGATTGTGTAATATATTGAAATTTTTTCCATTCATTATATTGTCTTGCCAAATATAACTCGTGGGCTAAATATAATTAGCCCACGAATATATTTGCCCACTAGTGATATTGCTAGCGAATATAATACTTAAAAAACCGAACGCATGAAGATAAATTTGCATATCAGATGCCCCACTTGCGGACTTGTATTTTGGTTGTCGGTATATTATAAATAAATGATAGGAAATGTTCTGCATCAATACCCACAAGCCAAAATTTTGGTGGTTCTGCTCCAAAACAACTTTTGTCAACTACAACAATTTACTGACCATCGACTGGAGACTAGCAGTTAAATGCCTTATTGTTAATTATTCATTATTCTGAATATTCTGGTATGATCCAAATATTGCACACAAAGTATTCATTGTGTTAATTATTAGTGCAATATCAAGGTATAGTTAGGATATGCTTTCTTGAGATTGATTCTGAAGGATTATATTAATATATCCAGTAGACGTTTTATGACTATCACGTCCCACTAGGTCGTAATATATACGCACTTATCCGTGTGGTACACAATGGGTGAACAATTTTGTCTCTTGCTATTTCCAAACAAGACTTACACACCCTGACCTACAGCAGCTGCATCTTTGTTATCTATTTGATGCCTTCGCCAAATTACCCTCATCTGTAAATACAAACTAATATTCTAGAGTGTCGCATATCATAATGGTACAGAATTTATGTAGAGAACGTTTTAACAGGCTCTAATTCAGTAGATGAGGCACGTTTCATCGTTAACAAACTCTCAAGAATCCTAAAAGATTAAGGGTTGATTTTGTAGAAATAGATAGCCAATAATCTTTGTTTCCTTGATGACATTTATCCTAACAATTGCGCCCTTTGCTGCACTTGACACCAGAGTAAATTTCCCTCTCCAACTAACTAAAATGCTAAAGATATCTCTTTTTAACACTTTATCGAAAAACAATAAATCTTGAATTTATCAAGATTCATTCATTCATCATCTTCTTTGTCTGACGAAGAGAATGGAAAAAAACCATGTTAGACTCATTGTTCACGATCAAACTAATACAAAATGGCGAATACTGAAGCCTCAATATGACCACGCTGGTGCGAAGGTCTGTTCGCCGACAGTATCGCAAAGTTGGATCGAAGCGATAGTCCCTGATTTGGATATAAAATAATTAAAATCTAAATCAAAAATTGTCATTTTAAGTCAATTGGATCCGCAGAAAAATACCATTAATTTCCACTTTTATGTACACTTTTATGTACACTTTATTAAGACTCAAAAAATATTAAGATAGCTTCTATGGGGTCAAGTCTTGGTTTTAGACTCCAATATAACTATCGGTGCTCTGTGCTTCAATATGACTATCTACAAATAAACACAAGAATTTTTTTTGATGATTTGAGCTTTGACCTAAGTTTGATGCTAGTATAGACGGAGCAATGGTAGGCGCTCCGCCATGACTACCCGCTAAAGTTTTTGCTGTTGAACCCATGGATGTACACAAAGTCAGAATAGGACTTAGAAAAATGATACAAACTAAATGTTTCACAGCCGAAAAAAAAAACTGTGAAAGGAACAGAGAAACGTGACTCAGCAATTTCAATAAACTATCAAACTTCAGGCCCTTTCTTGGTACCAATATACTTTTTCAGTATATACCAATTCATTTAATTCGTTGCTTCACAACAGTTCTATACTTATGTTTTTTCGTTCAAAAACAACTGAAACATCTCTCTAATGTAGTGTAAACAAATGAAATATATTATAATGTTAAATATTGCGCATACAACTAACTCTTCACAATTACTTTGTTTGTTTTCTTGATAAGCTAGTCTCTTGAACAATGAACATTATGGACCCTAGCGACTAATATGAAGAATACACACTTAGGGCGGAGGATACCGCTTAGATGCATGCTATCGTATACAGTAGAAACATCATTATGTGGTAGATTGATCCTTACCAAGATCAATTTTGGCGTGGAGTATATTCACAATATCTCTCCTCGTATTTCACTTTCTAAATTAATTTTTAATTAATAATTCGTCTGGAGCTTATATGGAGGTAGCTTGTCAACATCGCCATTAAAGAACGAAAAAAAGAACAAGATCATTAAAGGAAGGTACAGTTTTACTTTTTCGCGACAGAAACTATCTACTCTTGGTGTAAAAAAACAGAACGATTTATGAAGGTACTGGGTCTAGATAGAAAACATAGATGACATAGAGAAGACATAGATGAGAAGAGATGAAGAGATCTATCTATGAAGAGATAGATAGATAGATTCTAAGTTTTTAATATTGTCACAGAATAGCCATGTGTTAATGTGAATTCTGTGTTATTGTTTAAAGAATTAATTTGGTTCTTCAGAAAGAATGCTGCAACTACCTTCTACTTCGTTTATTACTTTCTAGTTTTGTTACCAAGCAACATTTAAAAGTAGAAAAAAAACTAACTTCTAGAGTAAACGGCTTAAAGATTTTTTTTTATTCAAATTGTTTAAATTATCTAACAAGACAGATCCACCAAAAACAGCGGCCACGTAGAAGAATATCGATCCTGAACGCTGTTCAAGGAAGATCGACATGTGACATATCGCAAAAGTAAAACATCTTTACTGATTTTAAAAATCTCAATAAAAAATATCCTTCACGATAAATTCGTGTATGAAAGTTAGTTTTCCGATGAATCCTGCATTTTTTAACTGAAGAGGAAAATGGCGTTTGCGTTAAATTGACGCCTAAAAACTTTGAGTAGTTTTATTAAAGTAAACTCGAAAAATATTTACAGCCACGTGAGTCATGAGGAAAAAAGTTATTTCATCTGAAAGAATCTCTATTCTTCCTAATAATCGTGTCATCTTAATGCAATTGCTTTATATAAAGTTTATAACGTCGAAAAAGGAATACTTGCTATATTATTTGATGGCCAGAAGTAATACGCCATTAAGACATAAACAACCTAGAATTAACTAATAGAGCATCTTCCAAACAGTTCCCACCGAAGTCTTAAAGATTTTTTTGTTGCCTCTATGGACAAAAAAAAGATCTCGCACACAACAGTTTCAGACACTGGAAGACGCACTCGGTGCCTTCAAAGGTTTGATTTTGTCTGTCCCAAACGAAGACTGAAATAACTGCTTCAGCAAGTGGGTTGCAGGAATGCAAAAGAAAATCAATCTTGGTGGAAAATACAGTGTACACTTTGAGGAGCAATAGAACACCATCTACTGTTAATGAATATCAAACTGTAATTTATAGATTATTTCATGAATCTTAATATTTTTTAATTCTTTTATAAATCAAAATGTATGTAATAATTAGTTGCAATTAAATTCTTCGGCTTCCTTAACTCCAAAATATACAAATAAAAACTATATACCTAAGTATTACATTAAATTGAACGTTGAATCAAAAATCAAACAATTTAAATTCTATTTTTATTTGACTTTCACTTGGTGTTATAATCAATACTTCGAAATAAAATGTACTAGATCGGTTATCATTGAATTTGTTTTCAATTTTATTTAATACCCACTTGTTGTTTTACTTATAAATAGGTGTATTCATATGCATTTTTTCTAATTACAAATATAAACATGACGTACTTGTATTCTATTGTTCAAGTACATATGTATTTACTGCGAAATTCAATTTTCAATTTATGGATAAATGTAGTGGTTTTTGTTTTTGTTTTTATACAAATACTTTTATTTTTATCCTATCTGGTTTTTAAATAAGCTGAAAAATTTAAACTAATTTTAATCTCATTTTATTAAAATATCTATTTCGGTGTGTCCCCGGATGAGGTTCACAAATAATATATATTAAAGAACATGTTTCATAAGACCAATTTTATTGCACGAGTTCAAGCTTAAAACGCGACCCAAAGAGGACAGCGTTTTAAAGAACAAGTGCAATAATTTGACTTATGAAACACGTTCTTTATACTGTTTTATCTATTTTACGCTTTTTTTACTCTTAGTTAAATCACAGATAAGGTTATATACAGATGTGCCATCGTATAGGGCAAAGTGTTTCGCATTTTTATATTGCCAACGCCCGACCAGAGAGGGCTTTTTTTAGTATAACGCCGGCCACGGAGAGGCGCTGTTCTGGTACAAAATGGCATGTCTATCCTATGGTAGATGGCGTTGCAAAATAATATAATACTCTAATAACGTAATATAAAATCATCTTCATATGGCCCAAACCACACCTAACCAACAATTACAACAGTTGCAACCCCACGTCGAGACAATTTAACAGTTGCAACCTTACTTCCAGATACAGTTTCTAAAACCATCCGTTAAATTATAATGTGATTACAGTTTTCTTTCAAAACAAAATTAAATAATGATGTAGGCAATATAAAAGGCATACTCCTAGATGTAGGCAATATAAAATATACGCGGGTTGAGGGGAACTGAATAGGTAGCGAAATAAATATTAACGTTGGACAGCCTATCTGTTATACTTATCTGTGGTTAAATGCAAAATTTACAATTTTAGAAGCTAGGGAATTGTATGTTGATTGGTAACATTGATGAACCAAGTGACAGATTACTATAAGTGTGCGAAAACTTTTTTTTTTACACCATTTATTTTTTGACAGATTGAATAATTGAATTCTCACTACCAACATTACAAAAATAAATAACCCTACGGCTGTTAAAGCTTTCCTTTTTCAATTTTGACACTAATTTTAATGTTGTTATAGCGTCATTTAAGACGTAACATAGATAAACTTTTTAAAAACTTTAATAAATTTTAAAAATATTAACAATTTTATATAGTTGAAATAATTTATAAAGATTATTTAATTTATCAAATATTATTTTTAGACATAAATAGTTGTATTTGTTTAAAAATATATAGAAACACGTCTAGGTAAGATATATAACAGAATAAAAACTAGCCTGATAAAGAATATAACTTTTTGGCAACCTCTAGGGAAATTTAGTAGATTTTTCAATCGTTCAGTATCATTCATTCAGTTTTTTGTATAAAACTTTTTCAAATAAAGTTTGTAAAATGTAATTGATTTGAATAGGATAGTATAGTAAAAATACGAGGTTTTAATGGTCCATCATCATCGACTTAAGATGTTTGACAAAGGCGTCCTTGTGTCAACACTGCATCTCTTACAGAGAGTTTAGCAATCAATTTGTCCCGCACACGAGATGTCAATATTTTTATAGCTTATGTATCGGAATCAATTTGAATGATTGCTTTCCTTTACTTAGTTTGCACACACGCTAGCGTATTTAAACAACTAGCATTTGTGGATAGATGGAAATAGATTTGTAAAAATCTAGTCTCATTTTATTCTTCAAGGAATTGTCTGACTTTATCTGTAACTGGAATGCAGAGATTGACTTTTTTTATGTTTGTCTCCAGAAATATTATTCAAATTTTGACGTTAAGCCTGCTGGCAATTTGTTTTATGTTTTCAAAGTCAATGGAAGTATACTAGTGTTCAATATTGAATGCTTTTTATTTGCAAATATTAATTTCAATATAAAGATCAATTTTAAATAGTGATAATAAAATATGAATGAAAATTTAAAAGTCGTAAAAAATTTAAAAATAAAGTGATATATATTTTTAAATTTTTCAAAATTAGTTTTTTATATATTTTAATGTTTTTTTTAAAAAACACTGCTATAATAATAATGTAGTTCATAGGTCGGTACAAGGGGAAGTTATTTTTGTCAATTAATAAATGTTATAGATAATCAAACGCCAAAAAAAACCAAAGTAAATAAAAAAAGGTGAATATTTTTTAAAATCCAACCCGACTGCATGATGCGTGTCTAAACAAGTACGCTTCGTCCAAGATATGTGCCTCAACAAAGTTTTCTTCTTCTACTTATACTTATATAAATTTACGATTTGGTTATTAGAATTTATGACACTCTGTACAATTCAAAGTCCTATAATTCACACTTCTATAAATATAACACAATTAAAATATTTAATTAAAAGATCCCTGCCTGGGCATGCAAATAGTGCTTAGAGTTTCAGGACAAATGCATTAATCAGATTAGTGCAGTTTCTGAATTTATTATGGAATTAACTTACTGATTAGAAAGTTTCATATGTGTGTGTGTTTATAATTTTATTTATAATGGATGTCTGCAAGAAAATTATAGGTTTACTCAATTTATAGTGCGAATCCAACTACTTACTACCTACATATTTTTACAAATGAGCAATGACCATATTTTTATAACCAGAACATGCAAGTATCAGTAAATACTCGCATAATTAAAAATAAAGTTTAATACTTTTATCGTAAACATAAAAATAGATTTAAAAAACAATAAAAATATAAATCAAAAGAAGGCGAGTTGAATAAATATATAGTAAATCCTACCGTTGCTACTAAACCTGCAAGACAAAAATAACGTTTCGAAAGAAAAATCTTTTAAAATGTAGCTGAATGAGATCTGACTTATTCGCCCTCTAACAAATCGGTATTTTTAATAAAAATGGGAAAAGTGTGTCTTTTTCTGGCGATTCCACAAGTTGACCGCACACGAAAGAGAATACGCCAATTAAAGAAATGAGAAAAATCAGTGTTCACATGAGTTAAACATGATTTTTTTAATATCTTTCGAAAATATCAATTTTCAACTAAAAATTATGAGCAAAGTACACATTTTTGTCACAAGGGACTAAAATGATAATGATCACTTAGCTCACTCTTTTGTGGAAGGTGGGCATGTTACTCACAGGTGATTAAAGGGATCTCTTTGCTCACTCTTTTTAGTCGAAAAATGTTACCATTATTTAGCAATTGGGGGAAGAAATATTTATCCAATACTAATTGACAACATTTTGGGATTTAGATTATCTTTGAAAGGCATGTTGCAGTAAGTGTTTATGTCGCGTGCCATGCTTATCTGTTGGATTATGGAAATGAGCTGTTGGTTTTTGCACAAAGTCAACAATAATAAATATACTAGAGACTAGGGATAGTGTCAATATGCCTATAAACGGCCTGTATTGTGAAGAATAGGTTATTCATTATGATTTAATGGAATCTTTACTGATTTTATTGCTACTAACAAAAATTGGTTAAAATCTAAATTTAAAGCAGAAATAAATAAAATCTTGTATTTATAATTCTAGAATAAAATACTTTTTTATTTTATTTTATTTTATTTTTAAAATACTGAAATCGCTCTTTGTTTTAACAAAAACTACGAATGACGCCTACAAGTCAATCTTATAAACAGGGTTTTTGCATTGTTTACCTAGTCAATTAAAAGTTTAATTAGAGTGGTTTCGATATCATGCGGAGGTATGTTAATAGTATTTTGCAGCTTTTCCAAGTAATCCCAGTAATCCAAACTTTCAACCATTAATACAACAAAAATATCAAAAATAGGTTTTTAGCAAACCCATCTTTTGACGGTTTTGCTTCCGTGCGTTTCATTATTATTTTTCGTTGGCGTTTTTATTCTTTCCCTCAACTACTTGAAGCCTGTTGCGTTTTATCGACATCCATCAACTCTGTTACTTATTTCTTCATTGTAGTTGATTTTTGTACCTGTATTGTAAGGTGTTGCACATGCGGAAATAGACGCAAATATATTGAGATCAATTCATGAATGCAGTTTATTTAACAATATCAAAATAGATAAGAAGTATTATGGAAGATTGAAGTGAAAAAACTTTTCGTGTAAAATACTTTAGGGGAATTTTTACCCAAGAATTTTACTTTCAAATATTCTTGTTAAACTGAATTTAGTACAACATGCAAAGTAGAAAAAAATTTCGGAGTTAAATGGAATTTAATTTCAAACTCGATTTTAAATTACTAGAATATAATTAATTAGGCATCAGTTTCATTCAATTAGTACGTCATTGATAGTAAAGTCTACATTTCAAATAATTTACACACATGTAAAAAAAATGTATGACATAAAGAAATATATTTATATTAACACTCAGATTTTTAATTTATTCTCTGTCTAGAATACTGGAAGACATTGTTAGTCGCAAACATAATTTAAATGCTTTTCACGAATCTCTGCAAATCAATGTTTATATAATCTGCAAAATCTCTATACATGTCCAGATTTACATGTATTAGGTATTAATCCATATGGGTGTATATTCTGCTAGACCGCTTAAATCTCGTTAAATAAATGACCAACTTCACTGATCTCCCATCAAATTTGGAATAAATTATTAGCTCTTCATAAATAATACACATATAAATAGAATAATTAAATTGTCTTTGAAAATTGGATTAAATCTTTTCATTATTTTTATACTTTTATTTTATATATGATTGTTGTAATTTGTAAACATCAAAGTCAAAAAATTAATAAATGATTCGAGATCAAAAGAAATTTAGCTGGTGTGGTTGGGCGAATAGTTTTATGAAATTTAAATTAAACCACAGGGCAGTAAATGTTTAGCATATAATTAACAAAAAATCTATAAAAAATATTGGCAGTGTATAAAAAACTCTTTATAGTTGTTGTTTATAAGGATCAACTAGGAATTTTCCAGCGGATTTTTTTTAAAAGTCTACTAGGATTAAATACATCTTCCAAGATCCCATAAAAATGCTTAGAAAATACCGAACCTAAGAGAAAATATCTGGAAATGCACCTCTCGGTACTTTTTCCGTTTATTTTCAAAAGCCATCTTTATCTGACAAACTACTCAAATACGTGGGGTAAGTTTTAATATCCATATTGTTCTACAATGCTTTTTTAATATGTTTGCTTTGGATGAAATATCTTTATCGGTATGACAGAAATAGGCGCTACAAATTCTTAAGTTTTGTCCAATTTTAACCCTTCATCCCCTAATACAAATTCACCCTTGTAAAAACATTTAGTTCTTATTGCAGAGTTTACGTCTTGGGTGGAATTTCACAAGTATACAAAGTTTGATTACGATTAGTTTGTGACTTAAAATATTAAGTAGATTCACCCATTTTTTTTAATTTTTGGTAGGTTTTTGACTCGTAGTGCGCAGGTATTAGAGAACTGATTTTCTGTGGTAGTATTGTGCTTAAAATTTATTAGTATAGTGAATTTTAGAATGTTATTTTTGTAAGACGAGTTGTTTGTAACCCAATTTGCTTAAAATAATAGGGTTTTTCTCTACTGAATTGATATTGGAAGTTTTGTTCCTACTTCCATAAGATTGTTCCTCAGATTTTGTGGAGATATTGTGACATCAAAAAATCATAACATCCAAATAGTTAAATTTAATTGGTTCATGTAGTTCTTTTACGATAAAAAACATTATGGTAAAGTTGAGGCCACAACTTTACTACACTAGGTGGCCACCCTGGCACTAATGTTTTGCAGTTTTCTACGAGACGTTGACTGCTAATTTGCCTTGGACAAGTGCAGAGAGTGATGATAAAATTATGTTGTTACTTCCGTTAAATAATATTACGAGCAAAAAAAATCAAACGTGCATGTATAAAGTGAACCTCGAGGTGAACCTTAAATGGAAAGAGGTTGGTGAATTTATGTATTTGGTGAAATGATGTAGACACTACGTTGTAGATGAACGCTTGACTTGCTGTGTTTCTTGTCAGCGATGCTTCAAAAATACCCACAGATCATACGCGTCTGCGATGAAGCTGTATACCGAACATATCGCACTGATACATAGCGTTCGGGGATCGGTTGGCCACTTACATTACCAATATAGGAAGCAATGTTTTCCAAGTTTAGCGAACATAGCGTTCTATGTGGCCCCAGCATAAAAAGACTTTTGCTCTACAAGTAATATTAAAAATTAAAACATTTTAACGGGAGTATCGTCAATGAAATAAAATAGACTTTTTTCTTGTCTAACCTTTCGAGAATGTTTATTCTCTTCTTCAGGGACTATAA
The DNA here is from genome assembly GCA_963556235.1 of Cryptophagus acutangulus. NCBI lineage: Eukaryota > Metazoa > Arthropoda > Insecta > Coleoptera > Cryptophagidae > Cryptophagus > Cryptophagus acutangulus. Next base: position 4,051,110 of record OY744561.1, read on the forward strand.
ATTTATTAAAAAATTGCAACTTTATAAATAAAATCCAAATATATCTCACAGAAAATAGGGTTTCACGAAGAAATCAGCAAAACAAAAAAATCGTTAAAATAAAAAAAAGTCTAAAAATAAAAATTATGTTAAACTTTTTTGACTATTCACAAGTGTGTCGTTATTTCTTTTACAGTAATGTTAAAATTAGGGTCGTATGGATAGTAAATAAATAGATATAGTGAATAATATATTAATAGATTAGTCAGATTGTGTTCGTTCTGAAATTTAACTGTTGGTTTTTGCGATGTTTAATTGAAATTTCTACTTCTAATTGCCAAGCCTATCACGTTATTAGTAAAGTAGAATTATAATTTTACCTTCTCAAATTCCTTTCTCATAAAGGTTTGAGGTTACAAGATAAGTCAAAAATCAAAATGGCAACATCCTCCCTCCTCGACCGGGCGCTACCATTAAAAAAACTTTAGAAATATATTTTTTCGTGATATATTGCCAGTAGAGAAAACCTTAAACATAAAAATGTAGAGAATAACATTCTCCAAATGTTTTCTTTTGTTGCGATTTTCTATAGTTGATATTTCAGGTGCTACATAGTTACAAATAGTTACAAAAAATCGTTGTTTCAGCGCGGGAAAAATGTTGCATGAAAAATGACATTTTGCTCTTGCGTTATAAGGTCTCTAGCCTTTTCCACTATTTTCAATTTGGAACGTTATCTGGGACTGAAACTAAGTCAAGAACAATACCTTCACCTACCAAACAAAATTTAAACTAACAAATTAGAACTAACATGAAATTAAAAGCATATACTAATTGCAAGTATTCTCGAAAGAACACATTATAATAGCTCAAACACGTATTCTTTTTTGTACAATGTTCCTTCGTCTTCATGCTGCACGTGCAATTCAACTGAGATCCCACAACATGTGAAGGTAATTTTTCGTCGATCTCTTCATAACTTTAATTTTTGTTTTCCCCTGGAAGAATAAACGCGTTGTTGTCGGTTTTGCCACCTCAATTTTTGCAGACTGCAGAACAATTAAACTATATTTTGTGCAATTAATGCTAGGCCAGAATTATTTGTACGTCTAGAAGATACGATGGTTGAGGAGGGCTGGAGTTGCGGGTTATTTAACAGTTTTTCTAAGCTGCAATCCTCGGGCATATCTTTCCCATCCCCAATCTGTCGGTTTTATAACATTTCCCATCCATTGCTGAACCTGAGTGTAGGCTCTTAAGAAATTCTGCTTGACAGCTGCAGCGGTAGGTGGTAACGAACAGAGGTAATTTTTCTTTTCTTTTTCGGGGACTGAGCAAACAGTTTGTATTGCAATTCGTTTAGATTGTTCTCTTTCAATTTTTTACGCTGCACAGCGCGATGAGGAATTCTATACCAATTGATAAAACTACATTAAAATCAACGTCTTTCTCTTGAAAAAACACCAACAGAAATTTGAAGTGTCTTGTTGTTGTTGTCAATGTTAAAATTAACTTCAGTTTTCCTGGGTTAAAAAGTGAGGATGTAGTGTTACATCCGCTTATCGCATGCAGAAGGAGAATGATTGCTCTGACGCCAATATCATGCACGCAGGAACGCATAGAAAACATCTGTTCAGGCTTTGTTTTTCTGCTGGGTTTCCAAAAATAGATATTCGATTGCTGTGGTTCTCTTCCTGTAAGGATTACCAGACAGTCAATATCATCGTCATCGACAATAATTACGAAGTCGAATTTGTTTGACTTTCTTGTAGCAGTTTTAACAATCAGAGTGCCAGCGTCTTCAAAAGCTTGATCCTCGGTGATCCCACAAGCTTCAAGATCTTTATTAAAATTAGACGCGTTTTGTTATAGTCGTTAGCCAAAATTGTTTACAATTCAATTGTTTAATCGGAAGAGACCCGAGCAGCATTTATTTGTACGGCGAATCGTAAAATATCCATCTTCTATAAAAGGTTTATATTTCTTAGGCGTCATTTTTTTTATTCCAAAGATGTCATATACTGCAAGTACAGCTGATTTAGCGCAGTACACGCGTCCGGCGACGTGAAAGAATGATAACATTTGTTTCATCATTGAAAGGTTAAGATTCCAGTTTTCTAATCGTTCTGCCTCTACAAATCTATTCAGCAAAGTCATATTATAATACTGAATCCAGACTTTCGCTGGATTTTAAGCCATTTTAACGAAAAATTTGATGTCAATCAGTTCGATTAATATAAATGATTATTTCATTGTCTATGGTGAGTTAACAAAAATATTTAAAATAGAAATCGCTGAACTTTCTGTGATATTTGCCGAAAGGTAACATCTTACCAAAATGCAGCGGTGATCGCTGGTTATTTCAAAGTTTTTGTTTTGGTTTACATTATTTCTGAATTTCAAGTCAAGTAATAAATGCACAATTTTTAACATTACAAGCAGTTATTCATTAAAAAATTTAATCTAATTATAAATTATCTTGCAATGCAGAAAATATACAAATGCAAAACTTTATAATCGAAAGCGAAACACACTCATCCAAGACTATAAATCGGAGTTTAGGGCTTACTGCAATTATTTTAGTAATGTGTATTTTTAAATGATTTGACATAATGCTTATTCCTTTAATACTCTATCCTAAATTATATTTAATAAAAAATTGGTTTGGTGAATTATTTTTTTAGTTCTACCAACCGAAACCAACTTTTGTTGAACATCCTTAACTTTTATGAAGCAGTATATAGATGGAAGTAACATTTCTGTGGTAAATTAAAATTCCGATATACCGCTGAATTTGAGCGATATATTGCACAGGCGGACGAGTTGCTAAAATCTAAATGTGTAAAATCTAATAGTGTACAAACTTCTATAGAAAATTTCATTACTGAATCCTGAGAAATATAGCGTGTCCCAGAATGCATCCCAGAGTAAATGAATTAATTTGGGTGGTTGCCAGGTTTTAATAAAAATAAAAATTGAAACAATCAAAAACCACACATGGAAACCCAGCAACTGAAAATTACACCACACTAAGGGAGCAGTTCAGTAATTGGTCAAAATGTAAATGGCTTTTTTCTCAATTAACACTTGCGCTAATTTTTTCTTCAAAATTACACATCTGAATAGTATTATATTGGATTGCCTCATTTTGTCTCGGGCGCGAGTTTTGGGACATCTTGTATTTATCTGATCAGAAGTCATTATATTTCCTTCGCAGTTGGTAGTTTTCGAGGTAGTTCTACTTTATATTTTATAGCACATGCTTGATGCCGACATAAACAGTAAATGTACGTTATTGTATCATTCAAATGTTTACGCTAATCCATCTTTGCTGTTTGTGGTTATCAACCCGAGAAAGGGTGCAAAGTGCAAGTCAATAAAGTGAAATACATATGTGTATTCGCGTGTTCCATTAAATAATGGATACTTTGTTTTGAAATTAGTATTGCATTTTTTTTGTAACTTTGAATGTCGATATGTTATTTTAATAAATACCAACATATCATTTACGTATTTAAATGGATGCATGTTGTTCAAAATTGCGGATCAAACATAGATAATTAATAACTCATCCATTATAATTTACTGTTTCATTTGTAGAATTAAATGTATGAAGAGCAATAGGGTGCTCATGATTGTAACCATAAAGTCTTCAGGACTTAAACGAAAACAAAACGAAATTTGTGTATCATATTTTATGTATGTAAAGTCGTTCTTGTTCACATCACCCGGAAAAGTTTAGCATATAGGTAGACTTTTGTTATAATAAAACTTATTTATGGCTTTTAAAAGAAATTCAATTAATTAAATTAATTTAATCAGTATGTTTATTATTAGTATATTTTTCCATTTCTAGATTGTCTCCTGCGCTATATTTTATCAAGCCATTATCTAGTATTTGTATTTGTTATGTGGAAAATAATTAGGTTTTACAGGAAAGATCGTGTGGTGCAATTATCTTACTGATTCGTATTATGTTGTTCGAATGTTTCCATAATTTATACAAATTAGATTATATCTGCGGAATTTACTTAAAAATTAATGAATTGACTATAGAAGAGTTTCTTGGCAGAAACTTTGAACGCAAATTGAAAAACTTTAACAAGTATCAGTCATATTTATATTCAGTGTAAATACAAATCATTGAAGCGTAAAAAATAATATAAAAGAAAGTTTGATATCATCTCATGCCTATATCTAAAATTTAATTCGAATAAAAAGATTTAATTTAAAATGAACTCTATCCAGAAAAGTACACATCAGACTTTTTTCTGAATAACTTTAGTGCTAGCATACTAAAAGTTTAAATATGTCAATTTAACTAAAGTGTGGTACATAAACCGTCGTTCGATTTCCGTTTGCAGGCATTTTACTTCATAGCTCTTTTAAACTACCACTACAAATTCAAATTACTGAGAACCAGGTTGTGATTGTCGTCAACTTGTGATTTAATACCAAAAATAAAAGTTTGCAATCTAAACATTATTTAAAATATTGTGAGATTTAGACCATATACCATTAACCTTTATCTAAACGTCTGTGAAGATTAATGGACAATAATATGATATATCTAATGTACTAAATGCAATCCACAATAATACCCATTGGGGAGTACTAAAAGTCTCACCGGATTGTTTACGTGTGAAATATATGTAGTAGTTGAAATTTGCCACATATATACTAAATCTAAATTTGAGTCACGGAAGACTAATTGAACAAGACCAAAAATGCAAATTAAAAATAAATTTTAATAATTATCTAAATAATAATTATTCGAAACGCAAATATTCTTGTTCAAAGTTTGTTAAAATTGTTAATATGATACTCTAAATGAATTATTAATTTTAATAGATCAAGTTTTATGATGCGCGATGCTAAAAGAATCGTTAATGCAATTTATTTATAATTTAATATAAAAAGAGTGCATACTTTTTTTTTAAATCTTGTTTAATCTGTGCAATCTACAAAAATAATGCAATTAGTGACCAAAACTTAATTTATTTATGCAACTGAAACCATTGTAGCTAAAATTTAATATAGTATTCAATATGTAATCAAAATAAAATCATATTATTATATAATTGATCAATATTTATTATAAATAATTTTATAAGCAATATCTTATTAAATTCAATTTATCATAGGCGGGTAATCTTAAGAGAAGAGATTTAGGAGGCACTTTACCAGTGCTATATATATACGTGAAACATAGCTTAATTGCTCATGGAGCATATGCTAAACTTTGCCAAAATCTTTTGTACTAAGCACTATGTAAACAATCTAATTGTTTGTTAGAAATCCAACCTAGTTTGAGGAAATTTTTTGCGACGTTTTATTTTTATTTCTTTTCATTGATTGTTATAGTCTTACATTAACAATTAGCTGATTTTCAACCTAATTATTTTCTACAGTTTTCGGTTTTTTTTTTTGGTCATATATTTAATTATCCTTAAAATATGTGCCTAGAAAAATGTCATCAAGCAAAGCTGGATCAAAATTTACGTATGTCATAAATTATACAATAGTTTATAATTAATGCTACTATATGGAGGCGAACGTTAATACATGAATCAATTATTTTTTCCTCGCATTTTTCAAATGCGATGACATTATTTTTAGACACAATGTACTTGATTAATTTTTTATGTAATTATAAAATAATTTATAATATGATAATAGTGTTTCTAGAATGCTTGATCAATTTAAGTATGGTAAAATGGAGTTCAAAATATGTCGTGAATCTGTATGGAAATTCGAAAGAATATTTTAATTCAATCAGAATCACAGATATGTTTTCATTATACGAATACACACATAATAGTATGCCGAGTAGTACATACTTGAATGATTTATCAAGAGGTGGTATGTTTACTTATTGTACTCATTGTATATGCTGTATAGATGTAATTAATGAAATTTGTATTAATTAATTAAATTTGAGTATAAACAATATGATAATTGATTGTTAAGTTTGATCTTCTAGTCACCGAGCTGAGGCTTCGTATGAGTTTTTTTAAAAATGACCTGTACAACTGACGCGCAAAAATATTTTTTGTGTAACTCGTCATAATATTTTTCCAACCCATTTTAATTTATCAAAAAACTTTTTAATTCAAATAATAAGTTTAACAGTTAACAGTTCATTTCCAATGGATGAGATTTTTTATATTTAAATAGTGTTTTTTTTAATGTTCTTTGGTTACCCCTGTATTTTGTAAATAAGTTTTAATTAAATTCTTTTACCAAAATTTTTTCAGGCATTTGGCCATATTTCATAAGATCTATGAATGAAAAATTTCGACAAACAAGCATAGTTGTCCGATACGTGAAAAAATTAAGTTGTGAATGCCAAGGTAATCAGAACATTGTAATTCACATTTTATAAAAAAAAAACGACTTTTAGCTCTCACGAGAAAATATATATCTATTAAAATTGATCAAAAATAAATATTCAAAATTTTTGAAAAAATTCACTTTTCGGCAAATTTGGAATACCGAATTCATTTTCGGCCTCCAGATTCTAATCCGACAGGTGATTCTACATAAGAATCAGTTTTCATTAATAGTTTCATCGCGAGTTGTATAGACTATAGAGGGTGTCGAATTTGATACTAGCTCCATCACTATTCAAAAATCTACTTATCTCAATGATACTATTAAGAATTTGTGGATTATTGGAGATAGTGATTTCATTTTCATTTCCAATTTTTACTTGCTCGAGGTAAGACATTCGTGCTGCGGCACACTACTTTTGATTTGTTCTTTGATTTTGCACTTTCCGAAGAAGAATTTCCGAACCTATTTATTCTGACGTTTGTCTGGAGTTTGTTTAGAGGTAAGCTACTGTGATGTAAAAGGTACTGTAGATTATTCACGGCAATAAAGGTAGGTTTCTAAAGTCGCTGTCAAAGTGACGGAAATGCAATGCCATGTGCGAGTATTCACATGCGAATTAAATTGTCAACAGTAAAAATTGTTATACCCGCCTCGTAATGTAAAATATTATTGCTTGTTTTTAATTCAGTGGTAATTAACTGAAATATTCCATTAAATAGAATAATCTACTTACTTTGTTCCTTCGAAAGGGGGCAAAATTACAATAAAAAAATTAATTTACTGGAAACTTTTTCGAATTTTTGCTGGATATTTAAAAATATTGATTTATCAAGTATCATATGAACCTTACTCGTAGGTACCTATTTGTCAATTCTATATAATTTATGGTAGAAAAATGGTTAAATACAAAAATCAATTTTATTGCATTTAAACTTTTACATTTATCAATCAATATTTTAAATTATAGAATCCCCTTAAATTAAAGAATACCTACAATAAAAAAATATTTAGAAGAGGCGAATCTTTGCTTATAAATGGACGAGAATAACATTTTGAAATGCTATAAAATATTTTGTTTTTATTTGAGGCTAGTATTGTTCCAAATCAAATCAAATAAAAATAAATTCAATTTGTAGCATTGGGGATAATTTCAAATACCCAATGCATTTTCTAAAAGCTTCGCACGTATTTCGTTTATCTATATGTTTGTTTACAAAAACAGGATCTTAATCGAAAGTTGTCCCCAAAGAATCACTAACATTAAATTTACAATAAACAATTTATTCTTTAATTAGTTTAAATACCTTATATTTATTTCGGGGCTTTTAAACAAAAGCATTGGCTTGTAACACTAGCGCAAAAATTGTTATCTGATATATGAATAATGTGTGTTGTTAGTATTGTTTAGATTTCCGATAATAGTAAATGAAAATATTTGAACAATTTTTAATGATTACCTATATTATGCTCACATTAGTTGTTCCGAAATTGATTATAACGTATTATTTAATTCTATGTAAAACACTCATTTATAACCTAATAATTCATAGTTGGAACAACTTCTAATTAAAACTGATGCGACTAAATATTAATGCGTTTTAATTTCGTGTCACATTTAATTAAGCAATTTGTTAATATACGAAATGGGAAAGATATAAAGATGTTAAAGCAAACATTTTATGTTTCTTTTCTCCGCTTATGAAAATCTTTACTGTACTGCAGTTAATTTTATTCATAAGTGCGAAAAAATTCTTAAAATGCTTACCTGGAGCATGAAAACATTATTTTCAGATAGATATTCTCAATTGAGATTATCTACTTCTTAAATACAACGTTATATAAAAATTAGTCATCTTTTTACGTAATGAAAAAAATACGAAAAACAATAATTAAGCATTTTATATTATGAATAATGAATGTATTTCGATTTGGACAAAGTTGCCAAAACAGTGGTGGCATTTTACGTATAAATTTTATTGTAATATTAATTTATGCGGTATAAAATATTAATTATTCAAATGCATCATCAAAAGAACAAAAATAATGCATTATTAAATCGATATTTATATAAATTTAATTGGATGTGATATACGTAAAAAAAATTTTTACTTCCGCGTTATTCGCTTAATTACTTGTGAAAATATATTATTTCAAAAATTTAAATTAAAAAGTATTAATACTAATAATTGTGATTTTATGAACTCTTGTAAAATGCAAATAAATTTGTTGTAAATATTTTAACTATAATTAAACAAAATGTTTTAAACAAAATTATTTTACATTCACAACAACCAAAAGATACTCAAAAATAGTGATTTGTAGAAATAATAAAAAAAAAGAATTCTTAAAATAAATGAATCTTTCAAAGTTCATTGCCTAATAATCTAATTTTCCTTCCTAAGAAGTTTAAGCACCATATGAATTATAATTTACATTAAAACGATAAAGTTTTTCAAGTCAATAGGATCATACAAACAAAAGTTTAAAAGCTCTTTCGCACTCACCTACTTGTTGTTGGAAAGAATATGTAGATGAAAATTTGCCGAATACGCCGCAACCACCGTTAGTTGGTAACAAGTGGATTTTGAAAATCTAGAAGTGGTGTGAAATATCTTCCTCCGTTTGTCACGCACCAGTCACGCTTTGATTATTTTTGACTCTTTTAAGGTAATGATAAAATGAGATGATGTCGGTAATTTTTCGTGAATAGTTTGAATTAAGTGTAGTCTGGAGTGTAAGGGTGTAGATTGTTTGCACCCTTTACCAGAAATGAACGCTAGTGCGCGGGGAGTTGTTGTTATATATAGCGAATGTCCCCGCCAATGTACGGAGGATGTCTTTCAATGAAGGTTTACCACGGACAAAGCGCCCTTTTGCCATGATGCGTGGGTGATGCATTTTTCACCAACCATCATCATTTCGATGCGATATGCCACCGCCCGTTTGCGTAATTTTTCTATTAAGTCCCATCAGGTTAAATACGAACTAAATCATTTGATGGACACGTGCTTCTTCATGACGTTGAATTATCGAATAATCGAACATCGAAATTTATTATTTATTTAGCTACTGCAAAATTATTTATATTCAACTGGAATTTCTTAGAAATTATTTATTGAGTACCTATTACTTTGAAATAATCGAGTCTAGTTATGCTTGAATTCTAACATAAAATAGTGTATATTTTAAATAAAATAGCTCATAGAATAGTTGCGAAGTTAAATTTTATGTATATAGAAATAATTTATTACAATTGTATTCTCAAAAACATAATAAAACTATATAGAATAGCTTATTTTTATGATAATCGCTTTTCATGAAATTCTTTATGTAATAAACTATATTTCAATTATAGAACACCCTCTAGCTTCTTTCAAAATTTAAATAAATAACAAAATACAGTAAACATTAAAATATAGGTACTAAAGTAAAATAAAAATTAAAAATAAAAATACAAATTAAAATTGTAAAATGTATCCTATATTTTTTGTACACTTCAGAGATTGAATGCTTATTTTACGCGTTATTTTGAGGAATTAAAGTGTTTCTAAGCAACACACCTGATTAATAATCAAGCTGCAACTGAAACTGCAAATCAGTAATTTGATTAATAAATATGAAGTAATAATCAAGTTATTTTTTCATCGATTTTTAAGTTTGATTCATTTTTATTCGTATGCAATTGCACAAGAACTTGTTTTTTATCGGATATGTTTTTAGTTTATACGAAAACGAGGTTGCCTGAAAATTTGACGAATCAAGCTGCCATGATAAAAACGCGAGTCCGCAGGACGAGCAAAAATAATGTATGTACCACAGTACAAAAAACTGCGTACCACAGTCTTTGCCGTTATACAGCAGTACTTTTGACTGGGTCCCGGGCAATATAGTTTACTTGATCAATCCATTATAGTCCCTAAGTATATAAAAATATAGTACCATCATTATTATTAAGAAATTATTATACAGGCCAAAAATTAAGAAAATGGCATTTTCATTTTGTGATAGCTATTGAAATTACTTTATTCTTTCCCCAGTCACTAATAAATGAGTTACTTTTGTTAACAAATATTTATGATGGTCACAAATGTCAATTGAATAATTAATTAATTAATTCATGAAATAATTAAATTATATATGTATATTATATTTAGATATGATCCATTACTATTAGTATTCTAAAAAAATTACTGATACATAAATACATCTAATCTGTGTAAACTGTAAAGGCATTTTAAAATTGAACTATATTGTTCAAACATTTACTTCTTAAAAGAGATTTCCAATGCACCCGCATAAAAATGATGTTAGCTTAATCGGTAATCAAAGAGATGTTTATCAAAAAGCTATTAACAAATTCAATTCAAAAAAAAATTAATATTGGTTTAAACCGATACCTACCAATTTAATACAAGTATTTTGATGTGAATCTCGGCGCCTTCGCCAAAATTATAATTCTTCATTGTAGTGTTATTAATATTCGATTTGTTTAACATGAATTGCATAATATTTTTGCATTTCATTAGCAAATTTCAAATTCTGTATACCTTTTATGAAAGCAAATAATAATAAATAGTAAATATGTGAAATAATAATACCACATGACGCTAATTTGCAAATATAAAATGATACAATCTTGTTGAATGTATTCAATGCCAGAGATCAAAAAGCTTGCAATTAATCGAGCTATTAGCAAATATTGATCAATCTCACTATAGCTTGATTTATTCACATGCAACAATTAACATATGAAAGGATAAACAAAAAGAATTTTAGTACCACCATTAATACCCACAATTTAACATGTAATATCTAAGAATTAACAGATGGTCAGTTTTATTTTTCTGCATTAAATGCTATTTTTTCCTTTTGTACATGGTAACAAACACATTAACAGACAGTAATAACAGAAAATAACATTTTTCCGCTCATAGCATTGTAGCATTCGACAATTTTAACTTTTAAGTTTGGGATAGCTTGCCGCAGAATATTCTTTGATGTTAGAATTAAATTTCTAAATTACATTATGAATAATATTGTAAATGTAGATATTACATCAAAATCTTAAAAATTAATTATGTTTATTATTATATTTCAAATTATACAATTATGATTAGGTAAAATATTGCCGAATTGAATATTATACAAAATGATTATCAATCCTTAATAAATTAAAAAAATGCATTGTGTAAATATTGGGTAAATATTTGTGACTATCAACATTAGAAAATTATTGATGTTTTGCGAAAACATAATAGATGAAAGAAAAATGGCTTTTATGATGTCAATATTATTAATTAAAGCAAAAGTTAAACCAACATTATTATGATGTCGACACATATAATAATATCAAATTAATCAACAAATCCGACAAAGTTTACTTATCATTTTGTATGTTATCTGTCAATTAATAATCGATAGGAAGTACGTGCATGTAGATTACTTTTTATATAGGTACCGACAGTCGTATCATTGCGTTTTTTTATATTGATGTTAAATTTTATAGCGTTGAACTTGCAATAGTGAGAAAAGTATTCGCATTTAATTATCAAGTATCTAACAATATTAAAAAACTTTCTGAAGTATATGAGGAATATATAGCTAGTACAGATTACAAATGACAAAGAAACCATAAACGTGTTATGTGTAGTTACGAGATTTAACAAATTACAGAGTATAAGATAAAGTGGCGGCGGCAACTGATGCAAAGTTTGTTATTTGTATATACGTACTTTTAACCACGTTGCAGAATTATATCCACCGAGACAGACGCATGTTAATTACATTACTAGAGGTTGTTTTTATCTTTTTTTCTTTACATATGCCATATACGTATTGATTTTATAAAAGCGATTATGTATTGAAAACAACAAGAATATTCCAATGAAATGCATATGCATAGTATAAAGTGACAAAAACAAAATTTAGTAACACCACAAGCACAACTATACAAAAAAAATAAATGATTTAGTTCTAAACTGGCAAAGTTATGGATTGCTATGATGTGACGAGAATGTGCTGTGCATCTCCACGTTTTCAAATGCCTGTACATTTCAATATAAAATTACTAGTAGCACTAATTTATAAGAAACATAAAAAAATGTTTTAAATAATTTATAAACAAACAGTGCATTCGTGCAAATTCAAACAAATCCAACAATTTGCTTGATCCAGCGAGCAATTATAAGCAATTAGAGAAATCTCACTGCAAACTTCGAAATGTGATTCAGAATAAATCTTTGTAATGCATCTCCTTGCATGACAAAATTGAGCCCACATTATGTTAAAGGAAATATTACGATTTGTTATAAGACATTATCGGTTGAAAATATATACCTATTTTGAGGATAAAATTTGATTCTTATAAATCTGACACTAGATATTTGGAGCGAAAGGGATTTACGTAAACCGCAGAGGAAAATATGTTTGGCCAAAATTCATTCGACGAATCAAATAAATATATAGTATACCTAGGTAGTATCTAATGTTAAAATATTTCAGAAAGCGGATTATTATTTTGTACGGTTAATATCAGTTATACAATTTATCTAAATTATAAAACGTTTTAAATTAATTAGTAGTCTCTAAAAACGTAAACTACCTGTCAAATATAATTTTTTTAATCAACGTTTATACGTAGCAACAGAAGTGGAGTACCCGTGAGAAATTATTTTCGATTTCCATTTAAAATTATGTTTACAATCCGTTCTGGGATTTTGAGTATTTATTTATTATTGGACGATAAAACTTTTTTGAAACATCGGAGATAACATTAGTTTACACATATTTGACTATTAAAAGCAAAATGTAGTGTAACTTTTGCGCTATTTATAAACTACGTCTCTAAGCTTAATATTCTTGCATCTTCTTAGCGTGATGTATTTTTAACGGAATCTGATACCACAAATAAAAATTCTTTAGCTACTGTTGCAGTAAAAAAAGTCTTGCTACAGGCTAATAAAAACACTAATTAATTAGGTAACAAAGTTAACTAAACTATGTTCGTCAATGGAATGTCAAGCAAATAATGTACGACAAACTTTGCTTGGGTTTATATTATACAAGATACGGAAAATAATATCATGGAATAAATTGCTTTTTTACCACATTTCAAACGTATAACATTTTTTTCTATTAATTTTCAACTTCATTTAATATTGATGCGGTTTTAAACTAAAGAATACGATAACATTGTTGTTTATCTGTGGTAGACACATTGTATTTTCCATTATAGTTCTACAATTTTTTATTTCGAGTATTTTCTAATTTATGGTAGCATTGCACCCTAGGATAAAAAATGTCGTTTCGAATAAAAGGTATCAATTTATACTTTTATATTTTAGTAAAATATTTACTACTACTAGGGAGCTTTCTAGAAAAATTTATAGTACCTAGTAGAATTAATATAAATGGCACTTTACTTATAGAATGAACTACAATTATTCGGATGTTGAGAAAATATTTTAACAAAAATATAAACCTATTTAAATCTATCAACTAAATTAAAAAGTTTTTTCATTGCAATTATTCGGATTACAAAATATAGTTAAACTGTAGAATAAATCATAAGTTGAATAAGTAGAATTTATAATGTAACACTTTAATTTAAGGCTTTGCAACAAAATATTCACATAATTAAATTTTTTGACTCGGAAGATAATGATAGCAATTACTTTACGCAGTAGATTAATAATCGCATTCTGCTCTTTTTTCAAATACTTGTTTTATAAAAAGTTAAAAATGTAGAATATATTATTTGTGATATTAATTGGGATTGTTTTGTTCTTATACACATAAAATTATTATTATACACGTAAAAAGGAATGCAACTTTATTTGTTATATTACGTTTGCCATAAGACGTACTTCCTTAAGGATTGGTGTTGCTGTCCATTATGTCTCTATACTATACTGGTATTGCTGTCCATTATGTCTTAATAGCATTGTTTAAATTTGAATCACCGCGGAGCATACACAAAATGGCAACTATCAAAAAATGTACAATCGAAGATATTGGTAGGTAGATCCAAACCGGCACCTCTTTACATTAGAGTAGAATTTAAACATCGGCTGCATATATAAAAATTACATATATATTGGAATATACTAAAATAAAAAAACAAAACGATAAATTTAACATGTTAATTTTTTGTTCAAGACTCTTATTTAAATCGTTAAAATAAAGGTTAAAATGTCTCAAAGAAAATATGAGCGACTTGGAAGAGAAGCGGACAGATGAGAGAGCAGGCAGGGAGTAAATTGGGAAGAATGAAAGTAGGATTTTGACATATCCAGACAATATGCTGTTGGTGTGCAATGAAGTAAATGAGATGAAAGATATAATACGGTGCATGGGAAAGTAAGTAAAATTGAAAAAAAATAAAAAATAAGTAGAAAAGGAAGAAAGCGGAAAAATGTACTATATGGGACAATAAAAAGTGGTACAGTGTGTATTTACTTGATTCATTGTTTTTCAATATTAGTGTTGCAAACTTAACTTACAACTCTAAATTGGTGGTGATTGGTTTGCGGCCATCTTTTTTAAAATTTGTCATAAATAACCGCGTATATAGGACTGCTGCAAGCTTTATTATTTGTTAGAAACAAATTTTGTTTAAAATAGTACTACCAATAGTAGTTTTGCGGCTATCGTTTAAAACTTTGTCATATATAACAGCGTCTATAAGACTGCTCCAAGCTATATTATTTAAGTTTCTTGTAAAATGTTCATTGTGTTCTTTGGTTATAAATTAACAGTTGTAAAATAGCAGGTATAGGAACAAATAAAAATGGATGTTGTTAATTGGCTAATTATTTGGCTAATGGATGTTGTTAATTGGCATTTTTATTTCTTCCTATATCTGCTTTTTTACAACTGTTAATTTATATTATTTAATTTAATCGCATTTGATATTGTAACCAATCCACCCCCTTTCCGAGTTATAATTTGAGTGTACACCACTATTTTTTAAAAATTTAATATGCAACTAAATACACACGTTGTACAACATTTTATTGTCTCATATAGTATCTGGGAAGGTTCAGAAATGAAATGAAGGAGTATAAATATTTGGACAAAAGAGAGAGCCAGCAAGGCCAATAAAATCGTAGGCTTTTGCGCTTCCATTTAACAACGAAAAATTTACGTTTTCTGAGGAGTTGTCGCTTACCGCACTACACCATTTCTATTTGTAATTCAGGAAAAGTCAATTGCAATTCAGACACATCACTTGGAATTCAGAAAGTAGCAATTGAGATTCAGAAAGTATCAATTAAAAATCAGATGCATCATTTGCAATTCAAAAAGCCTCAATTGCAATTCAGGAAGATTCAAGTACAATTCAGAAGATACCAATTGCAATTCAGAATGCGTCAATTACATGTCTTCTAAAGCTAAAGCAGCACCACGATGCACAGTACCATGTTGTGCTGCACCAGCACAATCACGGAGGTGTCTTTAGCATCACGAGCATAATCACATGGTGTCTTTAGCTTTTGTTCCAAATGCTCAAGCCAGAATGAATGATGATGATCTCATCAGTGTGTATTAAACTTGAATTTGCAAAGAACTGTCGATGAGTTAAAACGCCGGTTCAGCGTGTTTCTGTTGAGAGGAATAGTTAGTCCAGCCGTGTAACAGCACTTCTCAGCTGTGTGGAACACCGCCGGTATATCCGTCTCTGCAGATAAGTCAAATTTATTTTCCGCGCGGAAGAAACTATAGTTCTATAGTATATACTTCTAATATTACAGGTGGTTCGAAAATGAATCGTTCACTTTGATGGAAAATCCGGCCTCATCGCGTATTTGTAACGGCAGGGGGAAATCTGTGGATTGTACAGCTGATTCTGTTATGACGAACTGCTAGAGGTCACTGCTATAATTCCAAAACAAATCGGACTAAGTGGTGTATCTGACATTATGAAACGTCAAGTATACTAGAGGCGGAGATTATCCGCAGGATACAGCGCACTGGCAGCCGAGAATATAATAGCATTGCAAACGCTAATACGATGGCATGGAGGTATGAGCGTGGACCGTCAGCTTAATTGGTTGCGCCGGAATTGGCAACCGGAATATTGGGTTTGAGAAATTTTGACACAGTTTGAGAAAATTTCCGGCTCTACCGAAATGACCCCTCACATCATACTGTTGATTTTGGTCATTTTGGGGATGCTCACGGAGCTTTTTACATTTAGAACTTGTATTTAAAGCAAGGTCACTGGCAAATTTTGCTAACCGGTTCCATTAATGCAATAACGATTATTATCGTACCCGTATGTAGTTCATTCCAATTCCGAGTCATGCCGTTTGGGTTGCATTCGGTACCGGCTACGTTTCAGCAATTAATGGATTAGATTTTAATTCCCAAGATGGAACAGCGGACGTTGGCTTACCCGGCATACCAACATAGATAGAACCCGGAAAAATGTTCTGATAAGTATCTGGGCCATTTAGTTACAGAGACTGAAATTTAAACCGATCCTGATCTAAATTCTTTGCGCTGACCTGAGTTTACCGTCCAAGCTATCTTCGGCTCAAAATGTAACTTGTAAATGATACGTAACAAAATTGGCTGAGGTGATGGAGAAACCAAAGAAATTAGTTGTGCATTTTTGAGTGGCCAAAATCTTGCAAAAACTAGAGTTGGACAACCCCTGGAAACCCCTAGTCGACCCAGTGTGTTTTAGGACATTACCAAATATGTACGCAGCTGTTTAACTTGTCAACGTCCTAGGTATTGAGTGCCTACTAGGCGAGTCTCCAAGTGGCGGATAGGAGGAACACCAGTTTCTAACCGATCAGGAACTATAACTGACGAAGGCGGTCAATACGCAATATGCTTCGAAATTAAAGTGTTTCCTTGTGGTGAAAATAGTAGTAACAAAGAGCGCGATAATCTTGGCTTAACTACCTGGGTTGAGTGAATGAACATAAAATTTTATTCAAAAAGTGGCCTTTTTCCTGATGTCTGGAAACGAGCGTTTGTTACTCCAATATTTAAATCTGGAGCCAAAAATCTAGTTTTGAATTATAGGCCTATATCAGTTATATCGCCAATTCCCAAAATATTCGAATCAATAGTAACTGACATTCTAAGTAGCATCTTTAAAAATGTTATTGTTGAAAATCAACATGGTTTTAGAAAGGGCCACTCAACTAGTTCGAACTTGTTAATTTATGAGAACTTTATATCAAATGCTATAGAAAATGGTCTTCAGGTTGATTCGGTGTATACCGATTTTTCTAAGGCTTTCGATAAGATTGACCATCGTATTCTCTCATGCAAGCTACGGGCATATGGTTGCTGTGGTTCTTTTTTAAGCTGGATTGAATCATATTTACTAAATCGCAGTCAGAAAGTTAAAATTAAACGTTTTGAGTCTGATGATATATTAGTAACATCAGGGGTGCCTTAAGGTTCCCACTTAGGACCCTTGCTATTTAATCTATTCATTAATGATGTAGTTGACCAGTTTCGTTATTTGGAAGTATTGTTATTTGCGGATGATATGAAGATATTTTGTACAAACAGTGTGTCAAATTCTGTTGAACTTATTCAAGAAGATTTGGATAGATTCTACAAATGGTGTACCTCAAATAAGCTAGTATTAAATGTCGAAAAATGCAAACATATCAGATTTTATAAGTCACTTTTACCTTTGCCTACTGTACTTCATATTAATAACATCACATTAGAGTGCGTTTCAACAATTAAAGATCTAGGTATTATATTTGACTTATATTTGACCATCTTCAGGACACCGTGGTAGAAAACGATTCAGAGAAGTGAGCCCAAGACTGACCCCTGCAATACTCTGCACGCTAGCCTCTTCTCGACTTCATCCACCATGACGCTCCGTTTTGAGAAGTAGCTCTTAACTATGTTCACCAGGTAGGCAGAATTGCTTTTCCTCGTGAGTGTGTCAACAATTTTCCTCCATAGGGTCGTTTTGAAGGCATTTTTTACATCGAGGGCAACCGCGATGCAAAGTTTTTGCTGCATCCAATTGCCCTCTGCTATGGCGTCCATAGTCAAAAATCTCTCCCAAAACCCAAACTGAAACTAGAGCAGCCCTCATTTCTCGTTCAGAATTATCTCCCCTACAATGCGTGCACCCACGACCATTTTGTACACTTTAGTAATCGTGTCTATCAGGCATATCGGCCTCACCGTCCTGTTTGCGTTCCTCGGCTTTGGTACCAGCACCAACTTCGTCGTCTTTCACACTTCAGGAAACTCTCTAGCCTGCAGCAGCTTGTCGTAGGTGCCTGCGAGGCACTCTGCGTCCACACCGGCGGATTGTAATTGCCTCCGGGAGTAAGTTTGTCCAAGCCTGCTGCCATCCCGCTTTTCAATTTTTCCACGACCACAAGAACATTGCATCTCGTGATAACTGAAGAGGCTGATGCATCGCCCATATTTTGCCAGATAGTCTCTGGCCGCTGCGGGACAGCTCATCGACAACCCGATGTTTAGCAGCAGTGTCCAGCTTTAGCGTTGTCTGCCGCCCAGTTTTTCTACAAGCGATTCTAAAGCCGTCGTACCAGACATCCTTATCCTCCGCACTGATAATGTCTTTCCAACATTGGCGTTTGGCCTTCTTAATGACATCCCGGAGTTCTTTCCTGGTCACCCTGAACCCGTCGTGCGACGCTTGGCGCACTGCCTCGTCCCGATCTCTTCTCCCGTTAGCATGCACCCTGCCCCTTCTCTGCTGACTCTCTCCCCTTCAAATATGCTACACCTCGCTACACCACAAATAGGGTTTTTGGGATTCCGTACCCGGTAGCAAGATAGAACCCCATCACAAAAGCGCGCCAGCGCCTCCTTCAGGATACCAGGACCTAAAGGGGGCGCTGTCGAGCTTGATTTTTCTTTCATTTTGCCCTTTGTCATCTCATTCTCTATTGCTTTTCTGAGGTTATTAGCGCGTTCAGCTTTGAACCTCTAGGGTTGGGAATACTCCGCAACCATCACCGCAGCCATACTCCGCAGCCATATCTCCTACTTTCGTGTTTTTTCCCCTGATGGTGAAGGAGATTGCCTAGTGATCACTGAGTGTGATCTCTTCCACGACCCACCAGTCATACAATCTCGCCAACACTCCATCGGCGGCAAACGTCACGTCAATCACACTTTCAGCATTTTGCTTCAAATACGTAGGCGTTCTGCCGACGATGGTTACCGCAAGCTCTAGTGCAGCCATCCACTCGGCGAATATGATGCCCCTGGGATCATCCCTGACTGAATCCTACGTGTGGTGCTTGAGATTAAAGTCGCACGTCACGACAACCTCGACACCAGTCCGCACCATTGCGCCAACCATGCCGCCCAGCTTCTCCAAGAACATATCGAATTCTTGGATGCTGCAATTGGGCGACAAGTAGCACGAGTAAAGGCAAGTTGCCTTGTCTCCACCCATGCCACTTCAATGTCCCTTCTTCTCCTCATTGCAGCCCCCTTCTACCTTGATGGCCATCTTATCTTCCTTATCTACAATTCAGCTACTCTCCCCTTACGTAGCCTAGGTTTGGCTCGCTGACCAGCAGATCCGCTCCAGTTTCCTGCCACAGATGGTAGAACAGGTCGTGGGCCTCTCTGCTGCGGTTTAAGTTGGCCTGAATGGCCACCGTGCACTTTAAATTGTTTGGGAGGCTGCGGGTAACGCTTCAACTTCGTCGTCTCCCTCAGTGCTTCTTCCTCCAGCTCATCGTTCTCCTCTTGCACTTGTCAATCTACGGAATCTCCGCCGTTGGACAGGGTTTGTCTGGCGTGGCACCTTCGGCTACCGCTCGTGTTTCCTTCGAATTACCCAGCTGGCAGAATTGCGGATTAGCACAATTTCTGACCCTGTGATCCTCTGCACCGCATTGGTGACAGTTTTTGGTTTTGTCTGAGCCGGTGCAGTTTGCCACCACATGCTCTAATGCCCAACACCTGCTGCACATTTTTGCTGCACCACCGTTGCTTCTGCTGCGCCCCTCAACTTTTTTTTTGGCTGGCTTAACTCCTGTTTATCCCACTAAACTGCTGTCTTGCCATGGTAAGGGCGCGTCTAAAAGCTCGCACCTGCCACTACCAGCCATGTGTCCATCCACACCGTACATAAAGCAGTGCTCTGGATTTATGTACATAAAGCAGTGCCCAGCATCTGCAGCACTCGACAACATCGACCTGTCTCTCCAGAGTGACTTTGACTATGCCAACTCTGAGCACCTTGCTTTGCAGCAACTTCTGGACCTCCGCGCTTCAAATAACAAAAATTGCCGCTTGCAGGTCTCTAAAATATAAGCGCAGTTTTTCCAATTTTGCCCTTTGCCTTCTAGATCTCCCATGCGCCTCACGAAAGCCTCCCACAATTCATCTTTAGTCGTAACAGCATCCATTCCCCATATGTAGACCGTGACCAACTTGCTGATGCCCTCTCCGGCCTTCCTTAGTACCACGCTTTCTTCCACACGGGTATGTGCTTGCTCTAAAGCTTCCAAGGAGGCGTCGTCTTTTTCCACCGTTACTAAAAGTTCGAATTTCCTGGTGCTGCGTAGCCCTCTAATCGCATTGCTCCGGGTAGTTTTTCTTGTGATGTGGCTCTTGAAATTATTTAGTAAGGATTTACGGGTGGAGCAAAAAAACCTATCCGATTTCAAAACGTTATAAAATTAAAACCACTCAACTTGACAATTTTTTTTTTATTAACCTATCGCAAATTTTATGCCATTTTTAAACTTAAGTTTTAAAAAGCACATCACTCAAATGTCGTCCTTGGGAGTGGATACACTGATTTAGGCGCTCGCGGTAGCTTTCCATGACTTTCACCGTCATTTCCACAGGAATTTTTTCAATTGCCCGAGCAATTTCCCTTCGTAAAGCAAGAAGGGTCCTTGGTCGATGCTAGAATACCTTCGATTTGAGGTAACCATAAAGAAAGAAGTCACATGGAGTGAGATCCGGTGAGCGCGGCGGCCAGCCAATATAACCTCTCAGAGAAATGAGGCGTCCAAGAAACATTTTCCTGAGAATGTCCATTGATCGTCGCGATGTGTGGGCGGTTGCACCATCCTGTTGAAACCACACATTTTCCACGCCATTTTCTTCTATTTTGGTTTGATTCCAGCATGAAACAATAGCGCCCACTGTTGACCGTTACGGTTTGCCCATTTTCTTTAAAAAAGTAAGGCCCCCAGACGCCTAGGCGGGAAAAAGCTCACCATACAGTCACTTTTGGGCTATGGAGGAGTTTCTGATGGATTTCCTGAGGATTTTCGTCACTCTAATATCGAAAATTTTGCCTGTTTACGGCGCCACAAAGGTGAAATGGGCTTCGTCCGTGAAGAGCACAACATCGTCTACTGGGAGTTTTCGGAGATCGCGACACAGGTTCATAAGGGTTTCAAAATTCCTTTCAATTAGTTCCTGTGCAACAACCATTTTGTAGGGATGCATTTTGAGGTCCCGGTGCAAAATTCGCCGAATAATGCGGTTGGAAATCGCCAAAACGAGCGAATGTTTTCGTGCCGAACGACGCGGAGAACGTTCAATCGCGGCTCTCACATTGGCCACGTTTTCAGGTCCTGTTGCTGTCTTGAGACGTCCAGGCGACTTCTTTTTCAATGTTGAACTCGTCTGTCGAAAATTTGACATTTACACTTTAATCGTAGCGTGATGAGGAACAGGATCATGACGCCCGAGTCCGAAATGAATTCGAAAAGCACGTTGTGTAGCAATTATCGAACCGCCGTTTTTTTTAAACCGCTCAATAACAAAAGCACGATGTTCACCAGACCAAGACCTCGTTTTTTACCATTTCGGCTTTAACTCTCACCAATTTTTCCACAGGTCGCACATTGTGCCATCTAGAGTGACTTTAATAAACTTCCTGCTTTTGTTTTCCGCCGGGGTTTCTCCGGACTTAAAGAGGGTCAAAGTATCTACGGGAATTTTTGGTACGAGTCTACTCCTGCAACCGTCGATAGTTGCCTGCCCCATGTTGTGCCTCTAGCTTCCGCATTATTGCACCTCTTTGTGAGCCCTCTGTATTCCTGATCATGCCTTTGTATGGTGCCCTCCATCACCTTGATGCTTGCATCTTTCTTTTCTAATATTGCCTGCTTCGCCTCCATGCAGTTGGCCGCTTTCTTTTCTATACTAAGAGCCTTCTAAACGTTTAGACTTTTACCCATAGTCTCCTGCCTCCTGCTATGCTCCCACTCATTCCAGAGTGCCAGGTTATCTAAAGCAGCTTCCTTTGCTTGAGTTCTAAGTGTTTCTAACTCTACCGCCGTATTTCTTTTGGCGATCAAAACCGCTATCTCTTGGCTGAAGGCCTATCTTTGCTTTGTCGTTTCATTTCTGAGCAATCTCAATTTTCTTTGCGTTATTGTTAAGCATAACTTTTTTTGAATTAATTTCGCCTTGCCTTGTTGTGAGACCGTCCTTGATGCTCTCAATTTCAGCAATTTTCCTACTTATCACCTGCTCCTTGTGTTGGTTATAGATTTTCAGTTGGCCAACTATTTTGTTTATTGCTGCTCTCATCACAGATACAGTCTCAGGTTTCTTGTTTGCTTTTCTCGGTTTATTGAGTTGACCTTTAGATCTTCATAAGAGCCACGCATTTTGTGTCTCCGATGTTGACTGGCCACTCTTCAGTTTCTGTTGAGCTGTTCCTCTGGTTGGGCTTTTTAAGTCCCGATCAAAACGGAGACACGGATTGCCTATCCTTTCGCTTGTTACCTTTTCCCGACCTTTCCGAAACCTCATCATCCACCGTGATGACGTTTGCAGTGCTGCTAGAGTTTCTTATTATGAGTTTTTCTACCTCATTCTGCTGCGCGTTCTTTGCAGCAGTCGATGAATTTTCAATTAAAATATTGCTACCCCCCAGAATCCGTGACAGTCCACCGTGGTGGACGAGGATTTCCAGGCTTTGCCGTCACCTTCCTGGGGTAATATATTTTTACCTTTTGACATAGAATAGAATAGAATATAATTTATTAACCATATTACATAATAATACATTTATGGTAAGTCAGGGTAAAAAAGTAGATGGTAAAAAACATGTAAATATAAAAACCTTAGAGCTAGAGACGCGTTAAAATAATATTAATACAATAAAGGAACAGACACTGAATAAAATTTATATAACCGGAGTGACCATATACTCGTTAATGAAATAGAAACAGTGACTAAGTAAAAATGTTTTAGTTAAATGTTTAAACTTTTTAAAATTAACATTTTTCCAGCTAGCAGGAAACTTATTGTAAATACTGTAATCCAAAGAGTTGTTTTTACTTTTATTAAGTCTGAATTTGGGTACACTAATAAGACTAGCTGATCTAGTTTTGTGTGAATGTATATCAGAGTTTAAAATTAATGCATTGCTTTTTTTGTGTATCTCTATAAGGGTGGCATATATAAAAATACATGGAAGCGGTAAGATACCCTGCTTTTTAAATAAGAGTTGACAGGGTGCACGATACTCTGCTCTTTCCATGATGCGAATGGCCTGTTTTTGAAGTCTAAAAGCTCGAATTGAGGAGCCGCTGTTACCCCAAAGGATAACTCCGTAAACTAACACGGAGTTAAATAAGGCAAAATATGTTGTTCTGAGAGTTTTGTCATTGACACAATTAGATAATTGCCTGAGCAAAAAATTCACCGAAGATAGTTTCTTGATGATATGGGAAATATGAGCTGACCAATTTGATGCATCATCTAAAATAATACCAAGAAGTTTAACGTTGTATCCTAGAGGCCTAGTAGAAAAAGTTATTTTTTGCGTTTTGTTTCTATTTAATTTCAGTTTATTGCAACTAAACCATGATTCACCAAGATCTTCGTTGACGACTGTCAAGCTATTGAGCACCACCAATTCACTGCTGGAGATCATCAAAGATGTGTCATCTGCGTACAGAATCGATTTACAGGACTCAGTCAACATGTGACTGATAAATATAATATAAATAATAGGGGTCCCAAGACAGAGCCTTGTGGTACACCATGTTTGACTGTTGAGAAGGAAGAAGTTACCGAGTTAAAAAGACTCCTTGAGATCTATCTGACAAATATGATTTGAACAAGTTAAGAGTAATGCCTCTGATACCATAAAATTCCAGTTTAATTAGAAGATAATCATGAAAAACACAGTCAAAAGCTTTGCTAAGATCACACAGAGTGAGTGATGTGAGTTGACTTCTCTCAAAACCAGCAACAATTCCATTAACCACTTCCAAAATGCCATCAGTTGTGGATAGATCAACTCTAAATCCAAACTGAGATTTACTGAGAATATTATGTTTGGTGATATAGTCAAGAAGTCAATTTTTTAATAAAATTTCAACAATTTTACCAAAGACTGGAATAATTGAGATAGGACGATAATTGTCCAAAATGTTAAAATCACCACTTTTAAAAACTGGTAGAACTTTGGCAGTTTTGAAAACATTGAGGAAAATTCCAGAGCTGAAGCAAGCATTAATAAGTAGTGTGAGAGGCTGAATTTTGATGTCAATACGTCCATACAATTTGAATTATTGAGTGAAATGGCAACATTTTATTTTGCCATCCAAGATGGTGGCAACTGATGACGGAAATTCCGAGTCCTGCAGTAAAAGTTCCAAAAACCTTAAAAAATGTGAATTATGTTATCAAAAAATTCGATCAACAGTTAAGTGCAGTGGGTGTTATAATGAGATTCATTCTAGATGCTTTTCATTACTCTCTAAATACTTTAACATTGAGAAACATAGCTGGTCCTGCAAAGATTGCAAAGTTGATCCACCTAATAGTGAAATTGCCACCTGATAGTGAAATCGAATGACGTCTTGATAGTGAATAATTATCTGCACCGAGAATTATCATTAATGGGTGAGCTAAATAATGAGTTAAAATTAAGCAATTCATTGTTAAAAGAAAAAGTGACCGCTCTTGGAGATAAAGTCAAATCTAAGTTTAATCAGCCGCATTCCTCATCATATTATAATAGTGTCGATATACCGATTTTTCTAAAGGTCGTTTGTTTAGCGAGATTCTTCAATCTAAACATAAACAAAGTGCAATAGTTTTAAAACCAAAGAACGCCTGCTCTAACATTGAAACATTTAAACAAATCGCGAAACCATCCGATTTCGCTCCGGGAATTTCAAACTTAAAGCAAACTAAAAGTAGAAATATTATATTGGAATGTACGGACGACCAAGTCATTAACTTATGTTCAAGTATGGGAAAATCGGAAGTGGCGAATGTTTTCGATATTAATGTACCCAAGAAAAGATATCCACAAATCAAAATTTCAAACTTTGAAGAAAACGACAGTACGAAAGAAGAGTGGTGCGCAGATCTATTGGAACAAAACAACTTAAAGACTGATTTGGTAACTCATATTAAAGTACTGCGAGAAAATTTAAAAGGAAAACGTAAGTTTATCATTGTAGAATTAAATCCTGAAGCGTTTAAAGTTATACTAGCACAAGGATATCTTTATGTGGGTTGGCGTAAATGTTCAATTGTTGAATCGTTTAACGTAATCAGGTGTTACGAGTGTTCAAATTTCGGACATATGGCAAAAGATTGCAAAAAGCCTGTAAATGTTTGTCCAAATTGCCCTGAAAATCATAAAATGTCTAAATGTCCTCAACAAGTTTTAAAATGTATTAATTGTTTAAATTTTAATGTAAAACTCAAAGAAAATATAAACACTGATCACTCCTCGTTTGATGCTAATTGTCCAATTTATCCGAAGGAAGTGAATTATTGTAAATCTAAAACTATTTACTCCGAATCGTAGCAACGAATGCCATACTTAAATTTAAACAAACTTCAGAATGTAACTCATAAAACATGTTTAGATGAAATCAATTTTTCAGTTTATTACCAAAATGTACGCGGCATTAGAACCAAAATACCTGAATTGATGAAAAATGTCTCAAATTGTGATTACGATATAATAATTTTAGTGGAGACATGGCTGAACTCTGATTTTTACGATGCAGAATTAGGGTTTTCAAATTATATAATGTTTAGACGGGATCGTGATGCTTCTAAAACTGGAAAATACAGAGGGGGCGGTGTGTTAATAGCTGTAAAGCATAATTTAAATGTGAATAGTGTTTCTACCATGTTTTCAAACGGCAAGGTAGAAGAACTTTTTGTGTCTGTGAACACTGGAAAATTACCAATAATTATTGGCGCTACGTACATTCCGCCAGCATCCTGTCACGAAATATATAAATTGCACCTATACTCTGTTGAGGAGATATGGGATAAATATAACAATTTTGATATTTACTTATTTGGTGATTACAACTTGCCTGATATTAGCTGGAATCACGATTTTATAAATGAATATTCTAACTATAGTGAATATTCTAACTATACTCTTCTGAAGTTTTTACTGAATCACTGTGTTATTTTGATTTATGTCAATACAACCTCATAAAAAATTCTAGAAATGTAATATTAGATTTAGTTATAAGTAATACTCATTGTTCTGTTAAATGCTTAAGTGAATTACTTCTTGCTTGCGACACACATCATCCCGCGCTGTTGGTAGAACTATTAAAAAAAAGTCAGATCTTGTTGTTTTGAAATATGAAGAAGAGTTGTATAACTTCAAAAAGTGTAATTACGGTATTCTCAGGGAATATTTACTAAGCATAAACTGGGATACTCTATTAAGAGTTTCCGACATAAATAAAGCAATTAAAAACTTTTACATTGTTGTCTACGACGCCATAAATCAACATGTACCCAAATTTGTTGTTAAAAATGATGTTAAATTTCCACCTTGGTTTGATTTTGAATTGAAACAAAATATCCTAAAAAAGCGATCAGCACATGCAAATTTTAAAAAGAGTAAGTTGGAGTCTGATTACCAAATTTTTAGGACATTACGTTCAATATGTTGCAAACAGGAAGAACTCTGTTATAAGAGGTATATGAAGAAAATTGAGCAGTTCGTGAAAACTGATACCAAATGTTTTTGGAACTATGTGAACTCTAAACTTAAAAACAATAATGTACCAACTCAAATGTTTTTGAGTAAAGATTCAGCTATAGTCTGTCCGTTTATTATAGGCTATTACGTCATCAATTGTATATGACGCAATCTAAAGGTCTATTCCGATTAACCGGCGGTTCCGAGTCACCAGCGGTTTTTTATGAGTTCGTTTTGAGGGCCCTGCAATTGGCAGGTCTTTGTTTTTGGCAGCAGCCACTCTATTAACACTCGTTAAACTTATTTTAAGTGCATTCGCCACCAAAATTTGCCGAGCGAATTTACAACCATGTTTTTCACTTCACTAGAAAGGCACTTTTGTCCTGGCGAATGTGAACTATACTTTATGCGTGACCAACAAAACGTTGGTAATAAACTAAATGTCACTAAAAATAAAATCTTTCTCGCGCCTTTTCTCAGTTAATACCTCATATTATCGCCTAATTTTTATAGCCATATTAATATTATTAATTACTAACGGATTTATGCCTAAAATTAATTGGATTCTGTCGTTTTAATTTTTATTTTAGCGGTTGGTATTAACTACGTCATAACTGCTAAGCAGTGACGTAATAGCCTATCATAAACGGACAGCGTATAGTGATGGTGATTCCATCTCAAATTTATTTGCCAGTCATTTTAGTTCAGTTTACAAGAAGTCCAGTAATTCTATTTGCAAACCTTTTTTGAATGAAAAAAATGTCACAAACATTGACTGTATTGATATCAGTATTACACTAGTACTTGGAAAATTAAACAACTTTGATGTCAAAAAAAGTAGTGGACCGGATACAATTTCGCCTATATTTCTTAAAGAGTGTGCTTTCCCATTGTGCAGGCCATTATGGTTATTATTTAATAAATATTTGAATCCAGCAATTTTTCCTGATCTATGGAAAAGAGCATATGTTACCCCTATCTATAAAGCTGGAGCAAAAGATCAAGTGACTAACTATAGGCCAGTATCTGTAATATCACCAATTCCAAAAATGTTCCAGTCATTAGTAAACGATGTCATATCTAAACTATTTAAAAATGTCATAGTAGATAATCAACACGGGTTCAGAACGGGTCACTCTACTACCACAAACCTATTAATTTATGAGAATTATATATCAAATGCATTGGAAAATGGTTTTCAAGTTGACTCAATATATACTGATTTTTCCAAAACATTTGATAAAATTGATCATGGTCTACTGCTTAGTAAATTGAATGCTTACGGCTTTTGCGGAAGATTTTTTTCATGGACTGCATCATATTTACAAAAGCGCAAACAAAACGTTAAAATAAACAGCTTCAAATCTCATGACATAATTATTACCTCAGGAGTTCCTCAGGGATCTCATTTGGGACCATTGTTTTTCAATCTATTTATAAACGACGTAGTTGATATATTAAAGGGTTCTAATGTTTTATTATTTGCCGATGATATGAAGATTTTTACTTCTACAGAAAAAGTGAA
Source organism: Cryptophagus acutangulus (assembly GCA_963556235.1). Lineage (NCBI taxonomy): Eukaryota > Metazoa > Arthropoda > Insecta > Coleoptera > Cryptophagidae > Cryptophagus > Cryptophagus acutangulus. The sequence goes on from OY744561.1 coordinate 4,079,888, forward strand.
CTCATCTGTTTCCCTTCAACAAGATTTAGATAAATTATATGACTGGTGTGTATCCAATAATATAAAACTAAATATAGAAAAGTGCAAGCATATGAGATTCTTTAAGGCATTGATGCCAATTGATTCGCAGTTTCATATAAACGGATGCGTCTTAGAGTGCGTTCGTATAATCAAAGACTTGGGTGTATTTTTTGACACTTCGATGACATTTTCATATCATGTCGATTATATTTGTAAGCGTGCACTCAAATTGCTCGGTTTCGTAAAAAGGCAAACGTATGAGTTTTACAATATTGGCACTTTGAAATCCTTGTACATCTCACTAATAAGACCCATTCTTGAGTATTGTTCAGCAATATGGTCTCCTCATTACGCAGTACACATCAATAAAATTGAACACGTCCAAAAGAAATTCATAAAACTTGTTGCATTTAAAATACGGATAAATTACGAAACATATGATTATAACGACCTTCGAAAGTCGTTATCATTGCCTACTTTAGAATCTCATACAAAAAATACTGATATCATATACACTTTCAAGATTGTAAACAATATAATTAGTTGCCCTGACTTAACCAAACTTATTAATTATCATGTTCCACCTAGAAACCTGAGAGAAAAACATACTTTTGCTATCAGTCACCATCGAACATTATACGGATCAAACAGCGCAATATCTAGAATGTTACACAGCTCGGACGATGTGTCTCGTGAGATTGACTTTTTCAATTCAACATTGAAATCAGTTAAAGGCAAATTGAGGAAATTGGCTGACTAGTTTATTGTATATATTGGTACTTATACTTTGTTATTTTGTGTTTGTTTGTTTTTTTTTCTATTCTCTCAGCTCCTATTATAAGTATTATTCTCTTCTATTTCGTTTCTGGGTTTTCTTAAACCCGTTATTATATATTATTGTTGTTGTGATTATTGTAATATGTAAATTGTTATTAATAGTTACTGCAATAAATAAATAAATTTAAAAACTTCCTCTATCGAGGCAGGCCTTAGATAAAAGGAAGAAGCAGGGTGAGAATTCGTGTTCAGAAGATCAGTGATTCTTAAATTAGAGATAGGTATTTTTTTATGATGTTGTCTGCAATGTTAGCAAAGTATTGACTAAAGTCGTTGTGGTTTAAAATTGAACTACTAGAATTGTTTCTCTGAAGATTACGTTCAAGATTGATTATGTTCCAGCTGGTTTTGGCTTTATTATTAGAATTACTTAGATAGCTATCATAGCAAGATTTCTTTTGAACAGAAATTTGCTTTTTATAATGAGACCGCAAAGAGTTAAAATTATCTTTATCATTTGGATTTTTTGTTACATTATAGATTTGGCGCAAACAAGATACTTTATCTCTAATATTTTTTAACGAATCATTGAACCAGTTGATTGAATTATTAAAATTTTCTATATAAGTTTTCAATGGAAAATGTTCATTAATTAACTCTTTAAAAGTATTAACCACAAATTCCGAGAGAGTATCAACATGAGAGTATCCACATTCTCAAAACAATTCCAATCTATTTTACTAAGAGAAGTATGAAAAGCTGAAAAAACTTTGTTTGAAAAAAAATCGTTTTTTAACTATTTTATGTACTGTTTTAATGATTACATCAAAATTAATAAATTGCCCAAAGTGATGCAGGATCAACCACACCCGTTCTGTAAGAATCTGGTGCCATGTTGGTTCAAATATTATCAATACAAGTCTGAGAGACAGAGTTAATTCGAGTAAAATCAATAATGGTAATGTGTAGATCAAATGATGTAAGTAAACAAATTAGATCAGTAAGTCGAGTAGAATCACCACGAAAGTCAATGTTAAAATCACCAAGGATTACAGTAATTACAAATTTACCTGAAATTTTGACCAGAAGTCCTTAAAGCATTCTGATAAAAGTATCAAAATTGCCTGAACAAGACCTGTAAAGTGCAACTATAAGAGATTTCTCTGAAGGTAATTCAACAGCACAAAATTCGGAGTGCATTTCAGGGTTAAATTCATCTAAATTCATTGGTTTAAACAAAATATGTTCCTTAACGTATATGGACACTCCTCCATGATTATGAACAGTTCTGCGAAAATAGTTAGCAATTTTATAATTGTGTAAATGAAGAAATTTAATGTTAAGTCAATGTTAAGCCAATGTTGCGTAATACAAACAACATCGTAGTTGAATTTATCAAGAAATAAAGAAAACTCATTGGCCTTGTTAGAAAGACATTGAATATTTAAGTGAAATGCACTAAACGAATGTGAGTTGCCCGATGATTTTAGGGAGTCGCCTTCATTTTCTGTCTCGGGAGAAAAAAACGATTGACACAAGTTCCAGAAGGCCAGAAAGACAGATTCATGGCAGTCGATAAATTATCAAAGTTAATTGTAATTTTGAATGACGAATAGCACTCAGGATTTTTGGATTTTAAAGCTTCACATTGAACTTTCGGAAAACTAGGTTTTAAGAACTTTAAGACGTCATCTTTCGTAGTACTAGGATGCAGCTTAAAAACATGAAGATAACAGTGTTTAGGTACGGCCTTCAGCAAGCAGTCATTCTTAGGAGCGGTTGAGTTCCCCACAATAGGCTTATTTGGACGGGGATGGTTCTCTTTTTTTACCGGCATCCATTCAGTGGAATTACTTGAAATGCCTTTCGAATTGACTTGATCACCATCCTCAGCTAGTGGAGGTGAATTTAAAAAAGTGTCACCTTCTTTCATCCGCGAAATTTTAGTGGACTCCTTAACTTTATTATTTAAATTGATAACGCTGTTGCTAGGCGCCGGGCGCTTGGTGTTCCTTGAATTTGCAACTGATCCCTTCGGATTAGAAGCAGAAGCAGTATTGAGATTATTGGAATTCTTACCATTATTCAGTTTTAACTCTAGCTTCTTACCATTATTCAGCTACTCTAGCAATTTTTTCTCGTAGTAAAACGGAATTTTCTTCTAATAAACTATTTTTACCTTTGAGTTCACTGATAATGCGATTTAGGAGATGCTTTTCCGATTTCCAGAAACCCTCCAGAGGCGTAGCAGGCGAAGATTCTTCAAATTCATGCAAGCATTTTGGATTCTTGGCTTGTAAGAAAGTCTCTCGAGCTAATTTAGAGCAACCAGGATGAAATAAATCACTACATTTAAAGCACAATGATTTCTTTTTTACAATCACTTTTTTACACAGTTTGCACACACTTAAATCAGATTCAAGGGATGGATCAGAGGACGATTTAAGTCTTGTTGTCGCCATAATCCACGTTACTGACCTTTAAGAAAAATTTGTCCTGATTTTTTAACAAGGTGGTCTCCTTAATAAGGAGAAAGTATTTCATTTCCTTCCTATCCTCCGACTGGTTGGATTACCACCCGGCGAGCATTCATCTGTCCGCCCTCTAGCGGTTATAAGTGTCCGCCGAGAGCGGACCATCTGAAAAGACAATGTTCTGTAAACCAGCTAGTTTACAGAACATTACTCTGAAGTTAAATGCAAAAAAAAGAATGCATTAAACGTTCGAGCGAAAAAGGAAGAATGGATAAAAATAACGGAAGGTTTTAATGCCGGACATGTGTGGAAAAGGAGTAGAGGGTTACGAAGAATATTTGAGGTGATTTAAAAAAAAACCCAAAGTAGTTTTGACGAAACAATGAGAAGATCGCATCGACACCGTTAGAATATTTTGCATAGCTTAAATTCAAAAAGGTTATTTTAATTTTCTGTAAACATTTTAGGAAGTGGACCCATGAGAATAGTCAAAAACAATTTAATCTTGGAGAGAGTGATTTCGTTGATTTAAAGCAATGCTTTAAATGGATTCGTAAATCTTTTTGATACTGATATTGCTGCAGAACATGATATCATTTTTTTAAAAAAATTGTTTTTCAAGATTTGTTTCAGGAAAACGCGCGCTGTGGTTCTAAAGACTTTTGACCATAAAATGAATGATTTTTTAACTTTAACAGAAAGTGAAAAGTTGGAAAATTTACCTAACTCGTTACCACGTACCAAACAAACTACGTCAAAACAAAGAGTATCAGTTACTGCAAAGACGACGCAACATTCAAGCACAAGAAGGAGGACAATTATTAATCAAACGAAGGCCAACTTGTTGGCTCACGCCAATATAAAAGCATTTCTTGAAACTGAAAAATTTTGTGCAGACGAGCATGCAATCAATAAAAAAAATATTGTTGCGTGAAAAACAAAAGAAGAAGTTAAGACAGGAAATAATTCGTACCGAAATTGTGCAATAGGAGTTAAAAATTCTAAAGAACAAAGATTTGCACAAAATATAGTGTTATGGGGTTATGTGAGCATCTACTATGCAAGTTAGTTTTTAGGTTTTGTTCGTCATAAAAAGACTACTTTTAAGAGTTTTTTTTTGTAAAGTGTTAATATTATTTTGTTGTAATAATCTTTTAAATTTCAATATTTTAATAAAAATTACAATCTACAAAAGTTTAAAATATTTGCATTGTACAATTTTAATTCTAGGTCACAAGAAATGTATTGCCTAACTTTTTGCCTAGCCAACCTGAAATGAAAATGGTTTAAACTTGAAGGTAAATTTATGTTTTATCGAGTTTTAAAAATTGTACAAATTGAACATTATAAACTGATTTTTAACTAAAGCTTGGCGGCGTCGCTGATTAAGATTTTCCCGTCGTCTTACGGACGATCTGTCCGTGCTCCGTGGTAGTTTTTTATGGAACTATGCACATCGGACGCTTTTGCCAAGTATTCGAATATGTTTGAGATGATAGCAATTCGGAGCCGTGGATTTTATATCGTAGCATTGCATATGAATTACCTTGTGCCGCTGCGAAAAAGGCCGCCGCGGTTGCTGCAATTAAGGCAAAGAAGCCATCAGCTGCCGCCGAAAAGAAAGCCGCCGCCAAACCAGCGGTTGCCGCCGCCGCCGCCAAAAGTCCATCAAAGGCGAGAAAATCGAATAAAAGTCCAACGAAAAAACCGAAGGCGCCAAAACCAAAAACAACAACCAAAACAGCTGTGGCTTCGTCAAAGGCAAAAAAAGCCGCCTCTCCCAAAAGAAAAAAGTGAATTTTTTCGTTTTGAAAATTGACGCAAATCTTGGAATGCAAATTCCAAAACAACAACAACCGTTTTGAGACCGTCGTGAGACAGGTTAGTTTTACCCTACTGATGACTCGTCGTTGCGATAGTAATCCTGCTCAGTACGAGAGGAACCGCAGGTTCGGACTTTGCACACTCGCCCGAGCGGGCGGTGGTGCAAAGCTACCATCCGTGGGATTATGCCTGAACGCCTCTAAGGCCGTATCCTTTCTAGTGAAAGGTGGCAACGATATTTCTTTGGAGCTCCGAGTGTCGAAAGGCTCAATACAATGTGACTTTACTAGGCAGTTGATGCTTACATCAACTGTTGCACGAGCCCTATTGCTGTGTGTAGCTAACGGTTGGCGGCGGGATCGATCCTGGTTATGTCCAACCAGGCTACATGACAGTCAACCATGGGTAGTTATTGTTTCGATGTCGGAACTCGGAATTGTTCCGACGGTCTCACGTTGATCTCTTGTTGTTTTGGAATTTGCATTCCAAGATTTGCGTTGATTTTCAAAACGAAAAAATTCACTTTTTTCTTTTGGGAGAGGCGGCTTTTTTGCCTTTGACGAAGCAGCAGCTGTTTTGGTTGTTGTTTTTGGTTTTGGCGCCTTCGATTTTTTCGTTGGACTTTTATTCGATTTTTTCGCCTTTGATGGACTTTTGGCGGCGGCGGCGGCGGCGGCAACCGCTGGTTTGGCGGCAGCTTTCTTTTCGGCGGCAGCTGGCTTCTTTGCCTTAATTGCAGCAACGGCGGCGGCCTTTTTCGCAGCGGCACCAACAACTTTTTTATTACCTTTTGCAGCTGCAACGGCGGTCTTCTTTGAAGATTTTTTATCAGCGGCGGCGGCAGCGGCAACAGATGCTTTTGAAACACCAACTCGTTTCACTGGCGATGATGATTTCTTCACAACACTTTTCCTCTTTTTATTTACAGCTTTTTTTTTGCGGCGGCGGCGGTAGCGGCGGCTGATGACGACCCCGTAGTGGCCAATTTAAATGAATTTGGACAGGTCATCCCATGAAGCTAGAAAGAGATCATCTGGATTGTCCATGGGAACATCTTCTTTTGCTTGACAAGCAATATTGTGCAGCACTTGTGCAGCAACTGTTGCAAAAGATTTGTTTAAGTTCACTCGAAGCCTCCAAGCCATACAGGAAAAACGCCTTTTTCACACACCAAATTGAAATTTTGTTGTTGTACCTTCCTTGCCCAAGCACGGAGAAAGTTATTAAAAATGTGCGAATCGTGCATACTTCAGGTCAACGATCGGAACTTCATATACTTCCAGGTCACTACGTTATATACTTCCAGGTCAACGACCCGCAAAATCAATAAATTCCAACTTAGAATTACATAAGTTGGAATTACTTAGCTTGGACATTCAATCAGAAGTAACTCTTTCGATTCCGAAATATTTCGGCATTATCTCCTTCTACAACAAATGTTTGTCAAAATTTTAGTAAATTTGAGAAAAATACTTTTATTAATGTTAAATATCTAACCGTTGATTTGAGAAGTTTAACATGGCTGCAATCTATCGCCCCCGTCACTTCTGGCAATCTTGCAATTAGTAAAAGTCAATTTGATTTTGTAGAATTTCTTGAACAATCTCAGGAAACAATGAATTGAGGGCGAACGGCGAAGTGCAAGAACACTCATAGCTTCGCTAACTTGTTGTACATTTCGATGTGCTATAGATGTGCTGCAGCCCACAAAATTCTTTAAAAAATATTGCATGCATCTTGTGGGATAAAAACGCAAGACACAAAGTAATTGGTTTATCGGAGATACGCAGAAAACACCACTGGAATTGGAATGAGCGAAAACAAAACAAGCGCATGCGAAAGCATCGACCTGTGCTACACTGTCATCAAATTCCAGGCAGAAATATAAGCAATAACGACTTGTGCACAGGCGACAGTCAAGGCGCACTAAAAACCTTAGATGCAGTAAACCTATATTCCAAAGTTGTGAAAGAATGCATTGAGATGAGAGCATAGCACGCAACAAAAAAGCAGACCTTTTAGCAAAGAAGCGAAAAACCGATTAGTGGAGCCGGAACCCACTTGTGGGGTTGAACATAAAACGCAAGACTTAAGGTAAAAGACCTATTAAAGCAAATACATCCATCTTATTTGATGAAATCACCAGATCTGAGACAGTCAAAGCTGCTCACCAGCGGACCGTTCAAAACAAAGACTGAAGAAATCCGACAGTTGTGCAGGAAATACTTGGCTTAGGAAAGCAGTAGGACTGCTAACTGGACACTGATGTCTCCGAAATTACTTAATCAATATAGGAGTGACAGAAGAACGTATAAGCAGGATGTGTGGGAATCAGGATGAAACTTCTTAAGACATATATTAAGGCATATTCATAAGAACGTATATGCGAATGTATGGCCTTTGCGGCCAGAAGAAAACTACATCTGGGAGAACCATTCCCAGGACTACATGTAATATTAATGGAACGCATAGACAGCATTTCCAGAGTGTTAGAAGGTACAGGACTGATGAGGTGAACTTAATGGGAGGGGCATAATAAACCTTTTGGTCGCCCAAAGATAGTTCTGATTGATAATGTCGTCACTAGTTGTGTTTTTCACTGCACCTTTTCCAGTTGTATTTCAGAAAGCATCAATTCTATATCAGATTAGTAAATAAAAAAGGTAAAAATATTTATTGTAAACAAAACAAGTTATTTATAGTTCAACATGTAAAATTTAAATAAAATTCATTATCATAGAGCATAAATTTCAGTCAGCAAATTCGAGTCGGGTAAAGTCCCGCGAACACTCATAGCGTTTCCTCTTTGAACCGAAAGTGAAATCCGTTGGTACAAATATTGTTTTGATTTTATTTCTCCCGTTTTTTTTTGTAACTGTTTTGCCAAAATATTTATAAAGGAAACCGTTTCTTTACACCATGGACCAAAGGTTTCTAAAGCCAAACCTTTAAAAATGTAATTTGAACTACTACATATATTTTCATATTTGGAAATTTTGCGTTTGATATTAGTAAATTGTATTTCAGAAATCATCAATCGTATTTCAGATTAGTGAATTGTATTTCAGAAAGCATCAACTGTATTTTAGATTAGTGAATAGTATATCAGAAAACATCAATTGGATTTTATCAATATATCTTTAACATTAACTCTTTCACTAACTGCAAAACATTTATCAGAAAAGAACGTAACCGTAACGTTACTCGCAAACGACTTAACATTATACATATTTATTTATAAATAATAATTGTATTTTTTAACCAATACTTTTTTTAAATAAAACTGCTATTTTCTGAATTACAACTGAGTTTTTCTGAAATACAATTGATATTGTACTCTGAAATACAACTGATGTTTTCTGAAATACAATTAATGTTTTCTGAAATACAATTGATGCTTTTTGAAATACAATTCACTAATCTGAAATACAATTGATGCTTTCTGAAATACAATTGAGCTTTTTTGAAATACAACTGGAAACGGTGTAGACGTCTTTTCCTCCGAATCCGATGGAATGAGCAAATCGCACGCTAAAAACGATGATTGCCCAGTTATGCGACAACAATTATCGTCTGTAGGACGGGTATATGCTGGAGCTGAATAGCTCTAAACATGAATAGGTTTACTTTGGCGACTTTGGCCGAGAACTGCCAACAACGGTCTCGGAAGCGGACAGCTCGGAAAATGATACAGGCTTTTCTGCCGAGGTAGCTCCGCATTAAAGGAGATTGGCCAAACCGAGCCAGGCCAAACCAAACCAGCCGACGGCTGCCGTAGGAAGATAGTTGGCGCCAGTACCACGGCTATAAATGCAACCGGCCAGCAGGGTGAATCCAAATGCGGACTATGTATTTTTCTTCTACTCCCGAAAAACGAAGGAATTTCTGTTTTAAAGAATTTTAAGAAAGAATTTAATGAAGTTTAAAGGAATTTTACTGGAGTAGAATGTAAGACCGAATAATTTTTATACTGGTCTGGAATTTACGCAAATGGTCAGCTGAAGGAAATACAGAATATGTGCTGGATTTCTAAAAGACCTGTAAACCAATGTTATTTTTTACTAGTTGTGCTCCGTGGGCAATTGAGATCGGGAGATGAATGACTAAGCTACCATTAAGGCGTAACCCCTATATTCTTCCTTAGTTGCAAATTGCCCCTACGTCATTTTGGATTTGTAATTAACTTAATAAACATCAATTATAGTTTGTTAAAGTTTGATACTACTAATCCGCCGAATCCGCGTTGCAACATCTGAGAAAAAGGAACTATTTCCCTAGAGGAAACGAAGAGCCAGTAAGGTCAAAACCTTTTAACCCCAGAGTTGCCCAACTGACTAATAACTTGCTTCTGACTAATAACTTCGAAAGCGCAAACATTGCGATTTCCGCAATATACAAGATGGTCTGACAAAAGTAGGTTAATTTGAGAAGAGACTTTCGAAGCGCAACCGGATCTTTCGGTGCGTTTTATGTTGGGTGCAGATTACCATGTGTCCACCAAGGGGACGGTTATATCAATCTGCTGGTTAACCCATTTGATGAAGGAATGCGATTTTAACTTTGGTATTTCATATACTAAGTCCCCAGCTATTAGATTTATGTCCGCACTCATTGATACAGGCAGCGTGGTCACGGTGCTATCCCAATCGGTTTTGGATCAAATTTTCGGATTTTCGATTTCTGGTACAATAAGGCCAAGCAAAGAACGGCAACACTTCAACTATTTCTTCCCTTTTACATTGCAACTTTTTCAAATTTGCAAATTGCAAATTTTCTATATTTGCTTTAACATACCATGTAATTTATTATAATAGCAATACATGTATTCTATTCTATTTTTATTCTATTCTAATATTACGTGATCTCTTATTTGGTATACCTGATCATACTCGGTATTATTTTTTTAATTTAATTAAAGTGTGGCAAGATTTGGATTTGGCTAAATTATTTATGCCAGTGGATGATAAACTTAAATTGGTGTCATTTATAAATTCCATTCACTGGTTTCTTGTGCCAGAACCATCTAGTTTTCATGTCATATAGCTGTGAATTACGATTAGCCGTAAAATTGGAACGATAATAGAGGAATCCAGTAACGGACCTAGAGGACGATTATTAAACAATCGGATTTGTCGCAAGGAGAATGGGAAACATTTGGGCGTTTTTTGCGGAACTGAGATTTATTTTTAGTAAACCGGGTATACAAGTTTGTCGATGACATTAAAATTCTGAAGAAGCGCCCGTTTTGCCAAAAACCGATCCCGATACTTTTTGCGCATAGGGACGCGTGACAAGCAGATATTGACAAAATGGAGAGGTGGGGTGAGACTTTGTATTTTACCCCGTATGGCTTTTTGATATTACAAAAGGCCATACGGCGTGCAATACGGTATCACAAATAAATTAGACTCATCTAAACATCATATTTAGCAATATTGAAACAGATTCTATACTGGTGTAATACAAAATATCGTTAATTTTTGAATCGGTTACAATTGTAAATTTTACGCCCTATGAAAATATAGGAGTTGGATATCTTCCAGGAGAGCTGTGGTTTATAAATGAATGAATATATGAAACTTATTTATTTTATATATACAACTACAAACCCGATGACAAACTAAAGATTAAGGATTTGGTAAAATAAGAACTATTAAATAAATATATTAGTGCAGAGCCTGAAGCAAATCTAATGATTCTGTGAATCTAATAAATAATCTAATGATTCTACGCTAGTGGTAAAAATTTTACAGAGCCTTCAATCGATTTGGTTCAGGCCGAATCAACTGAGAACCCACAGGTCAGAACAGACCAGGTACAACTACAAGTAAGCTTACTGTACAGCTTACGTAAAGTAAGCGTCAAATTTTACTGTTCTTAACTGGCTTACAAATTCTGTTGTAATTATTTATAGAATTTGCATATTTTAAAGCTAAATCTGCGGCATCATTTTTAAAATGTTGATATCAATGTTCTTTAAATTGTATATTGTTAAAAAACTGAAGCTGCTTTGCAAGCGTGCAAAGCTTGCATCTGGAAAGATGCAAGCTTGTAAATCGGCATATGATTGGTTTGTTTAAGAAGTATTATGAAATAGACCAATCACTTGCCAAATTACAAGCTCAGAGACTTCACCCCACTTGCATTTTAAAAGCAGCTTTAGTATTTAAACCTTTATGTAATAGATATTTATGTTTAGAGGAACGAAAGAAAAAAATTACGTCCGCAGTCGAAGTTTGAGGCCCGAGGCGAAGCGAAGGCCTTTATTCACTAAGAGTGTAAACTTTCGTTTGGCTCGAGGTACGTATACAACGTTTTCCGCACAACTGAATCAACATTCATATTTTATTTTAAATTAATTTAATGTTTAAATTCTTAACTATAGAAAAACTTTAGGTGCCAAAAACACTGATGTATACTTTTTCACAATATTAATATTTGTCGATTTGAAACGACGACTTGAAATGACTACTTATATTCTAAGAAAACTTTACTTGTAGGTTGCATACTTTAGTTTTTTGTAGTTGTAAGCAGTTTTTTACTTTTTTTCCGAATGCTGGGTATGCTTTTCGGGCTGCTTGTCGTTAAGATAAAAAGTTTCGGTTCTCGTAACATTTATTAAAGTGCCTATTACTTGAAACATATTTGTTTTAATTGTTTATTTTGGTGTTCTGTTGTAAGGTGCATCTAAGCTTTCATCCATGTCCTGCCTTTTTACCCGTGGTCTTTTTTTTATTGCAAAATTACTTTCTATTTCTATATTTTCAGAAATTTTTTGCGTTTTATCCTGGCATTTAGTCAAAATTTTTGTTTCTCATATTTTTCAGCTGTTTTGTCAGTCCTATCATTTTTAGACTGTAAACTCTGATTCACTTTATTTATACCAGTTAAAATTTGAATCTATAAGTATATGTAAAGTGCACAAAAATTTAAAATCGATGTTCTATAATATACTCTATGCTATTGAAATCGTTTAAGAACTAACGACTGTGGAACCGATCGACACCAACTTGTTAACGAACGTTCACTGCTTTTGCCTTGGATGACTATCCAGTGTCTGCATGACATTTTAGAGAAGATTTTGGATGTTTCATGCAAATCCACGCAGTTTCACGGCTATATATACAACAGTGAAACTCCGACTTATATTCAAATTTTTGTGTAACTTGTGCACGTGCTTGATAATGAGGTTTGCGTCGGAACATAATATGTTTCGGAGCAAAGTACATTATATTACACATTATTACGACGACGCATATTTGTTTTTAATAGCTATTTTTAGTACAAGTGAGTAAAGTGCGTCATTTAATCACTAGTCTGAATGTTGGGCGCCTGAGCCGTAGGCGAGGGCCCCAATCAGCGGTGTGATTAAATGACTTTGCTCACGTGTGCTAAACCTGATTTTATCCACTTTTGTAGAAAATAAAACCATACATATTAACAAAATTCTTTAATTAATTAATATTGCAATGGAAATACAGTAATATAACAAATTAGATATTGCAATGGAATTACATTAATATATTATAATACATTACAATAAGTAGATAATAATTCTTAGCACAATGCTAATTAACATTAAAAAAAAGTGATTTGCTCATTTTTGCTAAAAAATAGGTTTTATCTAATTAAACTAATACAATTTTTTATAGATTTTTCACCATATAAGTTATATACCAAATTAAAATTAATTAAAATATATGTCACTGTGGTAGATTTAAAAGATTTGCAATTGCACTTTAATATGCTAGTGAATGCTTTTAAGTTGTAATTTAAATAATTAATGTCATTGGGAATAGATTGATACATACTATGTCAAACGTGCATGCATGAGTGATTAAATATTTTTTAATCACTGAGTGATTAAAAGTAGTACTTTACTCACTCATTTTGGTGACCAAAAGTAGTCAATATTCAACGAAAGTGGATAAAAATATTTTTTTAATGCACTTTTTCTATTTGCTTTATATTAATTGGCCTTATCAGCTAATCTATCGTAATTTCTTTCTTCTAAATGTAGTAGTAGTAGTTTTCACATGGTATTGTGCTAATGTGCTTTGAATCATATTTATTAAATAATGTTCATTATCTAATTCAATTCATCACAGCTAACATTTTAAATTTGTTTATCTACTCTTAACACGTAATATACACTTTACGCGTGCGTTTTCCAATACATAACATTATACATTATGTCACCTATGCGGTAATGAATCATTACTAATCAGAAACGTCATCATTACTAATTGGAAATGTCATATCGATTTTAATTGCACCTTTGTGTTGTTGAAATAGTAATTGTTTGCAACCAGAAATACTAAATTACTTAATTTAAATGAATAAAATGGAGCTATATTGTTTTTTGATATCTATTCTAATTTCACTTTCTGTCAACACTTTGAAATCTTATTGTTAAAAATAGATAAAATAATAATGTTAATATAAATGAATAAAATTGAGCTTATAGTGTTTTTTGAAATCTATTAATTTTCCATTTTTTTTTAGCTTTGTTGTTAAGAGTAGATAAAGTATAGTACTCTACTCGTTAGTAATAAGCCATTATTCTCTCGAATGATTTACTCCCCTCGCTATCGCTCGGGTCGTAAACTTCATTCTCAAGAATAATGACTATCATTACTAACTCGTTGAGTAATATACTATTATAGTCGAACCCTTATTCAGTAGAGAGTCTTTAATAGAGAGACCTTAGACAGTGGAGAGACAGACAAGAGACCCATCGTATACAACTCCACTTCAAGATAATGGACCTCTAACATTTCGTATTATAATCATTTCGTTTCCGCCGAGCAAAACTTCTATTTGTGCATTTTGCGCCCTTTGAAGATTATGCCCGGTGCGAAAGCACCGATGACGCCGTCCTAGTTACGGCACTAAAATGCTAATAAATTAAACGTAGATAGATGCAAACACATTAGGTTCTTTAAATCAGTCGTGCCAATATATACAGAATAAGGAATTCAGTTTTACTTTGGTAGTAGGTATTGTTTGACAATTCCTTAAAAATATTTTTTCACATACTCCATATATGCAATTAGACAAATAAGCTGCTCGGTTTTGTCAAACGAGTAAACGACATACTTGGGATTCTTGTAGTGTAGATACAATAAAATCGCTATATACACTAGTTAAGAGGAGAACTTTTTAAAGCGAACGGTAAATAAACGCAAATTGTGGAAGCGAAATACGATACCCTTCATCTCTTTTATTGGAGGTAGGACACAAATATTAGCATGAGACTTTTTTAAGGCCATCTAGCGTTTTAGTTCATAAATATCGGAAGTTTTCGGTGTTAATCTTTTTTTAACAATAAGCAAAATTCATAAATTGGTATTGGACTGAGCTGAAATATTCCAAATTATTCGAAACGATGATGATAACCTCAAACCAAAACATGTCACTTGTAAACAATGCAAAAAAAAGTTGTAAAGTTTTTGGATTGTCTGAAGTATGGAGCTGGATATCATTTGAGCGAGTCAATGCCAAAATACTGGATAAAAATGATTCTGGAGAAATGCAAAAGATTCTGGTTGTCTGGAGAAATGCAGTCTTAGAAGGTGCCTCAGGAAACACCAGGGTCAAAATCACCCGATCGGGTATTAAAAAAAGTTGCACCGAGTTTGAAGACGAACCAAAGACCATCGAGAGCTATTACAGTATGATGCATTTTCTTTCTTCCAGGTTTGAGGCATTAGAATAAAGATTTGATTCTGTTGTTGCTGAAAATATTACACTTCCCAAGCTTTGTAAATATTGTATCTGTTCAAATGTGATGGCTTACCTGCATCAACTCTTTCTGGTATTTCTGCAGCTGCAAAGGCAGTAAAACCGCACTCTATACATATTAAATCGGTAGATGCATCACAAGTCACTCAAATCACCAAGAACGATTTACTACGGTCAATTAATCCGGCTGAATCTAATATTTCTATCAGAAATATTGAGCCAACTAGCAACGAAGATCACTGGATCAGCTGCAAATCGAAGACGGACTCTGCCAAATTTGTTAAGATGGCTACCGAGAAACTGTCGGATAAGTACCTACACTATCAAGGAAACTGTTTCGTTGAATCACCAAGTTCGAATTGTTGGGATGTCTGAAAAACTTGAGGCCGATACATTCTTAAAGTACCTGAAAGTACTTGTTCCCGAAGTCTTTGGGAACAAGAGGATGATCTGCGGGCGGAAGAACCTCATCATCCATCTTTGGAATTAGAATTGTTTACCAACCTTGATCTTAATCATTCATGTCCTTGCACTCCTTCAACCACTTTCAAGTTAAAAAAGTCAATTTTCAAAGTGTGTATGCTGATGTTTTGATTTGGTCCTAAATCGATATAATGACTAATGTGCGGACAACTTCTGGACTAATGAAAAAAAGACATTTTTTGCTCACTTGTAATAAAAGTAGCTATTATTGGATTCAAGTGTTTTTGTTTACAAAGACATATGTTGAAGTTAGTAAAAAAATCAAATTATATGCAAAATAATAGGTCAGTACAAATTCAATCCTCTAGCGGTTTGCGAAATTAGTAGGTAAACCTAACAAAAGTTTGATTTACTTGAATACACAGTTTGGGATTATTTCTCTGGCCGACCACTATTGATGATTCGCAATCCGTCAGAGATTCGAACTCGTACAAACTTACTATAAACTACTGATAATTTTTGCAAACAATTCAAATATACATATTATTGATAGTTTAGTTCAATTTGACTTACATTGCTTTACAAAGATTATAATTGATGAAAAACAAAAGTCTCTGAAAAATGCAAAGTTAAAAAATATCCCCTTTTATGAAAGTAATTTTTTTAATCATGTAATTAATTTATTTTGCATTGTTTTTATGAATTGGTAGAAAACGTAATTATAAAGATTCACAATTTACAATTTTATTTTAATTTATACTTACCGCCAAGAAGTAGATGGCTTTTTGCCTGATTAAGTTTGAGTAGTTGAAAATAGTTGTATCTACGAGTATCTACGAGTACTTATATCACGGATGCTTTTGATTGTGTACCTTACCTATCAAATTTAACTTGTATGTTTACTATTTTACTTGTTTGATAATTATATCAATGCATGGTCAGCGTTTTTCACATTTGGGCTTGTCCCGCAATGAATAAATACCCGTGTACACTTACAAAATAAACTGAAGTATATTTAATGGAACATATGAAGAGAAATATGTTAATATTTTGTAAAGCCTTTGGTAAAAGGTGAAGGTAGTGAAAATATAAAGCCTACTAATGTAAACATGATACAGACGATTGAATTTGTTGTTCACAGTGTGGTATTGTTATCCTGTTCAAATATTCGAAACTGGGATTGCTTCTTATCAATCACAACGAAAGTTTGATTAAATGCTGGCAAAATATGTTGATACAATCCAATAATACCCACAATAAGTCCTGAAAAAACGGAAAACAAATACAAAGCAATTTTTATGATTGATAGAATGATAATGTAATGAGTGTTTCACTTATTCCACATTGTCTTGTGGAATAAATGAAACACCTGCATAAATAGGATAACGTATGGATAACATATAAAATTATTAATAACATTTATGTAAGCGTGTTACGGTTCACTAAATAATTACAAATATCTTTCTACAATCGCATAGAAAAATAGGCTTTTGCACTTCTATTTGACAACGAAAAGTTGACGTTTTCCGAGAAGTTCTCACTTTGCCGCGCTAGATCTTTTTGTTGATTTTGCTGATCGTTCAAACAAACCAAAAAAGTTAAACAATAACTTTTCTTTTTAGAAATGATCGTTTCTTTGGTTACCGATTTTACAAATATTTTTTTTATTTTCCATACATTTGTTTTTGTCAATTGTTTTTATAAAAAACTGTAATATCAACCACTTATTAGCTGCAAATTAGAACTATTTTTAATTATTTCACTTTAAAAGCTATGCAAAATCAAAATATAATAATCTTTGTAAATAATTGTAATATAGTTTAGCCTGATGATGGTTAATTAATTGCCTGGTGATGGTAATTACAAAACTAGTTAATATAATAAAAGCAATATAATAGAAACATATATTTTTGGTGAAGACTTTGTTTCATTTATTGTATTTTACTTATACAATTGATACTTTTAAAATAATGGATTTACTTGAAAAAATTCTTCGTTTCGGCTAAGAAATAAGAATATGCCAATTTGAACTCAGTTGAAGGCATTCTTAAAATGTATATAAAAACATTACTGGAATAAAGGTGAGTTCATTATTTAATAATTTCTTATCGTAAAAAATTGAATTATAGTCATGAAGTTGAACAACTTTCTGCGTTTTACCAAGCTTTTCAATTTCAATAAAGTACATTTGTTTCATTTTGATTATTATGCTTTAGCTGCAGGGAGCTTAAATCATGCTGACCATTTATAGAAATAACTGTTTCGATCTGTACTGTAACAGTTCACGGTCAATTCGGTTTCATTGTAGGAAAAATATAACAACTAAGGTTAATTATCATTTGCAATTAAAAAAATGTCGCTTTTTCTTTATTCCACAATGTTATGCAATTTACAATTCGATCACAAAAGAATTAACAGGAAAAACACATCACATCAATCAAAAGTCAAATTGCAATCGAATAAACATTGTTATAACGTGATGATTTTTAAAAATATATTTTCAAACGTTATATAAGTATGCACATCATATAAATAAAAATTAAAAATAAAAGGATACATACATTCAAACTGAAGTGACCTAAGAGAAAGGAACAAGAAATAAATGTAAAAATTGTTGCATAGAAGTAGCTTAGGCCATATGGTCACACTTGATGGCGTTGGCTTTGAAACTTACAAAAGAATTCGATCGAAATAAGAATCCACAGAACTTTTCTCGTTCGTATTTTCAAATTTCTTATTCACATTTTAGATTCTTGAAGCATCTTTTATGAAAAAGAATTTATCGGGTTATTTAAAATTGTTTTTTAAATGTTAACTAGGAACCAAATTTAAAACAAATCTATACGATAAAGTTGAAACGTGGTGTATGAAAAGCTAAAAGTGGTAAAAATGTTGTTGGTAACTTATTATAATCAAACTATTTGAAGCCAGATTTAAAATTATCTTTATAAAATAATGTTTGAAGTAAATCCTGGCACTAGTAAAGGGTGTGTTAAAGGTTAAAAATTATGAATTAAGGATTCTAGGACATTTTTCAAACTGTAAGGGGTGCATTAGGGGTTACAATTGTGATATGTGGGTCCTAGCCTAATTGAAATTTAGTTAAATAAATAATGTTAAGTTAAATAAGTTAAAATTACTACTTGAATCTTTTAACAAATTTTAACGAACTTTAACAATTAAATTTTTATTTCAGGTTGGCCTTTGGACCATGGATGTAAGACAAAATATCGATAATAAACCTAGAATACAACTCTGGTGTAGCATTAAACCTCGGAGAAGCAAAAGTACAACGATATAATCATACAGCGCATGCTCGCCGTAAAACTGCGTGATGAAGTCGGTTCAAATTTTATTGTGGAATTAATGCAAGAGAAAGATGGCAAAGCATGGTCGTTGGAAAGCTACTGGAGCATCTGTTGGATGAGGTTGATTCGGATTCAAGTGTGGAATTAATACAAGGAAGGCGTATAAACCAAAGCGGTTTGATTTTCTTTTGAGGCCGACGAATAAGAGGAATACGGCAAAGCTTGCTCGTCCTAAAACTGATGGCGCATCGGAAAAGGATGCGAATGAGGTTGATTCGGTTTCTATTGTGAAATTAATCCAAAGGGCGCTCTCTTTCGAGGCCGATGAATAAGAAGAAGGAAGCAAAGCCGTCTCGTCGTAATGCCGATGGGACGTCTGATAATGTGGTTGAAGAGGAGGATTTAAATTCTAGTGTGAAATTAATACAAGGAAAGAACCAATCGCAGAAGCGCTCTATTTCGAGATCTAAGAATAAGAGGAAGAAGACAAAGCATGCTAATAGTACAGGTTGTACTATTAAGGTGAATAAAAAATACAGTTATAATTTAGACTGATTTATTATTTGACATTCTGGCCAATTTAGACATATAAATTAACCATGAATATAGTTTATATTTATATGACATTATTATACATATTTATTTATACATTTATAAAACAAACAGATGTATAATGTGACATATAACACTTAAATGTCGGTTAATTGGTGCGCTAACCTTGCACCTTGATATGCTGATTGTTGTTCTATTCAGATTTGGTTGAACATTATGCCGCCTCAGCTCTCGCGGCGTTGGTAGGGCTTGAATCTTCGCATCTCTTGGTCCAGGGCGTTTAGCTCCAAGACAGGAGTTTAACTGCATCCAATGGAGCTGCGCTATTATATTTTCTATGACTTCTAGACTTTGTGGATGGTGTTCCAGGGCGGTTTTTGCACGTCCTTGGGTGTTCTGTCATTTGATGTGGCAGCACTCGGTGGTTCTTATTGAATTTGCACTCGATTAATTCGTTCATATTGTAGCTTGATCGTTACTTAATTTGAGTTTATCTTGTCTGTTCTTATATACAATTTCTGTCCTACTTTGCTTAATGTAAATAGTTGTCGTCAGTTATGTCGTGAATTTATGCATAATTTACTTTATACATTCGGCTGCTCAACAGCCAAATTTGGATATATGTTTAGGGCCGGTAATTCGATGTCTTTTTGTCTAATAATTATCATAATTTTTCTAGTTCGATTTCCAATGGAATGATGTTATGTTCTGTTCGTTTCGTCTTACTCCCTCCTGCTGTTTCAGTGACAACACATTCACTACTCCATTTTTTTCAGTCTGTTATTCGCGCTAATGGCCACTTGCTTGCATTGATGTTGTCTTCTTTATCAGTACCATGTCTTGTTTGCTTACATTTGCTAGTTGATTTTTCTATTTGTATCTCTGCTGTAGTGTGTGCTGATACTCGATCACGCTTTCCAGAAATATTTATTCATTTTCTGGACTAATCTCCATCAGTTGGATAGATTGATGTTTGTGTCATTGGGTGGTTCCGCTTCACTGATTAATTTTTGCCCGATTAGGAAGTGGCTTGATGTTATTATCATCTATCACTCTTTTTAAGTGAGGCTTCATGGATTTCACACCGGCTTCCCATATTCCTCCAAAATGTGGTACTGCTGGTGAGTTGAAATGTCATTTGGTTCCATTGCTTGCCAGCATTTCTTCTGTGTTTTTGATACTGGCCGGATATTGTTACTGGTTCCAACAAAGTCAGTTCTATTGTCACTGTACATGTGGCCGCAGTTTTCACTTCTTGTCGTGAACTTCTTTAGTGTGGCTAATAATGTTACTGTTGACATATCACTGACCACTTCTACGTGAGTAGCTTTTGTTGCCAGGCATTCAAATACTTCTATAATTATTGCTAATTGCTTCTAGAGAAATTTTCTCTCTCTTGACTTTAGCTGCTTTAGCAATGGTTGCGCTCGTCTTCGGTTCTTTTTCTTCAAAAGCAGGTAGCACGTGTTCGAAATACCACAAATTGTTCTGCAATTTGAAAAATGTTTCGCCTAGCCCAGGATTCTTTTGCTTATCACAATTATCAAGTATCTCGACCAAGGTTTCGAATTAAATGTGTTTGCATAAATGTGTTATTTTCCCCAGAAGATGAATTTCTACTTGAGGAACCTTGGAATTGATTTGATAAGTTGTACGCAAAAATTTTGAGTTTAAAGCACTGAACGTCAATTTGGAAGTTGCCTACTTTATATTTGTTTATCTGATTTTTTTATTTTTTAGTGGTCTATGAGTAGTTCAAGATATACTATTATCTAGACTAGATTTAGGCCCCACATGAAATACTTTGCTCCACGTCATCTCTAAATAAAAAATGAGGGTAACGAGACTATAGTCCAGTGAAATACAATGGAAACATTGAAAGATCAAGCTAAATTTTTGGGCTTGCTACTCAAGGAAATTTAAATAAAAAAGATTAAACATAATTTGTCTCCGTGTCACCCCCAAATGAAAACTGGGGCTACAAAAGTAGTGAAATACAATGGAAAAAAGAGGCAAGCCAATTTTTTGCGGTATGCTATAGATCCAAGAAAAGCCCAAAACTAAAAAAAAAACAGCCATCAGTAAAGTAGTGTGAGAAAGAATCCGGTTTGCTATTCAAATTGATGGCAAAATACTGAACTATTATAAAATATTAAATGCATCAACAAAAATAGTTTCAAAAATAAAAAAAATCTACATAGTTCATAAATTGTTTAATAAAGAGGCCGATAAATTGTTTAGTAACAAATAAATAAATAGTAAAGAGCCGAGGCCGACATAAATTAAGGCCGACATAAATTGTTTAGGAAAGAGTATATTCCCTACCCGGGCCAGAAGCACAGTCTTTTGTTTGGGGTTTTTTGCCATTTGGATGGGAACTTCTTGCCTTCTTTGCTGCTTCTTGTTGGATGGCCAGTTCGTATTCACGATCCAACTTACGAAGTTCCTCTTCCAACGCATAGATTTCTCGGTCAATTTTTTCATTCTCAGCTTCTAAAGTTTTATTTTCTTCCTTTGCTTTCTCAATTGCATCGACCATCAGGGAATTTTCTCTCTCCAACCTCAAATTCTCCAGAGCTAACTCCTTCCGTGTAACGTCATTCTGCGTGCCATGACTTTCTTCCCGATCAGCTTTCAATAGAGCAAGCTTTCTTTCCAAAGCCTCTTCTTCTTTATCTAGAGCAATTTTCTCTTTCTTGGCTTCCTCTCCTTTAGCAATGCGTGCTCTCATCTTCAGTTCTTCTTCTTCGAAAACAGGCAGCCGGTCTTCCAAATACCACAACTTCTTTCGCAGTTTCAAAATTGTTTCACGTAGCTCAGGATTTTCATAATTGTCGTAAATATCGAGTATCTCGTCCAAGAATTCGAATTTTTCCTGCATGAGTATGTTGCTTCTGCAGAAAAATATTGGTTTGATTGGTGCGTCAGAAGATGAATCGCTACTAGGGGAACTCATGTTGGAATTTATTTGATAATGTACACGCAAAAATTTTTCAGTTTAGACAAATGAACTTCAATTTGAAAGTTGCCTACTCGATTTTTTTAAATACTGCGAGCATTTATTTTTAAAAACTAACACATAAGAAAAAAATACTCATGCAATAGTTACCTACGTATAAAATATAAATTAAAATTATCTCATCAAGACACAATCACTTGTTATAAAATAATATAAATTGTGCGCGTAAATAATGAAATATATTATATATAAAAATAGCATTATTATAAAAAAAAATTGATTCACATTATTATTGTTTCACAAAATTAATTTTACCGTCGCCAAAATGTTCTTAATTAAAAACAAAATTAAAAAACAACAAGTTTTTTTTTCTTTTGTTATACAGGGTGGCCAAATAAACGACACAACTACAAATCCTGTGATAGTTTCCGCGTCAAGCCGTTTCATCCACATTTGGAACATAATAAATTCTCATTGATCGAAAGCAAAACCTAGATTTTTCTGGGTTTTGCTTGCGAGATGCTAAGTTCCCTAAAAAAATATTAATAAGCGCAGAAAGCGACTGAGCTGAGATCTGACATTTCGACAAAGTTGGTGCGCCATCTATGGTCTTCCAATGCGACGAGGCTAATATCCATTTATTATCAAACTTTTTTAAAATAGTATCAAACGCGATCGTATAATTATAGTCCGATAATTATGTCAAATTTTTTCGAGACATGAAGTTAAAAAATTGAACTTTTCAATATTCGACAGCGTGGCATTTTCATAAATAGTAGCAGTATAAATGTCAACAAAAGGTTTCCATCTACGAAGATCCCCATTAAACTTGGGCAATTCTAAACGCGGCAACCTCACCTGACTCTTAGCCAACGTACATTCTGAAATAAGTGTACTATAAACGGCTTTAAAACACGAAGCTACGCAACAAACCGGCACCAGAATAAGCGCGTAAAAAAACGAATCAATTTGGACTTTTGGTGAAGCCTTCCGTAATAATTAACTAAATTAAGCACAAGCGATAGAGAGAAAGAGAAGATGCTGGAACTGCCAGTATCAGAGTGATCCGGCTCAAAAGACCAAAAATGTTAATGCGGCGAAGTTCGATGGATTTTGCAACCAAAATAAAGGAAAGCAAACGGAAAAAAAAAACGGCGAATAATGAGCAAACGCTTACCCTGGCGTCTTGTGGCTGTCGACGATAAGCTCGTCGCAAGTCCTCGTCCTGGAAGTATCAAACGAAAGTCGAAGCTGAAAAAGCGAAAGAGAAAGTAAAAGCGGTGGTTAGGAAAATGTAAAGAAAAGCGAAGGAAGGGACGACAACGAAAAGAAAACGAGTAGAAAGGGAAAAAAGAGAAGAGAAAAAGTAGGTCCGGAAAAATGCAGTGAATAGCAAAAGTGAAAAGTTGCGAATAGTACAACGAGCGAGCTGAGGAACGTTCACGGTCAAGGTGAGAGAGCGGCTTTAAATCCGTTTTTGTCCGAATCCCACGTGATCGATCAAAACCCACTCGCTACTATATCCACGATCGTGAACGTTCGTGAACGCCAAAGCAGAGCAAAAACACAATACTCGCAGTTTCACGAAATAAAAATATATTACAATAATAAATCTCTTTCTGTCTAGTACATATAACAAAACAATTAAAAGGAACGAACGAACGAACAGTATCATCGGATGTTTTTTGTTAACCCATAGTTGGGAATTTTGTAGTTTCCGTCCGCCGCGTATTATTCCATTATCATCAATAGCTGGGATTAGACTGGATACTTTACTGTTTTAATTCACCATATTTTGGTCATTTCATTTATTGCTTTTTGAATTTACACGCCGAAGATGCATCCTTTGGTTGTTTCGATTTTTCTACATCATTGTATAAATAGATCGCAGTACGACTTTACTTTTACTATTTTTGTAAATGACGAGAAGCGGTGTATTATCTCGTTTTCGTGCATTTTAACTTGTATCTGACAACACTTTTGTTTTCTTCTGTGATTGTTCTTTATGTTATTCTGCTTTGCCATATTGTTTGTATCCATGATGTCCATTCCACTAAAGGTTAGTGTTTTTTATTTTTTTTTTGGATCTACTTTTGATATTGCATCGACTGGATTGTCCTCTGTCCTCACATGTAACCGCTGTGCCTGGGGTAATTAATTTTAATTAATTTTTGTTAATTTTGGCTACTCGATTGGCAAAATTGCTACACCATATGCCTTTTCCGATGCATCCAAAAACCCATGTAGTTCAATGTCGTATTTTTTTTTCATTGTACTTCATTCTTCGCATTATTGTTATTACTTCAATGGATTCCATTCTAGTTGTTGAGTTCTTAAATTTTGAATTAGTAGTTTCTCGTTTATAACAATTGGTACTAGCCATTCAAGAAGAAATTAAATATTTTTGCTGCTTCGGATAAGATGTATCTTTTTGTGCACTTATTATCATCATTTGATCGTTATACTTTAAATTTGAATGTGTTGCTATTAGGTGTCCAATGCACATCAAGTGATTTTTGTGTGTCGTCTGGTTAGTTTGTGCTGTAGTTAGGAATTCGTTGTCGACGGGTAGTGGGATCACCAACGAATTAGAAGATTGTAGTACAGGTCTAGGAATTAAGGTACGAGCTGGGTATCAAGAGAAGGGCTTTACTCTGGTACTCTTGGTTGTTTTGGGTTTTCTCCGATTTAATTTCTATTTTTTAGTCTAATAATGCTTTTTGTAGAATTTTATGACCCCAACATTTCATGCATGCATTGCAAATAGTTGGACTGTCTTTGCAAGTGGATTTGATAACCGATTTCGGTTATTTTTCTTGTTTGGTTTGCAAATCATGTTAAACCTTACTACTAACAAATTATCCATTTTGCAATGTGGCTATTAATGTATTAAGTTTGCGTCCTATTTTGAGCATTGCTACGGGAGTATTGTGTGTAAACGTAATAATAAAACTGAAGTAAATTATTAGATAAATAAGGCAATTGATTACAATTTTCTGTTTCCTTTACAATTTTTCCAATTTTATATAATGTACGTTGTTAATGAAATTTTTACCATACCTTAAGAAAAGACAGGGTCGGTGAATTTTACGTCATATCAAATTTTAATATATTTTTTGGTTTAACTTATTGTCTGAGTATTAGATATCACAAAGGCACAAAAGACACAGCTTTGAGAAGCATGGACAATATTTGAAAGAATTTTTTTATGAATAGTTCGTCTAGCTCACACGCTCATCTGCTTGTGCTGCAAATAAGTGTACATTCAAACTCCTACATCAAAACATACAGTACCTTCGCAAAAAACTTGGTCAGATTGAAGCAATTCTTCATGATCTTAATTGTGATGTGTTGTGCCTCAGTGAACATTGGCTGAACCCTGCTGAAAGGCCTTTTCTTAATGGGTGGGCTTTAGCAGCCAGTTTTTGTCGATCAATGCTCATACACGGTGGAGTTTCTATTTTTGTAAAAAATCAAATTAAATTTCAAGAGTTGGTAGCTTTTTCTAATATGTCGATTGAGCTTTACTGTGAACTATGTGCTACTCATCTCAAAAATGAAAATTTATATATTTTATGCACATATATAGATCTCCAAATGGTGATTTTAATATTTTTTTAGATATTTTAGAAAAAGCTCTAAGTACTTTAAATGAGAACTGTTGAGTAATCATATGTGGTGATTTTAATATCAATTTTAATATTTTAGATTCTAACAGTAGTTTGCTCATTGAATTGCTTTTGGTTTATGGCCTCAAGAGGACTATTTTTAAACCTACTCGCGAAAGGGTTTGTTTAGATAATATTTTCATAAACTTTACAAAAGAAGATTTCTCGTCCGAGGTTCTGGATCTTTCAGTTTCTGATCATTGGGCACAGTCATTGTCGGTTAATTTAAAAGTAATTGAGAACAACACTATAGTGGCTAAGCGGATTCGGCCAATGAATCAAAAGGGATACAATAGACTGTACAACATTTTAGGTCAGCTAAATTTTTCTTTCTTAAAAACAAATTGTGATGCTGGACATCTGTTTAAAATATTTTAAGAAAATATATCCGATGCAGCTTGGATATCTTTTCCTAAAATTAATATAAAAAGCAAAAAATAAGATAGCGGTATAAAATGGTTTTCTAATGATTTGAGGTTTATGCGGGAACACTTAAAATTATTAAGTCAGATGTATCATCAGTATAAAACTGAAGACTTGAAGATCTATCGAAACAACTTTAAGATAAAATACAGATGTGCTATCAGGGCTGCTAAAATTAACACAAATGATCACTTTATTAAACATTCTACTAATCCATCTAAATCAATGTGGCAAATTATTAACAAAAACAGAAAATCTTGTGTGGAAAACAAGGTACTCTCGTTTTCGGCGAACGAATTTAACACATTTTTAGTAACAGCTGCTACTGATGTTTGTTATAATATACCCAAAACTAATACTAATCCCATTGATATCTTATCAAATAATTTGATCATCTCTGAGAATTTACACTTTACCTTAAACAATGTTAGTTATATTGAAGCTTTGATTATGGAAGACTAGATTGCTAAAAGAGAAAAAATTTCAAATCGGCTCAAGTAGAGTGAGATGAAATCAGTTAACTCCGCCTTATGATACTGACTCCGCCTTTATACCATCTACTTCCTGGCGCGTATTTTAAATTTCAAATACTATTAAATATTATCTGCAATTTATTGTTGTATATTTATTTAATTTTGAACACATTATAAAAAATCTCTTAATGCATTTCTGCGGTACTTCTTTCGTAATTATATTATTAAACAAAGTGAGAATATAAAAAAAGTGCTTTCAAATTTATTAAAGGTATGCTGCCGGTTTCCAAAGTACGTCTGGTGCTGTTGTGTATTGAAATTTCAAAACAACATTCTTGAAAACAACATTCATGCCCACAAATTTGAGTAAACTTTGTGATCTTTGACGGTTCTATTCGTATGATATTACACCATTGCTCTGCCTCCACATTGTTTCATGGAAACCTAAACAAAAATACGAATATAGTAAGCCAGTCATGGCAAAACAAACAAATTACTTACTTATGATAAGAAAGGCCACTTTTAGATTTACACAGAATGCAAAACATTCTGATTGTTTTTCACTTAAAAAAGTTCAATTAAACTAAAACAATAATGTAAACACGAAATAACACAGCCAAATAACATAAACTATTCACAAAAACTAAATTAAACAACGATGGTCGATGAACGATTCAGCAAAATGCGAGCTCTTAACAAGCAAAGCCAAGAAGAAAAAGTAAACATTACCCAATATTGACATTTAACCGGATATGACAAAAATGGGAGGAGTTTCTAAAATAGAAGCTTGTTATACGTTACTTGAATTAGACTACTTGGCTTTATCTCACTTTTTTTTATTACGAGGGCTACTCCTTATCTGATGCATTGCTAGAAAACTGTATTAGCAATCCAGTATTCCATGATCTAAGTATTGAAGTAAGAGATATTATCTTGTCTCTAAAAAATAGCAATACCAATTACATATTTGGTTTGACTTCAAACATTGTCAAACGTAATGTAGATAGTCTCGTTGCGCCACTAACACATTTGATCAATAATTGTTTCTTTGAGGGAGTGTTTCCGGACTGCCTCAAATCTGCCATGGTTATTCCGCTTTACAAAAAAGGTGATCCTAATGATTTAATTATAGACCTATTTCGTTGCTACCATATTTTTCAAAAATAGTAGAGAAAGCTATCAGCATACAAATCTCACACTACTTTGAATGTAATAACCTTTTCTCTAACACACAGTTTGGTTTTCGTAAAAATCGCTCCACTGCTGACGCAGTCTTAAATTTCGTTGAGCATGCTATTCTCTGCTTTGAAAAAAGCTCATTCCTACTATCTACTTTTCTAGATCTAAGTAAAGCCTTTGATTGAGTTCTTCATTCTCTTTTGCTAGACAAATTAAAAATATACAATTTTGATTTTAAAAGTATAAATTTAATATTGTCTTATCTAACAAAACGTACTCTGATACAAAACTTATCAAAATTGGTGTACCGCAAGGTTCAGTACTTGGGCTTCTACTTTTCTTAATTTTCACAAATGATTTCTCAGCGTATATAAGAAAATCCTTTACAAACAGCAGCACTATACTTTATGCTGATGATTCAACATTGCTGACTGATGATCAGGATTTTTTAATGGCAACTAGAGGAAGTAAAATAATTCAAGAATCCGCATTAGAGTGGTTTTGCTCAAACAAACTTTCTATGAACGAAAGTAAAACTCAAAATATGTTATTAACTTTAAGAAATGTTAACTATCAAAACGTTAGTAGTATACAATTTCTTGGTGTGTCTATAGATCCGCATCTAAATTGGCATGAGCACGTTGATGTGTTAGCTAACAAACTTGCCAAAAACATTTAAATTTTACGAAATATTGCTGAAAGCGTCTCCTTGAAAGTCTTACTTTCTGCATATTATGGTTTGTGTGCGTCTCTTATTTCATATACTATTTTGGCTTGGGGTAATTCTTTAGGCAAAACCAAAATATTTAGGCTTCAAAGACGGGCTATTCGAATTATAGGTGGTGTTGGTTATAGAGCTGATTGTAGAGATATTTATGTGAAGCTCAATCTATTAACCTACATTTTTGAAACCATTTTTACAGCATCGATGAGTTTCTAAGTTGTGAAGTAGGTTCTATGAGCAATTTATGTTTATAATTAGTTGTGTACTTGTTTATTGTGTACCAGTATCTGTTTATTTTATTTTTAATATATATGTATTTAAAACTTAGATTCTTGTTCGTATTTTAAAACTGTTACCTTGAAATTTTCAACAAAAAATGTTTAGAATTAGGCATTATATATTTAGTTGTGTAGTTTGTATTTTATATTATTTTAAAACTTAGCTGTACTACTTAAAAATTTCTTTCTTTATAATGACGTGTGTAAATACTTTTGTATAGTAACCTACAGTCTATCCAAAGATAGAAGATCGTTACGTCATGAATGTGAAATAATGACGTACTTAATACCAACCTCAAATTTTAAAAAAAAACTAACATAATCAAAATGAATTTAAGCATAAATTCTTCATTTAGTACTAATATTAACATTGCTATAAGAATAAAGTCATGATATGAGGTATTAAGGGAGAAAATGCGTTAGAAAGTTTTGGTTTTAGGGATTATAGTGGCTTAGGTTGCACCTGGCTAATGAATGGTTTACCCCCAAAAATTTCACAATTTCACAAATAATCGATTGTGTATTGCTGGCAATCTAGATCGATTGTCAGTTACACTGCTTAAATCATAGCATAAAGTCAGGTTAAGTTTTGTGACTATTGCTATTCTTGTGCTAAGTTTTGTGAGTATTAAGTGACTGTTTTGTCGATAATCGATTCATAGTCATATCGCTTTGTAATAAAAGTAAGTAATAATTTGGCAACATTCAATACAAATTGCACATTGAAAAATATTGATGTAAATAGACCTTAAGCCTACGTCATATAGCATTAATGACGTAACGATCTTCTAACTTTGGATAGACCGTAAATAAATTGTATTCTAATAGTATATTCTGCAACGAGTGTGGAATGAGAATATTCAGCCCGAGTGAAAATTTGTCACACGAGCCGAAGGCGAGTGTGACGGTCTCACGAGGGTTTCAAATTCCAATCCTGGAGTATTGGAATTTGTTGACGAAACATGACAGCCTTTGACATTTTTCTCAAAAAAACTGTTCTACAAACAAAAAATTTAAAATTTGAACAACAAAGAAGCTAAATGGACAGCAATCTTATTGCCGTTTATGAAGCTGTTCAGCATTTTTGACACGTTCTCAAACCTCATCATTTCACAATATTTACGGATCATAAGCACCTAATTTTATTTCAACGATGACGCTAGAAGTTACCAAGGGTGCAGTGCAACTAGCATTCAAAGCCCAATTTACTACTGACATCTAGCATACTAGTAAAGCAGATAATGTGGTTGTTAGCGCGTTTTCACAAATTGCAGCTATTAATCCAACATCGATAGATTTACAAACATTGGCTCAGTGCAAGAAGACGACGATGAACTACAATTTTCTCAATGATGATTTTTTGCTGCGATTAGAAAAAGTTATCTCCGGTTCTGACGTTGGTGTATTCTGCGACACATCCACTGGCTGCCATAGGCTATTTGTTCCGTCAACGTATCGTCGCCACTTATTTGATTCACTACATGATCTAAGCCATCCCGGTAGCCGTACTTCTGTACGATTGGTTTCCGAACGTTTAGTTTGGCCTTTTATTAAACGAAATTTCCGAACATGAGATCACTCCTGTTTACAATGTTAAGTTGCAAAGTTCAATAGACACGTAAATTCTTTAATAGATAATAATTTTGTTTTCGGGAGTTTCTTCCTCTTCCATGCAGCATCTGCATGGATTATTCCCCGTGAGACCCATTGTATGCAGATGTCTGTTCTTGGTGCAGTGTCCTATTAAGAGCCCGACTATTATAAAGTCGACTATGTTGACCTATTGTATGGAATGCGCTAGACGTGCTTTTCTATTGCTACAGAAACGTATGCCTGCCAGCGCTGCGACATTACTTCACATATTTTATGAATACAATCAATGTGAATGACAAAGATCGTCTTGTCGTTCAGTGCCGTCGTACAAATAATCGTCGTATAAGAAATCTTTTATTTTGTATTAGCGCGTCGCTGCTTCTTGGAAGATATTCTATGCTACTCGTAAAAACTTTACATGACCATCAATTGATTTCGATCAGGCGGAATCAACTGAGAACTCACAGGTCAGAACAGAATAGGTACCACTCTACTTTGCGAATCTTGTGCTTTGGCAGTGCCAAAAGTGACTGTGATCTTCTGCTGGAAAGCTCTTTTATGAAAAGTTTGCTCTGCCGCAGACCTTGCAGGTTTTCCCAGTGGCGGGTAAAATTTAACTCAAAGCTTTTTCGTATCTTTGTTTTAACTATACTAGGGAATGCCACAAGTTGGTTCGGGTCCAGTCAGTCTTGCTTTGGAACTTTGGACAACCAGCGAGTTTGCGATGAGCATGCCCACGCTTGCGGCCAGCGTTGGAATCTACAGAATGCAGACCCGATTGTGTTCACATAGCTTTCCCAGGATTTTCATGCATTCCCGGAGAACAAACCAGTTGCTTTGGTATAAATCCAAAGCACTCGGCGCGGCTTTTCTGGCTTCACAGATAGTTAGGTTTTTATTGCAAGTCCCTTTGCTTAGGTATACTAGCACGTAGGATAGGATTGCAATAATCTCGGCTTGACACGTAGTCATCGTTTTGCCCAGTGATAGTATATCACTATATCTAAGCGTTTCGCATTAGAATAGATCCTCTGGGTTTGAGTTCTATTCGTCCGGGCATGGTATACAGATTTTGTATTTTTTAAAGAACTGTCCACTCCTGTCGCTCCTCATGATCAAGGAGCTGTGGAGTCTGGTCACGTCAGGCCAGACCTTTATGTGTCCCACTGTTATCAAGATATTACTGTCCCCAAAAGACAGCCTTAATACTCAAGTGGAGAGGTATGAGTCCTATGAGCGCCCCTAGTGATGCTGCATAGGTGATACGCCAAGCTCCGGTTATGCAGAGCAGTGCTTGTCTTAGCAGTTTACCGAGTTGGTTTTGTACGGTGGCACGTCTGCAAGCTGGCCAGCAAACCAGTGCACCATGCGTTACCATAGGTTTTACAATCATAGTGAAAGTCCAGTAAATGATTTTTGGTTTGAATCTCCGTGAGGGACTGCAGGTCCTGCCGCACATCTATAAAGAAGCACTGTCCCTTTTTGTTTGTTTCTGGATGTGTTTTGCCTAGAGTATTTTTCTATCTAAGACGATTCTAAGATATTTGATTAACTCCGACAGTTTGTGCTTGCGTCCCGCAAGTTCTTGTTGTTTAAGAGAGAACTTTCGTTTATATGTGAACGGCACGCTGACTGTCTTCATCGGGTTTACCAATAGTTCTCTTGCCGTATACCACTCGGAAACTGTCCTCACTGACCTCGTTATAATCTCCAAAACTACATTCAGAAACTTGCCGGTGGCCAGGATAACCATATCCTCCGCCAAGCCTTGGGCATACACGCCTGAATTGTTTAGATCCCGTATAAGTTTATCGACGAGCAGGCACCACAGCACAGGTGAGAGAACAGCTCCCTGCGGACCTCCTTTGTTGACTTTGACCTCTGTGGTCTCCCCTTACGTATACGCAGGAAATGTCTATCCATCTAAGCAAGATGGGTTTATAGAAAATGTCTGTTCTATCTATTTTGTGAGGTTGTTTATTCACTAACTGAACGTCTCACATATGCAGGATGATTGAGATAATTGTAATATTTTAGTTGTAAATCAATCTTGGTTCCACCATTGCCTCGATATATTGATCTCGGTCTCTCTGGTGAGTCAGAGAGAGGGAGCCAGTCGTACCACCCAAAAACTAACTGACCAATCTCTAGTGGCGTAGTCGGTGTCGCCACATCACCCCCCTGCAGAGATTGATGGCTCGGTCATCAAATGTCGGTGAGGCGAACCGGAAATTTTACTCGCCTCCCGGATCTAGTTGTTTGGATTGGAGTGGGCGCAGGCGTCGATTTGGGTGTCGGTTGGCAAATTTCCCGCAGTGTGGGAATCTACAATGAAACATGTTGCCGGTTCCTTACGGACGATTATGTGTGTTCGTCCCGGCCTCTGCGTTGCATGGTGATGGTTTTGTCGTCTAAATTTTGTCCCATGATGGGAAAGGGGCTGTTATAAGGTTAAACCAGGGAACCGCGGACCGTGTCGTCCTGAACAATAAGCTGTGGAGTTGTCGCCAGTTCCTTGAAAACAAACGAGTTTGGATTACTATGGCGAGAAGCAGGTTGGGGTCGAATGGTGTTCATGACTTGGCGCAGTCGAGCTATGAACTCGGAAGTAGCATTTGCGTGGTTTGTAGCATTTGCGAAGGAAGTAGCATTTGCGAAGTAACAGGTTTGGGTGTAGCTGCTATCATTTCCCCGGGCAAACGAAGAGGTTTGCCATACACTAGTTTGGCGGATGTTGCCTGCAGGTCGTCTTTCCAAGCAGAGCGTACTCCGAGCAAAACGAATGGAAGAGCTTCCGTCCATGCTGAATTTTCGTGGCACATCAGTGCTGCCTTCACTTGCCTGTAGAGTCGTTCCACCATTCCGATGGCGCATAGATGGTATGCTGTTGTTTGGTGTTGTTTAAAACCGATGAGTTGACCCAGTTCGCGGAATAATGAGCTGATGAATTGCCTGCCTCTATCATATGTTGTGGTGTACCAAAACGCGAAATCCAACCGAAGTTGAGTGCTCGGGCGACTGTTTCAGCGTTGATGTCGACAATGGAAATGACCTCTATCCAAATTGTGTAGCGGTCGATTGCTATTACACATTATCTGAAACCAGACGAAATTAGCATCGATCCGATGATGTCGATGTGGACATGGGTGAAACGAGTCGGTGGCAGTGCGATGTTACCGATTGGAGCTTGAACGTGCCTTGTAACTTTTCATCGTTGGCACTGCAAGCAAGTGCGTGCCCATTTGCGGCAGTCACGATGAATATCCGGTCAAACAAATTTTTGTGAAACGAGCTTAGCGGAAGCCCGGATTCTTGGATGACTCAAGTTGTGCAACGAGTTGAGTATTTGCTGGCGGAGTCGAATGGGTATTGACGGTCTTGGTTGGCTTGCGTGCGTATCACAAAAAAGTGCGGAGTCGGAACCTGGCACAGGAACGAGTTCCAGCTGCAATGATGATTGGTTGTTGAGGAAACTTTTGGTTTCGGCGTCTTTTTGTTGCGCTTGAGCGAGAGTACAGTAGCCTACAGGAGCGGCGGTCACTGCGGCAATTCTAGATAGCGCATCAGCTACCTCGTTGTCTGATCCACTGACGTGCTTGATATCGGTTGTAAACTGAGCGATAAATGACAGTTGATTAAGTTGAACAGGTGGCAATTTCTCATGACGTTGCTTGAAAGCGAAAATCAGAGGTTTGTGGTCGGTGAAGATAGTGCAATGTTGGCCTTCAAGAATGTAACGGATGTTGCACAGCTTCGTATACGGCAAGCAGTTCTCAATAATAGGCTGGTCATTCTGATTGGTTTTCTACGGTTTTCTTGGCGCTTATGTTTAATAGCCGTTTCTCATGTTCTTTCGGAAACTTCTTCGAAAAGAAAGCTAGGGGCTGCCAAACTTCGTTGACGAATTGTTGTAGGCAGGCGCCTACGGAATGACTAGACGCGTCGGTGAAAAGGCCGAGTGGTGCACCAGCTGCGGGGTGATGTAATAGCGTGGCTTTTTACAGCGCCTCCTTGCAAGTTTGGAAAGTTTGCTCTAGCTCAGTTGACCAGACAATCGATTGGTTTCCACGAAGGTTGGCGACAGCGTCATGCAAAAGGGCCTGATGTTCGGCTATGTCCGGCAGAAAACGTCGGTAGCAGTTGATCATGCCAGGTTGATCATGCCAGCAGTTCATCAAACCTTCGAAGCTTCTTTGTGGTATTTGGAAGAGGGTACGCTTGAAGGCTAGCATTCGGATTTTGAGTAACGTAGACGATCGGGTGCAAGACGACGCGCACGACAGGATACTAGCGGTCCAGGTGTGGTAACTTTTGATATCAAGCGTTTTGATGCTACGCTGCGATGTTACTGTTGGTTGTCAAGGTGAGGTCAGTCCAGTAACACCATCTATCAGGCAATTGTTTCGACAGTCTGGTAACAAGTTGTATTAAGGTAGAAAATCCGAGCCGATGATTGGAAGGACAACGTCGGCAACTACAAAACGCCAAATCAAGTCTTGTCGAAAAAAGTCCCAAGTTGAGGAGCAGTGAGAGAGCGCTCCGTAGGTTTTGTTCGTGCTCTGATTGGCGGCGCTGAGCTCATAATTGGTCGCAGCGCGCCGTTCGTTTACAAACGATCGTGGGAAACAGCATAAGTCTGAGCCGGTGTCGACGAGGAACTGGCGTTTTGAAATCTTGTCGGTTACCTCCAGGTTGTAGACCGTTGCCGCCGTGAATGGCTGCTTTTGGAGTTTTTCGAAGAAAATGAACAGGGTGCGACATTTTCTTGCTTTGTTGCCTCATCGGTGATGAAACCAGCATAGTCGATTCGAGTTAGCGTCGCAACGATCGTGGTTTGCGTTGCCGTATCGATCGCTTTGAATTGTAAACCAATCTTGGTTGCACCATTGCCTCGATATATTGATTTTGGTCTCTCTGGTGAGTGAGAGAGAGGGAGCCAGTCGTACCACCCAAAAACTAACTGACCAATTTTCAGTGGCGTGAGAATTGGAGCAACTTGCCAGTGGCGTGGTCGGTGTCGCCACATGTTCAACCGAGTGCTCAGTGGCCACTTTTCTTATACATTCGAAGGTAGTGAATGCGTCTGCAATGTCCACAAAAGTGCCAAGTGCCGTTTTCTTTTGTTCCGTTGCTTTTTCCACTCAGGATACTAATTAGTGGAAGGCTGTGTCCACGGAACGTTTCGTTTAATATGCATATGGATGGGCGTATAAGGATTGCCTTACAAGAGCCCCATCCGTGATTTACCTAGTCTTGAGCAAGAAATAGGTCAAGCTAATAGGTCGGAAGTCCTTTGCTTGGTCGGAGCTAGTACGCCCAGCCTTGGGAATAAAATTATCCTCACTGTTCTCCAGGCTACTAGTACGTATCCTAGAGCCAGGGAGGAGCGGAAGACGTGGTAGAGGGGTTCCTGTAGACAGTCTATCGCCTCTTATAGCAAAGCCGGGAAGATACTGTTCAGGCCCGCACTTTTGTACCTGTCGAAAGATTCTTTTGCCCATTTGATTCTGTCGTAGATGACAACTTTGATGCCAGGCCCCAGTCCAGAGGTCGAGCTCTGGGACACGATAGGTAATATTAGAACACTACCAATTTGCTTTTGTCATGTCCATATTGACATCATTGGACCAGTTGAAAGTATTACCTATAAAGAAGCTGCCGCTTAATTGAGTCACACAGTTGCAGCCTCAATCGAGATATTTGCAGTGTAGGGAAATTAATCTGCAGAATTTCTTTTTACCGTTGACTCATTAAATGCATCAAGCCCTTTCTCTCAAAATGGAAAACCTTTAAAATGTTGACTCTGTAGACTCTGCGGATTTAAAATTTTGGTCCAACCTTTTGCCTAAAATTGCAAAACGAAAACTTTACAGGGCTTATGATAGAAACTGTATGATCCTTGTCTATTTTTTGAGTGGTTTGCAAACTACTATTTACTCTGTAATTGGTCTATGGACGATTGAAAAGCCAAAGGTTTTTATTATTTATAATAATTCAATATTTATCATTTTAAATTTTTATCAAATTTGGTAACATGGAATTTTTAATAGAAACCCCACATGCCATCAGTTACAAACCCCACACACACAAATGATTACTGTAAGTCTTTGGGAGATTTATATCTATTTATAACTCAATGGGATGCTCTTGATGTAGAGAATGGCAACGAAAGAAGAAGAGCAAGAGTTTGATGGTTAGCGAAACAGAAGAGCAAGAGTTTGATGCTAGAGAAGCGCAAGAAAAGCAGGAAAGCTTCTAAGGAAAGTTTATTTTTGGCAAAACCAACCGAGAAACATTTGTTTGTTTATTTAATAAAATAGACGAAAAGACTCGACTACAATACGCTAGTAACCATCTTATCGACTTAATTGAAATGGTCCACGTTCTATTATATCAATTTCAATTAGATGACCTTACTGGTCAGCAAGTGCGAAAAAATAAAATTTATAATATTTTGTTTTATATTTTCTATAATAGTTTTATGTTTATGTCATTCCTATTGAAGATTTTTACGTCGACAGAGAAAATATTATCTCCAATGAAAATAATCTCAAAGTCTATCTCTAATAAATAGGTGCATGCCAATAATTAAATAAAAAAGTACTCTGGCACAACTGGGGGAATCGAACCTAGATCTCATGGTTTTCAGCCAAGCGCCTTAACCAGTTACGCCATCGAGCCACACTTATTTCGACGTGAAGTCTGAGTACACAATTCACAGCTGTTCTCGAACACTTTTTCATTCAACCATTGGCATATTTGGTAAAGATTTGAGTTCGTCCTATACAAGGCATCGTTCAAATTACGGTGTTATTCTATCTACTATAACATACCTACATAAATAAATTGGATAAAAAATATAGTAATTCATTCTTAGATAATTGTATTTAAGTTGTATGCAATTGGTATTGATTAAACTTTTATTAAATCATAGTATTACATTTTTCTAGCCTACAGTTTATCAGTTTTATCTTGTTACGCTTAATTCATAAATAACTAAAATCCAAAAGCATTCAAACCCGAGTATTTGAATTCTATTGTTAGAATGTTTGATGTTTGAGTTGGTATAATAGGTGAGTTTGGAAATTAATGGGTCGATTTTGTAACATTTGTATAGATGTAACAGATGTGCAATATCTATCTTGAGCTTTACACCACCAACATAATGATCCTGGATCAAATGAACGTGTAAAAATGTGGCCACTGTTGAATCATAGATTTACTTAGGTTTTATTACAATAATCATTGAAGTAATTTTATTTAGGTAATCTAACTACGTACATGTAGCTTTTTTGTCGATTTATTCATAATGTTGCGAGGGCTTGTCGCAGCGTCTTACGACATACGTACAACTGTATTCGAGCATATTGCAATGCGCCAGCACAGCGTAGGAATACAATGCGAACGTCTGACCTACATCGATAAAAGCGTGACGTATACCTCAAGATCAGCCAGCCAGACTATACTTTAAATCCGATGGGTGCACAAACGGATTCACAAGTTTAAATTGGGTTTACTTTATGCACGCTCCAAATTTGCTCGAGATGTATCGGAATTGGATGCATCGTGATTCTTTTTCCACTCATAGCATTCAAACGTGGGGACTTCTCAGATAAAAGATAATACGTTAGAAATAATAAGATATGTAGGTTTTCAAAAACAATGCTTTCAATTTGGCTGCACGTTCTAATAGTGTATCAAAATTTATAGGTATAAAATGATCCAAACAAAATTTTATCATTTAAATGAAATATCACAGAATGACGGTAAAAACGATAAGAAAGTTTGGTTAATTATTAAAGACAGTGTATATGACCCGACAGAATATTTAACTGATGTAAGTATGATTTAAATTCCTATACTCGTATATGACTTGCAAAGATTTCATAATCATTGTAAAAATTTCATAAAAAAACAAGTGTTTTAGTTTTTATCAGAAACGTGCAAGCTTAAAATAGATTTCTATACACCATAATTTTTAGGACTAAATTTAGATCATGTGGAAAATTTTAATATTAAGATTCTCATTTTGTTTTTACAATATCGCGATTTTTATAAGCAATTATATAATGGTTATATAATTGTTTAATGTAGCATCCAGGAGGAGGTAATTTATTTACGGAATGGGCAGGAAAAGACGCTACTAAAGCTTTTAATGAAGCGGGGCATTCAAACGATGCGTTGAAAAAGTTACAAAAATTCAAAATTGGTGAAGTTCATAAAGTATGTAAAGTACTCGTAATAATAGCATAAGTATATATAGTCTGTATTGTTTCAGGA